>CM041519.1:12500-626428 GCA_023091065.1 Dianthus caryophyllus
ACTAGTAGACATGATCACTTAATCGAGCAGTGTGAGAAAATCACCCGACAGTTAGCGGCGTGCGTGGGGATACTAGTTTATTAATCCTACAAAATTTTCTAAAAACCAACGAGATCAACCAAGCGTGAGAGATGGAAGGCCTGTGCGAAGCCATGCTCAAACTCCAGGAGAGGCTGCGGCCAGGCCAAGAAAGCGAAGGATGCCAAGGCGGCTGCAAGGCGAAGGAGGCCGAGGTCGCCTGAAGAAACAAGCAGTGAGTCCTCTGCTCGGAAGAAAGCCTCGGGATCCGGATCCCACCAGGTACACCATTTTACGATGTGATCAAACAACTTGACTTCTACCTTCTCTTGCGGGGTCAAAAGGTACAAAGGCGATCCACTCCACGTGGAGGAAGATCAAGAAAACGATGGTGCGAGGAGGAGGCGGTGAACCAAAGACACCAGAGGAGTAAGTGCGAGGCCAGGTCATGGAATACATGATGATGGAGATGCGAAACTCTCGGAGTTAGTACGAAAGGTTCCAGGACTTCCACCACCCATTGAAGAAGTAGCACCAGGAAGCTATCTTTGATTCACCCTTTGATAGCTGCATTGCAATGGTGGAGATGCCCAAGAAGTACTCGGCGCCCAACCTAAAGCTCTATGATGGGACGGTGATCCTCTGGAACATGTTGCTCGATGCGAGCAAAGGATGTTCAACGTTCTATCCCGGCCGAGAAGAGAGAGGCTGCATGTGCAAAAGCTTTGGTTGACCTTGGTGGTCGACCCTCGGTGGTACATCAACTTTGCGGTCAAGACCATCAAATCGCCAGCGGGTGATCAACCTTTTCAACATCCGATTCGCGATGGCGGTGTTGGAGAAGCGGACCGGTGATCTGTGCGGGTCATCGAGCGAGCGAGTCTCTAAGGGATTTCTGCACCGCTTCAACAAGGAGAAAGTGTCCATCCCGGATGTGACATCGGCCGCGGCCATTGAGGCCTTGAGGCAAGGTTTGGTTAGAGATTACGATCTTTATGTTGAACTAACTCGCTACCCTTGTTCTACTTTTGAGGATGTGCAGGCTAAGGCTCGCCCGGTCGAGGTAGAAAGAGGACCAGCGATTGAGCAAGGTATCGGGACGAGCGGTGAGCGAAAAGTCACCACCCGGAGGCACGCAGCCAGGCCTGGTCCGTATCGAGGCCAAAGCGAAGGAGGCAACGAGTGGATGAACAGGCTGATGCACCCAGGGTTCCACCTCCAGTTTCAGAGTATTGCTTTTCTGTAGACCTGCCAGGCCTGATCAACAAGCTGGACAAGTTAGGCTCAGCAGTTAGATGGCCAAAAGCAAGTGAGAAGCCTAATCCAAGGCGGGACACGACCAAGTGGTGTGAGTACCATTATGATATTGGGCATACCACGCAGGACGGCATAGCTCTAAGGAGGGAGATAGCTCATCTACTAAAGAATGGCCACCTGAAGGATATCCTGCCCAGGAACAGGAGGAACAAAGATGAAAGAGATGAGCCCAGAGATCTTCCACCACCACCACCAACCCATGAGGTAAAATTCATCTCTGGTGGATCAGATATTTGTGGACTAACATATTCTGCTGCAGCGTGTAGCTACGGAGAAACGAGCGGCCACCGGCCGGGACAAGCGAGGTCGATCCAGGAGATCGTGTTTGATGAGTCGGACCTACAAGGAGTGCATGGGCCACACCACGATGGGTGGTGATCAAGATCGGTGGAACCTGCATGGTCGGGAGAGTCTTGGTAGATGGAAGCGATTCGATCCAACATCATCATGATGGAATTTGGAAGCTATGAAATTTGAAAGAGTGCGATGTAACGAAGAAGTCGGCGTCTGGTAGGGTTCGATGGAGAAACAAAGCACACGGCTGGGAGAGATCACCCTACCAACCTATGTGGAAGAGTCACCTCTTTTGAGAAGTTACTGCGTAATAGGCGCTATCCTCATACAACGTAATCTAGGCGACCCTGGATCCACAACCCCAAGGCTGTACCTTCGACGTACCACCAGTGCACCAAGATCCCAACGAAGTGGGGGCGGCAACGATCGGAGGAAGCGGCGAGCGCGAGAGTGTTCTGAGGCGACCACGAAACCTTCGGCCCAGGTAAGTCCTCGCGCATAGCAATTAAAGCGACTGTCAGTGCATTGAGAATCTGTCCACGCATGGAGACGGATGAAGTTGTTTGGTGGAGAAAGACCTGACAGAAGGTTACGGTTGGTTACGATGCTCCGAGGTAATCGGACTGCTCTAATTGACTTTACGAGGAAAAAGAGCATTGTTTTGCTTGGTCCCATTTTGATATGGTGGTATAAGTTACGATGTTATTACACACAAGTTAAATATTGACCCAAGTTTTAAGCACAGTGAAAGCGAAGCGCGGAAGTTTGCACGAGCGTAATGAGATTGTGAACCAGGAGTACAGAATTGCTTTGGACATGGACATGATCAAAGAAGTAATGTACCCAGTTGGTTGGCAAATGTAGTTGTGGTGCGAGAAAAAGAATGGCAAGTGGAGAGTATCGTGGACTATACAGATCTCGAACAAGGCGTGCCCAAAGATTCATTTCCACTACCACACATAGATGCCATGGTGGGCGCCACCGCGGGTTGTGAGTGCTAACATTCATGGATGCGGTAGCGGATTCAACCAGATCGGGATGCACACTCGGACCAGGAGCATCTGGCGTTCATGACCGGCGAGAGGAATATATTGCTACAAGGCTATGCCTTTTGGACTAAAGAATGCAGTGCAACATATCAAAGGTGGTGAACATGATGTTCGAGACCAGTTGGAGACACAATGGAGGTCTACATTGATGATATGGTGGTGAAATCAAAGAAAGGCGAGGACCACATCCAGGACCTGGAAAGAGCGTTGAGATGCAGAGCAGTATAATATGAAGTTAAATCCTACTAAATGCACCTTTGGTGTCACTGCGAGAAAGTTCTTAGGCTATATGGTGACAAAGAGAGGCATAGAGGCTAGTCGAGCAGATCTCGGCAATAATCAACTTGCGGTCCCCTCGAACTCGAAAGATGTCCAGCCCGGCTGGAAGAGTAGCGGCCGAGCAGATTCATCTCCGGATCTTACGAAAGGTGCAAGCCCTTCTATGATCTTCCGAGAAAGAACAAGCGATTCAACCGGGGACGAGCATGAGAAAGCATTCCAGGACCTGGCGTACCTATCATCGGCCCCACTTTTATCGAGCCTGAACCAGGGGAGTCACTGGTCCTCTACCTCTCTGTAACAGAAAGCTCTGTAAGTGCAGTCCTGGTGAGAGAACCCGATGGGCAGCAACATCCGGTGTATTATGTAAGTAAGAGTCTTCTAGATCTTTGAGACCAGGTATTACGTATTGGAAAAATTTGTTTTGGCTTTAACATTGCTTGTACCAAGTTCGCCGCTTACTTTGAGGCACATCATATTATCATTCGTACTAATGTTCTGTGAGATCGGTATTGTCTAGACCCGAACTTTCGGTCGTATGTCAAAATGGTCGATAAAGTTGAGCACCTATGATCTATCCTACGAGCCCGAGCAATGATCAAATCTCAAGCATTAGCGGACTTTGTGGTGACTTCACTCCCAGCACTAAGCGGTGTAACAAAAGAAATCTTCTATCTGGACCCGAAAGCAGTGCAGGAACTGCAGACAGATGGTTCACCAACATCGAAGTCTTGGACTAGGTGTGGTCCTGAAGTCGCCACAGGGGACAAGATAGTCAGTTTGTAACTGTGAGTTCGGGACTACCAACAATGAAGGCGAGTATGAGGCAGCGATAAGCGGGGGTGAGCGTGTGTCTGGACATGAAGGTTCGAATCTAAAGGTAAAGATAGACTCTTTGTTGGTTGCAAACCAAATCAACGGTACGTACGCTGCTAAAGATTCTAAAATGATTGCATATCTTGATTTAGTTAAAAATCTTTTTCAAAAGTTTACTAACATTGAGGTTGAGCAAGTCCCTACAGATCAGAATGTGCGATGGATGCTTTGGCTAACATTGGATCGGCATTTGAACACAGTGCTGGACGGTATACCTATTATACACATCTTGGAACCAGGCCGGTCGAGAAAATTCAACCAATCTGCGAGCACGATCCGAGCAACCAGGACCTGGACCAAACCATACTATGAGTGGCTAGTCGAGCAAGTTACCACAAGACAAGGTCGAGGCAAGAGCATTGAGAATCAAGGCGTCGGGTATACTATCATACAAGGCGTATTATTGAAGGTCCTCAATTTCATACTGCTGCACTGGAACTGACGACCAGGTCAAAAGATCTATCGAAATACCACGATGGACCTTTGTGGAAACCACCACGGTGGTAGAAGCATGGTCAACAAAATCTTGCGCATGGGCTACTGCGGCCCACAATGAAGACAGATAGCATCGGTATGCCACAAAATGTGGCGCTGTCAAAGGCATGGTCGAGAGATACATCGGCTGCCGCACAGAACACACTCGATATCCGCACCATGGCCATTCATGAAATGGGGTATGGACTTAGTTGGCAAATTACCAATGGCTCCGGGGCGGAAGGTGTTCATGCTAGCAATGACAGATTACTTCTCTAAGTGGATAGAGGCAGATGCATACAAAAACGTCACAGAAAAAGAAGTTATAGCCTTCATAAAGAAGAACATCATCAGCAAGTATGGGATCCCCTCTGAAATCATATGTGACAATGGACTTGCATTTGTGGGAAACAAGACCAGAGATTTCTGTACAAAGTGGAACATCAATTTGGTGACCTCTCCACCAAGATATCCTCAAGCAAATGGACAAGCTGAGTCCAGCAACAAGATTGTGATCAATTGCATCAAGAAGAAGCTGATGGAGAAACAAGGGAGATGGGTTGAAGAGCTGCCACTAGTACTATGGGCAGACAGAACTACGCCAAAGAGAGCTACAGGGCAAACTCCATACTCAATGGTCTATGGCTGTGAAGCAGTACTACCCGTGGAAGTGCACGTTCCAACAATCAGGTATGGATTCAATACATTTTCTGAGAATAATGAACTACTCTGTGACAGCCTGGACACAGCCCAAGAGCTCAGAGACTTAGCAGCGGTAAGGTTGGCAGCATACCAACAATCAGTGGCCAGAAGTTACAACAAGAATGTAAAATGCGAATGTTCGGGACGGGGATCTGGTCACGAGAAAAGTATTTCGAATACAAGGGACAAGGCTGCGAGCAAGTTAGCTGACATGGGAAGGCCCATACCTTATTGATTGACCGAATGTGCAAAGGCTCTTACAGACTACAGACCCTGGAAGGAGACATGATCCCAAGACCTTGGAACACACTCCACCTCAAGCTCTATCACATGTAAAGTGTCCTGGACCAAGACATCTGGTAATCCACAAAACTCAAAACTTTTCCTTTACAAATTATCCTATACAACTGTACTGACTTGAGCGTCGGAGGGCCGTTGGCTAACGCCAACGGTCAAGCCCTGGCCCTCCTTTCTGTGCAGACAAAACAGTGCAAAAGTCTGGTCCAAATTAACCAAGAACAAATGCAAAGACAAAGACAAAAACTTGGGCTCCAGCCCCAGAACGACTGCACCAACGGGACAGGGAGTAATGTCCGTTAAGAGAGCCCCAAAGTGTAAGTCGCCTAAATTTTCAAACGCATGCATGCTACTTTACAAATTCATAACAAATTATATGCGCATCATAACAAAACATAACACAAGCAAAACATAACATAACATAACCTAGCATATAGCAAAAGAGTCAGAACCAAGCAATCCATGCCAGCACATGGATGCAAATGTCAGAACAGAATTCAGAAACAAAGTTCAAACCAAAAAGACAAAGTTTAAATTCTTACAGGCCAAACAAACACAGGGGACATTCCCCCCCCGGCAAATTCATAGTTTGTTCAAAAAAAAAACCAATAACAAGGCCAAGGTTCAATTGATTGATTCATTCATCGGACTCACCAATCTTTTCAGCATGTTCCTCCACAGGGTCAGCATTGGAAGGCCCAAATTCCCATCGACACGAATCTACACCATCGGTTCACGCCTGGACCGGTAGCTCCGCGCGACTGGCGGTGAGGTAACCCGCTGTTCGAGAATAGGCTGCCCAGAAATAGGCTATGCGAAGGTAGCAAGCTCGCAGAGAAATCCCAAGCGACGCGTTCTTGGTGGCATTCATCATTTCGACACGAGTGCGAAGTGTGTAAAACACACTCGAGTCGCCAAAGCCACATTGTCTTTGGCTAACCTCGATACTGAGTCCCTCGATCTCTGGGTCGACTTTGCGATAAGGGCATCTGCGTCAGGACCCTCTCGGGCTGGTCTTGTTGAGTAACCATCCTCTCACAACGAAGGCTCACACTCTCAAGCTCCTTTTGCTACTCTCGAGGGAAGAAGCGGAGTAAATCATTCTCGACCTCGGCTGACCCTACCACTTTCCGTAGTGGCACCGTAGAACCAAGGTGGCGGACATAAGAAGCAACTACGGTGCGAACAAAAGCAGAAAATCAAAGCCATATCAAAAGCAAATCGGCCGATGAAAACAAAAGCATAAGAAAGGATACAAACCTGAGCACAATGACCTACCATCTTGTGCGCCAAACGCCGTAGAGTCGAGGCGGCGGGAGCGGAGGACGAGTAGCAAAGTTCTCGCAGGACTTCCCAAAGAAACGTGCGATTGGCTCACGAGTGCGGAGGAACAGACAACACAGGATTCATTTGAGGTAGCTTCATTTTCTTCCTCTTTTCTCGGTCGAGTAGCCGGAGATTCAGCAACCACTTTGGTGGACCTAGTCTGAACCCGCCACGGCGCCTTCTCTTGGAAGACTTCGAGGCGGGAGCCACCATACTCAACAGGGCGGAGCTACCACCAGGACTTTGCAACCTCACGAGCCTGAGCAATCCGTGCAGCGCTAGCGGCCATTGGCAGAAAAGTCTTCTTGCTGGGCCCAGAAGCTGGAAACATTACAGGGTACAGTATACGAAGGAACGGGAGATGTATCAATTCGTGTACCAAAGAGAATATGTCGATTACCCGATGGCGGTGCTGAGCGCAGAACTACGGCCTCGCCAGGGTCGCAAAGGGGCGAGTAGAATGTCCACGGTCCAGGGAGTATAGAAGTCAGCGAGTCACATGAATGGGAGTTTGGTCAAAGTGACTGTACTTCGCACTTTTCAACCTCCTCGGGCACAGCCTCTTCCTCACTTCCAGACTCCTCCTCCTCCTCATCAGACTCTCCATTATCACCAGCACGCTCCCAAGGGGCAGGAATCACTTCAACAGCATCGTCGTCATCATCATCAGGTCTCATGCACTTGGGCCAAGCCCTCTTGTCAGCAGGCAACTTTAGAAACGCCTCAATCCTCCTCCTTGACCCAGGGTCGTCAGGAGTAGGAACCCAATCAGAAACTACAAAACAAATCCACAACAAAACCTAAACAAAAGACACATGCAAGAACAAAGCAGATGGAAATTCGAAAGTTCGAGAAACATACCAGTTCCCTTCAAAGAGAACTCAGGTGCCCAGACATTGGGGCCTAGACTGTTGCTACGGATAAACATATAGTAGCTGGGCCAGTTACTTTCGTCACCAGCATCTGAACGGGTCAAGAGATGCGAGCATTTGTCCCTCAAGCGAAAATGGATTCTCTTCTTCTTATACATTCGCAAACGATAGGTGTTCCTTATGTCAGCAAGCTGGATTTCTACCCCGTACCTCCGGCAGAGGGAGTCAATCCCATGGATTAAACGCCAGACAGAGGGCATGACTTGACAAGGCGGCACTTGTATGGTGCCCAGAAAAGCATTCATCAGTGGGCAAAGCGGAAAAGTGGCACCAAATTTGAAAGACGATTCAAAAATCGAAAACCACCCAGGGCTAACCCAGTCTACCCTGACATCTCTCGTGTCTGGGGCCCAAACCTCAGCACCTTCAGGGTTTTACCTTCCCTCTTCAGCCTCGCCACAGCCCCTTGGGCAAGCAAATTAGGGAAGATGTTGACGTCTTCAATCAAATTGGTCGCCTGAAAGACGGAGTCACCATGGGTGTAGGAAACAGCAGTGGAAGGGCCAACATCATCGCGTGCCATGGTTGAAGATTGAGAAGTGGAAGAAGGAAGCTAGGGCTTTTTCGAAATTGATTTGGGGTTTTTCGGCAGGTTTTAGGTTTCAAAGCAAAGGAAGATCAGAGAAAAATAAGGTAGAGAGAGAAAAAAACAAAAACCTAAGGTATATATAGAGGGAGCAAAAGGAAGTTGAGTAGTTTTACAAAAATAAACGCGCGAAGAGACGTGATGAGACCCACGATGGGACGTGCGCAGTGTATAGAGCGCCAAAAAGGGGCGCAATTCCCCACAAAAAGCCAACTACCTCATTAATTACAAAGTTCAGGTCTCAGGACCAAAGGCACAGCAGAACAGAAGCGGCCTGGGCCAGGCTCAGCCCTGGACCAGGATAAAGGGCGATAGCATCTCCTAACCCTCCGATTCGGGTGAAAGGCAAGGAGATGGGGACAAACTGTTGGGACCAAAAACCCAGTGGTCGAACCACAGGCCAGGCCTGAGCGAATCTGAGATCCTCAGTCAGGACCAAGACATGCAGCCGGCTCCAGGCAGTACAGACAAAACAAAGGTGCAGGTCAGGAGAGGAAAAGCCAAGAATGGGCCAAGCCCAACAAAAGAGTTAAACATCAAAGAGGAAAGCCCAGAGGTGCAGCAGCAACCCTAAAAGAAACGTTGGGAGACTAAGTCAAGCATCACGGCGAAGCCATAGAAATAGCAACTCTTGGAGAAATCAGAGGAAGAAGTTACCTACATTTTGGGAAGTGAACGTTGGACTCAAGACACTATAAAAGGAGTAGAATTCAGAAGAGAAGGACATCAGAATTTTTACACAACTCAAGCACACTAAACTCTACGCAATTCACAAGCTTTTAAGCACTTTATATTTTTCTCGTCATTTTTGTATTACATGCCCGGTGGTCGGACTGTACCTAATTTCCCTGAACTAGTGAAGATCCTCTCCTGGCTTGGCGCCCGTGGTTTTTCCCTTAACATTTAAGGGTTTTTCCCACGTAACCATATTGTGTGTCTTGTTTCGTTTTTTGCCATCTTCTTTTACGTCTAAATTCAATCACATAAATCTCAATACAACTAAAAGGATAGTACTAGTAGACCCGCAATCACTTAATCGAACCGTGTGAGAAAATCACCCCGAACAGATACCACGATTACAAACATACTTATGTAAACTTTGAGGCCTGATGAAGGAAAAGATACGAGAAAGGAAAAACGCTGGAGTTAATTTGCCATATTACGCTGCTAAGAATTTGCAAGCTAGATATCTGCCATTATGTTTACTATTCCAGCAATCCAACTACTAACACAAATATAAATAATGACATGTAGTTCAAGGACTTCCATAGATAACAATACTCTGCCATCTTAAATGCTCATTCACAGTCGTAAGAATAAGTTAGCCTCTGAGGGCTGCAATGTAATTCAAGAGACAACTGTAATGTGTCACTTGTTGCTAATTATACATGAAGCTGTATAACAAACTACACAAAGTTTGATTTAAAAAGGGGAGAGGTGCACTAAGGCGATGAGGTCCCTAGGTGGCAAGCCGCAAAGCGAAGGCTTCGCGTCATTTAGGCACAATGCGCACCATTTCTAAAGACAAAACCGTAATTTCAAAACAAAATATTGTGCAACAATGTCTTTGTTGGATTTCAAAGAGGGCTACATGTAAGACAAGATAATGGAGGCAAAGCCGGCAAACAAAGGGACATAATAAATTCACAAGAGAAACAAAGTTTGCAGTGTCTATAGAAGTGTGCATCGCATGTTGTGCCTTCTCCAAAAGGCGCACTTCAGGCACCCCGGGTGCGCTTTGGCAAGTGCCTCGCTGAGCCTCAAGCTTAAACGCGGCGTAGGTGCGCTTTTTAAAACCAAGCTAGGGAAGTACGTGAGAAAAATGTTGTACACAAAAGTTTAAACATGTTTACCTTCTTGGATGATCGCAACTCGTAATCTCTTTGAACACTTTTAGTCAAGCTTTCAGACACTTCTAAAAGGTATCTATCCTTTCCAACCGTTACATAATTGATCTGAACACAACAGCTCATAAAAAAAGTAAGTCCATCAGCCCATAGGACACAGAACAATTATATATAAAACTTGAGGATCCTGTGAGTGGCCTTTACCGATTTATCACCAATTACTTTTCTTTGTTCCATGATATGCTTAGCCAGATTAGATTCAATCTCCTCAATGTTTTTACAAGCAGTATCATATTCTATGTCAACTCCTTCGTGAGGAATAATTCGCACAGAACTGTTGAGATTAATAAAAAAAAAAAAAAGAAAAAAAATCTGAGGTTCGGGAATACATTAAAGTAAGAGACACAAAGGAATCAAAGACTTCACCCCTGGGTTGTACGTTAGAGGTACGCATTTCACCCCTGGGTTGTACGTTAGAGGTACACATGATATTTAATTCGCACAGAACTGTTGAGATTAACACACGATTGAATAACATTTAAACCTCTCACTAAACAGCTTGCAATGGGTTCCTGCATAGTTCAGTAATTAGGAGCTCTCTAGTTCAGTAAGGTTTGCTAAGAATTTCAGTTCAGTCCAAAAGAAAATCAGCCAACTCATCCTAGGTCTGTTCGAACCCACTACTAATACCATAAAAATATAAGCAACACTAGGAACACCAACAAACAATCAAGACTACCGCAAAAATAATAGGAGTAAATAGCAAAGACTTACAGTCTGGAACAGTGCCGAGAACAGAGCAACGGGCAAACAAGGATTGACTGTGAAAGTTGGTTTAAATTTTATAACAGAAAGAAGCTAAAGGCCGGAATTTGGTCTTAGGGTTATCATTCTTGTTAGTAGGAGCTTCAACGAGAGTAAGGTTCATAATAGTGATCAAGGTCATCAATGTCAATGAGTGGAGAAGTAACAATGTAGCAGAAGAAGCGGCCACCCACGTGGAAAAGATCTCTCCAAGGGCAATAGGTTATTCTTGTGAAGCGCTTGTCCTCATCCAAATCAATATTTTGAGCCATAACTTGTTCCTTACCGCGGTCTAAACACGGATCCTTGAGCAAGTGGCTGTCTTTGGTGGTTGCGAAGAGGCCTCTCTTAACAGCTGTCAAAGGCTCTTTAGAATGAAGTTTGCCGAGAAACTGAACTCCTGGCTTCAGGGCATAAGGACTAGTAAGCTGGTAAAGGGAATTGGTTTCCTCTACAAAGAGAGAGTCGTTGGGGAAGCGGGCAGCTATTTCGGAAGATGGAAATGAGTCTCATTTGTTGGAGTCCAAGTTAAAGACGAGATAAATATACGAACCTATAAAGACCCGTCGACCCACCACAGTGGCTTTATCCAAAAAATTGTTTTCCTCCCAACAATCAGTGGGGTGATACATGTTATTTATATACGTTTTATGCCCCCGGTTCAGTCGCATTTAGCTGCATTTACTCGTGATCTTTACTAGTTTTATGAGCTATTTGTTATATATCTCGATACTGCTGCCTTTTATTTGCATTTTGCAGGTTTTGGTGGTTTTGAGCCAAAACCCGAGACGTTAGGAGCATTACGAGAACCGAGCCGAGAAGACCAAACCCAAGCGTCGCGGGGAGCTCGAGAACTTCGAGACCAAGGACCAAAAGACTAAGAAGATCTGAGTTATAAAAGGCCCAAAAGCAATAAAGAAGGAAATGGGCCTAGGAACAAGACAAAGCGAGCCACCAATTTGAGTCAGCCGGCCGATCTGGACCATTGCCGTGGCCGGCTCCCACGTTTAATTCGTCGGTTTTGTTTTAAGTTATGGTAATTAGTTGAGGGGGCATATAAATAGACCTCTTAGGGCCGAAAATCAGTTTATGCTTTATTTTCATAAGTTTAGTCTTAGTTTAGTTTACTGCTTTCTTTTATTTCTCTCTCAAAAACTCTTAGCTTTAGTTTTATTTCAAGTTTAATTCAGTTGTAACCGCCGGTACTCCGTAAGAATTCCAGGTTTTAATTTCAATTACTTTTCATTCATTATGTTTATCTCTTATTATTGCTTTGCTTTGATTGTTATCATGAGTAGCTAATTTCTTAATTAGGGTTTAGGGGAATTTGTGATAATTGGTTCAGGAACATGTTTTAGGATTAATTTGGTTGATTAAATTGTGCTCTTGATTTCTTTCTACGCGTTTTATGTCAATTGAATTAGGTTTATTTCGCCTGATCACCGATTTAACTGAGTTTAATTGAACCTGAGTATGTTTTAATTTAAGATCGAAAGCCGAGTTAAAACTAGACTTACACGAGTTAGATGAGTTGAATTTAGTAAGTTGCGAGAGCCCGCTAAATTTGCTTAAGGCTAAAATTGACTCGAGAGAGCGTTTTACAAACCTAGTCAAGTTGCACAGTTTAACTCTTCCGTCTTATTAACTTGCGTTCCTGAATCATTGTCATATATGAACCCGATGCCCTAATCTCTCCCTTATTATATTTCTATTCATCTGTTTTATTGCCTGCTTAGTTTATAGCTAAATCAACACCTTTTTCACACCCCTGAGATTGACCTGTTCTGCCGACTTTAGCTTAGAACTACTCCGTTTCCCTGTGGATTCGATCCCTACTTGCTGCTATCTGCTGTTAGTTGTCATTTAGGTTTATTTTGATATAGGCGATACGACTTTAGCCTTGTCATGGGGGTAGGAGGGTCAGGCAGTACTTGCCATTGGTCAGAAATAGGATCATAGCGCTCAAAGACGCCGCTTCCTTTGAAGCCGGGAAGGATGTTGCCAAAGCTCATAAGGGTGCTACCAAGGGCGTACAAAAAACCGTCAGCAACAAAAATGCAAGGAGTCTCCTTGGGAGCATGCATGGGTGCCACATAAAAAAAAACTGAATTTCGGATTATAATCAAAGCTTGAGACATTCCTAGGTGAGGATAATTAATCAACTTTAAACAAATACTTCATTGATGAAATTCCCATGACATAAAAACATTAAAAAATCGAAACTTCAAAAAAAAAAAATACAATTCCCATATGATAAAAACAATAAAAATCGAAGCTTTATAAAAAAAAAAAAGTACAATTCCTCCCGGTTTCCCATATGGTAACAAGAATAAAAATCGAAACTTTATAAGTAAAAAATACAATTCGTCCAGGTTTCCCATATGATAACAAGAATAAAAATCAAAACTTGATCAAGTAGTAAGAGATAAAAACAAAATATAGTTGGAATTCATGGAAATAACAAATGTGTATGTTTGAATTTTGTAATCCACATGAAATTCCAATTAAACACAAGGTAATCCAAGCACTCAGTTATTAGAAATCGAAACTTGAAACAAAGGTATTGGTGAACTCGAAAAAGTGGATAAAAGATATCGAAGTCGACTTAGGACATTTTGTTTATTCTCTTCTCTGAAAAAGATGAATAAATATGTACAATGATTGGTTAAAAAAACATCGAATATAGTCAGTAAATTCTCATTGAATAGACACTGGCGGCCAATAGTTACGGCTTGAAGCGACATCCACAACACAAACACCATGCACAAGCTCTTCTTTTCTATCCGAATGATTGACTAATAATATCCCGCTAGCAACACGCCCAATGATAGGCACAACAAAACATTTGGAAAAATCCTAGAAAGCCCCGATTCAATCTCACGAATATCTTTATCTAAACCTTCTTGTGTTTGGCGGTAGTGTTGAACACACTCGATTAAATCTTATTATCTCTTTCGGACTACCTTTACGATACATGGGAAAAGGTGACTTACTCGGATCCCATAAGATTTGACCATAGACACTGCTAGGTTGAATCTTAGCGTGCCAATCAAATCGTGAAAGTCTCACGGGTTCCAAGGCGAATATTAATGGCGTTCTTGTAGACCGAATTCACTAAGGAAGTGTTGTCTATATCAATGACAGAGCAGCGTAAAGTTAATGAAGAAAAAGCCCGCTCACGCCCATCCCACAATTTGGGTAGTTGCCCATGAGGCTTCTTTGCCATGGAGGCGTCTTAGAGGAATATGTTTCCGATGAATTCAAGCGGTAAGTCGGCTCGTCGTCAAGAGCGTTTCCTTGACCAAGAGATGAATCACCATGAGGAAGTGCTCACGGTCTATTCCCAAAGACACGGGATCCTGAACATTAATACTTGGATTACGATTCAAGAACTTCGACTTCAAAAAACACACGTGACGATCCGCCATGGTGGTATACTACCTGTCTCAACCTGTAGTTATACAAACTCCTGAGACCCCCATGCGTGGGATAAGTCACAAAGTGTTCAATGAAGTTTGAAATTAGAGCTTGTAGAATGGCACCGGTTTCCCTATTTAGTTTAGATCCACCCCACATATTATATTCGGGCAACCAACGTTGATCGGTGGAGTGTGGTCTCTAAACCAAGATCCAAGAGTGAGCGGACGAGGATAGTATAACATACTATCGCCGTCGGAATAGATGGGGAAGTTGTATGGGGAGGCCGAGCATTGGCGGGATACAAGTCAGCGGAGACGGCGGTGGTGGAGGTGGAGCTAGAAGAACAACATCCTGCCCATCAACGATATCACCCCCACCACCATGTAGCTCTACGTCACCTCCTTCATCAGCTGGTGGAGGTGGAGGTGGAGCAACAAGTGCACCATCATGTTCCTCTACGTGACCTCCTTCATCATCAAAACCATCAAGCTTCTCCTCCTCATCAACAAAACCATCTGGCTTCACCTCCTCGTTACCAAAACCATCTGGCTTCACCTCCTCGTTACCAAAACCCTCCTCCTCCTCATCACCAAAACCACCAGCCTCCTCCTCCTCCTCCTCATCACCAAAACCACCAGCCTCCTCCTCCTCCTCATCATCACCAAAACCACCAGCCTCCTCCTCCTCATGAGCCTGTAGAAACTCAGAAACATCGAGCTTATCCCTCACCAGAGCATACTTAAATTTTTGGTACATAACCTCACGCTTCTTCCGGATAACAGATTTGAGCATTATATTTCTAAATTCCTTCTTTTGTTTATCAGAATAAGATGAAAAACGGGAATAGTCCAATTCATCCTTAATTTCAATTTTATTTGACGAAAGAAATTGTGTATAAACATCATCCCAAGCAAATTGCAAATCATTATCAATTCCATTATTATCACCCAAAACACTCAAATTACTTAGCTGGTAAATGGAGGGCATATCGAAGATAGGAAGTGGGAAACCTAGTTTATTCAATTCAGCATCAGATGGAACCTCATCCTCATCCTCAAAATCATCAAAATCATAAATATCGACATTGTTAATCAACTCTAAAATTGTGTCGTGCAAAGGGTTGTTCTTTTTTTTTTTTGGCTTATTCTTAGTTTTAATTTTAGCTGTCTTTTTTTGAGACTTGCCCATATCGAACCAAGAAATAGGCTAAAGTAAATGATAATTTAAACTAAAAGAGAGTAGTATTATACCAAAAACCAAGTGCCAATAGCCAAAGGGAAAGAGAGTCGCTTGATTAGTTACCCAAAATTCGTTTTAGCCTAATTACAACCCCCTAAATTTCTAGGGTTTGAGTAATTGAAAACCCCAAATATTAACTTTGATGATGAAGCTTTATTTGTAAAACAAGATGAAAATTTGTGAGAGTTTGATGAAATAGAGTTAGGTTTTCAGTGTTTGTTTTTATGTTTCAAATACAAGGGGAAGAAAGAGGAGCTAATATGGTTTGTGGGTTTTGTTTTTCGCGACAAAAGAAATTTGTTCCTAACCTCCTTGTCGCGGGTTGTGGCTCGCGATTGTCTCGCGTCTTTCTACAATAAAGCGAAGACTAGAAATCTAATTAACAAATTAAACAATTAAATAAACTAATATTAAAGAATTTGGATCGCCTCTCGTTAGCTCCACTTGTAGACACGAGCTTAATTCTCGTAAGAGGATCGATGAGATTAGTCTCCTCAACCGTGTGCGTTTTGAATCCATCATCATATAGCTTCAATATTTGCCCTTTTACCTTTAATTCTTTTCATATTTCCAAACTCAGAATCTCAATCGCAGTGTTCAAAAATAATGTAAGTAATTTCGGATGGTCGATCCTATCACTAATCTGGGCTTGAAACCAAACCTCCGAATATAAGTCGCGTGAATTCCGCTACCACTTTAGCATCCTCGGTCATCGTTGCCTTTGCCTCAAACCACTTAGACATATAGTCAGCTGTTAGTAATATATTTAGATTTCCATTAGAGCTAAGAAAGGGTCCGTGAATTCACCCCCACGCATCAAGTTTACATTTATTTCCATTTTACAATTCGATGTTTCACCGAAATACATAAAGTGATAGTAATAGGGGTTTGTCGAACAAAATCACCGAAATACATAAGTGATAGTAATAGGGGTTTGGGGTTCGGGGTTTGGACACAAAACATTATTTCTCTTTTACAAATAGATATTTCACCGAATCCATGAGAATGGGACTTGTCTATAAAAATCCGAAGACGAGATTGGAACAAAAGAACCTTCTGTCCAATAGTATATTCTTTCCTTTGTATATATTGTCATGTCTTTGTCTTCTCGTTATAACCAGCGGCATTCTCATACTAATCATTTTGTATCTCTTCTAATCCCTGCAATTGCAATTTTCTAATCTCATATTAAATTTATTTCCATTTATTTCCATTTATTTCCACTTGAAATGATCCGACCCTAACACGAAAATGATCTATATTCTTGACCCAAAATGAGCTAACAAGCCCAAAATAACATGAACCGAAATCACTCTGCAAATAACTAGAAGTGTCCAATTAACACACAGAGACCCGATTAGCTAGATAAAAAAGCGCTAGAATAATTTTAAGAAGTGTATGACCAAAATTGAAATGACGAAAAATTGTCCCGATACAGCTCAAAGTAATCGATCTAAAATAATTCGATAACCCAAGTCTGATCAAACTCGAAAATGAGAAACATCCCAAAAAACCTTCATTGCATATCTATTTGTAAGTGCTATTTTTTTTTTGGAAATTTATTTGCAAGCGCTTTTTTTAAGTACACTACACTTTGTCAAATTTATTAACACTTGTGTATACACCAATTTTAATTTTATATTTTTTTGCCATATTTTGCTTTTTGTTATAATCTAATTTTAACAATTTTGATGAGTTTCATGTCTGGTACATATTGTATAAATCATTTCAATGTCCCGTACATATTAATATAATTTATGAAATATCTAAAATTAATGATCGTGAAAATAATAATCTTTTTTCATTGTAGCTTGATTTTTCTTATGAACCTGTATGTGTTATCATCATCTAGCATTATTGACGACATTAGTTCTCGGATTAGTATTACCAGAATACCACGGTTTGAGACATGTAGTGTGCTTCATCCGTTAAAATATCAAATGATTTGACATTAAAGTATCACAACGAGAATGTAGCTCATGAAAGCATATGGAGTAATATATTACTCTTTGATTGAGCATGCTTCTGGAGTAATGATCCCATGAAGATCAGTATTGCTCCAAAAGAATCCTAGCCTTGTGCTGAAGCTCACTTATTGAGGCAAAGTCGTGTGAATCAGTGTCAGAGGCAATTCTAACCATGTTGAGCTCTGAATCACCTTATAGCTTGTAACTTAATATGAATCTACCTTCGTGTCGACATGCAACTCATGACTGTGTAAATCTAAGCTACACTAAAGGACCAATGATTATTGTAAGAGAGAATGATTCCATGAAATTCCGAATGTATGCACACTAAGTCCGAGGACCGGGTACTCACATATATGCAGCTCCACATGGCCAAATATTACCGATTTTACACCCTTTAGACTTAGGGCGATTTTTATGGACCAATTCACATGACTAAATGGACTACCTTGGTTACTAACCCACAATATTTCGACTACATTCGTAAAATGACCCACCTTAGCGATGGTTGTGTATAGAAATACGTATGCGAAGTATTCAAGGCGTGTTCTGTTGAGTCAAATTCAAGCAAATCGTCAAAATATCTGAGTGCCGTTCGGCACTATACATTCTGCCGATTAAGCACTACCAAGAAAGTGCGAAATTTGGATTACGTTCTCTGGTGAAACCAAAATGCCAAAAATCCAATTCAATATCTGTCAAAGGGAAACTTATGGGAGCCTCAATCATAGGTTGGAAACACCAATTACTAAATATCAAAGGAAAATTCAAGGTTATGAGTGTGAGTGTCGGGAAACCAATCGTCGAAGCGAAATCTTTGATAGGTCAAAATAATATCTCTCTCTAACAAATTACATTCTTTGGGTCTTTTCATTAGTGGTTACACCACCATCGATTTTGAGCCCCATGACCAAATGCGTTAGAACGCCATCACCTTTTACCACTGAACCTAAGCCCCATTACAACCACATTGCCCAAAGATGCATTGAGACATATAGTACATGGAATTTCTCTCGAACATTGGTCGTGGGCGAAGTGTTAGCAAAGTATCATAAGAGGTCGACCATAAGGTCTTGAGTATTCATGACTAGTTTACTTGTCTAGTACATGACTAGTACATGATAAAAGAGAGTGTCCCAAATCATCTCAAACCCAAACAAGAAAAGTATAAAGTTACAACATAAGAGTCTATTAATACATGAAAAAGAGGAGTCCCTCTTAAAATTAAAGAGAGTCCCTCTTAAAAAGAGAGTCCCAAATCATCTCAAACCCAAACCGAAATCTTACTCAATTGAGTCAATTCCCACTGCATAAGCGGAACTGGGCCACTACTGGCTTTGGCCAACAATGCCTCGTACACCTTCAAAAGCTCATTCTTCCTTGCCAACTCAGGCCTTGACCTAGTGACTTCTTCTTCTCGGGCTGAGTTCATGAAATTCATATGCTCAGTTTTCAGATTTCACTAGTACAGTACTCACGATAGAAGTAAGACACTATTCAGATTTACCTGCTAAACGCTTCTTCAGGTCATCACTATTTTCATCTTTATGGTCATGGCGCTCTTTTTCCATCACCAAACTTGACCCGCACTTCCTTTTTGTTCTTCAGCTGCGGTTCCTGCCTTTTCTGTGGCGGCGCGTTAATCCAAGCTGCATGTTCAACCACAAAGAGTTCTTACCAGAACAATAACAAGCGGGCGAGGTGTCACATAAGTAGTTGATGTTAAAAAAAAAAACTGAGATGCGGGAATGCATGAAGTAAGACACATAAAGGAATCAAAGACTTCACCCCAATGGGTTGTACGTTCGAGGTACACGTGATATTTGGTTAGTGGACGACTGACTTGTAACCTTGTCAAACCTTAGATACCCTGACACGCCAAAAAGCCGGCATATGTGGCGGACAAGGACACAATTACGGATACGTGTCAAACACAGCACATCAACACACGACACTTGGGCTCGTATACCCGGATAGGCTCAAACCCGGATAATCGTATATTTAAATTTGTATATCGTATCGTACTCGTATAATAAACCGTATTGTATTTTTTTGCTCTCCCCTACTTATCGCCCTTGTTTGCAATCCCATAATAGAAAAGTTTGGGAGTGGGGTGAACAAAAAAAACTACCTACAAAAGGGTAAGTGGGGTGAACAAAGAAAGATGGAGGGAGTATATACTAGTATACAAATTATTAACGCATATAAAGTAGAAATTGATTGGTATTTTTTTATTAACAATATTTTACAATATGAAGTAAAAACTTCGTAAATTTTAATATATTCGGGCCGGGTCGGGTCAAAAGTCGGGCCTTCTGATCGGCCCAAACCAGCTCATGTTAATGAATCGGGTTATTGGGCTTCGGGCAGGTCGGGCCAGCGGGCTGGGCCATCCGAGCGACTCTAGTTGATTCGGTCCAAAAGAAAATCACCAACTCATCCTAGGTGCATTCGAAAACACAACTAATACCATAAAATATAAGCAACACCAGAACGCCAAAGAAATGCACCAACAAAAATAAAGACTGCGAGAAAAATTAAGAGGAGTAAATAGAGACTTACGATGCAGAGCAGTCTGAGAAACGAGCAACGGGCAAATAAGTATCGATTGTCAAAGTTGGTTTTAATTTTATAATGTAAAGAAGCTAAAGGCCTAATTTGGTCTTAGGGTTATCATTCTTGTTAGTAGGAGCTTGACTTCCTCAAAAACTTGATCAAAACACCACGAGAGTAAGGTTCATAATAGTGATCTAGGTCATCTTCGTCGACGAGTGGAGAAGTAACAATGTAGCAGAAGAAGCGGCCACCCACGTGGAAAAGATCTCTCCAAGGGCAATAGGATATTCTTGTGAAGCGCTTGTCCTCATCCAAATCAATACTTTGAGCCATAACTTGTTCCTTACCGGGGTCTAAACACGGATCCCTGGGCAAGTGGTGTCTTTTATGGTTGCCAAGGGGCCTCTCTTAACGGTGTCAAAGGCTCTTTAGAATGATGGTCGTAGAAAGCGAACTCCTAGCTTCAGGGCATAAAGACTAGTAAGGTGGTAAAGGGAATTGGTTTCCCCTACAAAAAGAGAACCGTAGGGAAGCGGGCAGCTATATCGGAAGGTGGGAATGAGTCCCATTTGTTGGAGTCCAAGTTAAAGTCGAGATAAATAGACGAACCTATAAAGACCTGTCGACCCACCACAGTGGCTTTATCCAAAAAATTGTTTTCCTCCCAACAATCAGTGGGGGTAGGAGGGTCAGCAAGATTTGCCATTGGTCGAAATAGGATCATAGCGCTCAAAGACGCCGCGCTTCCTTTGAAGCGGGAAGGATGTTGCCAAAGCTCTTAAGGGTGCTACCAAGGGCGTACAAAAACCATCGGCAACAAAAGCGCAAGGAGTCTCCTTGGGAGCATGCATGGGTGCCACGGACGGCCGATCCTTGGTGCGGGTGACGAGTGTCAAAACGCGAACGACAAAGAGCCTTTCCGTATCGGCGGAGGATCCTCGTGGAACTTCAAGCCCGCCTCAAGGAAGTAGACTTTGGAGCCAAAGGTGACAATGACGCAGTGTGATGAAAATTCGTTCTCCTCCTTGAGGGCGAAGGCAGGAGAAATGGGTTTGGAATTGAGAATGAAGCCATCTGAATCAACCAATTGGTCTGATATATCACGAGGCAGCTCAATGGAGTATGCAGAATAAGACATGTCTGGACCATCATGATAAAAGAACAAGAAAATTGTTGGTGTACTCCCCATGTTTGATATCTGCCAAAACAAACAAATACAATTCCTAAGTATCTAAATTCCAAATACAATATAAATCCACATAAAAAACTGAATTTCGGATTAAAATCAAAGCTTAAAACATTCCTAGGTGAGGATAATTAATCAACTTTAAACAAATACTTCATTGATGAAATTCCGATGACATAAAAACATTAAAAAATCAAACCCCCTAAACCCTGAACCCTGAACCCGGAACCCGGAACCCGGAACCCGGAACCCGGAACCCGGAACCCGGAACCCGGAACCCGGAACCCCGGAACCCCGGAACCCGGAACCCCGACCCCCCGACCCCCCGACCCCCGACCCCCGAGCCCCGGAACCCCGGAACCCCGGAACCCCGAACCCCGAACCCCGAACGCCGAACCCCGAACCCCGAACCCTAAACCCTAAATACCTCAACGAAATACCATCAAAAGTCAAACTCGAACGCCGAACACCGTCTCTACACGTCTTCCAAGCACTCACAGGCTACAAACATCACCAATTTTGACATTAGCTACTTAACTCGAACCTAATTAACTGATAATTACGCTTGAAAACGAGTTAAACCGAAAACCCCCAAAATTTAGGGTTAATTCGAATGAAAACGGATTTGGAGGATGGAATACGAATCTTACCTTAATGACTCGAAGGATTTGGTTAAAATTCGAAGAGAACCGACGAATTACGACCTAAACTTGACCAAATGGAGTTTGGAATGAGGACAACGCAAAACACATGAAGATGACAACACGATGAGAACCAACGAGACGACGAGGCTGTTGATGAATGATGATGATGATGGTGATCGTCAATGATGACGCTGAAATTGATGAGCATTGATGATGAAGGATGAAAGAAGAAGTATGAAGAAGGCAGAAGAAGAAGGAGAATAAGAGGCTGTAAGGAGATGAGTCTCCTCCTCTGATTTCGGTCGAGTAACAAGTGGGTGGTGGTTTATTTCATTTGGGTCTATTATAAAACTTATTATTACTATTATTATTATTATTATCATTATTATTATCGTTTAAAACTCCACCTACGATAATAATATAACTCTATAAACTCGTATAAGCTCAACTTAAAAAAAAAAAAAAAAAAAAAAAAAAAAAAAACTCAACTTAAGATTATGAGGCTTGCTTATAATAAAATACGAAAAATACGGAGTATTACAGTCTTCCCCGCTTAAAAGAACTTCGTCCCGAAGTTCAACTATTCCCAACAACTCAACAAATTAAACTCGACATATAAAACGCGACATATACTGACTAATCATTACAACTAGAACGATCCAAAATTATGACACAATAATGGCATTTGACAACATTAAACATTCTTTAAACGAAGCATAAGCAACAAATATATGCACAGAACAATGCAATAAACATGAGAAATACGAGCGCGACATTCTATCCCTCACTCTTAAAGAACTTCGTCCTCGAAGTTTAAACTACCACAACACTTCAAAACATGACTATTATTCGTGCCATAGACGACTACAAAACACTTTCTTAAGTCTATATATTACACAAACGCAACTCATCCAGTCTTCTTTTTGTTTTACTATATCTTTCACATTGCACTACGAACACTACTCGTTTATTTACGTCTATTCCCTACGCAACCACTATCTATAGTGCAAAACAGGCTTACAGCACACGTACAATAAGATGACAATGACGCAGTAACAGCAGGTGATAAGTATAATTTCAACAAAGAAGAAATCATGTAACAAAGAAGACAACAAATGAGTACAAAAGAGCAGATTAACAACGCTTTCACCACCTAATCGTACCACCGCACCCTAGCACGTCCATAGCGACAGAACGACACGATGAGTATATAACTCGCACACGTCAAACACTCACCGAATGCATTTCGGCACATTCACCATACAAGCACACTTACACAAGGCATAACCACCACGACAATAGAGTAGCAGTAGATAATAGTCATTCCCGACATAACCACACACTTACACTAGACACACTGCGCTTTGCTAGCTATTTCCTACGCATTGTTATCTTTGATATCTCTATATTTCTCACTTCCTTGTATAAATCATCTTTCTATACATACCTGACATAATTTTTTTATTTTTTTTATTTTTTTTTTTTTAATTTTCTTTTTTTTTTTTTTTTTGTCCTACTCCACCATAACATCTCATATTAACACCATTATTCCACCTATTGTTGTTGTTACTTTCCTGACCATTCTATTATAGCTCATTGCCTATGTAACTTCATATTAATCAAGTTCCATACCATATTTAACGCACCCATACTATTCCTTCCTCCAAAATATTCACCTATAGTTCTGCACTACCTAATATCAAATCAAACAGACTATAATAGTCAAAACTATACCACCCTTCCACAAACCTACTCCATCAACTAGATAATTGTATCTTAACGGTTACACATAGGATTCTAATCTTTACTTCTCGGTCATATAAAGTAATGTACCTTACCATTTTATATAGCATAGCGTACCTTAGCCTTACTCATTCCCACAAAACTCTTTCACATCACTTCTATTGTGTACACCATCTTTCACTATTACCAATGCAACATTATTCGTTTACTTATCATCATCATTCTATGGTACTCACGGTTTCATGTAAACACTATTAATTAGGTGATAACGAGATACGTCAGCATACAACATTGATAAAGGAAAGCTGAATTAATATAAACCCACACTATTTGACCACACCATCACAACTCTCGACAACCAGACAAATTACTCATCACGAACACAATTCCCCACAATATTTCATTAACTTACCAAACCCCACACACACATTAATCGATAATAAGAGTATAAGAATAATAGCAATAAAATAACTCATGCCACACCCAAACACACTCTGTCACATTGACTGGATAACAACAGCACGACACAGCACAACAACAGTGAAACGTAATAGAAGCAGCAGTAGTAAGCAATCACAGGTCGGAGCAAAATAGCAGTAGGAGTATACAACAAGGACATCAACATGGTCACACACAATATCATAAACATATGCCAATATAGATTATAGCTACCAGCAACCAATCTTTCACAGTTCCTCAAAATGCACCTTAAGTGCCTCCAGTGACCCGAAGGTCCTAATCCCATCCTCCATCAATAATAACCAACAATGTACATGATATTATCAACGAGTACGCATACGAAAGCATAAGATAATGTATGAATCATAAATAAGAACGATAACATAAGCGTAAACGAGGCTAAATTACATCATTATACCAAAGTTTGACTTTAGGGGAGGGTGGGCGGGTTCATTAACATTATCAAATCATAATATCAGTAGCGTACATATATAAGAACGATAACTTAACCTTTACTGTTTATCGTTTTCTTGCCATGACGTCCTTGCACTCACCATACACCCAAAAGTTAACCACAACGTCCTGCTCCAAACAACTCCATAACAACTCCGTACACCTCATCACATTTCATCACCGTATCTCCATACTCCACGATCACACAACACAATCACAAGCAAGACAATCAACAGCACAACAACGCAACCCGACACACTTTACCCCCCGTAACCATTTCAATTCATGGCTACCAAGCTCTCTAGGGACGTCTCCCACCCAGGGTTTCGGAACGTCTTCCTAACCCTGGTGTTGCTTGGATCACCAATCATTTCCATGGGGTTCATTTTAAATCCTATATTCATTTTAAGACACGACTCACCTATGTTCATTTTAGGGTTCATTTTAGGCTCATTTTATCAGGGTCGCCTCTCTGATACCACTTTTGATACAAAGTGGTATCAGAGATACTATGATGTTGTATCACACAAGTACACAATACACAACATACGTCCCTGGTCAAAGGCTGCTCTACATTCTCAATTTGTATCACACAAGTACACAACACACTAAGTATATTAAACCAACCCATCTTACACACTTAAGTCGACATTACCATATTAATGGTTTTGGATAGCTCAATTTACACACCTAAACATGAATCATCGACATAGTAATCAATCCTAACACATCCTACGGTACTCGGCCATGACCCCGAGCACTTTTCACCGTGACCAGGCCCACGGCCCTCTCCCTCCAGCCACTCAGTCCAACCACAACATCAACAATCCTCCATTATTTCACAAGCCAATCATCAACCTAATTCCCTTATTTGAATCATTCTACTTATACTTAACATTAATCAAAAATGAACTCATGAAACCATACACACATACACATTACAACTTGAACTTCACATGTTATATCAACATACAAACATCACAAAACACACAATCCTACCCAAGCTTTACAAGACAAAACAATACACAAAACAACACAATATACACACACAAATACACTCTAATCAACTAAGTAAGGGAGTAGCCCTTACCTCGAAGCGAATCCTCGAACTCAAGCTCAAAACCGTCAAAATTAGTACCTCAGGGATTCAACCTCTACAAGTAAAGATTTTATTATCAATTAATATCAAAACAATGACCAGAGAACACATAAAACTAGTAAAATAGAGTCCGAAACGAAAATTCCCAAATTCTAGGTCAAAAATTGAAAGAAACTAAAATGAATGATTAAAAACGAATTATACCGTAATTGCTCAAGGAATTAGACCTGGAGTCGAGAATGACCAAAGAAGAAGGCTCAAAACCCGACAAATTGAAAATGGAGATGAATCAAGGACGATGAAAATGATGATTCAATGACGATGATGGCGATGTAAGCACGACGATGATGATCGAACGGTGTGATGATGATGATGATGATGTTAATGGAGAATTAGTGACGAACAGAAAAAAAAAAAAAAAAAAAAAAAAAAAAACGAAACAGGAAGAAGAAGAAGAGGACGAAGAAGAAAGGGAAGCTGCTCTTCTCTTTTTTTTTTTTAATCGTGTACTGTATTGTGTGAGTTGTGTGGGCAGGTGCGGTGCGTGGGCAGGTGCGGTGTGGGTGTTCCCGGGGGTGGTGCAGGTGGGTTTTCTTGTCGGTTCCGCACCTTGGTCAGCCTTGTTTGGTGGGTTTGCTGGGTGTGGCTGGTGTTTTGGCTTGCGGGGTTTTTCGGTTGGTGTTTTCTTCTTCTCGGGTCCTCTTCTTCTCGGGTTTTCTGTTGGCTTGCTTGCTTGGTTTGCTTGGTTTTCTGTTTTGGTTTTGTTTTGGTGCGTTTTGGAGTTGTTTGCGTTGTGTGTGACCTCTTTTCCCCTGCTGTGGTCATGCCCCCTTTGGTACGTTTTCATTGCCCGTTTTCGTGCCTTCATGGGTGTCCGGATGGGGGAGGTAGGGGCCTCACTCAGGCTTCTTGGCAACGACATTTTAAGGATCGGCATTGTGGGGCTCTAGCTTCAGGGCTCACGCGTCAAACTCTTATTGATAGTTTGGCTGTTTATACTAATGCAGAGAATACGTTGAGACGGATGGGGCTCTGGTTGTGTGGGGGGTGTTTAGCGACTCACACGTTTCGTACTAGATGTCGTCATAGTCGGGATGATGTCGTGGCGGCTCCTGACTGTGGGGATGGCCACGTTCGTTTTATCATTCATGGGATTCCGCGACCTTCAGTTCCATCCTCGTCAGCCCCTTCATCTGGTAGTGGGGTGGAGCTTGTTCAGTGGTCTATATCTTCGCTTGAGCGTTTGCTTTCTATGGGGTTGCGCACTGTGAAGTCTATACCTCATCGGTGTCGTCTGGGGTTTGCTCGGGCTTTGAAGGGAGTTTTGGATGAGGTAGCTGCTTCTCCTGGGGATCTCTCTTGTTGGGTACGCCTGGTTATTCTGCCTTTATGTCTGCTTCGGACCTTTACCCCTCGGAGTAATCTAGAGTGTCGTTCTGGGGTTCGGCGGCAGCGTCAGGAGGAGAGTATTTCTAGGGCCCTTCTAGCTTGGGGGACCCCTGGTGGCAGCTTGCGTCTTTTGGAGGAGTGTTTGGCAGAGGATCCGCCTTCGTTTGAGGTGGACGATCTTGCCTCGAGTGACCTTAATATCCGTCAGTGCCGGCGCAAGGTTTGTGATGGGCATTATACTGCTGCGGTTCGGGTGCTCTCTTCCTCCGGCGTCGCCCCCTACTCTTCTGCTACCCTTCAGGCCTTGCGAGATAAACACCCTGTCGCCCCTTCTCCTTCTTTGCCGTCTTTGTCTGGTGATCACCCTTCTCTCGTTGCCCCACCTTCCGTGGTTTTGGATATGATTCGGCGGTTTCCGCGGGGCACTTCTTGTGGGAGGGATGGGCTCCGGGCTCAGCACCTTTTGGACTGCTTGAGTGGCGCTGCTGTGGCTATTTCGGATGACTTATTGGCCTCTATTTCTGGGGTGGTGTTTTGGTAAAAACTCTACAAGGGTGAAAAAGAGCTAAGATGGGCCAACTAGTACTGTTTGTGAAACAGAACAGAACATAGTCTACTCCGAACAGAACTGATGACAACTAGATTAACGAAACCAAGCAGAACATAGGCTTCTCCGAGCAGAACTGAGGGGACAACGAGATTGATGACGCAGAAACCCCGAGAAGAAGATGGGGAAAACTGCGGGCTACCAAGCCAGGACTTCTTTTATTAATCTCATGATGATTACAAGGCTTTTGATTACAATTGAATGATTTTCGTAGGAGAAACTAGCGAATAATGCTAATACATCGTTTATGTGTACTTCTATGTGAAAGTATAAGAAAAACCTATGAGAGAACATATGAGAGACATATGAAAGACCTCCCGAAAAATGACTAAGTGAGCCTCTATATATAGGTAGAATGCTCACAATACAACTCCTAAAATCTAGGGCCACTATCTCATGAACTTAGGTAGTTGGATAACTACCCACTATGCATGACTTGTAACTTCCCATTATGACTTCTATTCTGATCCGCAGAACTGCATGCCAATAACTACCCATGATCTTAGGTAGTTAAATAACTTCCATTGACTCCACTTCTGCTCAGCTATGATATCTTCCATTATCCCATGATCTTTGTAACCGCTATAGTTGACCTCTGCTGACCACAACTGCCATGCCTCTTCTGACCTGTTCTGGGCTATAACTGCCATACCTCTTCTGACCTGTTCTGGGCTATAACTGCCATACCTCTTCTGACCTGTTCTGGGCTATAACTGCCATTGTTCTTCTGTCCTGCTCTGTACCATATTCGCAACGTCTATCCAGAACTGCCAATTCTGGGTAGTGTAAAATCTGGTCATAACAAATGCCCCTTGTTTTCTCAAGTGCAGCGTTCAGCAATCTTGAGGAAACAATCCTGTACAAACACTTCTATACAGAACAGACTAGAGTAGAAACAACGGCTATAAAATTTTGAACAACTATGCATCTGGCAAGACTTGTGTACCACATTCAAAGAGACAACGTTTAAATCAGAAGTAGGAGAGAATTAAAACCTGATTGACTGCTTCACGGTAGCGATGACTAGTAAATCATAAGTTGAACTTGAACATACAACGAATAGATTATCGAGGGGCTTACCTAGGGCTTATACCTTGCTTTGAAACACTAGAGTTTGAACCTTGATATGGCTCGCTGGACAAGAGATGTTTCCTTAGTATATATGAGCTTTGGACTTTCCTTAACCTTTAAAAAAGGAAGGCTAGCCACATGTTGTGCAATGTGGGGATAGTTGAGACCCATTAGATTGTGCAAAACTTGCGGTGATTTGATCTGTAGAATACTTCGTTTGTCTTTTGATAATGCATCGTATGAACTATTGTTTAACCTTCTCGAGGATGGTTAAATACTTTGTGCCTTGTCTTTCGAAGGGCTTTACGTGTGTATGCCTTATCTTTCAAAGGGCTTCTTCGTATGTGTGCCTTATGTCTTTCCAAAGGGCTTAACTTCTGTTGCTACTGTGGATCTTTTTCTTAGTCTGTAGAGCAAGACATTTTTCTAGTCTGCTCTGACAGCTTCGGTTGCTAAGTAATTAGCCTTGGTGGTCCAAGGACTTAATCACTATTGTCGCTATTGCTTCTATTGCTTCTATTGTTCTGTGAATGCACTAACCTCGCAGGTGTACACCCCAGACTTATGTACGCATGATCATGGCTAACCTTGAGGGATATTATAGGACTCTCTTAACGGCGGCTAAGCCCTGGTCCGTCAATCCGAGGACGCATCCTCTACAGCAGGACTGGCTGCTCTGCAGGACTGGCTGCACTGTGGTCTGGAGGAAGATCTCCACTGCAGGACTGGCTGCTCAAGGCTGAGGACTAAGCTCAAATCTGGAAGACAAGTTTCATTCTTACAGAACTGGAGGGGTAACTCCAAAAATATTGAGGACAAAGCTAAGAACTGGAGGTTAAGCTCCGTACCAGAACTGGAGGATAAACTCCTGAGTAGAATTGAAGGATAAACTCTTGATTAGATGTGGAAGATAGACTCTTGACTAGGACTGGAGGATAGACTCCTTTATTTGTAATATGTGGCATACTAGATTTTTAGTGGATTATTTGTGATAATAAAAATATTTACTCTTGTAATTAAACTGCAATCCGCAAAACAAGAAATAAAAATTAGACTATACCATTGGACATTGGCTCTACTTTTACAAGACTGGAGGTCTAGGCTCCAAGACTGACGATATGCTCGAGACCAAGGACTAGGCTCAATACTGGAGGGCAAGCTCCAAAGATGCTGAGGACGAGCTCAAAACTATAGATATGCTCAAGATTGAGAACTATACTCAAGATTAGAAAACCAGCTTCAAGAGTGCTGAAGATCCGCTCAGGACTGAAAGGTAAGACTCCAATATCAAGATTGCATAGAATAAGCTCCAAAAATAGTAGAATAAGATATATGGTAGAACTTGATGCAATTAGGATCCAAATAAGATGCTTCCGTATTCATATAATTCAAGGGCAGCAAGATAAGGTTGCAAGAGCGCTAGGATGAACTCCAAGGTTGGCCACATAGTGCGAGACTGTAATAAATAGAAAATATTCTTCAAGGTCTGTAGCGCAAGACCGCAAAAATAAGACAATATGCTCCGAGATAATATATATGCTCCAAGATAATATATGCTCCAAGATTGGCGACGTGACCGTAAACACAAGATAATATGCTCCAAGATTCTTGGTATAATATTATGAAGAAACATTTGATATATAATAAGCAAGATTGAAAATACTTTGAGACTTTGGGAAAATGCTGTAAAATGTAAAAACTTGGTTAGTATTAACCATTGATGTATTCAATGATTTTTCTCATAATAAAATAATATAAAGTAAAGCGATTATGAAAAATAAATTAATTGAAAATAAATAAATAGAGTTTGAGTTTGGTTGATTTCCAAGCTTTGGAATCAACTCTCCCTCAAGAGTTACCAATTCATGTGCCCCTTGACCGATGATGGAGTCAACGAGGTAAGGACCTCTCCACACTTGAGCAAACTTGTATGAACTACATCTCTTGCATTTTTGAATGTGCTTCTCTAGAATAATTCTCCTTTACCAAGGGCTCTCGCTTCGATATTCTTGTTGAATCTCTTTCACTATAACACCTTGACACGGGGTCGACTTAATCTTTACTGCATTTCACACTCGTTCAAAGTTTTCAAGGTTAGTGAACAAAGAATAATTTTAGAATCTAGAATACATAGGACATACCTTGGTGTTTGAATAACCAATTCTGGAAGGATAATAACTTCACGACCATAAACAGGTTAGAAAGAAAGAAATATGTCTTATAAAAAGCTATAAAGCTATAAAGCTATAAAGGTTGATGCAGCTAACTTAACGTCCGACTTATCGTTATAAACAAACTATAGATGAATTGCATACCTTTAGATTTTGCTTTCCTTAATAATGAAATTACCTCTTTCACTGTTTCAAATATGTACAGCTTCTATTCTGGAGCAAACGACATCTTCTGTCTTGGAACAGATGACATCTTCTGTTCTAGGGCGAATGACAACTTCTGCTCTAGGGCGAATGAAAACGTCTGTTCTGGGGCGAACGACAATGTCTGTTCTAGAGCGAACCACAACGTCTGTTCTGGAGCGAACCACAACGTCTGTTCTGGAGTGAACCACAACGTCTCTTCTGGAGCGAACGACAACGTCTGTTCTGGAGCGAATGACACCTTTCTAGTGTCATCAGTGCCCCACTTTGTATTTAGAAAACAAGGACAATAATCTTCTACACAAAGCTCTATCTTGACATTATTTCGTCATCTCTAACACCGTGAATTTTCACCTGCCACATACTTTTCAAAAAACATGTGAGCTCGCGTAAAAATTATAACCTTTACCCTTTCTTAAAACAACTCGTCAACCTTGAGCAATAAGAATATGAGACCGTTCAGGAAGTTCGATCACGTTGGTATAGGGTTGAAAACACTCTTGCAAAAATAAACTCAAAAAGCAACGGCTACAAAGACAACATTAAAAAATTCTGCAAGACACGTACCAGATCAGGATTAAAATTCGGGATCAGAACTGAACGAAATTCAAACCTGTTCTGACAATCACTTCTGTGAATGTCTTGCCGACCACGTACCAATGTATCCATCACCCTCATACTACTTGTTGGGTTGACTTGCTTTGACCAGCGCTGACTTGCGAATCTTGACTTTGTCAGTACTAGTGACTTGCTAAAACTTCAGAGCTGACAGTCTTGAAAGAAGAGAATTCAAGACACAAAAGATGCCCCTAGTTTTCTCAAGGGAAACGTTTAGCAAACTCAAGGAAACAATTCTGAAAAGATAATTCAGAACACAACGAGCAGAAGAGAATCAACCAGAAAATATAACGGGTAGGAAATAAAAAGGGTCAAGATTTAAGAGATAAGCATCAAGACTTATATATAGACGTCAGACCAGAATTGGTAAAAATTCAAACCTGATCTGGCTGCTCATTGTAACAATGATAAACTTCTGTAAAGTTTGAAATTCTTCCAACGGTAGAGTCCTGAAGACTATAGGATTGATTCTTGCTCAAAACCGTTAGCAAGCAAATTTGAAAAAATACCTCATGCAAAATCAATCATCTTCAAACGTTAGAAAAACTCAGATTTGTAAAAAATAATTAATCACTTACAAAATTTAAAAAGATAATAGAAATAAAATAATAACACATGAGAAAATTAATCACAAGATCAAGACAAGACTGAAAATCAGATCTGTAGCAAGTTTCACACTTACAACCTTGGCTACTCTGCCCCTTTGTGGCGATTTCTGGACTATGTCAATCCTGGTCCTCTGACATTAGCAACTCTACCAGTGTGGAAGGTCTAAGCTTTCATTATTCTCTCTTGACCAAAACTTCAAGGTCGAAGTTTTCCTCCAGAGCAGGACTGAAACTCGCCACAAAATCTGCCAAGGATTCTGACTTGATGGCAGTCTTGGGCCTGAAACTTATGTTATACATAATAATCTGCACAAAACCATTTAACCATTCTCCCGGACAGTTCAGACTTTCTCAAGACTGACTTGACTGAAAAGTTAGTCCAGACAATCATATGATAATTCTAAAAATAAGATTAAACTTTGTAATATACATTAATTAAGTAAAAATGTATATTTCTCGAAGAGTGTACCTTATTCCGGCATCCAAGAGGTTCTTACTTGCACAATATATGGGATACTGTAGATTATCCTCTTCATCGAACAAGAGTACAAGACTGAAAAATTGGTATGATCTGCACAGAACTGGATAACAGTTCTGACCTGCACATCAATGGATAATATGATCAGCACATCACTAGAGAGTATGATCCGCACAGAACTGACTTCAGATCCACTCTTGCCAACAATGTGCCCTTAGAACTGTCTTGGTGAAACGCCAAATGAGTGCTTGACATGATTGAACTCCATGTTATATCTCTCCAAGAATACAAAGGATGCTTGCACGCGTCAAATGTGATTTTTGACACTCTTGGACTTCATCACCAAATCATACGTGTACACCTTCGTTGTGTCCCCAATAAAAATACTCCAACATTGTGCTAATTACCACCTTGGTAGGTTGCCCCTACATCTCTCAAAGCGTAAGGCGTAACAAATTAAAAATATATTATGCAAAAAATAAAATTCATCTTTTGATGAGTAGGATACACTTCGATTCGATTGGACTTGATAAAAGCATCCACAATTGTAAGCTACTTGTATCCTGAAATCTTGGCAAGCACAACATTAGTATTGGTAGATGAAAAGAATCTATGTGCAAACTTTATCTTAAATAAACATAATCAACACTTGAAACATACCATGTTTTTGTCGGATGGTTACTACGATGGTTAACCAATCAAGATACATTACCTCTCTTACCATTTTATGTCTAGAAGCTTTTGAACCTCGTCGTTAATTATTTCCTTTCTAGAGGAAATCTCTTGCGTCTCCACTGTACAGACTTGAACTTTGGGCCAACATCAGACTTGTGAGCGATCAGACCAGGACATGACTTATACCAGTCCTGTCAAAGCGAGTCCACGCAGAACAGGATACTTTGGACTGTAAAAAAGGTTAACTACCAAGGTCATACCTGATTCTGGTCGGTACATCACCTACCAGTAGTTTCTCACCAGAACAGGAGTGGTTGAGGACGTCTCTTCTCTGTCTTGTCTGACCTATCCGTTGACTTGTTTCTTTGATTGCAATATAATGAATTTGTTGCTATGATAGCTTCAAGCCTATTCTGTAGCACTCTGGTGTATTCTGGCACTTTCCGTTGATCACCATTATTCCCTACTTGATTGACATTTTGACGTATTAGTGGTACGTCGAAGGCACAAGCATGATATTATGAATTAAAACATACCAAGCAAGATATACAACGTCATCAAATTAAATCAATAAACTAATTAAGAGAAGAGACTCCCTTTGTAGGTAGAGAAATTTTGCCCAAAGTATGTTGGCCTAGGTCTCTCCGTAGAATCCACAAGCATGTTATAATTTGTAGTGAGTTTATCATGGTTGATCCTCATTTCTTCCAAGACACCACGCATAACCATTCAGAACTGCCTTGACGATCTCCGTGACCAAGAGTCACTAGTTTCCAGTTCTGTTTAGTTCTGTTGGGGACGACATCATTTCTTCTTAAGTTATCATTTACAGTGCATCAGTAACACAAGCCAAACCACAAATATTAGAACCGTCATTAGCATAATAAACTTTATGAGTGTAAGGAGAAAAAGGTGGAGATTGATTTGGCTCTTGTGATTGTGGTTGTTCAGTCTTGTTCGTATTCCTCCGTGCAGGACTGGTTGTGTCCTTTAAGCGTCCAGAACTGAAACATCTATAACAAGATTCTCAAGCTTGAAAATCAATCCTGAAAAATCTATAACAAGAATGTTAATATCAAAATTATCAATCCAGAATTGAAAACAAAACTATTAATATCGAGACTATCAGTCCAGAACAAGACTGTTAATATCAAGATTATCAGTCCAGAACTGAATACAGGACTGCTAATATCGAGATTATCAATCCAGAACAGAGAACAAGAGAGTATTCAAAAGCTCTTATCTTAGGGCTAGATGAGTGGACATGTGTTCACTCTTGTCTCCGGTATGAACCAATTCTGTTCTGCTGACGACCACTTCCAGCTTTCTTGTTAGGCCTGTTCTGACACAAACTCCGCTGTTCTGTTTGTTGAAGGCATCATCTTCAAGTATGACGACCCTTGCTTGTAAGTACGAACAGTCCCAGAACTGTCACAGTTCAGAATTGAGATCTTTTCTTTGTTCAACTCTGCACTACTCCAGCAAACGACGGAAGCTATTCTGGCTGGTAATTCTAACGTGGAACCTCCACCCATTCCAAGTGGAGTTATCACACCTACTCCAGGGTTGAAAGCTGAGGAGCAAAACAAACCGGAGGTCCTACCCAGGACATCACTGTCTAACATGCCATCTACAGGCGTGGAGAAAATTGTCCAGAACACGACGGAAAAGATTAGCCCAGAATTGCTCAGGACTGACATTACAGAAGTGGAGCCTTTGCACATGCAATTCTTCCTTAGATCTTTGGGAATAAGAACTATGAGCGTCCTCTATTTGTATTGCGCAACGTGGTCTTGAGGATGTTCTGTACTATAGCACAACTTCAATTGATGGAACGTTGAATTTTTTCGGAACATCCTTCAAAACCGCAAAATTGTCGAAAGGGGAGGATCCTTCTTTTTCTTAGGAGAAGCTTCTGGTTCCTAGGATCGAGTCCTCTTCGAATTGATCTTCAAAGCCTTTGTCCCCATCATGATAGGAAAAACCTTTTCTTTTTATGATGAAAGACAAGGACAATTCTGGCCTGATTCTTGTGTTGTAACCACTAGTATCGCTGGAGTTCTGTTCCGATTCAAGAATGACTCAATTCTCTTTGAGTCTTGTAACTTTTTTTCGTAGAATTGAAGCAATCCTTGAGCAAGATTTCTCCAAATATTGTGCTAGTTGTTCAAGGGTCTTGTCAACCATGTGGTCGTGACAAGAGTGTGTTTTTTGTGGATTTTTGAGAAGAGAGTTTCACAAACTAATAAACTAGATGCCCCACGGTGGGCGCCAATTTGTTTTGGTAAAAACTCTACAAGGGTGAAAAAGAGCTAAGATGGGCCAACTAGTACTGTTTGTGAAACAGAACAGAACATAGTCTACTCCGAACAGAACTGATGACAACTAGATTAACGAAACCAAGCAGAACATAGGCTTCTCCGAGCAGAACTGAGGGGACAACGAGATTGATGACGCAGAAACCCCGAGAAGAAGATGGGGAAAACTGCGGGCTACCAAGCCAGACTTCTTTTATTAATCTCATGATGATTACAAGGCTTTTGATTACAATTGAATGATTTTCGTAGGAGAAACTAGCGAATAATGCTAATACATCGTTTATGTGTACTTCTATGTGAAAGTATAAGAAAAACCTATGAGAGAACATATGAGAGACATATGAAAGACCTCCCGAAAAATGACTAAGTGAGCCTCTATATATAGGTAGAATGCTCACAATACAACTCCTAAAATCTAGGGCCACTATCTCATGAACTTAGGTAGTTGGATAACTACCCACTATGCATGACTTGTAACTTCCCATTATGACTTCTATTCTGATCCGCAGAACTGCATGCCAATAACTACCCATGATCTTAGGTAGTTAAATAACTTCCATTGACTCCACTTCTGCTCAGCTATGATATCTTCCATTATCCCATGATCTTTGTAACCGCTATAGTTGACCTCTGCTGACCACAACTGCCATGCCTCTTCTGACCTGTTCTGGGCTATAACTGCCATACCTCTTCTGACCTGTTCTGGGCTATAACTGCCATACCTCTTCTGACCTGTTCTGGGCTATAACTGCCATTGTTCTTCTGTCCTGCTCTGTACCATATTCGCAACGTCTATCCAGAACTGCCAATTCTGGGTAGTGTAAAATCTGGTCATAACAGGTGGTTAACCTCTTCCTTGAGGGACGTTGTCCGGTTGCTTTGGGAGAGTACATTGCCAGCGCCCCGCTCACGCCGCTTGTTAAACCGGCTGGGGGTGTTCGTCCTATAGCGGTGGGCACTATTTGGAGACGTCTTGTCTCTAAGGTGGGTGCCTTTCTGGTAGGTCCTTCTTTGGTAGGTTATTTTGCTGGGCTTCAGTTTGGGGTGGGTGTGTCTGGTGGAGGAGAGGCTGTTTTGCATGCCTTGAACCGGCTTGTGGAGGCTCGTGGTAGTGATGTTGGGCTATCGATGTTACTGGTCGATTTCCAAAACGCTTTCAACCTTGTTGATCGGGAGACCATGTTGCAGGAGGTTCGGCGTCGCTGCCCGCAGCTTTCCCGTTGGGTGGAGTTTTGTTACTCTAGTCCCGCCCGCCTTTTTTATGGGGAGCATAGCTTATGGTCGTGCCGTGGGGTCCAGCAGGGAGATCCTTTGGGCCCCTTGCTTTTTGCCCTGGTGTTGCATCCCTTAGTGTGCAAGATCAGGGACTCTTTTGATTTGTGCTTTCAGGCATGGTATTTGGATGACGGCACCATTGTTGGGGACACTTTGGAGGTTGGGAGGGTCTTGGGTCTGCTCATGGCGGAGGGTCCTCGTTTTGGTCTCCATCTTAATGTTGATAAGACTGAACTCTTCTGGCCTACGGAGGATCCTCGGAGCCGGCTTCCTGGTGTTTTTCCCCCTACCATTGCTCGGCCTGAGCGTGGTGTTTCTGTGCTGGGGGGTCCTGTTAGCACTTGTCCTTTTTTCGGCAGTGCCAGGGCGACGAGAGTGGCTAGGACCATTGCGCTTATGGATCTAGTCGCGAGGATTGAGGACCCGCAGTGTGAGTTGCTTCTTCTGCGAGCTTGTTCTGGTGTGTCGAAGCTCTATTTTTCACTTCGTACTTGCTCCCCGCGTGTGTTTGGCTCGGCCCATCTTACTTTTGATGCTGCGCTTCGTTCTAGCTTAGAGCGGATTGTTACTGCGTCTGGCCCTGGTTTTGGGGATTGGCAGTGGCGCCTTGCCACGTTCCCTTTCCGGCTTGGCGGGCTCGGTGTCTATGCCGCGGGAGATGTTTTGAATTATGCTTTCCTTGCGTCTCGTTTGCAGACTGCAGACTTGCAGGCTTCGCTCTTACGGCCATCAGGTATTTTGGTGGAGGGTTCTGCTTTTGATGACGCCTTGCGGGTGTTTACTCAGGTAACAGGTTCTGCGCTCGATCCTAGTGAAATCGCTGCCCCCAGACTTATGAAGAAACTGGCAGATATATATTTCACGACGATTGCTTCTTCCGTAGAGACTGTTTTTCCGCTAACCCCGCGACAGGTTGCTTTGTGGAAGTCTCAGCAGGGGGCCCATACGTCCGATTGGTTGCGTGTGGTTCCTATCTCTGGGTTGGGCCAGACCATGAATGGGAGGACGTACCGTAGTGTTCTTGGCTACCGGTTAGGCGTCCCTTTATTCAGGGTCCCCAGGCCGTGTCCTGCCTGCTCTCGGGTTTTTGCTGATGACGTCTATGGAGATCATGCTGTTTCTTGTGCTGGCGCTGTGGGTGTTAAGCATCGGCATAACCTTGTTCGGGACACCTTGTTCGACATCTGTTTTCGTGCCGGCATTTCGGCAGGGAAGGAGGTTGCTATAGGTTTGGTTGATGGGCACGACAGATCCCTTCGTCCTGCGGATTTGCTGCTCTATTCTTGGGACAGGGGGCGGGATGTTTGTGTTGACCTGACAGGGTCTTCCCCTTTGACTCAGTCTGGAATGGCTGATTTTGCGCCCGGACAGGTGGTTATCGATGCTGCGCGGCGTAAGTACGCTAAGTACAAGGAGTTGTGCATGGTGGCTGGCTATGGTTTCCTTCCTTTCTCCTTCTCTTCTCTTGGGGAGCTTGATTCGGATGCTGTAGCTCTCCTGAAGCGGATCCAGACTTTCGCTGCATCTCATGATGCAGGGGTTCGTATGTCCGCTTATATTTTTCCTAGGCTTAGCTTCGCTATTGCTAAGGGGGTGGGGGCCCAGATTGTATCTCGGCTGCCCACCAATTTTGTGTAAACTTTGTTTATAATTCTTTAATAAAATTGCGGGTTTTTATAAAAAAAAAAAAAAAAAAAAAAAAAATAATAATAATAATAATAATAATAATAATAATAATAATAATAATAATAATAATAATTGAGCTGAATTTAATCGAATCAATCGAATCAATCGAATCGAATCGAATCGAATGGAATCGAATCGAATCGAACTAAATCGAATCGAATCGAATCGAATCGAATGAATCGAATCGAAATGAATGAAAATAAGCCCGAAAGAACAGGTCCTTAGTCAAACTCGCTCAAAACACTCAGAATAGTAAAATCGACACTAATCGCTCAAAACGTTTAATCGACCTCTAAACTCGAATCCTCATTTTATTTTATTTCTTTTTTTATTATCTTTTTATTATATAATAATTTTTTTTTTTAAACAAACAACCATACATATGTCATACTCTCAACTTAAAATTCAAAACACACTAAAAGCTCGAAATAACTATTTTCGGACAAAAACACAAAAGTGACTCAAAATACCGACTACGAAAATACGGGGTATTACAGTCTTCCCCCCTTAAAAGAATTTCGTCCCGAAATTCATAACACTAACAAATCAAACAATAGTTCAAGACAAGCTCCCGTGTAAACACATATACAACCAAGTTCACAACATGATCAACAGACGTTATAGTCAGGGCACTGCCACCTAAACATCCATAGCATGCAAACATCAACCCAACCAAAATTTTGCGCGCTTTCTACCCCCCTAAAAAAAAGAGTTACGTCCGCGTAACTAATAACATACGTCAAGAAACAGAAGAACTAACGTGTTTCCATCGCACCCATCAAGAATATTAATTAGCGTTGGGACTTATTACTATGTCACTCATGTATATCCAGGCCCTGGGCACAAGCAACATGGCAATCCAAAATTGGCAAGACTAGACCTATAAGGTGTGCAACCTCATTATAACCGAAACTTTGACCTATGACAGCAACGACTAACGAAGGCACGACTTTTATGTTCACAAGGCCCCTCTAAACCTCTAAAAGCAACCTCATATATAATCAAACACATTCACATTGATTCTCACCGAGGCTAACGAGACATTGACGACCCATAAACATACTCACAAGGACCAACCGTTATATAATACTTTCCTCCTCACATTTTACTCGTCATAACCTATGTGCTAACCTAAACACGTTACACAAGCACACGCAATGTTACAAACCACACTCAAGGTTATACATTCAAGTTTCCACGACCTCACCAATTATACCATAACAATGAAAACAAAAAACAAAAAAAAACAAAAAAAAAAAAAAAAAAAAAAAAAACGTACAGCAACAGTTCACAAATATGACAGTCAATCAACGACCGATTACGATCACAAAGCGACCTCTCACGGTATCCACAATAACCCCCAAATACGGCTACTACATCAGCCCTTAAGAGTATTAAACCTTGATGTTCTGACTCTACGCGACAAAATTTAGCGACCCAATGTCGATGTTCTGACAATCAAACACTTCATGGTTTAGCACGACGACATAGTCAAAACATGGCCAAGAAGGGACCCTAATCACTACAAAGAATAACACATTATACAGTCCCAAAACAGTCTCACGTTAAGCACACAACAACAGCCCAACTAGGCATCACCAAAGCCCCCCTTGTTCCGGCACACAACAGCAACAAACGCGGCTCAAGGACAATTACAGACAAAGACTGAAAGGACTACATTAAACGGGCATAAACGGCAGCCCACATACACCCCACCCGACAGCAGCAGTCCCTAAAATAAGCAGCAGAAAAATGGCTTGAAATGTTAGGTATATGGCTACCAATGATTCTACCCACGGCCTACAACAACTGACAACCCTACAGCCCAAAACCCGACTACAACCTCGACTATAACCCCAACTATCCCTTATTCTAACACACTTTCATACAAACATACATCCTATTTCACAAACACACCTCATAATCAATAAACAATCACACACGTTGAATCACACACACACATACACACAAGCATACATACAAGCTAAGTAAGGCTCGACAATCTACAACAAATCCACGGTACACCTAGTACAGTAACACCGAACCGCAGCGGGCAAAAGCATCGACACGGCAACAGCAGACAACATCAACATTGAACGTAATAACAACTATGACATACGTACGCAAAGAAGAACATGTACGCAAAGAAGAATACTTAACAACAATATGAACATCAATCACAAACGTAGTGAGCAGCAGCACCGTATTCACAGTTCCTCAAAATGCACCTTAAGTGCCTCCAGTGACCCGAAGGCCCTAATCCCATCCTCCATCTACAATAACCAATAGTGCACATGATATTATCAACGAGTACGCATACGAAAGCATAAGATAATGTATAAATCATAAATAAGAACGATAACATAAGCGTAAACTAGGATAAATTACATCATTATATCAAAGTTTGGCTTAAAAGCGGAGGGTGGGCGGGTTCATTACCATTACCAAAACATAATATCAGCAGCGTACATATATAAGAACGATAACTTAACCTTTACTGTTTATCATTTTCTTGCCATGACGTTCCTTGTACTCAACCCACTCCGAAAGATCAACAACAACATCATAGTATCTCCACAACTCCTCATGCCAGAAATACATAAACATATTATATCTTTATGTATGTAAATTCAGAAATATGCCAGAAGTGTACTAGCTCGGACGTGTAACAGACAATCTCATAAATCAAGCAAAGACAATGACCCCACTGTGTAACTCCACACAGGGGACTTACCATATCGCCAACGCCCCACAACTCCGCCAATCATAACTCCTCCAAGTCACCGGGACACACAGACCCAAACACCGGGCCACGCAGACCCACAACACCGGGCCACACAGACCCACAACACCAGGCCACACAGACCCAAATCACTCCGAACACTGGGCCACACAGACCCAAATCACTCCGAACACCGGGCCACACAGACCCACAACACCGGGCCACACAGACCCACAACACCGGGCCACACAGACCCATCATGATCACAAGGTACAGAACGTCATGGCAAGGAGGCAAGGAATAAAGATATCAGCCACATACGTTCACAAACACTTCACACAATTCATCATATATAAATACTTACAAAGTTAAACGAATATATATAAAGCAATACAACCTAAATAGCGTATAACATAGGTAGTCTATAGAGCCACACCACACCAAAACATATCTATTAGTGCACGCTTCCATTCATTGTTACATGAACGAACGTTCAACGCCAGCTTTTACGATATCCCCCCTAAATTTTTGGGATTTCGGAAAGGTCCAATTTTGGGGTTATGAGTAGATGGAGGCCGTAGTCATGATAAATGGAGACATGTTAGGTCATTAACTGAATGGACGGTCTCCTCAACCGCCAAAACGACCGCTTTTACGTTACCCCCTTAATTTTTCGGAATTTCGGAAAGATCCAAATTTTGGATTTCTAAGTTGACGGGGGCTTTAGTCACGATAAATGGAGAAATTTTCGTTCTTAACTAGAGTTCGTTACATGAACGGACAATCCTGTAAACTGCCCAAGTGCCCTCTTTTACGTTAGCCCCTAATTTTTCGAGATTTCAAAAAGCTGCAAAAGTTGGAGGTCATTACATGAACGATCGGTCCTGTAAACCACCGAAACGATCGCTTATATTTTAGCCCTCCTAATTTTTTGAGATTTCGAAAAGGTCCAAATTATCGGGTTCTGAATAATCAGGGGCCTTAGTCAAAAAAAACTTGAGGCAATTTTATTCTCGGCTGGAGGTCATCATGTGAACGGGTAGTCTCGTAAATCGGTCAAACGCCCGCTTTTACGCTAACCCCCTAATATTTCAGGCTTTCAGAAATGTCGGGTAAACCATCCAAAATTAGGATATGTTTGAGTTTTGCATGTCAAAGTAGTTGTTTGAATAATCACACACTATTTGGCTTGCTATATATTTCTTCTTTTATCAGTCAAAGCAATAAGCAAAATGCATGTCAACCACCAAGTTTGTTTTGCAGTAAAATTTCTCATCAGTGAACTGTTCACTTGCCACTTTGCCAGTAAAATTTCTCATCTGTGTGTTACTACTTGAAACTAAGAATGGTTCACATGTCCTCAAAGCTATCGAATACAAATATACATACAATGGTTCCGAACAAAGCAATTGTCGCTAAACAAATATGACCTCGAATTTTGAGCATGGATTTGCTTCTATATGACTCCTAAATTCACTTGAACCTCGAAATGTGAAGGTGTACAAAGCCTGTCTTTGTGTCATGCCAAGAGGGTAAATTTTATAAATGTTAAGCTTGTCTCCACGTATACTTTCAGGTCTTTCAGATTTCCAAATGGGCACATGTTTCAAATACTCAAACTTCTTCAGCACTTCATACTCCAAGGCCTCCAATGTCATATTGCTAGACCTATGAAGCAAAATGGCAAACAACAATGATCAACAAAGCTAGACCTTTTGGATAGAATCAAAGTATTATGTGCACTTACAAGACATAAATACACGTCCATCTCATTTGCATCTAAATTCTTTCACTTCCAACACATAACAATCTTTTCTTATGCTCTTCAAATACTCCGTATTTTATTGGAAAATTATTTTTAAGTTACTCTCTCCATTCCAAATTTTGGCAAAACATTTCAACCATCAAAATCGCTCAATCTAATATATACGACAATATCATAAAATTCACTTCCAGTAAAAATTGAACTACAAAACAATTTACGAATTCAGTTTCGCATAATATCAGATAAGTGAATGCCGAAAGAAAGACTGGGATATTTTTCCGCCAATGGGGAAAAATTAATATTACCTCAGGAAAATAGACTTCATCTCAAATCCACCTCTCTCTCTCACATAAACATGATAAACAGTTTCTGATCCTCGAGAACACTTGCATGGACGCTTCTCAAATCCCAGGCTTTTCTCCTCATTTTCACGTATCCTAGTGGCTAGAAGAATGCAAAGGCGACAGGACGAATGAACTGCAGCCATGTCAACAAGAGCTTTGAACTTGTCAGAAGGGCCCTCGTGCTTCCATCTATCATGCCAATTCATTTTTTTTTGGTATGTCAAGTTAATGAGAAGATACTATACAGCCAAGATCATTTTCAACGAGAGGTAGCTAACTGTACCTTAATGAATGATTATACGCATCAGGATTTGCAGTAAGGTACTTCATCTCATTGGCAACTGAAGCAACATCATCTAGCTCCTTTATATGGAGCACTGAACCAGGACAAGGCGCAAAATCTTGAATATTAGGAGCGCCAACAACTACAGGGACAGTCCCTGCAGAAGCAATTAACTTCATTGAATGCAATTCAATAATGACGATACACAATATCATCCTTCATTGTATAGTCTAATTGTATTACACCCTCCTAAAAGCTTGTTTTATTTTTGGGGCAATAAATGTATCAAATAATTTGTTTCAAGACGCAAATGGACAAGCATTGATAGACAAAAACATAATGATCAAAGTCATGAACCTCAAGGAAAGATGAAATTCATAGACAATAGGTCAATTGAATGTGTTATTGCATAGGATAACCTTTTTCAAATATTACGGAGTAACTTTCTTGTTTTGTTATTCCCTGGTAAGCTGAGATCATTGTCTTAGTTTCTTGGAAATATTTCACAGTTCCGTAAGATCATTCAGCCAGGTAGTCTGGTTCTCCCTGATTGCTTTTGTGACAGACAATAAAAGCAAAGCTAGCATCAAAAGGCTGGATGTCAACTATGACAACAATAAATCCTTTATCCCAAAATGATTTATACAGTCCGCAGACATGGGTTCATCCATAATCTGATGTAAGTATGAGAGAGGGGGAGAGGGAGAGCATCAAATTTATATTGTCCTAATTTCCTTTTATGGCATGTTTGGCAACCCGAAATTGGAATTCAATATCGAAATCGGGCAAATTTTAATGTTTGGCGAACTCCAAGAATTGGAATTGGAATTGGCTCAATTCCATCCTAAATTTCATGATAGTTCAATTTGGAGTCATCTCAATTCCTAAGTTTTGGGTAGTCATTTGAATTTCTCTTTTCCTTTTTTTTTTTTTTTTTTTTTCACTCTTGACTTAAAATGAGTAAAATATTACTACGTATAATATTATTTTTAAAGTTGATATTATAGTCTTAAATTTCATTTTGTTATAATTTTTTAACAAAAAATTGTTATTAAAATTGTCAATTCGGCAATTCCATTTCCATGCGCCACCAAAAATCACTATGGAATTGGATTTGGAATTGAAATGCAACATTTGAAATTTCATATTTGAATTCTAGAATTTCAAATTAATTCCGAGTTCCCAAACGCAGCCTTAAGGATATTTTCAGAAAAGAAAAAGCAAAAACAAAAAATTAGGGCCGATTTAATTACTCCATACTTAACAGGGGTAAAAATAATATGAGTATATGGTTGTTCACTAATACAAGTGGGATGGAGAGAGTCATTAGTATAAAAACCGAAGAAAAAAGTGCAAATAGAAGGAAAGGAAAAAACATAAATGAGATTAAATAGCAAAAGCAAATTAAACAATCTTGTAGGTTAATAACATTCAGAAACCAATCACCCAATAACACTTACTAGATACAGAATACGGTGTTTTATATCACCATGGCACTGGTAACCCCTACTACAACAGCTACAAGAACCAATTGCCATTAATTGAAAATAAGCAGTAACTAAGACTAAAGTTGAGGTCATAACAAGAAGAAGAAGCAATTGACATGAGTGGGAAAGAAAACAGTAACCATAACTGATGTTGAAGTCATACCAGCAACGAGGGACTGAAAGAATTTCTCGGTAACATAGTCCTCCTCATTTGAGTTCTCAAAGGCCAGGCTGAATCTATAGCGCTTCAGAGTATCTACCTTGTCAACTGAAGTATGAGAGAAAGAGATGAGTCAATTTAGGTGTAAGCGGCAGCAAAAAGGAAGCATAAGGTGAGGAGTAAAGCAGAAGACAAGGACAGGGAGAATGAATTGGGAGAAAGCAAAGTGATGATATAAACCTTGGCCATCTCGGTTACGGTGACAACCACCATAAGAGTGAATAGTGATGCCAGAGTTCTCAAGGGACTCGAGTGCTTGAAGGCGGAAGTTGCGAGCACCACAGTTAGAGATGAAGGCAGCAGCTAAAGCAGATTCAGTTTTGGGGTGGAGAGGAGCCATGATATCATACTCAGACCAAGAGAAATAACCGACAGGAACATCGGAAGAGAGACTAGTAGTCATAATGATGTCATAGCCCCTCCTGAGAGAGAAAATAAAGGGTGAGATATTGGTGTGAGCATAGTGATAATGATAATGATAATGATAATGATATGATAGCCAGCCCCAAAGTGCTTACCTACCGTCGAGCATTGGCAATATTGTTCTCAGCATAGTAATGAGCGGATTCCATAGAACGCAAGACAGAGGCAGTGCCATGCTGCTGAGGCCAGCCGAAAGCGGCATCAGGCTTCTTGCCAGCCTCGAAACCGAACTTGCATCCCACGGAGCAACTATTCCAGTCCTTTCAAATAGAAATAGTAGGTTGAATTGAATTGAAATGAATTGATTTAGATTCAACATAAATTGGCAATAATGGAGTAATAAGTAATAAAATAAGCTAACCTGCTCGCCTCCGGCAACGAGGACAGGATCCTTGTCGAAATCCCTGGAGTAAAGCACGGCATCTTCCTTCTCCAGCCATCTCTCACAGGAGTCGCCTTCTTGATTCACAGGTAAGCTGAAGGTGTTGAATGATCGGTTGTTGTTGTTGTTGTTGTATGATCTGCTGTTGTGGTTGTTATTGTTGTTGTTGATGAGTGAATCTGCCCACCAATTAACCATGGCTGCCTTTTTAGCCATGTCCATTCTCCCCAACATAAACATCTCTCCGATCACCACTGCCGCTATCAACATCAGCATCACACTCCACCATTTCTTCCTCCTGCTCGCTGTCTCCGTTTTCGGTCCCATTTTTATCAATTCTGCATCTACCTTTGACTTCTCTTTACTCTTTTTACGGGATACCCACTTACCAATCGCCTTTCTTTGTTACCGAGTACGGAGTATTAAATACCGACTACTTTTTGTTTTATAGTCCCCACATACTTTTCAATAAACCTCATATACCCGTTTTAGAAATTTTAACAATTAATCTCATTTTCCTTCTAAGTAACTTTTTACCTTTCATATTCGGAAGATGATAGAAATACACCAATCTCTACACACCACCCTCACACTTGGTAGCCCCACTTTTCTTTTTCCTCATTTTGCTTACAAGTGGCCCACACCCCCCCCTCACTGGTGTGTAGATTTCTACACACCTGGTGTATCTCTAGCCTTTTTGTTCATATTCCACTTTTTCTTACCCTAACCTACTTTTTCTTACTTACAACACATTTTATATTACTCCCTCCGTTTCAGTGAATTATTTACAGTTTGACTTTTTTGTGAGGGGAAAAAAGTCAAACTGTAAACAAATGACTGAGACAGAGGAAGTATTAAACATATCCTACTTTTTTCTATTTTACCCCACATATTTCTCTTTTTCTTAATAATAGTGCAAAATGTTAAGGGGCCAATTGAAAAGTATTGAGGGAGTATTGTTTTTAGCCAAAATTACAAAAATTACCTTGTAAAATTAACTTTAATGTTACTAATGTTATGCATATCACTACCAAATGTCTAAAGATTCAAAATTTTCGACAAATTTGAAAATTTCCTCTCCTTTTATTTGAAATATTCACTTAAAATACCTAGTTTAGCTTTACGAAACATTTATGTTGTATTGGGGAGCCAAATAACGAATGACAAAACGGACTGAAAACATGTTTTTTTGGGGGTTATATAGGTGTTGTGGGCAAAGAGATACAATTATGAATAAAAAAGTGTTAAAATTATAAGGTAGTTTGCAAAAAGTTGATTTTATGAGGTAGTTTTTTTGTAATTTTGCCCTTTTTTTTTTTTTTTTTTTTGATGTTTTACATGTTCTTCCCTGTTTTTGAGTAAGTTTTATTAAAGACCGTCTAACACTTACATAGTGTTAGACGGACTCAAAAAAAACAAGGAGCAGTAAATATAGAGTAGGTGCAATAAAGAATAAACCATAAAAATCACAATATGTCGGGCACAAAAGAAATTGGAAAACATATAAAATGAGATTAAAAAAAAAAAAAAAAAAAAAAAAAAAAAAAAAAAAAAAAAAAAAAAAAGGTGAGAAGAACATATAAAATGAGAGAGAGTATTTGGTGGTGGTTAATTTAAAGTAGGGGTCATTTCAAAGGATTACGTTTTGATAAAGAAGAAATACAAACAAATAATAGATAAATATTTTAAAAATATACTCCGTATAATGCAAATAAAATAAATATAATTTAATATTAACATTATATGAGTGTTGTTCAACTGTACCCGACTTTTTTTCACTTGTACCCAAAAAAGACCACACTACCCTTTTCATTTACTCCTACCACATTTTAAAACTCACAATTTCTCTCTTCTCTCTCCTCTTTTCATATACAATCTCCTCATTAATTTCAATAATAATAATAATAATAATAATAATAATAATAATATAACAATAATGATATAAAAAAGAAAAATTTAACGAGAATAAACCATCCTATATGTGATCGTAAATAAACCATACTTTATTTAATCTAGTAATAAACCAAGGTATGAGTGTCATCTTCCTTAAATAGACCACATTACCGTTTACCTGCTCGACGGGTAAACTTTTTAGCTAAAAGTTAATTTCTTCATTAGTGTTGTGATTCATAATAATGCAACATCTTCTTCTCCATTATAACCAACTTGAAGCCTTTTATCATTCACTCATTTCAATCAACCCCAAATCCCAAATAAACCCTAAAAAATTACATCAATCTCACATAAATGAGAACAAAATTCACATTTAATTTCAAAAGAAAACGGTGTTATATCTAAGTGGATTACTTCGGAATTATTGTTGCGCCGAAAGATCAAAACTTGAGGAGAGGAATGGTATCGGAACAGCCAGGACGGGGTGTGGTTGTGATCTGTGAAGTCAAATTGAGGTGGTGGTGTTTGAAGCTCCGACAAGATGTCGCAGTAATTGACCGGTGATGTCGTGACAAATTGTATTAGTGAGAGAGAAACTTTGAACTATCCGACCAAATGCAGGGCCACCGTCGCCACCTTCGGATGACTTACACGCCGTAGCCACCACTGCTACAGTCAGTGGGCTCTTAGCACCACCGTTGTGGCCCCTTACGAGTTACGATCTCCCCCATCCTCTGTTGCTTCTGTTCAAATCACCATCGTGATGATTACATCATCATCTTCACCACGATGGTGGTGGTGTTAGATGGCGGTGAGAGATGAGGTGAAGACGAGATGTAGTTTTGGTTGGTATAATCAGCCGAAATCTTGCCATCTTCGAGCTCTTCTCTAGTGAACATGACAGATTGTTGGTCTGGTGGGATGTATGTGCCTTCATTCTCTTGATTATAGGAGAAGAAAAGGTGGTTTAATAATGATGGCCTTATTTTAGGAGAAATATGAAGTGACCTGATATTATAGGTCACCAACAAGTTAAAAGGGGGGTGAGTCTATTTACTAAAGCACAAATTCTTGTTTAAGGCAGATGTCAAATCCGCCTTAAACGCTAAAGCAATTAGTAGGGGAAAGGACAAAGGGCAGTGGGGAGAAAATCTCCTCCCCACTAGTTCGCTGTCTTTTCCCTCTTGGCTGTTCACTTAAAGCAGAACCTGCTTAGTTTTAAGGGAGACCTACACTTACTAAAGACTGATACTATAGTATGGTTTATTTTGGGAATAAATGAAGCATGGTTTAGGGCCCTGATTCTTCTTTAAATTGAATCAAATCAATCCAGGAATGAATCAGTGAGCCCAGTGAAATGAATCGAATCGAATCGAATCGAATCGAATGATCGAATAGGCGAATGAATTTCAAATTTATAACATATCATTATCGAAAAATCGAATCAAGTGAATCGAATCAGGCCCAGATCGAATCGAATGGAATGTGAAGCCCAGGCAATCGAATCGAAATATGGCGAATAAAATTTGGAAAAGAACAAGTCCTTATTTACGGAAGATCATAAATAGGATGGTTTATTCGTGTTAAATAATTTTCCTAAAAAAAAAAAAAAACAAAAAAAAAAAAAAAACATAGTAATCCCCAGGTACAAACCCACGTCCAAGATTGACCCACCGCACCGCCCACTGCCGACCTCTCTATCTCCGGCCACCTCACCCTGAGCCGTCGGCGTCCCGCCCCATCATCCCGGCGGCCTGGCTCGACAACCCAAATCCCTATTCCCTCTCTTTCCTCTTCAACCACCCATTCATGTCCACGACAACCTGTCGCCCATGACAACTTGCTGCCCACGACCACGCTGCCCACGACCATCTGCCGCCGGCGTCCCCGCGGCCGTTTTGCACCACCATGTCAACCAGACAACCACCATCAACCACCCCAAACACCCTTAAAAAATCAATAAATTACCTAAACAAAATATTTGACTAATTAATGAACAACACTAAAAAAAAAAAAAAAAAAAAAAGCGAATTACAATCATAAAAAAGCGAATTTATTGAAATTTGTCATTATTATTGTCCGTAATCGAAATATTGAATGAATTAGGTTAGTAATTGGTTGATTTTTGTTGATTTTAGGGTTTTTTTTTTTTGGATTCTATTGAATATGTAAAAGAGAGAGTTTTGTTTAACAAAGGGTAGTGGCCGGAAACATTATGAGTAAAAATGGTACAAGTGAGAAAAAATCGGGTATAATTAATCAAGGGTATTGATTTTCCGTATACGCAATTTACTCCCTCGGTATACTTTTTTCATTTTTTTTCCATGCTTACCCTTTTTATTACTCTCAAAATATACAATTTTCTCTCTATTTTCTCTCTCTACTTTTTGCAATTAAAGCTCAAGAAATCTCCCCAATTGATTAATTACTCCGTATAAACTAAAATTATTGTTTTGATCTACTAATAAAGTGATGGTGGTAGTGGTGGGTGCCGCCGCCCCCATCTCCAGACTCCAGCCGCTGACCGCCGTCGACCGCCGCTACCCTATCTCCGGCCACCGGCCGCCGCTTCCTGCCGCCCTAATCGCCTCGCTACAAACCCTAATTTTAATTTTAAGTTAAACCTATTAAAATTAATTAAAATTCGATAAATTAATGGAAAGAAATTGGTAATTCATTGAATTGATTGTCTTGCTTTGGGTGGGTGGGCGAGACCATAATTCCGCCACCTAGACCTACTGTGTGATTTGTTAGCCTCCCGCCGCCTCCCGGAAACCACCCAAATTTTAATTTTCTATGAACCCTAATTTGATTTTTAACCCAAAAATTATCAAGATTAACTCATACAATTAACATAACTTTAAGAAATAAATTGAAATTGAAATTGAAATTGAAATTGAATTGAAATAAATTGAATTGAATTGAATTGAATTGAAATAATTGAAAATTGGATGAATTTAGGTTAAGAGAGAAATTTGTATAGAGAAAACTAAAAGAGAGAAATTTGTATAGAGAATGAGTAAAAAAGGGTATGAGAGGGAAAAAAAATGAAAAAAGTAAAAGAGAGAAATTTGTATAGAGAATGAGTAAAAAAGGGTATGAGAGGGAAAAAAAATGAAAAAGGTATATGATGGGAGTAAAATCCGTATACGGAAAATCATATTCGTTAATCAATTACGTAAATTTAAATAATACTCCGTATAATACAAATACAAAATATTAATATCACATAAATTATAATCACAATCACAAATTCACAATTGAGTTACTACAAACTACCCGCTTATTAATCATTTAATATGACATTGAAAAATTGTTGGTGCTGATAACTTAATTAAGACTATTTTTAGTAGTCATAAAATAAGACGGGATTAGGGAAGAGTTTATGACATAAACCAAGTTAAAAATAAACTTATGAGAGGTGAGAGGTAGAGGGAGAAACGAAAGAAAAAAAAAAAAAAACGAAAGAAAGAAAGAAAAAAAAAAAAAAAAGAGGGAAAGAAAAAGGAAGGGATTGGAGATCTCAGGGAGAGAATTAAAGTGGGGGTGGAAGGGGATCTAGCATATAATAGGGAAGTTGATGTAAGATTGGGTGGGTGGGTGGTGGTGGTGGTGGTGGTGGTGGTGGTTATGGAAACATTTTCCGGTGCCAATGATGCTTGGCATACTATCATTGCTCTCTATTTCTCTCTCTTCTTTGTCGCTGCCAGATTCTTGCTCGACAAGTTCCTCTTCCGTGTAAGCATTGTCTAGGGTTTCCTTATTATTGCTTCTTTGATGATGATGTTGTTGTTGTTGATGTAGATGTTGATGATGATGGTCTGCATCTCTTTTAGATTTGATTTTGTAATTCTTTTTTTTTTTTTTGTTGTTGTTGTTGTTTTTACTCCATTCATTTTCCCCAGGGGCTTTCCATTTGGTTGTTGCGTAAAGGATCTTCTCCTCCTTTGAAATTGAATGACTCTTCTACCCACTCTAAAATTCTCAAGTGCTCCGAGTCCTTGTGGAAACTCACTTACTATGCCACTGTTGAAACTTGGATTCTTCTTATCACTTTTCACGAATCCTGGTTCCACGATACCCACGAATACTTTCGTGGTTGGCCCAATCATCACCTTAAGTCTCTTCCTTCCTTCCCTCCCTTTTCTTTTCTTTTACTGACGACTACTACTACGAGTATTTCGTTTGACCTTTTTTCATTTGTCCACCCCTACAGGCTTCCTTTGAAACTTTTCTACATGTGCCAGTGTGGTTTCTACATCTACAGCATTGCTGCCCTTCTCACTTGGGAAACTCGTAGGAAGGATTTTGCTGTCATGATGTCTCATCACATCATCACTGTTATTCTCATTGGCTACTCTTATATTACCAGGTACGCATTATTATTGCCCATCACCTTCTTTCCTTCCTTCCTTCCTTCTTACTCTACTCTATCACGCCACTGCATTTCTCATTATCTGATCAATAAGCCGTCTGTTTATGTATTGCATGGAGGCCCCTTTTAAGTAACACAACAATGGGCACTCGATTTGACCCTCAACTGCTTAACCAATACCAAAAAAAAAGCTTTTGAAATTAATCTAACTGTATGTCCTTCTGGGATAAAAAACAACACTGTCCCGTAATGGACTACATAGAGTCGTAGAATTTGCATAGCAGATTGAGATTGAATCATTTATTGTGCGCGCTCTCCCTCTTTGTCTCATTACTCGACTTCTATATCAATTTTTAAGTTTTTAACACCTTCCAAATTTCACGTCCTTTCACTTGATGGCGTGTTTGGGAACAAGGATTTCATTTTAAATTTTGGATTTCTAAAAAATTAAGTGTTTGGGAACTTCAAAATTTGGATTTGGATCTGAATCAAATCCAAGACAAATCCTCCCTTCACAAAATTAGTTAACAACAAATGACACCTTCTACCATGTGATTTTCAAATCCAACTTACTCAAAGTTAGTGACTTACGCAAAGCTTGTTCATATTTTTATTCTTTCCAACTCCATTACCATGTTACAGTATGAATTTAAAGATTCCTACCGATCTGTTTCTTGCATTATTTAAAACACTTTAGACCATCTCCATTGGTGAAGGTGGTTACCAACTAGCCATATTCAAAAACAAAAAAATAAAAAATATCTTCTTATTTTATGACCACTCTTGCAACCTACTTCAAATTGTCATTCCCATTTAGTGGTTACCTTACCTTACCATAATCTAACATTGCTCATAAAAAAAAATATCAAAACAAATGAATTTTTGATACGAAGTTAATTTTTAGGTTGTCTGTACAACTAATATTTCAAAAATACATCACATGTGTTCTTTATTTGTAGAGCATTGAAAGTTATTTTTTAAATTAGTACTCTCTTCAATCCATTAATTTCTTATTGTTTGCATTTGGCACAATTCATCAAGAGACATTCTGCAAGTGGATTAGGACATTAGGTCATCTTTAATTTGAATTTCATCACAAAAATTTTACTGAAAAAGGAAAATGTTTACTTAAAGAAATGACTGACCATTTTTGTGATACTATAAACGATTAGGCTTATTAATTATTTTTTTTTTCATTTGTCCGTGTGGATAGCTTTTAGAAGTTAGAACCAGGACTTGTGTGGAGCTTCTTTTGAGTTTTGATTTGAAAGCCTCAATTGATATCGTTATTGTACATTATCAATTTGATGGAGCATAAGGACGTTTCTATTCGGAAGGCCTCCTATGTGGAATTTATTAAATTCACTTTTTTTGGCTTCAACCACAACTTTGGTTTGTGACTGTGCCTCCTTCTATCCCAATTTTACTGTCATATTGTCTTTAACAGTCATATTTTTATCTATAGTAAGTATTCAACAAAGTATCTTCAATTTTTTTTTTTTCATAACCCATTCCTTATATTTACCCAAAATAGAAGCTAGATGATAAAAGTAGGATGAACTGATGAAGGAGTAAGCCTTGGGATAACTGATATTTCAAAGAACATAAATGGTACTCCGTCCATTCTTTTGTTTTCTTTTCACATCTCAAATTATGTGACAGGAAATTCAGAAAGTGGGAAGAAAATAGAACAAGGGAGTATATACTACCCTAGGAACTAACCAGTTCACTAATTTATAGTACTACTTTTACTCTTTGAGGCCAGGCTATTGACTATGTATCCTAGCGGGTGGTTTATCTAACTTCTTATTTCTCTAAGCCCACTAGTACGTTAAAGCAGTTCCCAGCCCTACCTTGGGCAGGTTTGAGAATGTTTGTATTTATGACATTATGAAAAATCGTTGATCAGCACCTCTCGACTTACACTTTTCACGAGAATCTGCCTTAGGAGGGGTTCGCGTCTTGCAAGCTTTGTTAGTATACTTACTAGTAAGAGCTGTACTCCCCTAGTCCATTTGTATCAGAAAAACATCCTTTTTATTTGTCTCATAGTTGTTGTCAAAGTTCAATGTTGAAGACCATCGTAATACAACTGGTAGGGGGTAGCCGCACTCAATAAATATCATCCATATATTGTAGTTATCGCTTGCAACATAATCATGTTGGTTTGAGAGATTTACAAACCTAGTTTTTAACTATTGTGTGTTTTCCACACTCTGCCTAGTAATGTGAACCGTTAGGTCCCGATCTGGTTTGGAAATTTTGTAGCCACCTTGTTGCATGACAGAATGGATTTATGTATGACTATTACAGGTTTTTCAGAGTTGGATCTATAGTCTTAGCGTTGCATGATGCTAGTGATGTATTCATGGAGGCTGCTAAAGTCTTCAAATACTCTGAGAAAGAGCTTGCGGCAAGTATATTCTTTGGTTTATTTGCTTTCTCATGGGCTGTACTGCGACTAGTATTCTTTCCCTTTTGGGTTATAAGAGCCACAAGGTATGTTCCAAGTAAAATTTTGTCTGCAGTGGGTTGCTTTAAATAGTGCCATCTTTGCTCACTTGTCACTTGCCTTTCACAGTTATTTAATGGGTGATTACTTGAATCTTTCCGAGGTCTATCCAAGGTCGCTGTACTATGTCTTCAACACGATGCTGTTAATGTTGCTGGTTTTCCATATTTACTGGTGGATTCTCATTTGTGCAATGATAATACGACAACTGAAAAATAAAGGAAAAGTTGGTGAAGACATAAGATCTGGTAATTATTTTATCATACACGCCTACCTATTTGTAATCCTGTTTACCTGTGTCATTGTTTGAATGTGCCTATGAACATTTAATCTGTCGCTGCAGATTCAGAAGATGATGAATAGTGGAGATTTTTGTTTCCAATTATTGCCCCGCCTGGACTAGTGGTTCTGTATACAGAATTTATAGAAAGGAGTAATTTTGCATTGTTCTCCAGTTACGAAAAGGTGGGACAACAAGCAGGAAGACTGGATCATATCAATATTTCTTGTATTAAAGGCTTCTTTGACATATTGCATCCAGTGCACGCCAAATATGACGATAGTTAAACAGATTGAGCTTTATATATCTTGACAACTTTTAGAGTATTAACCTCTCATTAGTCATTAGTTGCAACTTTTTCAGTTTCTAATTGTGTGTCTGGAGAGCTCCTGTGTAAATCTCTCACTTAGTTTGAACTGATGCAAGTTTAATTACTATGGTACCTATTGATGATTAAGCAAGAAATAAGGAATAACACGTAGATGACTGAAAGGTGTTGGCACATAAGCAAAACACAGAGAGAGAGGTAAATTGAAGTTTAAAAGGTGAGATTTCAGGTTTTCATTAACATTCAACAAACGAAAGAATAAACATCTGGTCGAAGAGCAAATATGGCATATGTTGTGAAGCTTCTTTAGATCTATTGCCATTCAGCAAATTCATGCTACGAGATCCATTGACCACTGTAAACTTACCGTGTAGATGGCCTGCCACTGATAGCATATGGTCATTCTATGTGATCAGTCAGCAACCTCTGTTTTGCTTTGTAGACTGTCTTATTATCAGTGGCACATAAAATTTAAGCAATTATACTGCCCGATCCTAATGTTATCATGTTAGTCTTCTCTTCCAAGCAAAAGTGAAGTCTTACTCCGTAGTAATTAAGCCAAAAGTGAAATAAACGTCTAAAAAGATAACAAATTCATTAACAGCAAGCAACAATTACGAACCGTAATGTACAAGGGGTTAGCTAGAAAGTAGCAAAAATTTCATCCAAACCAAGGAGGCTTATCCCTAATCGAAACTACAGCGATCAAGTAATAGACTTAGCGAGTTATAGAGGAATTGTCTTCAGAGTTTGGTAAAACCTAAAACTTGATATGCTGCTTTTGTCCAAAAATTATGAGTAGTCTGGAGAGTTTTAGATGAGTGGGTCATCATTGAAACCTTGGTTGTTATTGGGAGCTTCAAGTGTTTGAGGATGTTGAGCCACAAATTTGTTGCGAGTTTGAGAGGAATTATCATCAGAATCATCGTCAGAATCACCAAAATGTAACCATTCAGCAGAAGAATCAGAAGAATCGGAGCCTTGATAATGCAGTGGTGAAGGGTGGACATACTCAGACTCCATAGGTGTGGCTCCAGCACATCGGGTGAGAATAAGATAGTGCGCCACCGACTTGAAACCTAATTGAGTGACCTAGAGTTGAAAGGAAATGACACATGTAGAATCAAAGATGACAAAGAATAAACAAAAGAGAAGAAGAAGAGGAGAGAAAAGAGGAAGAACCTTAGAAAAGGGGATGTTAACAGGAGGCCAGCCCTTGGCACGACGACAGCGGGTGCAATTACAAATACCACGACAAGGAGGACAGGACCAAGAAGAGTTGAGGGAGGCTTCAAGGACATTCTCACCATACCTGGTGTACAAACAGTCACCACAAAGGTGTCCCTGTGTGGATCTACACTTGGAACATTGAGTGTGTTTCCTCAGAGTCTTCTGCCTGCAATGATGGCAGCAGGTTCCGTTGACAGGATCATATACCAGCTCACCGTCTTCTCCAATACCGTCAACATTTAGAGTCCATTCAGCCTGACAGTTGCCTAAAAGGGTCTCGTGTTGTTGGGTGTAAACCTCCTCAACCTCTGCTTGCCATCCCTCGGGAACATCTGTCTTGCTCTCAAAATGTGGCACCCTCTTGCGAGTAGAGGTGCGGCGATGAAAGGGGTTGGGTTTGGGTTTGGGTTTGGGTTTAGGTTTGGGTTTAGGTTTAGGTTTGGAGGCATGAAGATGGAATTGAGAGGAGAGAGATAAGAGACCGAGGTTCTCCATCCTGGCCTTGTTTTCTCTGATGCGCTGCTCCCTCGACTTCTCATACCCATTTTCAGCATCACTCTCACTACTACCACTGTCACTATTACTACTTCTTCTTCTTCGCCGTCGTATTATTTTTCTTGGCTTTTCTACTTTCTTCTTTCTGGGAAATGAACCTTCTTCTCCTTCTCCTGTCGTTGTTGCTGCTGCTCTTTTTCTGAGGGTCATCACCATTTTCCAACTTTCTACTTTTTTACTTTTTTTTTTATAACATTTACATTCCTTGTTCCTCCCATTTTCCTTTTATATTCCTTTCTCATGCCTCTTTTTTTTTCCTTCTGGCGGGAAAAACTTCTTTTTAGCTTTTCCACTTCCCGCCCTCTTTTATGGGTTTTCTTTTTCATTTTCTTCCTTTTTTTCTCCCTATATTTTTCTTCTTAAAAATTCGGGGTAAAAGTTGCAATGTATTACTCCCTCCATCCCAATTTACTTGTCCCTTTTTTATTTTTTGAAAAATCCCAATTTAATTATCCCCTTTGGAAAAATTACTAAACTACCCTCTCAATCTCTCATCCATATTAGTGAAGGCTACTTTGAAGTATTGTTGCTACTCTTCTATACCCTTTCACCCATATTAGTAGTAAAGGGTAAAATAGGAATTATATGTAAATATTGTGAAAATTAAGAGATGAATGTAGCTTTTTTTAAATTTCTTAAATCTAGCATTTTGCTAAAAGGGGACAAGTAAATTGGGATGGAGGGAGTATCAATTGATCGCTTACTCTTAGACAACATTCGCTTGTCGTTGTCGTACCCATAATTTATCTTTGCAGGGGCATCATTTTATCGATAACTACATCGCAACACTGTGTCACCCAAAAAATGTGTTACTCAGTAGTCAAAACTTTTGTACATTTAAACCCTAAAAGTGAAATTCAAAAGAATAACACTTGAGAAACTAGATTAGATAATACTCCGTAGAACAAATTGCTTCAAGATCAAATCAGCTTCCACTAGCTAATTAATGGCACAAATGACAACAATGGGGCACAGAATACTAATCTAGTAATTGGTGTACATATACACAATTTACACATGATGACACACAGTGTTCTGATGCTTCAAACTATTACTCCTACTCCGCAACATATGGACTATACAAAAGCCGTACACTTTTCTCGACCAGTCACTTGTGGAACATGCCTAAAATCATGATTGATCAAATTGTTATTTCTCTTCATCATCTTTGTTGCTTGAGTGAGGCATGACCCAGCGACACCCTTCATATTTATCATTCCACCTCCCACCGGAACTGGAAGGAGAGGCAGGTGTCACACTTTAAAGAATCAATCACCCTAAAATGTGTATAGCTTTGTGCGGAGGGATGGATCAAATCCATTCTCAAACAGCTCCATTCTGCTCCTTCTGATGGATATCTGCCACAAGATCCTTCAACTCTGGAAAAATCGAAACAAGCAACAGCTCCAACACAGCATATGCAACTTGTTTCAAACATACCGACGACTGCAAATGTAAAATAAACCTCTTTCAGACGCTGCATCTTACACTCGCTGGAATAACTCTAACATACAAGACAACAGGCAACTGTTACCTGAAGAAAGTAGTATATATCCCGTGCACAGCGCTTATACTGCTTTTGCCCGACTAAACTCACCAAAGGTGCTGGCGCTCCATCTACTCAAAATGCACACATGTAAGCATGATACCACAATCCTCGTATCCCTTTAACCATGAGAAAAAGGTTCACTAATTATTAATTTATTCCATTAAGTAGTCACAAACTTACTGAGAAGCATCTTCTTTACGTAGCTAGCTCTTCGAATAGCCTCAAGCTCCATTTCAAATGAACTGGATTGCATGGACTTACTCCTTGCTGCACGAGGCGTTGCTTGAAAAGACTTTGAGTCCGTTTCATCCAATCCACCTCCAGTTATTGCTAGTTTAAGAAAGAATTTACCATCTGGCCACAGAATCTGGAGAACATACAAGTGAACAGTGAGTGTACTTTTTGTTTTTCTATTTGTTCCTCCTCAAGTTGACGCTTTCAAACGACATTTCATGTTAAATGACTCCAAAGCATTTTTGGGGCTACACATTAGCAGCACGTAACCAATCAGAGACCAAAAGTACCATGTGGGGTTTTGAGTTTTAAAAATAGAATAGACAACATATGATGGACTAGGATATTCACCGGTGGTTGCCTGAAGGATTTTCAACCAAAATGTAAGAAGTTTGATGTCTTTTTGAAGAATTGAGAAATAATAGAGTGATCACCTATCCTTTTGAAGGGTGAGTTTGCCAATAAGATGTTGAGCGATGTAAGAAGTAACATTACACAAAGACTTAACATGCATACAGCTAACACACGAGCACAACAATATGATACTACAGAGCTTAGAAGCAGTGACATAGAAACTAATTTGAAAGTACGCGGGGCTTTAGATGCTTACGTCTTTGACCCAATGAATTCCTTCAGCAACAACATCCTCTCTGCGTAACCAGTTGATCTGCCTCAACAGCCAGTCATCAACTGCATCTTCCATGATTATTTGCAATATTTGCTTTGAGATCCAAAAAACTTGCCTCCTGTGGTGATAGTAAACAAATTCCGAGTTTCCGCCATTAGAAAAGCAAGAGTGGGATTTTCTCAGTACATAGCAACTCAGAATTGCTTCCAAGAGCATAGTATAATACTCCGTAGCACAAAACTCGGCGCATTCAAATAACATAAGATACCAAGAATGCTCATACTTCTTATAACATTTATTTATTATTTAAATATAAACAAGAAAGTGGGACACACTGAGCGGAGCAGGGCCGTAGTTTGAATTGTGGAGGCTCGGTTCTATATTTTAAATGGAGGCCCCATAAAATATTTAAAAAAGAAAAAAACAATTACGTGCAAGTATCATGACTCGAACTCGTGACCAAGAAGCAACTATTATTAAGGCTAATCTGATTATATAGTTAATAGACTAGTGCGAAATGGGCCCCTAAGAACACGAGGCCCATGTTCTTGGAACCGGGTGAACTTGCCAAACTACGGCCCTGGAGCGGAGTAAGGGAGTTCATGCAATTATTTCCAAGCATCCAATTGATGATGGTGGTGAATCGCCGAAACATTGCAAAAATGTTGGAAATGGAACCACTATACTATTCCTTCTAAAAGAGTATCATGCTTCAAACAGAGAGTTTGTGAAACCAGAGGATTCTATCCTAAAAATAATTGGCAATAGGAGTGGCCCCTAGGTCATAAAAAGTTGTAAAATTTCTCCTCTATAATTGATGTGAGACTTCACCTGAGCATTAATAAGTGTTTCTTCATGTTTCCCCTTCAAATGTGACCCCGTTCTAAAGACTAATACTGGATTCGTCTAGACAGCATAATCAATAGAGCCCAATAAAAGAAGAAAAAAAACAAAAAAAAAAAAAAACAAAGCCTGATACTAAGCCTGTCATTTCTAAGGTTTAATCTCCGTGGCATATAAATGGACCAATTTTCAATAGGAAAGAGACCGCTTAATAAGACTGAGAGCGATCATCCTAAACCAATTGGCAATAGGAGGAGTAGCTCCTTGTAAAGTAGTGAAACCAATTACTTTGCCTAACAGCCATCCCTTTAACCTCAGCACTCTATCAAGAAGCAGGTACACGGACTATGAGGGGAGATTCCAAAGAACAAAATTGTAAAATATGAGCAATTTTACCTTATCCAGCCTCGCCTATTAAGCTGAAATACTTTGTCTACCAGATTCAACACTGGCACACTCACATTAGGAGGTGTCCACTGCAACATAAAACCAAAAAACTAAAAAGATAAGAAGCTACACTACTAAATAACATGGCTAATTAAAATGCATGCTGATCCTCATGAACTTATTAGACTTGCTTCAAGTATTTTCAAAGATCAGTCTTCAGAATTTACTACTTTCTCAATCCAAGAATTAAACAAGGATAGTAAGAGGCGGGAAGAAGAATACACCCTAACTTTCTGCTAGAAACACAAACATAGACTGGATAGTACCTCCGGAGGTACTCCAACGGGGTCATCAACAGGGTAAGACATATTTGGCCAGCTCGATGTTCCTACCAAACCAGAATTCTTCTCTAAGGAATGACTTTTTACAGAACATGAGAGTGTAGCATCTTCGGTTCGCCACATCACCCTTGTTGGAAAGCTTTTTGATTTCAATTCGTTATCTGAATGCCACCCGTTCTCGTTAACAGCAGAATTTGCTACAAGGTCATGCTTTTCATTACTCTCCTCATTATCAGAAACACTCATACTAGTTCCCATTGAAGAATCCAATGAAGTATCCATCTTTGGATCAAATTCATTCAGATATAACCTTCCAGCTGGCACAGATGTGATGGATCCATGATGCGAAGATGAACCAACAACCTTACGCACTAAACCATCGGAAACCCCTTTGAACTGCCTTACAATATCATCTACTGCGTCATCCACATTTACTGCATAACATTTTACAGCAAATTTAAAACATGACAATAATAAAGATAAGGCCATAGTTCCATAATGAGTTCACGCAGGATATCAATAAACCATATACTCCCTCTGCTTCACCGTTTTTTACACATTTGCCAAAAAAGAAATTTTATGGTTTTCTACACATTTCCATTTTTGGCATATTTTTGTCAAGAAAATTTCTCGCTGAAATTTCGTTTTCATTTTGTATCCATTATATTTACTAATTTATTTTTATGGCTCAAGTTTTTAGCGGAAATGTATTATTTTAGCCATATAATCTATTTGTATTTGTTTTTCGAATCTTTAAAAAAATTCCTTAATCCACGTGCCAAAAGCAAAGGTGAGTGAAATAGAGGGAGTACAATACAATCTACATCTATACGAAGAGGAGAAACAATAAAAGAAAAGGTCGAACGAGAAGAAAACACATCGCTAAGTTAAATTAAGACATACATAAAAATTAAGTGTGAGCACATGAAAAGGAAAAGACGCACAATAAGTGAGGAAACACGATGAATAGCTAAAAATGATAAAGTTCCACAAATAAAATAGAAAAGTGTTAAAAAGTTGTGAGTACTTTTTTAGTAAAGAGTTGGACAGACTTAAGAGTTAGTCTCCAATGACACCATCTTCTATTAAAAACGAGTAGAGAATCATATCATAAACGTAGGCACATAAACATCCTTGCCTAAGACTTTGTGAACCTTTCGCACTTTCATATCAACCAACGTGTTTTGATTCTATTTATCATATCTTTCACTACGATGATTTCCTTGCCTTCTACCGTCCAACCCCATAAAAATCTTAATCCAAAAAAATAAGCTAAACTCCACATTCAAAAGTTTACCTCCACAATTCTAACATATATTTAACACCATCTATCACATGAATCAATACAATATCATCCATAAACACCATACTCCATCGTATAGCGTCACATATATGAGTAATATGACAATGAGAAAAGGACTAATGCTAACCCATAACACACCCACTGTAAAGAGCAACTCCTTTATTTTGTAATCCTTATTATCACACTCAAGCCAATTCCATGACACATATCCTTGATAATGTGCATACATGTAATTGAAATATTTGTCTTTGCTAGAGCCCAACGAAGAAATGGAAACATAACAAATGTAGTAATGGCTTTTTTCCAAATAGTTCTCCATTTTATAAGATAGATTAAATCTATTGATAATATAAAACTCTTTGGAGAAGCTTGTAGAATTTTCTGTGATATGAATTCAAAAAACTGTAGGACTTAAAAACACATAAGTGACTCAAGACAGTACCAGGGTATTTTACCATGCTACACACAGGTCAATAAGCATACAAGTAATGTGAACTGTGAAGCATTCCATGTACTTATGTACCCAAGTATGTAAAGATAGGCCTATAACAACACAACTGTTTATTCTATGCAAATAACGAGCATGTAAGTGCAAACCAGGATATAAATAAACTCAAATGCAACTTAAAATCAATATTTATGGTGAGATGAGGGCATTGGATGTACTCAACCCTACCCAGATATTTCATCATGTCTTTTAAAGATAAACTTTATCACATCTTGTCAGAAACGCAAAGATTTACTAATCCTCTTAAAGATCACAACATATCCAACATTCCAACATCTATAAAACGTACCTGCTAAGGTTTTCATAACTGATGCTGACTTTCCAAATGAGTAGTTCTTGAATATATAAAATGAACAAGGGGAACAATTAGACATGATTAAAGATCAGATACCATCTGACATGTATGCAGCTCACACATGCTTACCTTGGAGGCGGCACTAAGAAAATCCCACACTTCATGCTGCTCAGCAACATTGGCTATAGATAACAGATCCTAGCACATGATATGCGGAGTTCATGTCACAGCAATACAGATTAAGATCAAAATGAACAAGAACAACTACTGAAGATGAACAAAAACACACCTGCAGATATTTGTCAAGCTGGACACAACGCTGATGTACAAAAGCATCTTCAGTGCTGGATGAGAATATCCTTTTGGGGGGAAGATGTAGGTTATAATTGGGAATATCCTTAAGCAGTCGGTGCAATCTCTCAAAGTTCCTATATCTGTAGAACATACAATAATGAAGTTCAGGTAAGAAGCTACACCTTCAGCAGACTAAATAGCGTACACACAACAAAAGTAGACAGCAAGCAATGACAGATCTTAGACAAAATGCTCAAGCTTTCAACAAACAAAATAAAATTAAAAAGAAAATTCCCCCACGCTTGAGCTTTTCATTGTCCTTGATGAAAAGACAAATCAAACATCCTGTGAAACCAGATCCTCAATGAACTATGACACCGAATGAGAAGAAGCTACATAACATCTGCATCGAAAAAACCAATTCTTTCAGCTAGAGACTAAACACACCTTCTTTTCACAAACCACGAGTTATTTTGTGCATCCGATACCGCTATAGAATATACAGCAAAAGACTTGGTTCCAATTTTTTCAAAGTAGGCTCCAATGACCTGCCAGTTATACCAATTTGTTTATCACCATGGAAATAAATCCACTAACCCAACGAAGAAAATTAAAGAAAGCTGATGTATTGACATTTAAAGTACCACAGATATTTACAAATTTTAGTTCAAAGGAAAAGCTACCTGAGAAAAATTTTAAAAAAAAAAAAAAAAAAAAAAAAATCGAAAATACACTACTGCAATAAAAAGAACAGAGAAAGCTAACCCGACACCTAAGCTTGGGAGATGGTAGCCCTTGAGCACTCATCACTGACTTGGAGACATCAATTAAACCAGGATATTCATTCAGTCTACCAAGATCAGGACTGTAGAAGTCCTCAGCAATAAGCACTCCTTTGCCTTCAGCAATATTAGATTTTTCCTCCACAGGTTGAACTTTCAGATCAGAAGTACTACAGGATCTCTTAAGCCTAGTTATATTTCCATCCACTGTGATACTTGATCTAGACAAGGGCTCCTCAATCATTTTCCTATCTGGTTCTTGATAAGCATTCCCTTTTGCTGATTTATTGATTTTATCTTTGTAATGTCTACCAATAGCCCACATGTTCTCAAGATTCTCAGGAGCAAGGACTTCAGTTCTTCTCTGAGTTGCAGCATCCAGCATCCGTGCCCAGTCAGCAACTGTAGGCTGAATGGTATCATTATGGTATGCATTGCTAGTAGTGGCTAGTGGGGCATCGGAGACCAATTTCCTCTGGTCAATCTTTCCACCAAGCGGCATATCGGCCTCTTGGTAACTGATGTTTTTGTGTCTTAGAATTGCACTTTCACCACTTCCTATGCTCCCCTCGGTAGCAGGGCGCTCATGATCTGCCTTAGATGAATGATCATCACCATCTGATCCAGCTAAAAACTCTTTAATGTGAAGAAGAACAATCTCAACCAACTGATTGATATACCTAAAACACCAATGTGGACAGAACATTGCAAGATAAGTTTTATTTTGAAGGACAGGTAATATACAAGCGAATTGATCAAGAAATACTACCACAAAAGGTTGATAACAGAGCTCTCTAATATGTTGTGTAAAGAACCAATAAGCAAAGCAGAAAAGGGGTGCTCTGTACGACACTACAACAGCTTTCATATAAATATCTGCTTTGACATTCTGCAGTTGACACCTTCATTATCCATACGACCATACATCATTCCACAATTTAGTGTTAGACTTTAAAAAGAGAGAAGCCCTAGTATTTTAAAACAATTTAAAACTAATAAGAAAGTGTCGATATATGACCCAAAGACTCCCAAGACCAAGGAAAGTAAATAACAGTAATCAAAGACTACCTCAGCACTAAAACAAATGGACCAGTTATCAGAAACAGACAATCTGACATCAAAAGCAGCTCCTTTGCACGCTACAACAACAACATCAAAGCCTTAGTCCCAAATAGTTTGGGGTCGGCAAACATGAATCATCCTTCGTAACCGTCTATCCGTTACTCCATAGATAGAACAAAGCAGCTCCTTTTGTACGATACTAGAAAACCTACGCTCAGGATACGAGGAAGACTTCATCCTACTGAAGTACTGAGAAGTGAAAAGCTATGCAGCAAGTATCTACAGCTAACAAACTACAACTGACCATACCAAAATTATGTCTGCATAAAGTATTTGATGGTAAACAGACTAATTATCCAAGTCAACACATTTTTTTTACTATGAAATGACAAGGGTATAGTGGTATACCCATCCTACGCAATTTCTGCAACAAAAATTACCAGTTGGAGATGGAACTGAGAGTTGATTGGCAGGACTAGCACAATATGAAAATACTCCCTCCATCCCAAAATAAGTGTCTCATTTTCTATTAAATTTTAGCAGAAAAGGGGACACTTATTTTGGGATGGAGGGAGTACTTCACATGAGCGAGACACGTAAAGGAATACAAATAACATAATCTAAAGAATGCCAGGTACAACAATGTGCGTGTTCCTCTGTGCTTTCCACAAAATACCGGCACATCACATACTCCAAAGATCAACACAGTTTTCTCAATTATTATATGTAATAGTAAGCAGGAGTAAAATGAAGGCAAAATGTCAAGAAGGACTCACGCTGGGGATACAAGATTCATGAGAGGTTGCATTACTAAGCAAGTGAGAAACTCTCGAGCAATAGAGCGAACAAGAGGACATTGTGCTTCCTTGGGTCTCAGAACTACACCGAGTAATCCAGCCATGAGGCGCTGAAGAAACTGAGAATCACAGGAACGTGATAAAAATGAAAAGGAGGAAAAGAGAAGAGAAAAGAGAAGGCAGATGTGGTTAAACAGCAAAAAAGCAAGAGAGTAGTGAGACCTTATACTCAGAGTCAGAGGATAGCAAGGCAGGGTGGAGAGCTTTGGAAGCCATAAGATGGTGTTTTAAACGTTCATCCCTCTCTTGAGAGGAAAGGGTGACCATAACATCGACGCCAATAGAAGATTGGGTTTTTCTGAAAAGCTCAAGATGATCAGCGATGAGGTTGACAATGTCCCTGGCAGAAGACAATAATGGGGAGTTAAAAACAAAGAAGGTAGGTAGGTTGAAACTCTGTAATAAGAAAAAGTAAAGTAGGGTAGGGAAGGGAAGGGAAGGGAAGGGTACCGAGTGAGTAAATCAACAAGGTTGAGATGCTTGAGCCTGGCAGCAACGTCAGCAAGGGCATCCAAGATGATGGAACGCATGAGGTCAGGGGCATCATTGTCGGGGGTAATATCGGAATACCACAAGTCAGAAACAAAGTCAAGAATGATACGATCAACGAAATCGAGGACGGCAGATTCAACGAGAGGGGAATCAAACTTGCGCCTCCATTTAGGGGGAGGAGGAAGGGTAGAGAGGCGGGGGTCATTGGGAGAGAGTTGCTTCTTCTCCAAATAAGAAAGCCTGGAGGAGGTTGGTGGAGGAAGCTTCCATCGAAACTCAACCTCAATGCATACGTAACGAACAAGGAAAGCCAGCAACATTGCCAGGGGGATGTTCAACACCATTGATTTACTGGTGTCTAGTAACAACAACATTTTTTACACGAGTAGTCAGCAGTCATAATTGAAATTGAAATTGACATTGAAGAAGAAGAAGAAAAAGAAGTAGTTTGACTTACGTGAGAGGAAATAAGAAAGAGAGAAGATGCATAAAGCCCACCACAGTAATCGAAGTTTGGCTTCTTCCACCAGATCCTGTATGCTTTCCATCTTCCTCCTCATCATCACTTTTCAAACCCTAATTTTAATCAATCAATTATAGACTACTCCCTAATTTTGATTAATAAGCACGACAGTCTGTGCAGGATAAAGAGTGAAAATGATGACGATGACGATGATGTGGTGTCTAGTTTTAGGGTTGACCTCTTCTGCTTCTGCATACCACCCAGCTCAGGGAACTCTCCACCAAACCAAACTTTCCACACTTGTCATTTTTGTATACTTCTATCCTCCTTAACGAATTATTGTTTTTCACTTTCTCGTTAGTTACTTTGTGCGTAAATACCTATAATCCATTCAATTTTTCAATTTTTACCTATTTCATTCAATTCATTCACTCGGTTTTTTTTAAGCTTGGTTCATTAATTTACTAAGTATATTGTTAATGTGATTATATTGATTTTATATGGTTGTTTGGGTGGTTGAAGGTGGTAGAGATGATGGGTCGAGCTGGGAACGACGGTCGACGGCGGCGGCTTAGGGAAAGGCTGGGGTTGAGCGGGAAATTAAATAGAGAGATGAGGGGCGGGGGCTTTAGCGAGGTGGTTGAGATAGGCAGACGACCAGAAGGGTTCAAACGTGGTGGTCGGCGGTGGTGGGGTGAGAATACAGGGGGCGACGCAAGTCTAGTGGTGAGGTGGTTGGGTCTGACCGTGGTCATGTTGGGCTGAGTAGGGTTTTGGGCGGTGGGTAAAGCAATTAAGCGAGCTGGGAAGGGGGGTTAGGTTCGGTGGTATTTGGCGTGGTTGGTGATGGGCTGGTGGTTTGCCGGTTTGGTGGAGATGGCGGCAGATGGTTGTGGTTGGTTGCAGGTGGGCGCACGGCAGTAGGCGGTGCACAGTTGTGGGGTGGTGGATGATTTGAAGGTGGTGGCCCTGGTGGGTGTGTTTGAGTGTAGAGAGAGAAGAGAGAATTTTTCATTTTCGAAATGTGGGAGGAGGAAATGAAAAGGGTAATACGGTCTTTTTTGGGTACAACTGAGGAAAAGTCGGGTACAGTTGAACAACACCCTTAAAATATCAGTAAATATGTCTAATAAGATTAATTCATTATTAGCACATCTCTTATGGATGAGTTGGAAAAAATTTAGGGAAACCCATTGGTGTAGCATGATGACCCTCATTAGGCCAAAGTCAACATGAGGTCTGAGGATTCGTAATATCCCGTGCTTAAATCAAGCTTTAATGGCAAAATATGGCCAGCTTTTGAAGACCGTAGATGACGAATTTGTCCATTACCAGAGGCGCCAATCTTGAATTTGAAAAGGGATTGTTTAGGGTATGAAGCTCCTCTTTGCCTAACCTTGCGTGGGAGGTAGAGTGGAATTTAAATGTTCGGATATGAGCACATAAGTTGGTTAATGGGAGTATTTCAGTCCCTAAATTAGGAAATTAGGAAATGAAGGGATGGACAATAAAAGATCTTCAGATCGAAGTAAAAGACTGGGATCTCTCTACCCTGAAAATGGTCTTTGATAAGGAATGGGTAAATCAGATCATGACTATACCTATTTCAGTAGAGGAAACTAAAGATAATCTCTTCTAGACAACGAGTATGTAACACCCGGTGTTGTCCGAGGTTATTCGGGCCGGGTACCCCGTTGAAGAGGTTCATGTGTTGGCTCAAGTGACATAGTGCTTAAAAGGATTGTAAGTACTACTCATATCAACAAGATGCATCTTCTTTTCTGTTGGCTCATCTTAAGAACTCTTCAGTTAAGCGTGCTTGCTGGAGAGTAGTCTTAGGATGGGTGACCTCCTGGGAAGTTCTCAGGATGTGCACGAGTGAGGACAAAGTGCACTGGAAAGGTCCCGTGTTGGTTTGTGGGCGATGTACGCAGCCTGGTGAGCTACCGTGAATAACATTTCGGCCTTTGGTTGGGGTCGGGGTGTTACAGAGTAAGTCAGGTCTGTATGAGGTAAAGAGCGGGTATGGATAGCTCTAAAGAATCACCTAAATTTAAGGCGTTTTGACCGTGATAGGCTCAACTCTGAGAGACCCTTTTAAGGCTTCTTCAAAAAGTTGTGGCACCTACTAGGCGTCTAGGCCCCAATAAATGGAAGAATCTGCTATGGAAAATTTTGAACAACTGTCTTTCTTTGGGGGTGAAACTTCGAAGAAAAAACATGTTTTTCAATCACCTTTATGTCTTATGCGAGGAAGATACGGAATTGAAAACTTACTCCCACTTGTGTAGAGAGTGTTGTTTTGCAAAAAGATTGTGCTTTGGCAGCAACCTGGGAATCAGAGTAAATATTGAGGAATGTTGTGGAGTCGAAGAGTAGATTTGTAACTGGCTCACTTATTTGGGAAATGGTACAAATAACGACAAATCAATGATCAGATGGAAGCAAGTGCAACTCTTTGGAATATTATGGACCATCTGGATTTCAAGGAACGGGATAAAATTCAACAAATTTGAGGCCAATCCAAAAGCTCTCTTCTTTATGTTCCAAGCCTTACGAGCGATTTTTGGGAGACCGAAAATAGAAGATATAAAGGAAAGAAAATGGGAGAACATGTGGATCATGTAGAGTCAGCGATGCTCGAGGAGGAAAATGAAGGCATCCGTACAAAGCATAACATGTGTTCTCACCATCTCACAATTATGGTCGACGCAACATGAATCAAGGACGGCAACGCAAGTGCAGGATAGGCCCTGCTATAGCAGGGCTCCATTATTGATACAGGGTATAGTTTTCTTAGAGACATTTCACCTGTACAAGCAGAGACGTTTGCATGTACTATCTGATGGGCAATAATGAAATCTCTTTTGCATGTGTGTTTTGTGTTTGATTGTTTGCATGTAGTCTTAGCGGCGCAGGGGACCAATCGAAATCACGATATTCACAAGCTAGTTGCTGATATGATTTACCTCGCCAAATTTTTTCACTATTTTTGTTTAGAGCATTGTCCTAAGTCTCTCACTAGACCGGCTCATGACCTTGCCTGGAGGCTCGTGCGATCATAATCAGGATCTATTTTTCAGCTCGGCAAAAAAAAAAAAAAAAAAAAAAAAAAAAAAAAAAAAAAACTCTTCATCTTTATTAATTTTTCTCATCTTTTATACCCCTAAACAAAAAAGGATTTTATTGACTTTATATAAGACAAGATGTTCTGGATTAAGTTTAGGACGAGATACTTTGAGCATTAAGTCTCGGGTTCGAAACCCCTTCCCCCGTTGTATCGGCCTTGTGCATCTCTCAGACCATAAAAAAAAAAAAAAAAAAAAAAAAAAAAAAAAAAAAAAAAAAAAACCTTTGTTAAAGTTTACATAATCTTTATTACGGATTACGAAATAACATTATGTATGTTGATAACAACATTCTATGCAATATCCATTTTTATCATGTTAATGATAAGTTCTAACATACTTGCAAGTGTAAAAAAAATAAAGTATTTGAACAACAACTCATTGTAAATTGTAGCGCAGTATAATATTTAAAATCAGTAGTACTAATATTAATCATCAATTTGATTGTACTCAAAATCTATTGATCTACAACTCATGTATACAACAAAAAGACAACGATAAACTGTTAATATTAGGCATGACTAAATAAAAACCATAAATCATATTTCTTTTAAAAGAACAATGTCAAATTTAGCAAGTTGTCTATCTCACCATGAATTGCAATTGTATACAAGCCTAATATAGATATATGCCTCCAAAATATGAGGGACTAAAGAAAGATAACATTTTTTACGGACACAAAAATGGGTAATGTAGATGTCTGAAATTCAACTACTTTTTTCCTTCCCCATATTAATGTCATTTGGCTCAAAGGTGCTTAATTACGGCTCTCAATGGCAAAAATATATTACTTCTCATTACATTGTAAATTACTTGTAGTATATCTAGCCTTAAATTTGCCTTTATCATCTTCATTAACTGATGAAGAGGCATTACTTCTCACACGACGACAACTCCACACTTTGAATGAAAATGGACATGATATACCTGATGATTATGACCAAAAGGTTGATGTGCCATTTAAATTTGAGAACACACGACTCCGCAAGGCTTATATTGCCCTTGAAGCGTGGAAGTCTGCCATATATTCCGATCCTTCGGGGGTAACAAAAAATTGGGAAGGCCCAAATGTGTGTGATTACAACGGTGTTTTTTGTTCTCCGGCTATTGATAATGAGACAATCACTGTGGTGTCAGGTATTGACCTAAATCATAAGGATATAGCAGGATATCTTCCCGTTGAGCTAGGTCTTATGACAGACTTGGCTATTTTTCACATTAATTCCAATAGGTTTTGCGGAATTGTTCCAGAAAGTTTCTCTAAACTCAAAATTTTGTACGAGTTAGATCTAAGTAACAATCGATTTGTTGGCCCTTTTCCAAATGTTGTGCTTAGCTTGAAGGAACTTAAGTATCTTGACATAAGATTTAACAATTTTGAGGGTGCTTTGCCTTCCGAAGTATTCAACCGACATTATGATGCATTAATGCTCAATGACAATAGATTTGAGTCCACAATCCCGGATACAATTGGAAACTCGACGGTGTCACTTTTGGTTTTGGCAAATAACAAGTTTACGGGATGCATTCCAAAGACCATTGGCAATATGAATACAATAGAAGAAATTGTGTTTCATGGTAACAAATTAGGTGGATGTATGCCATCTGAAATCGGGCTACTTCATAATTTGACCGTTCTTGATATATCTAAAAACTCCTTTGTCGGTTCTCTTCCTCAATGCTTTTCAAACCTTGAAAAAGTGGAGTCCTTAGATTTTTCTGAAAATAAATTCATCGGGGTTTTTCCTGAAGAGATATGCAAATTGCCTGCTTTAACCGACCTTACATTATCAAGTAACTATTTTAAGAGTATAGGAAAAGATTGTGACATGAATGTAAGGAAAGACATTGAGATTGATGAGAAAAAAAATTGTTTACCAGACAGACCAAATCAAAGATCAACAAAAGAATGTTCACTTATGATGGAATCCTCGGTTGATTGTGATAAGGTTAAATGTGGACAATCAAGTTCTGTTAACCAAAAGTCACCCACAAAAGAAGAGAAAGAAGAAAAAGAAGAAATTGATGAAAAACCAAAATCAGATGAAAGTCACGAGGAGCCTAAACAATCTACTCCTCCCTCTGATGATTCACAAAAATCTTCAATAAAAACATCTTCACCGCCTCCAACAATTTCTGAACAATCGCCTCCATTAAAATATATGTCTCCACCTCCTATCCCAATTGTCTCAACCCCACCCCCTCCCTCTATACAATCGCCTCCACCTCCAACTTATTCACCACCACCGCCTGCTTCATCCCCACCACCACCACCACCATCACCTATGTTATCTCCGCCACCACCACCTGCATTCTCACCACCGCCACCACCCGTATTTTCACCACCACCACATTCACCTCCACCTCCTGTCCATTCTCCACCCCCACCATCCCCGATATACTCTTCTCCACCTCCTCCAGTTTATTCTCCCCCTCCACCAACCAATTCTCCCCCACCACCTTCAACATCTCCTCCACCTCCTCCTCCAAATTCTGTCGATGTTAATCTTCCACCTAATTTGGGTTTCCAATACTCATCACCTCCACCCCCAATGTTTCCAGGATATTGATAGTGTACACATATACATTACCTAGTTTATCATTGAGATGTCATCTTTTTTACTATATTTTGCATTTAAAGGGGAAAAAAAGTACAAATTGTTTTCACGATTGTTTCGATTTGTCGTATTTTTAGTGTTTTATAATGTTAAACTTTTGTCAATATGTATCTACTTTGATTCTTGTATAATAAATTTCAAATTCCATAAATTTGGCATGCATCATTATATTTTTGGAGTGTTATGCAAAAGTACACGCTAATCTTTAAGCTAAATTGTTATTTTCAATTTTTTTTTTTGAAAATTATCTGGACAATATAAATTTCTCATTATTTAAAGATGTATAATTGTATATGTTGTTTTAAATATTCAATGAGGAGATCAAAACAAAGCAACGTGCAAATAAAAAGTTTAGAGTGTTATGTGAAGGTATATCAGTAGTCAGTAGCAACATAATCAGTATGGTTGTAAACAATCAAAACCATCTAACATGTTAAAGTTCTATCTTTGATAACTTATTGAATATAAATTTTGATTTTGCTTTACATACGTTGTATTTTGGTTAAAAATATTCATCGACAAAGTATAAACAAAATTACAAGCTTGCGACTCAAGGCTTTTTTCGTTAAAATATATTATATCTCATATACTATGGCTCTGTTTGGGAAAACTAGCTGAAAGCTAAAAAGGTAGCTGAAAGCTGAAAAGATAGCTGAAAAGGTAGCTGAAAATAACTAGCTGAAAATTATTTTACTGTTTGGTAAACAACCTGAAAAGATAACTGAAATAAAGTAAAATGACCAAAAAGGACATAGTTATTGATAGTTTTATTATTGATATTACATGTTGCTATTCTAATCACGTTGCTCCCCAAATTAAAGTAACTATTTCATCACGAATTTTTTTCATCTCCAGAGCCGACTCATTTAGATTTTCGTTGCTTGTGCCATCATCATCAACTTCATTATCAAATTCACTCTCTAAAGTACTTAGCAATATGAAAATAATACGATAAATGTCATCATACCTTGAAAGTTGGTGTCAGAACGAAGCACTATACAATGAAACAAAATACTACCAGCAACTTCTTCATCAGAAATTAGGGTTTAGGTTTTATAAATATTTTAGGAAATAGGTATGAAAATTAATATTTTAATTAATAGGATAAAAAAGTAAGGGTATAATAGTAAGAAACTTATAACCAGCTAACTTATTTTTTAATAAGCTACCTAAAGTAGCTTTTTATTTCAGCTAGCTGAAATAAGCTTCCAGCTAGCTGAAATATTTTTCAGTCAGCCTTCACCAAACACTTCCAGTTAAAATAGGTAGCTGGAATTTTGGTCAAACCAGCTAGCTGGTCAAATAAGCTAGCTGAAAGTTGCAACCAAACAGGGCCATAAATGTATATCAGAAGTTGCATATATGAAAAACAATACGAAGTATATAGATTGATTTTATATTGTTTTTGCTTTTAAAAAAGGAATAATTACCAGAAATAATTCAAACTGATTATCTTATTCCATAAATAATTGAACTCGGATTAATCCACGAATAATCCCAACTATTGAAAAAGCATTCCTATAATGTACTTTGGTCAATTTCAATCGACTCTAACACGTAAAAAAAATGGTGAAACCGACTTTAACTTTACCTCACTCTTATTTTAAGTAAAATTCAATCTGGTTTCACATCTTTTTTTTATCGATGAAAGCAGGTCAATATTAGCCAAAGTACATTATTGAAATGCTTTTTCAATAGTTGAGATTATTCGTGGATTAATTCGAGTTTGGATTATTTATATAATAAAAGGACCAGTTTGGATTATTCCTGACAATTAATCCTTTAAAAAATTAGTGTTTAAGCAATAAGTCAAATATTTATTTAAAACCGTATCACTAAATTTAAATAAATGTGTATACAACCAAATTAACCTAAATAATAAATCAAGTTTTAAAATACAACCACATCATTGTAATTGATCATGCTAGCGCACAATCATTATTTATTTTATGGTTACAATCCTACTTTTTAAATAAAAATGACCTGACATTTAATAAGTTTTCACTAATTCTTGTGTAAGTCAGGTCTTACAATAAATTGTTGTAAATTCGCCTTATTTGTACTTGATTATATAACTTTTGTACTAATTAAGTGATAGTTATGATTAATTGTTACTAAATTCTTTTAGTACTCTTGTTTGTGACTTTAATAGATTTGTTTTATGTTTTTGTACCCCTTTAAATGCAACTAGTTTTAACCCCCGTGATACTCACGGTTTTCATTGAATTTATTGTTTGGATATAATGAGGCTAAATAATGGGTTAATCAAAAATTTAAGATTACAATTGAACTTGTTTTATTTGACATTGATTTCATACATGAAATTAACGACAATATTATTGTATGATTACATACTTTTTTTACCCGAACAACACATTATAATCGAAAAATATCTAATAATAAAAAATCAACAAATATGTTAAAAATTAGATATCATAAATAGATTACATAGAAATTGGAATTCCATAATCGTAGGACGGGGTTTGGAATTCTTAGATACAGTCTCATCTTTCGCACTATAGTCATCTTTCGCACTGTAGTCGTTGTCGTTTGTCTTTGCTGAAAAGGTTTTTCGATACCCCACCTATGAAATGGTTTACACTATGAATACTTTCATCAATGTTTTCATGACAAATTGTTAGATATCGACTTTTGTTTTTAATTTAACTTGGAATTGAATGTTCAGATGAAGAAATCCTATGCGAATAAACCAATTATTCTCTTCATAACCATAATAATTAATCTGAATGATGTTCCTTAATAGGTTGTGTAGAGGTGAATTGGAGAATTCGACAAATTCAAGTGCAAACATCTAGCACAGAGTAATAATCACTTTTGGATTGAAAAAAATTGCATACAAAAAGTCAAAAAGTTAAGCTTGATATACTTAAAGGGAAAGGGGATTTGAAAAGTTTATTGTAAATGCATGGAGTCATAGACTCAACCGTAAGAAAGAATGACATGAATGTTTTGAACGGACGAATATGAAGGTGAAAATGCATTTAAATGGTGGAAACAATGAATGTGAATAAATGAAAATGAGTGTGTAGTGGAAGATCAAATGGATAAGCATATTAAGGTGAAAGCAATTTGACGAAGGTATTACAATGTAATGCCACGTGGAATTTAGAGTATTAATTAGATATTTAAGCTACCCTTTTAATAATATTATATAGATATAGATTTGTACCTTAGTCTCACATTAACTTAGTGTGAGTTCAGTCTTACAGGAGAATTACTGATAAGTTTTAAAGTGTACTTTAGTTTGATTTGTTGTTTTATGGAGTAAAAGTACATGTAAGTATAGTTTTATTTCGCATGCATGTCAATTTTGTCTTATGTATGTGTTTTTAATTTATTATATTATATTTTGGTAAATAAAACATTCAAATTTTGCGAATTAGTCGGTCTTCAATTGTGAATAAGTTAGAACCTGTTCTTTCGGACTTTTTAAGTGGCCAATCGAATCAAGTTGAATCAATCAAGTGGTGAAATGAATCAATCGAATCGAATCAAGTGGAATGAACTAAATCAATCGAATCGAATGAAGTTCAATTAAATAACATAGTTGTCTTTGGCCCATCGAATCGAATCGAAGTGGTGGAATCGAATCGAAATGTCTTTGAAAATAAGTTGGAAAGAACAAGTTCTTAGTTAAAAAATATTTTATTCCTCAATCGTATCCAAACTATACTCAATTGTACCTGTTTTTTTGCTACAAAGTTTCTAACCCACTTCATTTTACAATCTCTCCCTCGACTTTTTTTTTTCTATTACAACAAGACAAATTCATTCACAATTATTCAAATACGTTGCAAATTATAAATCGAAATAAACATATTTCAATTTCAAGTTTTTGACTTTTTTAATTAACCTTTAATAATAATTAAGTTTAAGAGTTTTTTTGTCTTCAATAAATTAGGGTTTTGATATGAGGTAATATGGTGGCAAAGGAGAAAGCTATAACAGTCCGACCCACCTCCGTCGTAATACACCCAACCGAAGGCTGAGATGTACATTTTTGGGCCCATTGTTCTCACTGAATCCAAAAGCACAAGGTCTTGTTATTAAGGCGGTGGATAAAATCTCTTATAAACATATAAAATATTTTTTCCTTTCCCATTGTGGGTCTTTATTTTTCTTAAATTTCTCGGATTGTTACAAAAGCCGACATGGTAAACTTGACAAGGGTGGGGGTGGTCAAGATAAGGCGGAAGGCAGTGAAGGTTGGCGGTGGTCGCGGTAGGAGGCAAGCGGGGTAGGGGAGGGCGTGGTTGTGGAGGTCGGGGTAGGGGTTGTTGATAAGAGATAAGAAGCACCGACAACTAGAGAAAGATGTCGTCGACGTCAAGGGTGAGAAGATGCCAACGTCAAGGACGAGGGGCCGGCGGCGACAGGGTGATGGTGGGAATTTAACTTTTATTTTTTAATTTCTTTATTATTATAATAATTATTATGGAGGAAAATTATATTCGAACTTTTATTATTATTATTATTATTATTATTATTATTATTATTATTATTATTATTATTATTATTATTATTATTATTATTATTATTATTATTATTATTATTATTATTATTATTATTATTATTATTATTATTATTTTTATTATTATTATTATTATTATTATTATTATTATTATTATTATTATTATTATTATTATTATTATTATTATTATTATTATTATTATCATCGTCATCATCATCACCATCATCATTATTATTATTTTTAAGATATTCAAATTTTTTTTTTTTTTAAATATTAATGGTATTATTATCATCGATGGTGGTTATGTTTTACCAGAATTAATGTTTTGGGTATGACTTGAGGAAAAAGGAGAGAAAAAAAGAGAGACAAAATATAGAGGATTACAATTGTAAAGGTAAAAAATGACAAGGGTAAAATGGTAAATTTTGGGTACGAATGTACGATTGAGCAATACCCAAAAATATAATTAATCGATGTCATTCCCATACATAAAATTAATCTTTATTTTTATAAGAAAGTTTAAGATGTTTGATAATTTTATATTATAAAAAATTATATGATTATTTAATAATCTCCAATCCTTTTAGAAAAATACATTTATTAGTAGCTTAAGAATTTGGGCCGAGGTAGGGAGCCCAATTTCATGTTCGCCAGGCCAGGATCTCGCATATCAGATCGATAGATAGCAGGTTGCTTCAAAGCTCAAATTGAAACTGAATTGCTACTTTTTTTCTTGTTTTCAACGTTTGCCGAAATAGAAAAATTGACGAGATCCGGGTCACAATTTGTATCGATTAAATTGACCGAGTCTGTCGAGAGAGAACTCATGACTCCTCAAATCTTTTTAATATTTAAAAAAAATAAGATTATTTTGAATGATAAATTGACACTCTTCATATTTTAATAAGGGCAATAATTTATCTTAATAAATCTCATTTATTAACGGAATGTCACCATGTGGTATGATACTTAATTTTCACCTATTCTATTCCATTATTTACGTATTTATAAAAAAAGTTACTCTGTAGTTTATATGTTAATAATTACGGGTGTTTCCATGTTTGGTTTTAGAGATGCGAGTTTAAAATAATTAGCCAAAATCATATCAGGTGTCTATTAGGTAGCATATATTAATATTAATAGTAGTAAAAAATATAAGAAAAAAAAAACAATTAACAACCTATATTTATCTATTATGAGTTGACAAATTTTTTTAAAATTTTATTCAATATTTTGATATATTTGTCTCTTGATCAAAATACACAGAACTAAGTTTTGCGTTAAATTTGAGCAAGTAGAATTTGCATTAAATCATAATTTTTGTAAATACTCATGCACTATTAATATCATTTTTGATGATAATGCGAAAATTATTTTGCACTTGAGGATGTATAGATTATTAGATTATATCATTTTTATTTTCTGAAAACGGATATAAAAGAAGATTATTTAATATTAGAAATTTTGTTGTTACAATGTGTTAATTTTTGAGGAAACAATTCATTACGTATATATAAAAGTTATACAAAGACAAATTTACAAAATGTTTTAATATTCTTTATAAAATATAGACCAAAAAATGTTAAGTACAATAAATCAATAGTACAGCTCAAAAACCCTATATTAACATACAAAAGTGATTATTGATTCCAAACATATATACTAATTTGAACTAATCGGCCTCCATATAAACTATCTAATACAAATAATACTATTTGATAATTACGTAGGTCGTAATTACTATCTTATCCTAATCATTATCTTATCATATTATATAAGGGCGTATTGTATAGAATTGCACTTGACCATTTTGGCTTGTATATTACCGATTTCAAATATAAAATATGTGCACATGCAATGTAAATTTATATATTTGATTATATTAATATTAATAACAAAAGAAGACTTCTAACTAATTAAAACACATGAGAAAAAGTCAATTAAACTATGATTAAGAGAAAGTTAATGGGGCTAGTGATTTTAAAAACAATGTTAAATATAGTGAAAACATATAGTAACAAAAGAGAAAAAATAGGCACATGTATAGAGGGTAAAAATAGAAGAAAAAAATGAAGAAACGTGGAAAAAAGAGCAAAAGAGCATGTCTAAAGTTAAGGGGATGAAAGAGTGTTAGTTGAATAGAGATAATGAGAAATAAAATCTAATATCGAGAATGAGGAGGGATCAAGTAAGTGGACAAAAATGTTGTGTGGTATGATGAATGTATTATTATTATTGTAAGAAAAATAAAGGAAAAATATAGGAGTTACGATGTCTTCATCAAAGGGAGAAAGTGATGTGAGTGGTAAAGTATTTAAACTAAATGCGGAAGCGGCGGAATATGTGCCGCGATCATCTCGGGTACACAATGATGAGGATGAGGATGGAGAAAATATGAAATTGATGTCATCGACATTATACTACCCCCACTGCCTTCATTTTCTCAATCCGTCTTTCTCTCTCATCCCCAATTCCATCCCAAACTCTTCCCTCACTAATCCTTTCCATCAAAAGATAATCAAACAGGTTCTATTACATGCATAGATCTTCAACTTGTTTTCTGCATAAATATGTTGTTTGCATGTATGTACATGAATCATATATGTTTCACTCGCATTCTTGAGTTTTCTTCTCGTAGGTAGAGTATCTATTCAGCGACTTAAGCTTGATGGCTAATGATACTATGGCTAAGCACGTATGTAAAGATCCGCATGGCTATGGTATGTACACCACTTTATCTTATTTTCCCTCCTATCATAATCGTCTTTTTACACTCTCTTATTTTTCACTGTTTTCCTTTTTCTTGTCATATGTAGTTCCAATTTCTGTCATTGCATCTATGAAGAAGATTAAAGCGCTTGTTTCTGATCAACATTTATTACTTCAAGCACTCCGCTCTTCAAATAAACTCGTTTGTCCTCTTATTTTCTTTTCTTTTTTCATTTATTGGAAATTCATATATATAGGTAGGATCCGGTGAGAACCACTAACTCGGTAAGAATTCGTGAAAACCCATGAAAATCAAATTCAATGCTCAAACCGAAAATATAGGCACGTCAATCTCCTTTATTTTAATTCATTTCACCCTTAGTTGGGTCAAAAATAAAAATTATATAATAAAATTTTAAGTAAATATTTATGTGTCGTGTGTAAAAATTTGTTAGATACACAAAATTGATGTGCAGTTACACTAAACAGCGTATTAGATATACTAAAATTAATTAGATACAAAAAATAAATGTCATAGATACACTAAAATTATAAAATGCATTTAATGTCGATATAAAGTCACATGCTAAGGTAATTATGATCCAAAAATATGTTTCATAGATTATAAATTAAGCAACTAAGACCACCATGTTGAATTTTTTGGAAAAAAATAATTTTAAGTATGAGTTCTCACTGAGTAGATGGTTCTCACATGATCCCAAATATTGATAAATAGTTATGTACGTAGTTATATATTTGATATAAATACTTGTTAATGTACAAGCTTGTTAGCAAAGATGGTAAGAAGGTCAAACGAATAAGCCCCTTCACCGAAAGTTATAAAGATGATTTGCAGGTATGTTCTAATGGCTGCATTATTTTTTTTTTTTGTTTTTTTTTGTTGCTAATAATTTGTAACATCAATTTGCAGTGTCGTACTGTGATAGTAGAAAATCTGCCCGATGATCATTCGTACCAAAATCTTGACAAAATATTCAGTGTTGTCGGCAGGTATATACTTTTCGAAATGATTTTTGAATTATGATGTTCAGTTTACCATTATATACGCACTTTGTCTCTAATTAGTATCGTGACCATGTGCGTTTAATATCTCGTTATTTGAAATTTCTTTGTCCTGGAATATATAGCGTTAAAGCTATCAGGTTATGTCATCCACCAGAAGCTAATCCTTCTCGTTCAAAAAATGAAACCATCATTAGTAACAAGGTGAGTATTATCTCATACATAATTAACATTGACTACTATCGATCATATCATATTATGAGGGGTTTTATTACTCCATTATGATGTAGTTTCATGCACTTGTGGAATATGACAACGCGGAAATTGCTGAAAAAGCGGTATGTTACATTTTCTAATCATGTTAAATAAAGTGGTGAAAACACACCTATTTTAATAAATTAACGTGGTGATTAAAATTTACTCTAGGTTGAAAGGTTAAATGACGAAAGAAACTGGAGAAAAGGAATGAGAGTAAGGGTGATGCTAAAGCGCTCGGTACTATATAACTCTTAAAAAAAATTGATTACGTACATTTTTACTTAAGCATGATCAACAAACTGTTAAATTTGAACATTTCAGCCAAAGTCAGTGTTGAAGGGTAGAAAGTCGGATTTCGATAATATTACAAATGATGAGGATGTGCGGCCTCTAGAGTCCGCAGAAGAAGTTTCAGAGCAATTTGTTTTTGATTTTTTAAGTGATAACATGGTAAGAAAAGTAATATTTAATGTCAAGCAAGTAAATTGGCATTTATGTAAATTTGATCGGGAGTTACTAACTTCTACATTTATAAGACAGATAGAAGAGAACAACGAGGGATCAAGAAAAATGACAATAAGTATGCGTGGGAAAAGTAAAATGGGTATCCAAAGTCGTAGTGGTCGGGGCTTACTAGGAACACCAACTCAAATCGGTGGAAACCATATTCAAAATGATGCATCTAACAAGCAAATGAGCAAGGGTCCCAGGAACCCCGATGGTACCAGAGGCTTCACAATGGGACGAGGAAAGCCTCTCACGAGTTTTTCTGCCCCTTCATCACCTCTTTTTTAAATGTGCCTACTACCTTCATATTTTTTGAATTCTACAACTATTGTAGATGAGCTAGTCAATTAATTTGAGATTGATATCCAAATAAATAATGTTGATAATCTAATTGCACACTTTTATATTTATCATCTAAAAAATAATTTCAACTGTGTAATAGTCATCTTATAATACTCCTTGTGGGTTACTATTACGGGTACATTAAATCATATCATACTAAGGGTCTGTTCTCCTCATCTTAAGTTTTTCTCTGGTTCAGAAAACTTCAGATAACTTCAGAAAACTTCAGAAAATTTCAGATAACTTCAGACAACTTCAGAAAACTTAAGATAACTTCAGATAATTTCAGACAATTTCAGAAAATTTCAGATTACTTCAGAGAATTTCAGAGAACTTCAGAAAACTTAAGATTGGTTCAGAAAACTTCAGACGAAGAGAACATGCCCTAAGTTGCATGATCGTTTTCCTAAAAAAAACTACTTAATGACTTATTTTAAATATTTGTGCCGGTTGGGGTTTAATACATTTGATCACTCATACATTGCTTTTACCAACGAATTTTACTCTGAACTCTCATTCTTTTTTGGGTTTTTAAAATTTGTCTTCTGTCTTATTGGGTTTTCATTGTATCTTCTGCGTATATCGTATTCCCAACTGTACCCCTGAGTTTCTTTAATAACTCCAACTGTACCCCTGAGTTTCTTTAATTTACCCAAAATCATACCTGAAATCATACGTGAAATTGAACAGAGGAAGGAAGGACTGCAAAAGTTCAACGATGAAGATGTTGCAACGACGATGAGCTCAAGTTGATAGCAAAAGGAAGGAGATGAATAGAACAAAGGAAGGAAGGTGAAAGGGTTTCAAAGGGTTTTAAAAAAAATTGAATCAAAAGAAAGAAATGACGGTTAATAAATTGACTCAACTTCTAATTTACAACTAATCCTTCCACGTAGGCAAATTAGGCGCTCCACGTAGGCAAATTACGCATCCTAATTGGCATTTAACGGTGATAATTGACGGCTAAAGCATAAATAGTTATGTTTGGGAGTAATTAAGAAAACTCAGGAGTACAGTTGGGAATACGATATACGCAGGGGTACAGTTGGGAAAACCCAATAGTACAGGGGTACAGTTGGGAAAAACCCTTCTTTTTTTTATCATTAAATTCCATTACATACCATTTTCTCCTCTAATTCTCTATATTTTTATTTTTCTTGATAAAAAACATAAATATAAACTAATGTAAAAATCAACAGCACAAATTCTCATATAAAATGGGTAATCCGTCTTAAACTTAAGACGAGTCAAATATCCGCTTGGGAAAAAAAAGAGTAGTGACCCGTTTTAAGCCTAAGCCATGAGAAAAAAGCGAAATAATTTGGAAAAAAATGGAGAGAGAACAAAGAGGTGAAATGAAAGAAGTATAAAGAAAAGAAGGGTTTATGGGAAGAGAAGAAGAAATGGAAAAAGTACAAGAAGAAGAGATGGAAGGAAAGGAAGAAGAAGAGGAGAAAGTAGCGGGACTAATAGCAGTGGCGCTGGGGAAGAAGGAGTCGTCTAGTAGTAGTAGAGTGGGAGCCATAAAGTCGCTGCACAGAATCATACTCTACAATCCCAACGCAATCTTACACTCTCACTCTCCCTCCTTTCTATCTCACGCCTTTTCACAGCTTCTCTCCAACCCCCACCATCATCATCATCATCATCTGTAAGTCCACTATTGTTGTTGTGGTGGTTTGTTGTTCCGTATTTATTTATAGTACTCCGTATAATGTTTACTCCGTATTATACTTTTGTGCAGATCCCCTGCGGTGCGTCAGTGTGCTGCCACCACCTTCGGCGCTCTCTCTGCTGTCCTCTCCTCTCTCCCCCTCCCTTCCCATTCTACTGTTGACCCTTTTATCTCCTGGTCTTTGCCTCTTCTTACCACCCATCACCCTCTTCACCATCATGATGCTCCCCTTGCCCTCCACAGTCTTGTTGAATTCCTTACTGTCGGAGATGTCTCCTCCACTCATCGCTTTTCTTTTCCCATTCTCAAAGCTTGCCTCCACCTTCTTGAGGATGACCGTATGTCCCTCCATCTCCTCCCCCCTCTCTTGTCTCTTCTCACCCTCATCTCTTTCAACTTCTTCTCTTCCTTCCAACCCCATTTCGTCGATCTTGTTGATCTCCTTCTCGGTTGGGCCTTGCTTCCTGATCTCTCCCTTTCTAACCGCTCTCTCATTCTCTCCACTTTTCTCCACTTCCAAAACTACTGGCTTCTCAATCTCCACTTTCCCTTTTCTTTGCTCTCCAAATTTCTCGTCGATATGGATTTGCTCCTCAAAGACCGCTCTCCTCCCACTCCCCAACACTTCAACCGACTCCTTGCTCTTTTCTCTTGCTTCTCTACTCTCCTCCACTCTACCGCTTCTGGCTTGCTTGAGGTTAATCTCCTTCAACAGATTATTGATCCCCTCCTTCAAATTATCCCACACTTGCTCTCCTGCCTCTCTTTACTCGGTAACAAATTTGGTTGGTCCCTTTGGATTCAAGACTCCTGGAGGTGCTTGACTCTTTTGGCCGAAATCTTAGCTGAAAAGTTTTCCATCTTCTACCCACTTGCTCTTGATGTCTTGACTCAGTCTGCTAAACCTATGCCAGATGCCACACTTACTTCCTTTCATATTCATGGGGTTTTAAAGACTAATCTTCAGTTGTTGTCCCTCCAAAAGTTGGGACTTCTTCCCTCCTCTGTTCCTAAGATTTTGCAGTGGGATGCTCCAATCTCCCAGCTGCGGTTGCATCCCAACCACTTAGTCACCGCTAGCTCCGCTGCTACTTATGTGTTCCTGCTTCAGCATGGTAACGATGATATCGTCCAACACTCTATCGACTCTCTCTTTGATGAGCTACGGCTGTTGAATGGCATCTTGCTGAAGCACCTTGGCGCCAATGAAGATGTGCGTAACAGCCCTCTGAATTCTGATGCTTACTCCAATCTGGAGCTGTCTGCTTTCATCAAGTTTGACTTGAAAGTATTACTGAGCTGTGCTTATCTGGCAAAGGAAGATAGTCTGTTTCCCCCGTCTGACACAGCTACTATATTGTTCAAAAGGTCAGCAAAAGTGGCGTCATTTTTAATGACAGATATGCTCCCGTTGTATTCGTCTGTTAGAGGCAACTTTGTAGAGATTCAAGTGAGTATTCTTGAGGCTTTAAGTCGGATCACTTCAGTTGAACTATTAAGCAGGTGCTCCATTGAACTATGTTCCGTTGAGAAGACAAATGTAGTTTGTATGAATATGAGCCTAGTCACTCCCAAGTGTTTTGGGGCAGTAGTCAACCACTTAAACAAATACAGCTCTATCCTGTTGAATGCTCTCGACATTAATTCTCCTCTAGCTGTCAAAATGAAAGCCCTTGATTGGGTATGTATGTACTGTGATGATATGACTAGAATTTTTGAGAGATTGGGTGGTAATATTATACCTGACGAAGATCTTGGATTTACTTCTGCTGCATGGACCCTGGTATCTTCTGTACTCGGCGCTGCATTTGACAGGGAACCAAAAGTGAGACTTGAAGTGGCTACCGTCTTTGGTGTGCTTTTAAGAGCAAAACTTGTCCACCCTAGGCACTTTTATCAAATGTCAGAATTCATCCTCGAGAAAACTGGGGACCCAGATGCTAATATAAAAAATGCCTTCGTGAGGCGTCTTTCCCTTTTTCTTCCAGTTGCTACTTATGTTTGTGGCTCATCAGATAGTGGTATGGCCAGTGCAGCCAGGTCTAGTTTCTGCTGTATGGGAAATCGAGCTGGCTTGCATTGGAGGCAAGTGTTCACCCTGAAACAGCTTCCGCAGCGCCTGCAACCACAGCAACTTGTTTCTATACTGAGTTACATTTCTCAACGATGGAAGGCACCTCTTTTTTCTTGGATCCAGCGGCTTATTCTACACTGCAACAGTGTCAAGGACTTAAACCAGAGCCCATTGGAGGAAACGTCCTCTTGTGATGACAATAGTCTCTGGATGGATGTAACACTTGAGGCTGATATTCTCGAACGAACCACTTCAGTGAATAACTTAGCTGGTGTATGGTGGGCCATACATGAAGCTGCTAGATATTGCACAGCTACCCGTCTCCGGACCAATCTTGGAGGACCAACTCAGACATTCGCAGCTCTTGAGAGAATGCTTCTGGATGTTGCACACATGCTTCAGCTGGTGACTGAACACAATGATGGAAGTTTAAGCATAATGGGTTCTCATGGTACTCGTTTATTGCCAATGAGATTGCTATTGGACTTTGTTGAAGCTTTGAAGAAGAATGTGTACAATGCTTATGAGGGTTCTTCTGTGCTGCCATGTGCTTCTCGTCAAAGTTCGTTGTTCTTTAGGGCAAATAAAAAGGTGTGTGAGGAGTGGTTTTCTCGCATTTGTGAACCAATGATGAATGCTGGGTTGGCTTTGCAGTGTCATGATGCTGTTGTACAGTATTGTTCCTTACGCTTGCAAGAGCTCAGGATTTCTATGGTAACTACCTCGAGGGCAAAATCTCGGCTACCTATGAGTGATAACCAACATAACACGAGGTCTAAATCAGCTGGAGATGTTATGTATATTGTGCGCCACTTGGCTTTGGCGCTCTGTAAGAAACATGAATCTGCTGCTCTGACTGGCTTGCAAAAATGGGTGCATTTGACCTTCTCCTCTTTGCTTGATGAAAGATCACAGGATGCCCAGAATCCGATCGCTGGGCCTTTCTCATGGATCACTGGTCTAGTGTATCAAGCAGATGGAGCATACGAGAAAGCTGCTGCTTTTTTCACTCATTTGCTCCAGACAGAGGAGTTCCTTAGTTCTGTAGGAGCTGATGGCATACAATTTATGATTGAGCGTGTTATTGAGAGCTATGCTGCAGTTTCTGACTGGAGGTCTCTGGATTCTTGGTTAGCAGAGCTACAAAATTTACGGGCAAAACATGCTGGAAAAAGTTATTCAGGTGCTTTGACCACAACAGGCAATGAAATAAATGCAATCCATGCGCTGGCACACTTTGATGAGGGTAATATTCAGGCGGCATGGGCATCCCTAGATTTAACGCCTAAAAGTAGCTCGGAACTTACTTTTGATCCAAGATTGGCTTTGCAAAGGAGTGAGCAGATGCTTCTGCAGGCGTTGCTTTGTAAAGCTGAAGGCAAATTGGATATAGTGCTAGAAGAATTACCGAAGGCCAAGTCAATGCTGGATGAAATTTTAACTGTTCTCCCGCTAGATGGATTTCCTGAAGCAGTACCATTTGCGATTCATTTGCACTGCATAGATGCACTAGAAGAGGAATGCAGTCTGGGGAAGCCTTCATCATCAGAGTCTTTTGTAAATTCACTTCTTCAAGCAGAGCATCGACCTATGAGTGTAGTTCAGCAAGACTGTAACTCATGGCTGAAGGTTTTTAGGGTCTACAGAACTATCCTACCTGCTTCTGCTGCTACCCTGGAACTGTGCAAAAATTTGATGCGTTTAGCTCGCAAGCAGAGTAATTTTGGCTTGTCAAATTATTTTAAAAATTATCTCAAGGACCGCATTAATAGTGGCTTGGAGTTAACCAATCACCAATTTCTAAAATCAAGTTTGGCATATGAGGAAATCTTGCTTATGTATGCGGAGAACAAGTTCATGGATGCATTTACACACATGTGGTCGTATGTGAAGTCAAGCTTCCTTTCTTTGGAATGTGTAGATTCTAATTTGGCTGATAATCGGTTGATGGCTAAAGCATGTCTGAAATTCTCAAACTGGCTGAAGCGTGATCATGCTAATTTTAGTGTCGAAAATGTTGTCGTCGATGTTGTCACCGACGTTAACCAGTCTTGTGGAGGAAATGCATCTTCGACAGAAGAGTGTACGGCCTCTATGCCAAGCACTCTTTTAGCTGTTGAGGAAATCACGGGGGTCGCAGCAAAGTTGGCCACACGCCTTTGCCCTACCATGGGGAAGACTTGGATTTCATATGCATCCTGGTGCTTTTCTCAAGCTAAAGAGAGTATCATTCCTTCACATGAAACTATCCTCCGTTCATGCTCTCTCCCTACTCTTCTTGATTCTGAACTACTGCCAAAGAGGTTCTGTTTGACTGAGGAGGAAATATTAAGAGTGAGATCTATCATTTCTCAACTTCTTTTTGCAGAGGATATAACTGAAGGGAAGGAGATGCATCCCTGGGTTGAGTTGGCTGATGATCTCATCAGTTTTAATCATGCAACAGCTGTAGTAGAGAAGGTGGTGAAAGTAATTGAAACTGCAGCAGGAGCACCTGGTGTGGAAAATTTTGCTTGTGATTCTCTGCATGCTTCTGTATCTTCTCAACTTCGTCAGACCTTGCTCGATGAAAATGTTCAGACAGAAGAAGAAATCACAACATTATCTGTCAATGATTTGGTTGATATTTGGTGGTCCCTCAGGAGGAGAAGGGTCTCTTTATTTGGGCATGCTGCTCATGGTTTTATACAATACCTGTCATATTCATCCTCAAAAGTTTCTGGTTCTCCATCAAGGAGCCATGATTTAAAATCTTTTAGCAAAAAAAATAGCAGCTTAATCTTGCGGGCCACCTTGTACATACTTCACATTCTTCTGAATTATGGTTTGGAATTGAAGGATACACTTGAACCTGAGCTTTCTACTGTCCCACTGTCCCCTTGGCAGGTTGGACCAACTACTACTACTACTAACTACTACTTATTTGGTCACTTTCTAGCTTCATGTGTGATAAACTCTTGCATGAATTTTTCTTGAGACGCTGTATAGAGATAGACAGGCTTAGTAGGGACATTTATGGATTTCAACACAAGATATAAACCTAAAAGCAGGTCTGTAAACCTGTACAATCGTCAATTGAAGGCCATAAAATTGTTCTAATCCTCCAGACGACATACAAATTGTTGTTGCCCCTTGGTCTTTGCTTAGATTGTACCACCTGAGTGTTTTTGTTCAAACTGTGGTTTGACCATAATCTGACAATTGTTGTTTATAGGAAGTGACGCCACAACTCTTTGCGCGCTTGGGTTCTCACCCAGAACCTAAAACCCGGAAGCAACTGGAAGGTTTGGTAATGATGCTGGCTAAGTCAACCCCGTGGTCAGTGATTTATCCAACCCTTGTTGATGTGAATGCTACTGATGACAGACCGGCAGAGGAACTTCAGCATATTCTGGATTGCTTGGTACTCCTTAACTGATTATATACTATTTTTTTATTTTTTTTGTTTTCTTCATGTCTTCAGTGATGTAGTTATGAAAGGTTTGAATCTGTTTCTGTTCGGAGCTACTTTGCTCAATATGGATCAAAGCGTTATACTTGTGGTTGACTTCAATGTAGAGTTCATTTTTGTTTGGTTTCCAGTGATGTGCAAGAATCAAAAGCAATCATCCTTGCTATTTAGATGTGTGTAAGTGAGCTTGTTTAGGTGCTGTTTGCTTAATTCTATGACATGTTGCTGGACCACAGATGAAGCTTTATCCTAGACTGGTACAAGATGTTAAACTCATGATATACGAGCTGGGAAATGTCACTGTTCTCTGGGAGGAACTATGGCTCAGCACACTTCAAGATCTTCATGGAGGTAGCCTCTGCTTATTGCTGTTGTTTTAATGGATGTTTATTTGGGAGGAGCAATGGTTCTCTGGGAGGGAGTATGATTCTCTGGGAGGAGCTATTGTTTAGTGGGGCAGTCAGTTTAGTGGTACTCTATTTTAATGTCAACGATAGATGAATTGCTGATTATTAAATTATTAAATGCTCTAGTGATGTCTATATTTCTCCAATCAGGCTTTTTAGTCGAAATTTGGAAATTATAGGCCTTGCTATTAAGGCTTCGATGGTGACATGTTACATGCTTATATTTGAATTGAAAGCCATCTCTCTGTCTTGTGATACTGAACTTCTGTGTTTAACAGATGTAATGAGACGAATGAACTTGCTGAAAGAGGAAGCTGCAAGAATCTCTGATAATATTACTCTTAGTCACAGTGAAAAAATCAAAATAAACGCATCAAAATATTCTGCCATGATGGCCCCGATTGTTGTGGCTTTGGACCGCCGTCTGTCTCTGATATCTAGAAAATCCGAGACACCACATGAGAAGTGGTTCCAAGATGAGTACAAAGAACGAATAAAGTCTGCCATTTTAGCCTTTAAAACTCCTCCGGCATCTGCGTCCTCACTTGGGGATATTTGGCGACCTTTTGATAGTATTGCTGCGTCTTTAGCTTCTTGTCAGAGGAAATCAGCTGTTACCTTGGGGGAAGTTGCACCACAATTGGCTCGCTTGTCATCTTCTGATGTTCCAATGCCTGGGCTTGAGACACAGTTCATGGTTTCTGAATCGGAGGGAAATTTTGGTAGTAGCTCACTAGGGATTGTCACAATTGCTTCGTTCTCTGAGCAAGTAACTATTCTGTCAACAAAGACCAAACCTAAGAAACTTGTTATTCTCGGCTCTGATGGTGCGAGATACACTTATCTTCTAAAAGGAAGAGAAGATTTACGACTTGATGCTAGAATCATGCAGCTTTTGCAAGCTGTAAATAGTTTTATTCATTCATATCCTGAAACTCGAAGCCGTTCTATTAATATTCGGTTTTATTCTGTGACACCAATTAGCGGCCGAGCGGGGCTTATTCAGTGGGTGGACAATGTTGTAAGCATATATAGTACTTTTAAGTCTTGGCAGCAAAGAGATCAATTGGTTCAGCTCTTGGCTGCTGGTGGCGGTAATGTCAAAAGTACAGTTCCTCAACCTGTTCCCAGACCAAGTGATATGTTCTATGGCAAAATAATACCAGCGCTGAAAGAAAAAGGCATAAAGAGAGTTATCTCGAGGAGGGATTGGCCTCATGAAGTCAAGCTTAAGGTTCTTCTGGATCTTATGAAACAGACTCCAAGGCAGCTTCTTCATCAAGAACTTTGGTGTGCAAGTGAAAGTTTCAGAGCTTTCAGTTCAAAATTAAAGAGGTAAAAGCAGCACAAGTAACCTCTTATATGATTGTTCCCTGCTTTTTAATTTGTTAACTTTTTATAAGCCTCCATAACTTTCCTGTCGAACGTGCTATGTGTCAAGATTTTCTTCTTCCTTTTCACAGGTATTCTGGTAGCTTAGCTGCAATGAGTATGGTGGGTCATATCCTTGGCCTCGGTGATAGACATTTGGATAACATTCTAATAGACTTTTTCACTGGGGATATCGTACATATTGATTATAATGTGTGTTTTGACAAGGGACATAGATTAAAAGTTCCCGAGATTGTGCCATTCCGCCTTACTCAAACTCTTGAAGCTGCTCTAGGGTTGACAGGTTTGGAAGGCGTCTTCAGGACAAACTGCGAAGCAGTACTCGGTGTCCTTAGAAAGAATAAGGATATACTTTTAATGTTACTGGAGGTCTTTGTGTGGGATCCTCTTGTGGAGTGGACACGTGGAGATTTTCTTGACGATGCTGCAATTGGTGGGGAAGAAAGGAAGGGAATGGAACTAGCTGTTAGCTTAAGTTTATTCGCTTCTCGCGTTCAAGAGATACGTGTTCCTTTACAGGTACCTTTGTTTCAAAAATCTTATATATCAAGTTTATTGAATATTTGTTTTATTTACAAGAACTCTAGATGTTGATTATTTTCGTCTCAATCTGAAACAACACAGGTATGTTGTCTGAAATGTTATCATTACCAATCATATAGATGACTGAGTTTCTGAGTTTTGGTAAGTCGATTTACTATTGACTCCATGTAAGACCGAAGTTTAATGGGATGTGGACAAGTGGTTGACTGTCTTTAATCTCCGAGTTTGACACATGTGTCTGGTTTAATGGAAATTATGAAGACCTACCTCAATTTTTTTTTTGATTTTGGATTGATACCCCTCCGTTAAATATTTTGAGAAATTGCTTCGCGGACATTCTGAAACGACGGAGCCTTGTATATGACATGTGAGTAAGCAACTGACTTGTAGTTCTGTTTGTGTCTGATGTTTATTTTAAGCTGTGTGTTTTCTTCACTATGGGCCTCATTGGCCTTTGTTTGATGCTATTATTAATCCTGGTGTCAATTTATCTCCACGTTCCATGTTTCATTAATGCCAAAAACGAGCCTATAGATCCTTTGTTTAGAAGCTTCCCTCTTTTGGAATAGTTTAAAGTCGTGAGCTCAAAGATCGTTTTGATGCACCTGTGCATCAGAGTGGAGAACATACGAATTATAAGCTCATGGGTAATTGTGTGTAAATGTCTTTTAAGCTTTAAGGTGGCAGATGTGGGTTTTTTCTAGTTTATTAGTATTGATTAAGGTATTGTGTTGTATTATAATATTCAAAATCTTAACATTGAGGTAACTGATTTGGTTCCAGATTTGCATATTTGTAGATTAATATGATTTAATGTTTTTTGTTGCATTGTTTCATTCAGAAGATCACCATTCAGAGGTCACCAGTAGGTTTATGTTTTTCTGAACTGTGGAGGAAGTAACATGTCTTCTTTATCATATTTTACCCCATAGTCTACCTAAAGTTATGTTGTTTGCTTTCGCTGCAGGAGCATCATGACCTACTATTGTCTACTGCTCCAGCTGTTGAATCTGCTTTTGGGGTATGTTCATTTTAACACTTATATCTGTATGGTCTAAGTATATATTTATTTGAACTTGAAATTCTTCTGGCAGAAATTCCTGGACGTCTTAAATCGATACGAGCTGGTCTCTGCCAACTATTTCCGTGCTGAGCAAGAGAGGTCTACTCTCGTGCTCGAAGAAACCTCGGCAAAATCAATTGCTGCCGAAGCTACATCTCTCTTAGAAAAAACTCGTGCCTTGTTTGAAGTTCAGGCTGAAGAGTTTGCTCAGGCCAAGGCAATTATAGCTGAGAAAGCTGTGGAAGCCAGTACGTGGTTAGAGCAGCATGGTAGATTCCTTGATGCTTTGAGGAATGATGCGGTTCCTGAAATCAAAACCAACATAAAACTAAGCAGGATGGAGGATGCCTTATCTCTGACGTCAGCCGTTTCATTAGCAGGAGTTCCATTGACTGTAGTTCCTGAACCCACACAAGTACAGTGCCTTGAAATAGACAAGGAAATCTCTCAGCTCATATGTGAATTGGACCATGCAGTGTCATGTGCAGTGGCATCTCTTCGAGCTTATTCTGTTGCTTTGCAAAGTTTCTTACCTTTAAATTATCTTGCAACAAGTCCTCTACACAGTTGGGCACAAATCTTGCAGTCGTCTGTCAACTCCCTTTCCCTGGATATGCTCTCCCTGGCCAGGAGGCAGGCTGGTGAGCTTGTCGCTAATATGCATGGGGGTGCTGTTGATCATGTTAGGCACAACCACGAAAATTTATGTCTTAAATCAAAGAAGTATGCTCTAGAGATAGAGAAACTGGAGGAAGAGTACGCTGGAATTGTCAACTCCATTGGCTTGGAAGCAGAAGTGAAAGCTAAAGACCGTGTACTGTCTGCTTTCTGGAAGTATATCCAATCGTGTGGTGACCCTTATCCTTCTCATCCACTTGTGCAATCTAAACATGACAGCAGTAGGGATGCCAAAGGAGAATCTGATGTGAAGAGAGATAGAATATTGTCGGTTTTATGTGGAGCTTTAGGATCAGTTTTTGATGATGTAAAATACAAGATAACTGAGATATTTAGTGAGTCAGCTGCAATTGCATTTGCAGACAGTGGGCACCAGTTGGACTTTGGAACTTTGTACTTTGCGCTGGAAGAGCAAATAGAGAAATGTGTGCTAGTTGTGGACCTTTTCAACCAGCTTCAGCATTCTGAAAGTAGTGGATCAGGAAGTAGTGTTACAGAGGTTGCAAAGGAGAATTGGGCCTCCATCTTTAAAGCTACTTTGGTTTCGTGTATGGATTTGGTCGTACACATGGGCGAAGGTGTTATACCAGAGCTTGTGAAATCTATTGTTTTGATTGATTCAGATGTCATGGATGCATTTGGGACTCTGTCCAACATTCGGGGTTCTGTCGAATCTGCGCTGGAGCAGCTTGTTGAGGTTAAAGTAGAGAGGGATTCTCTTGAAGACCTGGAAAAGGGTTACTTTTTCAAGGTTGACCTCATTACTGAGAAACAATTGGCACTCCAAAAAGCTGCAATGCAAGGGCGAGATCACCTTTCTTGGGAGGAGGCAGAAGAGCTTGCTTCCCAAGAGGAAGCTTGCAGAGCACAACTAGATCAGCTTCATCTGTCCTGGAGTCAGAAGGACACACAAAGCTCTTCCCTTGTTGAAAGAGAAGCTGATATAAAAGATAGTTTGGCATCTTTAGAGCAACATTTTCTCTCTTTACTGGGTTCCGAGGAAGAGAGAGTGGTTCATGGTTTAAGAAACAAAGCTCTGTTATCTACCTTGGGGAGACCTTTTTCTAGGTTAGAATCTTTGGACAAAGCTCTCTTAGATTGTTGTGGTGATAGTTTTCATCAAATTAACTCCCTCAGTCTGACAAAAATTCTTAGTTCTGGATGCCAAATGTCTGAGTACATCTGGAAATTTCAAGGACTACTGGATGGTCAAGAATGCTTCGCGTGGAAAGTTGCAGTAATGGATAATATCCTTGATGTGATCATTCATGATGTATCTTCCTGTGGTGATCTGACTTTAGGAATGGATCAGCTTGTCGATGCCATCAAGAAGAAACTAGTGGTCCAACTTCAGGTTGTGATGAGCCAATACATTAAAGAGCGCATTGCTTTGACATTCATTCACTGCTTAGCAAAAGAGACTGAAAATTTGAAGAAACCGATTGAATCACTTCAAGAACTTGGTTATTATGAAGGTCTGAAGAATGATGCTACAACTGTAAAAAGAGTGAAAGCTATGCTTGAAGAGTACTGCAACGCACATGAAACTGTCAGGGCAGCAAGGTCAGCTGCGTCGCTCATGACAAAACAGGTAGCTGAGCTGAAAGAGGCTATTAGAAAAACTACCCATGAAATAATCCAAATGGAATGGATGCATGCTTCGACCTTAATGCCTGATCAAGATAGCAGGGTCATAGCTCATAAATTTTTAGAAATGGATGAGATGTATTATCTTGTCCTAGATATGAGCAGACCTAAATTTTTGGAACGCCTACGATTTTCTGCCTCTAAAATAGCTAGCTCACTTGAATGCCTGCAATCTTTCGAAAGGACCTCTTCTACAGCTGAAGGGCAGCTTGAAAGAGCAATGATTTGGGCCTGTGGCGGCCCAAATTCTAGCATGAGCAATTCCTATGCCAAGGGTTCTGGTATTCCTCTCCTGTTCCATGATCATTTGAAGCGGCGAAGAAAGTTGCTATCAGAAGTTCAAGAAAGGGCTACTGATACAATGAAAGTTACAATGTCAATATTAGAGTTTGAAATATCTCGGGATGGAACTCTTTGCTCGCCGGGGGAGATGTTTCCAATTGGTGCTGGAGATGGTAGGGCGTGGCAACAAGCGTACTTAAACGCAATATCCAGGCTGGAAGTTACTTTCCTTTCTTACTCTAGTGAGTGCTTCATATTTCCTGCTACCTTGCGGAAAACTAGTATTTTATCTAATTGAACGCGCTTCTATTTTTGATCGTGTCTAAAAGTGCTTTATTTTGTTTTCCGTTTGTTGAATGAATGAATGTTCATCTTGTTTTTGGTTATGGGTCTCCTAGAAACAATCTCCACATTATTGTAGGTGAAAGATTATGTACCACTTGACCCATTATCCTGCCCTCAGGTTGAGCCTCTATATAGGCACGAGGGTAATAGTAATGAGATTGATCATTTGATATTCGCAGAATTTACATTTTCGACTAAACTTTCTTTTTAATCAGGTGCTGAGCAGGAATGTAATATTGCTCAGCGAAGCCTGGAAGCAGCATCAAGTGGTTTATATTCTGCTTCAAATGATCTCTCTGTAGCTTCTTTGAAGGCCAAATCTGCTTCAGGTTTCTTTTTTTTGAAATGCATGAAAAAGATGTATGGTTTTTGTGGCCCGATTATTTCTAATATCAATCTTCACTTGAAAAATTTATGGTCGCTGGATTTGTTTAGGTGACTTGCAAAGCACTCTTCTTCAAATGAGAGACTGTGCAAGTGAAGTCAGTATTTCTCTTTCTGCTTTTAGTCACGTAGCCAGGGGTCATACTGCTCTGACTTTGGAATGTGGTTCGATGCTTGAAGAGGTATAGTGCACATTTTTGTTGAGCCATTAAGCTTTGGCCTGCTTGTGGTTATGTGCTGCACTCTCTTTGGTGTGGTCTCTTTTATTGGTGAATTAAAATCTCAATGTTATTAATATATACTTCCTCCATTCAAGATTTTTTTTTTTTTTTAGTTTCTTACAATATATAAGTGAAATTATAGTCACGAGTGATCTTGTTTGATTTGAGAGCTTATGTGAGACCACTTTATGAACTTTTGATTTCGTTCTGTTCTTATTACTTATCTAATGTTGGTTTTAGGTGTTACCCATCAGCAAAGGTCTCCATGATGTACATAACTTGGGAAAGGAGGCTGCAGCTATGCATCGTTGTCTTATGGATTCTATATCAAAGGTTATATCCTTTCTGAAGTTTTTTCTATCTGCTTTCAGAATTTCATTTTTCAGTGCCGGTTCATCTCTTTTTCATTTTATCCATTTCCACACATTCTTGGGTGTGCGCTTTTTCTCAATGAGTGAAATGGAGCAGGAATTTTCTACTTTATGTCTTTGCACTGATTTCTTATGTCCTCAACAGGCGAGGGAAATCATTTTCCCTCTTGAATCAGTGCTGTCTAAGGATGTAACTGCGATGACTGATGCTATGGCCAAGGAAAGAGAAGACAAAGCGGGAATTTCTCCAATCCATGGGCAAGCCATATACCAATCATATTGCCCAAGAACTAAAGAAGCTTTTCAGGCCTTTAAACCTCTTGTACCAACTTTAATGTCCTCTGCAAAGGAACTGTATTCTTTGCTGACTAAGCTTGCTCAAACTGCGAGCCTCCATGCTGGTAATTTACACAAGGTATTGCCAATCAGAACACTCTATCTATCTATTCTATAATTGGCATAACAGTAGAGTAAGTAAGTGTTATGGAGTATTAGAGTATTTTATCAAACATAAAGTCTAAATTAATTAAAATTTAATTACAAGTTTAACAATTTTATGAGTAGTAAAATTAGTGATAATAATAGTGTGAGTAATGAATACAATTGTATAAGTAACATTAATAATAGTGAGATGTGAAATTGATAGTGGTAACACTTCAACCGAACAGTGAATTACCAGAGTAACAGCGGTAATAGAGAAAGTAATAATAACAACGAGAATAATAAACTTAATAATAGTAATTGTGGGAGTGTGGATTATATTTTTATGATTTGGTTGATAATTATGTTCGTTAATCATTACTCAAATGACCCATTTTTCAAAAATTACAAATTGAGAAATAATTAGTACTTCCTCCATTCCATTTGATTCTATACGTTTGCTTTTTTGACGCTATTCACGAGTGAGGATAATGGTCGATATAATTTTTAACATATAAAATAAAACATAATCACGTGGGATCTTGTTTTAATTGTCTTTTCGAATACATTATTAATATCAAATTTTTATAATTTTTTGAAATACGTAACTAAAGATATGAACAAAAGAAAACGTGTATCGACGTACGTGCAAAAGGCAAACGTATAGAATCAAATGGAATGGAGGAAGTATGATGCAAATATCCTTATTATACAAAGTATAATATTTTACTCCGTATCTCTTTATGGTTTTGAATATTTTCATGGACTTGGTATACACATTTTAGAAAGTTTGTCGTATTGAATATTATATAAATTAGTACCTTAAATTGTAAATAAATAAATTAGACAATTTACATAAATTATATTTTTTAGGAAAGTAATTTAAAGATAATTATAGATGGCCCGGGCGGGCTAGGCATGCAAACTAGTTTCATCATATGACTCAAGATGTCAAGCAGGATTTACATTTCTCTGACGTCTAGGTTGTTGGAGGTATAGAAGGCAACCTTGAAACTAGCTCGCAACACATAACCTTATCAAATGAAGACATGGCGAACACTATCTCGGACCTCAAAGACGTTGGTAGAGATCTTATGAGTGAATCAGATGGAGAAATGGATGATATTGAGATTGGTGGAAGTTTCTCGTCTACAGAAGATACAGAGTGGATATCTCCTCCTGATAGCATACACAGCAGCAGTTCTGGGGTGAGCAGTATTTCTGGTGAAACAATCTCTTCAAATGGACTGAGTTTCCAGAGAGGTACGGAACATCTTTCACTTAATTCCAATAATAGAGATTATGGACATCAATAGAGCACCTTAAAGGTTCTGAAACTTTCATGTAGGAGTATCAGATGAAATGGAGGTTAAGGATGGTGGCACTGTTATCTGTGCGAGTAGTCAGCCTCATGCCCTTTCTGATGGTGTCTCCTCATTATTGTCAAGAGATAGACTTCCTGAGATGCTCAAGGAAGAGAACATGGAGGCAAACCTTGGGCTTGGAGATGAAGCAATCTCATTAAGCAGAATAGGGATTGTCAGTGAGACTCAGGCTGGTCAACAACTTAAGAATGAGAGTGCTCAAGCAACTATGGGTAAGAGAAAAATCAATGCTTTCCAAATCCTTGTATTTTGCATATTAGGCAAGTGTTAGTTCGTAGTTGGTAGTTCCATACATTTATATTATCTGTAGAGCTATGATACTTCCAATCCAGGACTATCAAGGACGCCCTTCGTAGCTGCTGTTGCATTTTCTTGAATTATTTGGTTTGTCATTCCTTCTCCTGTTAAACTTTGCTGAAAAGGCTATATTTGGGTCTTTGGATGAGGCCGTGCATCTTTGATTTTTTTTTGACATTGGCTGATACTGGATCCATTTGAGGGCAGCTGTCCTCATACTTTACTTTGTAGTTTGTGCGTCTTAGCAGTGGCTCTATTTACCAGAACATGATAATTGGAAATTATTAAATGCGGAATATTTATTTACTTGTGTGCAGGAAAGAATGCTTTTGCTATGTCAGTTTTAAGGCGTGTAGAGATGAAACTAGATGGCCTTGATATTTCTGAAAACAGGTAATTTGTTTTTTAGGTTTGTTGCTCTGTATAACCCTTGCAATGGCAATTACTTGATCACAACTCCTTTTTTTCCCTGTATTTAATCCAGAGAGTTGAGTACACCAGAGCAGGTAGATTATTTGTTGAAGCAAGCTACAAGTGTTGATAATCTGTGCAACATGTATGAAGGGTGGACACCGTGGATTTGATTATTCGAAGGCCTAGATTTCCATGCTAGGGATTCTTGTGATGCATGCACAGCGGCTTCTGGTTAATGATTGTCACCACGGTCATGATTGGAGTTTTGGGGATCAAACCAACTACGGCTAACGCAATAGAGTGGATAAATATGGAAGTTGTCGTCCTACAGTTTTCAGGTAAGGCCAGTAAGTCTGGTCTGTTTGAACACGTAGTTGTACTTTTCAAAGACTTAAGTTTTTGAAGTATGCAGAGGCTGGTGTTTCAAACTAGTTGTGCGTGATGGGGATATGAGTTGTCCCGCCCGTTTGTGCCATGGAAACATGGAAGTGTGATTGGGAGAAGATAATGTTACTGTCGGCATCGTCATTGGGGGAATGTAGATGGCCTTGAACTCTTGAAGACAGACTGGAAGAGGAAGATGTGTGTCATTCCATGTTGATCAGATGTGTACATACAAGTATACAAGTGTAGAGATTTCCTGAAGTTGAAAAGGGAAAAAAAGATGTAAATGGCAGATGAAGAAAGTTGCAGCTGTGGCTTTGGTTTTGTGAAATAAAACTGAGTGGTGGTGGTTTGGACGTTGGTGGACATGAGTGCCTGTGTGAATTGTGATGCGTCCATTTTTTGTAATCCGTAATTTGAACTTTTGATTGAGGGTAGCTAGTAGCTACACCGTGAGACAATTTGAAAGTTATCGTGTGGACGCACATTTTGAGTGTAGAACATGTTGGATGGTTGATTAGCAGGGAAAAAAAATTGTATGATTGGATGGACAGAATAGCAAAATACAAGACGGTTTGTAAAGAGACGGTTTGTAAAATTAAATAGTCAAGGTGTATATAATACTCCGTACTCCGTAGTAGTGGGCTAAAAGGCACAGGCCTGGGCCTGAGAAGTGAGAGAGGATGTTTAATGTTGTTTTTTTGAACTAGTATTATACTCCTTCCATCCAAAATAGATGTTTCCTTTTCTATATAATTTACATAAAAAATGACATTTATTTTGAAATGAAGGGAGTATTGCCGTTGACACTAGTGTAGGAGAGAAACAGGGGAAGGCTAGGAGAGAATATGACCAAACGACAGCTATCTAAACAATTAATTAAATTAAATAAATTAAATAATTGAGATGAGATGAGATGAGATGAGTCGGGTTGAGTTTTAAAAAAGGAAAAGAGTGCATAGGTGTAATATAAGTATGTAAGTCGGCAGTCGAGTGAAAACAGATGACAGGCAGGCATTGAAGTAGAGACTTGAGAGACCACAAGACAACAATACACAACAGCTCATACAATCCACTAACCACGGTCCACGAAGTTACCACTTACAATAATAAATAATCATTTGATTTCAATTGATTTGTAAGGGTGATCTGAGAGAAGAAGAAGAAGAAGAAGAAGAAGAAGGAGGAGAAAGCAGTGATCAAAGATCAAAGATGATGAAGGAGAAGTACCTGCGTATGACGACCCAAGATGCGGACACCATCAGGGATGATTGGAAGGAGGTTAAACTTGCTGTCAACAACCTTACTTCTCACACCTTCTCCCTCCTCGGTTTGGGTTTTGGAACCGTCTTCTTGCAGTGGGTCGCTTCTTGTGCTGCCATGTATGTATCTGTATCTATATCTATATCTATAAGCCCCTTTCTTTCCTCAATTACTCATCATCATCATCATCATCTTCATCCATGTATTCTGTATAATGGTTTTGCAGTTACTTGCTGGTTTTGGATAAAACTAATTGGAAGACCAATATTCTTACTGGACTTTTGGTCCCTTACATCTTTTTCAGTCTTCCTTCCCTCCTCTTTTCCTTCCTCAGGTACTCTTCTTTCATCTTTTCTTTCTTTCCTCATCTTTTTTTTTTTTTTTTACTTTCTCCATTAACCCCTTCATTTCCTATATGCATATATGCAGAGGTCAGATTGGAATGTGGGTTGCTTTCATTACTGTTGTCCTCCGCCTTTTCTTCCCCAAACAATTCCCTGGTACGGAGTACTTACTTCTCCCTCCCCTCCTCTTCTACCTTTGCTTTCTACCTACGCCCTCCATCCCAAAATAAGTGTCCCCTTTGAACAAATTATTAAATTACCCTTATCTAATGTTTTTATTGTGTGAATGTGTAATGCTAAGTTCTCTCAATGAAAATATTAGTAAGGGGTAAGTATTCCTCTACTAAGCTCTCTCCCAAATATTAGTATAGGGGTAATATTGAAATTATAAGAAATTGTGAAAATTAAGGGATGAGAGTGAGTTTTTTCTACATTTCTTAAATCTAAGGTTTAAACAAAATAGGACATTTATTTTGGGATAGAGGGAGTACTTGATTGCTTTTGTGTTTTGTGCTACAGATTGGCTCGAACTGCCTGGAGCTGTTATTCTCATTATAGTGGTGGCTCCTGATTTGATCGCCTACACTATTCGTGATAATTTCCTTGGGGCAGCGGTCTGTTTGATTATTGGCTGTTATCTATTGCAAGAGCACATCCGAGCTTCGGGTGGATTCAGGAATTCATTCTCTAGGGCCAATGGCTTGTCAAACTCGATTGGCATCGTTCTCTTGTTGGTTTACCCAGTTTGGTATCTCATTGTCTACTTGCTGTAAATATTTGATCATCGCCGTGGCTTATGCATGCCATATACACTATTCCTTCAATTTGTTTGTTTATATGTATTGAACCCTATATATTTGGACACCCTACAATATTGTTGGTGTTAACATTCACATAGATGGTGAACTGTCCTCGGCCCTTGTGGTCTATGTATGAATAACAACAACTCTTCACCACTGTGACTGTCAACTGTTGTTGTGCTGTATGTATGTGAATGAAAATACATTTGTTTGAAGTTGAAATTGTTTTGGAAACCTTAAATCGATACAAGCTTGTCTGTCTGCTAAGTATTTATGTGGTGAGCAAGAGAGGAGTACCTACTGTTGTGGTCTAAGAAAACACATACCCCGTCTGAAGAGTTTGGTCAGGTGAAGGGCTCTATAGCTAAGGAAGACGTAGAAGCCAGTAGCAAGTAGCAACATGGTAAATGCTTTGATGCTTTCAATTTCTGAATTCAAAGCCAGCATAAAAGTAAAGCATGCAGGATGGAGGAAGTCTGATATTTGAGGTCAGCCATTTCAGTAGCAGTAGTTACAGAGGTTATCAAATAATGAAAATATGTTATGGATTTGTAGCAGATAGAAGAGGAGATAGCATAGCATTGCAAATTTGCAATAGCTGTACAAATTATTTACTGTGTAAGTTTAACCCCCCACACAGTTGACAGTTGACAGTCCCACACTACCTACCTACCTACCAGTCTATCACACTATAATACGGAGTACTTCCTACGGAGTGGAGTACTCGGTAGTATACATACATATATGAGCAGTCCATGTCTGCTCATTAATGCTTGTCTGATTTTTCCTTGCTTTTACATCCTTGATTCAACTCTACATTTACTACTACACCCTTTACCCCACCTCATTTACTCATTTCTCCAGTATAGTTTAACTACGGAGTATAGTATAGTGGTGATGACTGGAGACTTTTTTTTAATGTCCCTCCCATCTCATGGTTGTCCCTCCTTCCACGTGTCTTCTTACCCTCTCCGGCGATATCAATGCTTCTGGATCCCCCGTCCTGGTTCTGCTTGTTGAATACACCCCTCTCTTTCCCATGTATCTCATTCTCCCTGTCCATTCTGACATCGCCCCCATACTACGTCTCCCTCCTACCGACTTCCTCCATGACTTTGCTATCTGTATGCCTGCCGATCTCTTCATCCACATGCTGCTGCTGCTCCTCCCTGGCGTTGTGAATGAGTACGATCGTTTCATCAGCAACCCCTGGTGATCTTCTGAAGCAGCTCTTCTTCTCTGGGGTGACATTATGTCTTCCAAAAGTATTCCTTCCTCCAAACTGGGCCTAATCCTGGATGCCATGAGCGGCGTCATAGGCATAGGCCTCGCTGGAAAAAGCACCCCGGAACGACACAAAGGGCAGGTTGCGTGTGAGCGAAGCCAGGCATCGATGCAATCAACGTGAAAAGAGTGAAAGCAGTGAGGTAGGGTTCGCATGTAGTCGCCATCTTCAAAGTCTAATAAGCAGACTGCGCAGTCCACCTCAAATAACTTACAGGGTTGGAAGACAGAGAGGGGGATGTCGTTGATCACGGAGTCGTCCAGGCCATAAGGAGAGTAAAGGAAGAAGCCGTCAGAAGACTCAAACAGGTGAGGAGGAGGAGAATCCATGACAGAGAGTGGAAAAAGAGGGCGGCGGTAACGCAGCAAAGCGCGACGAAAGGGAGGGAGGAGGCGTCGGGAGATGAAGTGAGAATAGGTAACTAGGAGGAAGGCGGCAGCAGCCACGACAAGCATGGCGATCAAAGGGGGGCTCAACTGAACGCGGGAACTAGGAGTGGGAGTCGCCAGCACGAGTGTATGCGTATGCGTATGTGTATGTGTATGTGTATGTGTATGTGCGTGCGTATGTAGTGTATGTGTATATGTGGGAGATGGCGTTGGAGCTTGCATGCTGCATGAGGAAGTGAGAGATGAATGTTGGTTATATTTTTGATGAATGTCTCTTCTCTTGTTAGCTTTTGGTTGCATTCACTACTAACGTCTTAACTCTGCCTTGCTGTCTACTCTGTCTTTAATTCATGGTTTAACCTTAAGGGTTTTGGACAACTCACACATCATAAGTGCTCCTTCCAACTTGAATCACTATTTCAACTTCTTCTGTGACCTACACATTACCACTCATAAATACGGACTACTCCTTTTGCTATGCCAGGAACCCACATTTCTAGTTTCTACAATCACATGGAAAATACAAATTGCTTTTGCTACTAATAAAACAAATTTTAATAATTATAGTATAATACTCCATCCGATTTGTTTACTTTTCATTTTGGCACGAAGATCAAGGAAACCAACGAAAAGACACTTCTACTCTTTGACCCATGGATGAACCACTTCCCAATGAGAGGAAAAATGAAAGGAGTAAGTATGTCCACTAGGTCATACAAGCCTCCCAAAATAAATAAAAGTAAACAAATACGGAGTACTCCCTAAGTGACACACCTAATATAGAATAGACAAAAAAAAAAAAATAGTATAGAGAGTATAATATAAACAAATATGATATAAAGTACTCCCTTTAAGAGGTAGAAAATAGAAGTAGAAGAAAAATGTGGGGCCAAAATGAATAGAAGCCATAAATTATGTACCAAAAGAGAAAGGGAAATAACAAACAAAATGGGTCGAAAAAGAAAAGTGGAAAGATCATTAGAAATGGGTGGGAAGGAAGTATTGTTTTAGATTCAAGGGGTGTGTTTGATCAAAATTTCCCTTGGAAAAATTGTAAAATCTCAAGAAACATGTTGGAAATGTTGAAGAGGAGGGAGGGAGTAATAAGTAAATGAATTGAAATTAAATGGGCCCGGTGAGATAGAAGCCTAAAGTGATCCACGTAAAAAGTGGTTGATAGGGAGGATTGGGAAGGGAACATACCCCATCGAATCAAGGAAAGGAGGCTATCTATCGGATACAAATGAAATCCCAACAACCAGCACCGCCACCGCCACCGCCACCAAGCAGAGACTTCCTCCTTCATCTGGAAGCCTACTTGGCTAAGCGTGACGGAGTCGACAAACTCCTCAAAATATGCCGCTACGCTTCCAAGCTCATCTTGTCTTCCACGCTGCTGCCATCCGCTCATCCTTTGAATCAACGCCTTCGTTCCTTCGACTCAAGTGTCGGCCTCAGCCGTAAAGCCTTCCGCCTCGGCAAATTCATCCAGGACGTCAACGCCCTACGATCATCATCATCATCATCATCCACGTCAATTGTGATGCTGCTGTCCTTTCTTTCATACGGTGGCGAAGGTGTCTACTACTTCCTTGAACAGATTGTGTGGCTCTCCAAATCAGGTCTCATCCTAATCGATGCACGCCACTCTCGTAATCTCCAGAAAGTCAGCGCCTTTGCGGAGTTGGTTGGTTATATTGGTAGTATTTCCCTCAAATTACTGGATTTGAGGGTTTTGAATCACAATATAGCTTGTTTGACTTCAACCCTTGAAATTTGTATTGCCAGAGGTGATGATGATCCTTCTACTACTACTACTACTACTACTACTGACCACGCTCTTAAACTCCAGTCTCTCAAGGATAAGTGTCTGTTGAAGAAGTTGTCCGTCCTTCAGGATTTGGCAGACTCCTTCATGGCTTTAGCCGATCTCCGTGACACCAAACCACTCCCCTTCTCCTCCCCTTTCTTCCTCTCCTCTGCTGGTTTATTGTCTGCCCTCATCAGTACCCACAAAAATTGGCTCTCTTCTTAATCAATACTTTTACTTTACTTACTCTACCAAATTTTTCAATAATGAATGCTCTTCTTCCATACTCCTATACTTTAGTTGAGTTGTTGTACACCTTTTGTCCTCTGTTGAATCATCTCCAATAAATTCTTTCACTTGTGCTCTCATTCTTCAGTCATGGCTTTGTTGTTGCTCTCTTCTTTTATTTATTCTTGTAAACATATATATTGTCACTACCTTCTCCGGTTATCAGTCTTCAGAAATTTGCACCCTCTTCAACAATTAGTTACTACGGAACTTATTATTCCTGCTCAACTTACTTGCATTGGGGACGCTCAATATTTATTTTTCATTTTCCTCTTTTCTTCCTTGTGACTAGTGCATTAATTTGATGCGTGGATTCTATCTAGTGCCTCAGGTTCCGCTTCAGTACTTCGAACAGTTCAATGATAATTTCAACGAAAAGCGCGGCGACAAAAAAACTTGGTGCCAAAAATGAAAATTAGCAACAGTCAATTGGTACAACTTGAAGAAATTGCTCAATAGTGTTCATGAAACACTGCACAGATGTTGGTGACATATCTGAGCAGAAATTTATAATCAAAGTTACAAAGATGTTGTTGAGTACAAAAAAATTCAGCAGCACTTGATATTTGATAGCTCAACTGATCGCCAACCCTCATAAACCACCAATGTTGTATGTAGTTGGGGTTATTATATCTTAGGTGATGGCATAGGGCTAGTAGGAGGCTTCATGTCATCATACCTTTCAAAAAAATTAACACACATAATACTCAGTAGGTTGCAGGACATGCGGCGGTATAAACTGAAAAGTATACTAATACAACTTGAATGTAACAGATATTCTAATGGCTATGGAATATGGATTTATGATAGACAAAGCACCAAGTAACAGAATACATATGAGCTTACATGGTATACGGAGAGAGAGGCCTTGCTTTGGGCTCTGATGGATTTTGCTCGTCCGCTGATGTAGTTTGTGCTGTCACAGGCTCAATCCCACCAACAGTTGCGTTGCCAAATGAATTTGGAGCAGTTGGAGTAGGGGAAGTGGGGGGCCTTAAGTCGTCATATCTGCAACAGAAAAATAAGTGATGAATGATGTAATCAGCTGAAAGTCGCAATAAATGGCAATTGTAAACAACTACTCTGTCAACATAGATTGACCCCTATATGGACCACCTTGTTGTTTGGTGGTTCAGCCTAGCTCCTACACATGTTGGTAAACTAATACAGTCATACGTAAGCATACACTGGTACATTGTGACACAGGCTTTGACAAAAATTGGACTCTTTTGTTCCAAAGATGAGAATACAGATACTGCGACTACTGAAATTCTCTGCACAGACTTACACAGGGAATGGTGAGTGGTAAAATGTAAATTCCCGCGGATCATTTCCTGGCAAGGTCTTATTAATGGCCGTCGGTAAACCATCCACAACTTTTAGAGCTCTCACTGATTCATCAAGGGTGTTACCAGGGGGAGATGGGCTCGGGGAACTTGGAGGCTTCAAATCCTCGTAGCTATAAATCAAAAGACAAACTTGTTATATACGACTATGGTGTACAACGCCCTCCGTTTATGTTAGCGACATAAATAGGATGGGGTACAACTTACGCTACATATGGAGAGAGAGCATGTGGCTTTTGGATTTTAGCTGCATCCAAATCAGTGGTGTCAGCAAACTCCTCTGTACCAGTAACACTGGTTGGACTATCTGGTGTCTCAGATACAGTAGCAGTATTAGCAATTTCTTTTGTCTGACCATTAGGAGCAGTTGGAGTTGGTGATGTAGGTGGCTTCAAATCATCATAGCTGAAGCATAACAATGCATGTACAATTTGACGGAACGAACATGAGGGAGGAGTAACAAAATTTTACTGATAAAGAGTAACCGAGACTGGCTTTGCTATCATGTAAGCTTGAGAATCTACTTACGCGGTGTAAGGAGACAAAGGATTTGGCTTAGCTGCTATATTCCCGACTTGGACTGCTTTTTCCACAGCAACGTCATCTTCAGCTTTGTCGATGGAACTCTTGGCAGGTTCTGGATCAAGCTGCTTAGGTACCACATCCAGACGCGGCTGATAAAATTAAGCAACATATTTTATGTTATCACTGGATAAAACTGTAATCAGGTATACAACTGATGATGGAGCATCCTATGTTATCACTGATTAGTGATTACCTTAGACTTAGGCCTGCCTTCCCTTTTAGATGGGATTTTCAGTAAAAGGTCCTCCATAGGAACTAATGGAGCAGTTGTTTCAGCAACTACTTCCACTATTTTGCAGTATGAGAGTTCGGGTTTCTGAGCGATAACAGCCATCAGCTCTGCCACCTGCCCATGAACTGATAAATTTAACACACTTGCCTCTGCAACCCACTACTATGCCTAAAAAAGCACATTAAGTCATCATTGTATTTAAGGGACAAACACAGATTGACAGATATATTTCTATGGAGAGAAGGGATAGACTACATAAACATGGAATATGTATACGGAGTACGGAGTACGGAGTATTATATAAAAATATACCTGAAGGTTTGATACTTGGCCCCCAAACAATGTGTCTTCCTCTGAAAGCGTTGTGTTATGAGTTTCTTTATACAGGTCAGTTGGTCTTTCCATACCTCCTGGCCTTACTATCTGGAAAAAAAAAAAAAAAGACAATTCAGCAACAATATACACGGAATACGATCCCCCTGTCGAGCACGGGCAACATGCACTCACCGTGTAAGGAAGACCACTGGCTATAAGCTCTTCTTCTGCTTTCCTCTTCCAAATGAGCACTCCCCAAAACAAACTAACGCAGAAAGAATGAAGTATATATGAGCGATAAGATCAGTGATCAGTAAACTGATTCTAATGACGGAAATTCAAATTCGACTTGTCTTCTTACTTGAGGATAGCTGCAGGGAATCCGATTTTGTTTGTACCCAGTGATGTGACCAGGGTAAAATGATTAACCTTTGCAACTCTTGCTGTTGGAGAAGTTAACAACGTTGACATGGGATTTTAACCAACGAGCATAGCGTATTTTTAGGATTAACCAATTAGAAAAACCGAATTGTAGGAATTAGGATGTAGTAACTCTTTTTCTTTCTGGTGTATATATTGGAGTAAAACTAATTCAGTGATCTAATAACACACCAATACTTATGAAGCACCATTAGTTGACTCCCCATTCCCCATTCATTATTTTAAACTCGTTCAATAGTTTACATAGCTTTGCCATTCTCATAAACCCGTCGTATACAAGTTTTTGAAGAGAATCATTGTGAGAGAAAGCATGGCTTGCCTGCATCAATAAGGTTTTTGGTAGCCTGGTAATCAATCCGAAAAGGTCCAGTGACATCAAATATTTCCTTCTCACTTGCACCAATACAGCATATGACGATGGAAGCATTACCAAGTGCAGGAACTATCTGATCACGTCTCTCTAGGTCGCATTCCACGAGTTCAAGCTTCTCTATAGCTGGACTAAACACCAAAGAAAATTATATAAATGTGGGCTAGTTATGAAGTACATTGCTGAATTGCAGAACTCAGTTGGGGGAATGGGTAAAATACGGAAAATCTAAAGGGTAGCTGCAGTCCACTTACGTTTAAGTCCGCCAACAGAGTCCCCAGAGTCAAGCTTCATCTCTCGAACACTCTGCAAATGCAATTAAAGCAGAATGGGGGAAAAAAAGGAGTGACACAGAAAGCCAAGAGGAAAAGTTGTGAGGTTGGATGTTGAAATGAGAAAAGGCAAAAAACATACTTGAATCAGAGTTTGTGCAGTTTGGGAACTCCTCACCCCGGCTCTAACTTGGAATCCCAATTTCAAAAGCTCCCTGTCACAGAACAATGGAGCAGTTAAAATAGGAGCATAAAATTCACAGAAGAGAAAGTGAAAGTGAAAGTGAGGTTGATGATTAATTAAGAAGAGTTAGAAGGAACCTGACAGTGCGGGAACCAACTTTACCAGTAGCACCAGCGACAAATACAGTGGGTTTATCAACTGCTGTAGCAGTAGTGACACCAACAGAATATCCACGAGAACAAAGTAGTGGAGTATTGGAAGAAAGGCGGTGGTTTGGAGAAGGCGGGGGAACGAATAGAGGAAGAAAGTGAGGAGGAGGAAGGCGGGATGATGTCATTGTCATTGTCATGCTCCTTCTAAAATGAGTCAAGGAAGACAGTTTCATACAGCAAACTTCCATGTTACACTTAATTAATAAATGTTTCACTCTTCTTCACTGCACTCAAATGAATTGAATGTATGATTCCAGTTGAGGCAAGGTAGTACTAGCTTTTTAGCTCTTTTGGATATCATATCGGTCCTACACCCCATCCCAACCTTGCCTTTGTGGCTCTGCTTCATTTCTTTGATTGCTCAAATATTAACCTTTCAGTGTTTTTTTTTTTTTAAAGTAATTATATTTTACGGACCCACGTAGGATTGTGCCTTAACATCGTATGTGAAGATTAAAACCATGATTTGAACGTAAACATGACATCTTATATTATTACTTGTATCGTTTCTTCACGGTACCAAAAAGTCCATCCGGCATATGTAAGACATTCGAGTTTTTCAAGGGGTTCATGGACACAATCTGAATGTTTTGTGAATAGAAATCAATCAAATCATAAAAACCCTCTCAATCACAAATAACGATGATGCTGCTGCAGTGGTTGAGAGATGATCGCAAAATGTTTAAAACGAGTGTGACAAGAGCCATGGTTGGTGGTTACTCCGTATGTGAGACTAACTAAATATTTTTTTCATTATATTTTTCATCTTCTCATGTTTGTAAAATTACATATGGGAAGAACGCATTACTTTCCATAGGCAAAGAGATTGAGTGTTTTGAATTTGTTAATATTACAAGTGAGTTTGCTTGCACTAGTGTCGAATGATATTTAAAAAAAAATGCAGTATCTATCTTGTAGGGGCTAGACATCCCCTAATTTCACCTTGGTAACCAATAACCATAGTTCTATGTATCGTACGTACGTCACTTATCATGTCAGCTGATACGAAAATACTAACAATTTGCATCTTGTGGAACTTGAAAATATTCTTCAATGCACTTGCCAGCTTGTGAACTTTTTGTGTTGGAAGCAGGCGATTCATAAAATTGGCGTAAACCCTTTTTAATGGAAGGTGGATGCTATGAAACAACTTGCTTCATTACTTTTTGATCAACACAAGATGATTGCTTAAAAACGCTCACTGCATTACGCTCTTTTGTGAGGACAGTACTGTACTCCTCAGATTTAACGAAACCCTAGTGTAACCGTAACAAAATGACGAGGCCCCACATGCAAGAGTTAATCTCACTTCTCTAAGATGTATGCACAAATAGACGACACTATTCAATATTTACCAACAGTCTAACTGTATCACACAATGATTGCACCCAAAGGGTAAGAGCTCACTTTATCACTCTTGCTTTTTGACAAAAAAATCCTCATCTCGTCCGCCCCTCTTGGTTCCTAGGGAGGGGGACATCCTCTATAATGTGAATTTATGAACATGGAAGGAATTGGTTCTTCCTTGGGTGACATAGACAAAGATGAAAAACAGGTAAACGCACGTAGATGCTTCTTTTCACTTTCATATTCATCAATCTCGAACACTTCAAGATGGGGTTCTGGAATAGTGGTGACTTTCAGACTCTCTGGCAATATGCAGTTGCATACTGAGCCTGTCCAAGCAATCAAATACCACATTCATACATATGCGGATATGCCCTCCACAACAAAAGATACATGAAAAGTACATACATCCCATTTACAAAATGAAGACAAATGTTCTTTGTCCAATATTTAATGTGATATTTCTAGCAAGGCTACTTTTTCTGAGTACCTAAGGTTAAGTTTTATCCTTATCGTTTATATTATCGACTTATCGTCATCATTTGACTTCGGTGTATAACAATGTCAACTTCAACCATCAAATTTTTGCGGTAAACAATAGCGATAACTTAGAAAACATACCTATTTTTGCAAGTCGGTTAACCCATTTAGGGATTCTTCTTCCGGTTAACTTGTAGCAAATATCGTCACAGAAATGGTTGCAGTTCTTGATGATCAGGTGATATGTGTCACCATAATAATTTGAAGATTGTTGCTCCATGAACTCTCTAACTTCAGTAGGATTTAGGGTCGTCATTCCCATGAATATTGCCTTTCTGAACTTGAATCCGGGGCATTGCCTTGGTTCAACCTCAAAGACACCGCTTGTGGGGAAGTCGTGAGCCCCAAAAGCATATTCTGAACCATGGACTGTCAAACAAGAGGAACACTACTTCAACATCTGAATACGTAATATGTCTTGCTACTAAATTAAAATGAAAAAAAAAAAAAAAGATAGTAGTAAATGGATACCAATGCTAGCAAGTAGCAACCAACCTTCAACGCCGGTGTGAAAAATACCAAGGCCTGCCCAATGCATGTACCCATTGATGGGTGTCAAGTCATAGACATTAAGGTAGACTGGAGCGTAGCCCGACTTGCTATCTACAGATTTCACCTTACAGAACATACGAAAACGAGAGGCAAATTTGGCTTTTCTGCGTGCAGACTTGTCACTCAGCGAGGCATTTTTGGAATCCCTTTTCATGTTTTCAGTGAGACAGGACTGGGAAACTCCTTGATGTGTAGTTCCAACCTGAAATAGAGGCCCGTAACAAAAATCATAAATGAAATGATGCTTACCATATATAATGAAACAATTACCCATAGGCCATAGCTAATTTCTTAGCATGAACACATGTTAGAAAAAACGTTTACGGAGTATATAATATTAAGCGATTTTTTTTATTTCAATAAAATAAATTCATAATCATATTTTACATATTTTAAAACGAATGGTGATCCCATGCATCTCCATTAGATCCTTGGTTGTATGATCTTGTAACCATTAAAAACAAACAAACAACATATATAATGGCTGGGTGGCAACACAAGCATAAAATGGAGATAAGAAAAGGAGATCAAATCCCAAAAAATAAAAAGAAAAGAAAAAGAAAAAGAAATGAGAAATAAAAATGAGAGAGGTAACCTTAGAAAAAAAAAATGTTATGTATAAAGGAAGAACAGCATCAAAGATGAAGCCTTAAATGCCTGTCTACTTGAAATTGTGGTTCGTCCACCTTTTATTAAATCGACTCGTCGTCCCTCCCCACAACCTCCCCCTGTTTTTATTCTGATTTTATCAAATCAAGGAAGGAGATGAGAGGAGATTAATTGTTTCTTTTTTGGCAACTTGTAATTATTATATACTCCTATTTTTGTATCAAACAAATTAAACCCCCCCCCTCCCCACACATTTTTCCTATTTAATTGTACCGCCCTCCTTTCATCTTTTTTACGTATTACTCCGTATTATTAACCTTGGCATACTATTTATGTAACCCATACATAAGGAGCTTCTTCTTTTCTGATTTGTGCATATATGCAATCAAGCATTGTGTATATAGCATTTGATCTCCTGTGCGCCTTGTCAGCGCATGTAAATACGTTGAATTCATTGTCTACATCCACCCAACTGCATCCTGCAATCTTCTTCAACTCCTTCCCTTTCATCATATCGTCTTCCTTATTCTGCCTACCTCCTCCCACTTCCCTTGCATTGCGTACACGTTTGCCAACTACACATAACGCGACCCACTCTCCCCCTCTATTCTCAACATCATCTCCTCCACTTCCCTACTTATTCCTACATTCCCCTTTATCCTACATGCATCCACAAATGCACCCATCACTTGCTCCATCTGCTTCCACTCTTATTTTCTTCATCAATTTCACTGCCTTTTCTATTTCACCTGCTCTTCCATACACGCGTAATGATCTACTTCTGGATCTACTCCGTACTCTCCTTCCATCTTGTTGAAGTACTTCTCTCCCACTTCCACTAACCCAGCATGTCGACAATTTGACAATAGTGCTACAAAAGTCGCCCTTATCCCTCTCTTGCACATCTCCTCAAACAGTTTGATTGCTTCCATTCCGTGTCCGTGGTGAGCATATCCTGCTATCATCACGTTATAAAGGACTGCGTCCCTTTCTGCGATGCTTCTGAATATTCTCTCTGCATATCTTAAGTTTCCACATTTTGAGTACATGTCGATTTCCGCACTCGATAGCTTCTCATCCGCTTTTAGCCCACTTCTTAGGATGTAAGCATGAATCTGCTTGCCCAGGTGCAATGACGCCTGTGCACATAGAAAGGAATAAGTATAGAGCCTTTTCATGAAAACCATTTTGGGTAAAGCCAGAGATGATGGTGTTCCAAGAAATAGTGTTATTGAAGTGAGGGTCACGGCAAAAGATATGGAAACCCAATTCCAACTCGTTTTGTCGGCAGCAAGCAGCAAGCATAGCATTCTTAGAGACCAAGTCGGGAGGGTGATTAAGGGTAGTGAAAACACGAAAGGCGTGTTGAAAGTAGCCGCATTTAGAATACATGTGAATGAGAGAAGTAGAAGCAAAGGGAGTGGAGTCATGAGCAGTTTTGAGGATGTAGGAATGCAACTGCATCCCTAGAGAGGGGGAAGACAACCTGGAGACAAGGGTAAACAAATTAATAGCATGGGATACGTAAGCGTCGTTGGAGGAAGTGACATAAGCAGAGAGCATAGAGTTATAAGTGACTAAATCCTTGAGAGGACAAGAATGACGATCACACCAAATCAAATCAACTTTCTTATGGGCCGAATTTCATTACATGTTTTAGGCCCAACCCAACATTAGTGCCTTTTTGGCCCAATAACTTTTGTAGCATCAATCAATATTTGATTACATGTTTACATGGAATAGATTACTAACATTATTAATTTATCATACATACACTCAATATTCCAGAGGATAGATAAGGCCCTATTTTTTTAAGCTTAATTTCACCACATAAAATTCAGCTTAGTTCTTATAGGTTCAACTCAATTCTTATAAACTCAGCTCCAAAAAGCCAAAAAGAATATGGCCTAAGATAAGTACTCCTACATTATCAATTTTAAATTTTATAAATTTTTTAAATATACGTAACTAAAGATTAGAACCAAAAAAAATGTATATTAATACGCACGTATAAAATCCGGAGAAAGTATATCCTATATAAAATTCAGAAAAAATATATCCTTTATAAAATTCGGAGAAAGTATATCCTAAATATTACTCCGTAACTCCCTAAAGTCTGGCAATGGCAGCTAGGGGACCACTAGGTAATGCACGTTTGTCATTTTTCAAATTTCCTAACCATGACAACAACTGCATGTCTGCATGTCTTGATATGCCAGTAATGTATGTATGTATGTATCAATGTATATACTAATATATACGTATATATTTGTGTATTTTAGTGATCAAATATTGTCTATCAACTTTGACTGCCTCAGCGTATCATATCATCATCATCATCATTTTATCTTTTGTATCTTTTATCTTTTCTCTTCACGGCTCCACTCAAACTCTCTTGTACAGTACCTTTTTTCTTCGCCTTTGCCCCTACCCTAATAATTAATAATCCCTCCGATTCAACAGGTTCTTAACGTTTGACCAAAATCTCCTTCACAAAAAAAGTCAAAACGTTACGAACCTGTTGAATCGGAGGGAGTATCCTACAGTCATCTTACTTACTTGCCTACTCCTTCTATTCTATTCATTATACTCCGTATGAATCAAGTAATTGAATCTCATTTTAAGGTAATCGCGTTACAACATGAGCTCATCACTCAATCAATGGATGGACTTGGAATAAATTAACTGAAAGGAAAAGAATACGACTACTTAGAAATTTAATCAAAATGATTGATAAACTAATAATGTAACTTACTCCGAAACAAATAATAGAAAAAATGTTGAGATTAACTTATGTGATCGGAAAAAATAACTGAAAGGGGAGGGATACGATATGTTTAGCTGTTCAATCGAATTGATTGATAGGCTAATGATGTAAGTTAATTTATTCGGAACAAATAATAGATGAATTGCTTGAGATTAGCTGTAGATTTGAACCTACGGTCCTACGGAGTAATGTAACATAGCTTCCTACGGTATGGATTTGGTTTTTGAACCTTCCCAATTAAAAGGCCTATTACTAACTTCCTCCGATCATGTCAATTTGCTACATTTTTATTTGACGACATTATTCACCAAGGTGAAATCTTTGAAATTTATCACAATATACAATAGCAAATATATCATGTGTAATATTGTTTGATTTGTGTTTTAGAATACAATATTAATATTAATTAATATCCAAATTGGATTAATAATGCAAGTTGAAGGTGGGAGCATGAATAATTAAATGTTAAATTGACCAAGTAGGCATCACTCATATGTACACCATTGTTTGGAGTATTAGTAGCTGGCAACAAGTTTATTTTGTGCTCATTCGACAGACAACCTAACTCATACATATATTATCGAATATCAATGCTTCTTCTCGCATGTGATTGCCTACTTTTTTTAATACATATCCTACGGCTCCAGCATTATTAAACTAATTACGGAGTAGTATCTAAACAACTTTTATGTTTTACGGAGTACTTCACAAGTGTGGAGTTTCCTTAAAACCAAGCATCTGCTTTAAGTGAGAAACGGTCAAGAGGAAAAGACAAAGGAACTAGTCGGGGAGGGAGATTTTCTCCCCACTGTCCTTTCGTCCTTTCCCCTACTGACCCGCTTTTAAGGCCAAGACGGGTGGAGCCTTAAACAAGCACTCATGACTTCACAAAGCAAGTCTCGAATTCAACGCACTCATATATTATTATTATTATTATTATTATTATTATTATTATTATTCAATCTTCATTCATTCAATTATTACCCAATTACATGCTACTCATATTATTATTATTATTACCCTTTGTCATATTTCCTACTCTATACTCCGTATGTTTTTATGCACTTTTTTAAACGTATGCTACCTACCTATCGACTATCGTGATTACTTTGAATTTGTATTAAATATAAAAATAGGAGACTAGGAGAGCTAATAAGCACTCATAAGTCATAATGTTGAGTTTTGAATTCTTTTGTTTGTTTTCAAAGAGTAATATAAAAAATATATATATATTGATGGTAAAATATTGATTGCTTAATTAATTTTAGTTTAATCAAGTTTAAGTCAAATAAATATTTCTTTTTAGGATTAGAGTGCTTAACTAATTTATGTTTAGATAAATACGGAGTATTTCCTTTTAGGATATGTCAGTTTAGCTTAGTAAATACTCCGTATATCTTCTTTATAGGAGGATTAGAGTGTTTAATCAATTTTAGTTTAATCAAGTTTAAATCAAATAAACAGGAAAAATGACTAGATAGACTGCAAGTGGGAAATATGGGTCCGTAAAAGTATGAAAAACGAAAGTAAGAGGGGGAAAGACAAAATTAGGTCCTTTGTATAGGTAAATCGAATAAAATTATACTCCCTTCATCCCAAAATAAGTGTCATTTGTAAGAATTTAAGATATGATAATGAAAATAAAAAAAATTTAAAAATCATTTGTTAAAACTGAGTAATATAAATAAAAAGGAGATACTTATTTTAAAATGAAGGGAATAGTAATTGTGTTTGAAAATATGAAGGTGGGGAGAAAATGTGTTATAAATAGACAACCCTCCATAGGCCATAGTGCCATACTCAAAACTCATACTCATGTATGTATTTATGTAGTCCGTATTATTAATATTAATAATCCACAACAAAACAATCAACACAACAAAACTTTAGGAGTAGAAGTGTACGTAGAACAACAACATCATCATCATCATCATCATCCTCATCCTCATCCTCCTGTCTAATTAATAAGTAAAGCACAACTCCTACATACATATAGAGTATATAGTAGAAGTAACTCACAATAATAATAATATATACTCCCTCTTTCTCAGCTAGCTCAAACCAAATAAAAGCAAAGCGCCATGACCATGACAGAGGAAAGTAAGAATGATATTAATAATAACAAGAATAAAAATGCGGGAATTTCATCGTCAGAAGGAGGAGGAGGAGGAGGAGGAGGAGGAAGCAAAGTAATAGCCGATTTTGATGCACCTAAACTCCCTAAGCGCAACAAATTTGCATTTGCCTGTGCTACTTTGGCCTCTATGACTTCTATTTTACTCGGCTATGGTACCCCTACTCTACCCTTTCTTTCTTTCTTTTTACGTACGTTCCAACATTTTCATAACCCACCACGATTTTCATTATAAACATTTTAAGGATGTCCATATATTATACGGAGTAGCTCACATTTTCCGTTGATTGACCTCCAACATCAAGTTGTTAACATACGAAGTATTAGGCACACTGTACTCATTTTCAAATAATTAACTAATTAATTAATTCAACTTACTTCTAAACACCAAAATTTAATGAGTATGTAAAACATGAAATTGGTAAAAACAAAAACAAAAAATGTACTCCGTAGTATGTAGATAGGTCGGGAGTAGCTTGAGTGTAGATAAATATATAATCGTGGATGAGTGACCTAAAAATAACATGTGTTAACATGTGATGTGGTTGGGAGGGATTTGGCATTGTTGGATACAAAGTGGGCTACCAAATTGCTCTCGCTTTCCCAACTTTTTACCCCGCCCAATCTCACTCTTATCTTATTACATTTAAATGATTATATAATTATTAGTCCGTATAATAGTACTCCGTATGTGAGAGAAGAATGTAAAAGAGAAGACCCAAAGTGAAGATCGATAGCAATTCAATTCTCATTTGGATAAATATTATGTTCATCAGTTGATTACCTCATCCTACTTTCTACTGCTTTAATTTAGATCTTCCTAAAGTTAATGGTATATATAATAATGATTGTTACAAACTAAGCCAAAAAGGCCACCATACTTATTGCTACTTTTGCACTTTTGTGTTGCTATCACTTTTTGTAACAACACTCACTCACTCACTCACTCACTCACTCACTCACTCACTCACTCAACTTCATTTAATTAATTAATCTTCTACGAGTAGTAGAAAATATAACACTATAACACCTATTTGCAGACGTTGGAGTCATGAGTGGAGCGGCCATTTACATTAAGAAAGACTGGAATCTGTCGGACGTCAAAATTGAAGTTCTGATTGGTATTTTTAACATCTACTGCCTTTTTGGTTCCTTTGCCGCCGGCAGAACCTCTGACAGAATTGGGCGTCGCTACACCATCGTGTTTGCCGGAGCAATCTTCTTCGTGGGAGCCCTACTCATGGGTTTCGCCCCTAATTTTGCCTTCCTTATGGTGGGACGTTTTGTGGCTGGTGTAGGTGTGGGTTACGCCCTTATGATAGCACCCGTCTACACCGCCGAGGTTTCCCCTGCTTCTTGCAGGGGTTTTCTCACCTCTTTCCCTGAAGTCTTTATTAATTTTGGTATTCTACTTGGCTATGTTTCAAATGTCGCCTTTTCTAAACTCCCCACTCATTTGAGTTGGAGGTTCATGCTTGGTATTGGGGCTGTTCCCAGCATTTTCCTTGCTGTGGCCGTGCTTGCCATGCCCGAGTCACCTCGTTGGCTCGTCATGCAAGGCCGGCTTGCTGACGCCAAGAAAGTCCTCAACAAGACGTCTGACTCACCTCAAGAGGCTCAGCTTCGTTTAAGGTATCGTCAATTTTGTGCGAATGATTTGTTTGATTTTTATTATTTATAGGCATAGAAAATAATGCTCTTTTATATTTGATCAGGGATATCAAGGAGACTGTAGGCATACCCATCGAATGTGACGACGATGTTGTCATTCTTCCCAAGTCAAGTAACAAAAATGGCGAGGGAGTGTGGAAGGAGCTGTTACTCAATGCCACACCCTCTGTCAGGCGCGTGGTGATTGCGGGTATAGGGATCCATTTCTTCCAGCAAGCATCAGGCATAGACGCAGTCGTCCTGTACGCTCCAAGGATATTCCTAAAGGCTGGAATCACTAATGACACTCAACAGTTGCTTGCAACCGTGGCCGTTGGGTTTGTAAAGACCATATTTATATTGGTGGCCACGTTTCAGTTGGACAAGTATGGTAGGAGACCCTTGTTACTAACTAGTGTCGGGGGTATGATAATTTCACTCCTTACAATAGCCACGTCACTAACGATAATTGATCGATCTGACCATAAGTTAACTTGGGCAATAGCTTTGTGCATAACCATGGTTTGTGCCTTTGTGGCGTCATTTTCAATTGGACTGGGCCCAATTACTTGGGTTTATTCGTCAGAGATATTCCCATTGAGATTAAGGGCTCAAGGTACAAGCATGGGTGTAGCCGTGAACCGTGTTGTGAGCGGTGTTATTTCAATGACCTTTTTGTCACTCACAAATGCAATCACCACGGGAGGTGGGTTCTTCATATTTGGCGGGATTGCGGTGGTGGCATGGCTGTTCTTCTTCACGTTCCTGCCAGAGACACAAGGGAAGACACTTGAAGAGATGCATGAGTTGTTTGATGACTTCAAGTGGAGGGAGTCATTGCACGATAAAATGTCAAACAACAAAGGTAAAGCAGAAGAGAGCAGTGTTGATGATGGTAAGAAGATGCAAGTAGAAATGGGAGCTAATAATTCTAATGGTAACATCAAGTGATCATCCATATTCCATTCCAAATATAGGAGTAGGATATGTGGTAATCAGTATGATACATTACCAAACCTTAATGTGTCAAATGCGTCAAATGTTATTATTCTCAATGAAAAGAATGCTTCGGGTGTAATTTCAAATCATTCTTCTTCAACTACGTCTCTTATTTACTCCGTATAATTTATAGGAGTATATCCATACCTATTTCATGGTTGTCTATGTAACAACAACAAAATTAAAGCATTTGTGTTTGAAGATATGATGAACCAAATACAAGTATGCCAAATGGTGAGTGGTTTTCTGGAAGGTAAAGAAGAGAATTATTAGAATAATCAAAGTAATTGAATCACATGGAATTAGATGATAAAGATTAATTAAGTAGTATTCCGTATTAATGAAGTGTGGACCATTTGAATTTGAATAAACCAAAAGTAGATTCATGTCGACAAACATGAATATATATTTTAATTCGAGGGAAGAAGATAAAATTAATTATAAGGGTTTACCCAGTACCCACCCACCCACCCACCATGTTGGACTTGCAAGTATGGAAGTGATATGATAGACTATAGTAGCAGACTAGTACTCCGTAGGAGGTTAAGCTCCAAAATACTCCCTCCATTCAAATCCAAATTGCAAGTTTCTTTTTTCACATTCGCTGGCATTTACTTTCATGAGCTTACATATCTTTACCACGTTTATTCAAAAAACGTAAAAATATATTTTAATTTTCTACTCATAAAGATTTAACGAACAAGATCACACATAAATATATCTATATTTACGTATCGGCAGATAATTCAAATTGAACGCCCAAGAGTGAATAGTGTCTGAACGGTAAAACTCTGCACTTGGATTTGAATGGAGGGAGTATATCTTTAATGCAAGTGGGGTGCACATACGACTAGTAAAGAGTGAGAAAGTTTGACTAGTAAAGAGTGGCAGGTTTAGTGAAATAGACAGCAGGCAAAGGTGAATAGTAAATATATAGACGTAGTAGTATGATACTTTTACTTACTTGACTCGATTGTTTCAAAAAAGTCATAGCACGAGGTTGAGGTTACATCCAAGAAAATGGTTGTTTGTTTCGTACACAACTTGTTTAAATGCACATCATTATCTCCCCCCAACTTCAGCAGGACGCAGGTTGTTGTCTTAGTATCAATTTGTGATCTTCATTCATTTGGATTTTTGTGTTTTATATATGTGAACCAACATTCAACACTTTACTCTCTAGTCTGTATGTAGGACCCTCTTACCTCACCCCCTTTATTCCTCCTCCTCTTCCCAAACATCTTCTCTTCTGCTTTACACAAGCTAAACTACAAAACTAAAATGGCTTCTATTCCAAATTTCCAACCCATATCTTAACCGCAACATTTTTGTGGTTTCCCTTCAACTACTTATCGCCAACACGTACTCCTGTTTTACAAGTCCTTGTCCCATTCATTCATGGTCCTATATGACCACTTCCTACTTCTACTGATAATCATCCCCGTTACGACTTTTATACTTGTTCACATCATTTATATCATCATGCTGTCACTTGTATTACGACTGTTCCATCATGTTTTCATTGTCCAGGTATATAGTCGAAATCATATCATGTACGCAGTATTTCTCAGACGTAGGAACATAAAGACGCATTACATATATGACATTATGATAGTGCACTTCTGGTATATAATTAGAGCAGAGAAATGCATTTCTCACCACAATTCTGCTGTTTCAATAATTTTGTGACAACAGGGCAGTCCACTGTCTCCAGTCATTGTTACTTCTGGTTAAATCATTCCTGCAACGACACGCAGCTTGGTACCACAACTCCACAACCTGTTGGACGAGAAAAGTTAACATTAAACCAAGTACACGACGATGAAAGAAAGAACAGGAAACGTGAGCTGGATCACTGCACAGAAAAGATGACATTGTCATCTAGCAATCGTGTCCTCCAGATTAAATTGAGCATTCTCTAACCGCATATTTCAATTTCATCAAAAATCAATATGAACCATGTCTTCCTTTCCTGCCTACCCGGAGGCACTGCATTATTTTGTGTATAGTAGTTGCCACATTTTTGCCTACCGTTGGTCACATCTATAGGCTGTTCGATTATAGTAGGGAGTAGTTTCTAATGAACTTTCTAGTGAAACGTCTTACCGTACAACTCGTATTTTCCCAAGAACTAGCAAAATCTAACTAAACAATGCAATGTCCAATAAATGGTAAAAAGGCACAGCCCTATCGAATGAAGACCTCCCGTTGCTCTTCAAAAAATGACAGCACTTTTACAAATTAACCAAATTACCACCAAAGATCTACAGGAAGGAATGATATTGATGTTCCTAAGAGTCATAATTATATGACTCCAAGTCCCTAACATGTGAACAAGTACCTACTATCAAAAGAAAGCAACCAACATTTGTATATTTAGCAACAGGAAAGGTGCGCCACAAAATGGGCTTACTGGATCGGATGCAATGCTGTTAGAAATCGGTTTCCAGAATGCCATCTATGAGCCTGGTTCTTATCAGAGCAGAAACTCATAGATATCTAAATATTATCTTCCTCTGGCCTCTATATATATATGGAAGACACTGAATCACAAAATTAACTTGCAGCCTAATAGGCAAAAGGGATCTCAAAACGACCAATAACAAACAAAGTTTAAAACCGCAGTACAAAGAAATTATATTTACACAAAAAAAAAAAACAGACACAATCATACTATTGCAAAAGAATATATCAACTGGGCAAAATATTAGTAAAAGCTAAACAATATTTATCAACAAAATAAAAATTACAGTAGACTAAGAATAAAAAGTACAAGAGCAGCCCTTGTTGAAGCATCTACTGAAATATGATTCCTGCTATATTTGGTAATTAAACCTGATATCCTATAACACACTCGTTTTCCCAACATTCAACTCACGACCGTATGTCCGTCGTGTTTATTCTTTTAAGTAATTACCATAGTTCAATACTACAACAAAAATCTGTTATTCTCAAATGGAGCTTATTTTCAACTGTCTTGTGTGACTTGAGTTCAAAGTAGTTGGTAGTGGTCATGTCGTCTAGTGAGAGGCTTCACAGTTCATAGAAAAGCTGCCACTCTATAAACACCAGAATATATGAGCCTTCGGTACCGGCAGTATCCATCATAGAACAATATTCAATTTAGAAAGTTACGCTATCAACGAATTCATCTCTCACTAACGCTCATATTTTGTGTCTGTAATGCTAGTTATCCGTCAAACAACATCCAAATATCAGAAGTTGTTCACTATTTACAACAACTTTAATAGTGGTTACAGAAAAAAAGATAAACAACTTTTCATTGTTGGATTATAGACGTTAACCACCATTAAACTTGAAATAAATTTGTAATGCAGAAGTTTATTGTAAGTGAGGAGGAATTAAAACTTTGAACTGGGCACAAGGTAGAGAAACAAACCTAAGTCCTTGTGGCCTCGTTGATGGAGTGATTTAGAGGGAGAGGAGAGAACGCAAATGCCATTGTTGTGTTAGCAAGATGGGTGGGTCTCCTTGGAGAGAAAATAGAATCGCCATAGAAAGATATTGAAGGGAGTAACAAAAATAAACATCCACTACAAATATTCCTTTCTGGGACATTCAGATTATAAGCCATATCAGAAACGTTCACCCATGTAGCTTTGAAATGCAGTCTTCAGCCTATGTGGAGAAATGACTAATGAGTAAAATGAAGGGAGTAACAAAAATAAACATCCACACAAACCATCTACGAAAGCTAACTTTGAATTTCCAATTCGGCATACATCAATCTGTCATAATCTAATTATTGCGCCCATTAAGCAGTTGGAGTATATTTGCAGAAATTCTTTATCTACAAAAATTGTTCAGCCGCATCCAAATGATGTAATAAGTTGGACTTGACATGAGCGGAAAGTGAGGCAGATGGACCTGCCTTAGAGTAAAAGTCAGCAAGAGATCTGAAGGCTTTCTCAAGGAGGTGATAAGATTGGTGGTTGGAGACAGAAGGTTGGCCACGCCAGTTATTCAAATAGTCACGAATGGATTCTTTGGCGGCATCAGCAGTGCGTCTGAATTTGGGCATATCTTGAGGGTTTTCATTGAGGGATTCTCGAAGAGTTTTGATAACTTGCCTGGCAGACTTGAGATAGGCTTTAGGCAGCAGTTTGCCGGACTTAGTTTGCTCGTTGGGGTCGAACAATGATTTGAGGGAGGCAATGATGCCGTCATCTTTGGGTTCATTATCCAGGGCTTTCACAGGTTTGGAGACAAGAGTATCGCAGATAGGGAAAAGGGTGAAGAAGCTACTACTACTACATAAGTGGCGTCTGCTAAGCTTTAATACCTCATGCTTCGGCTTCAATATGTCTGTTACAAAAAGAGATATAAATAACAAAAAAAGACAAGGGAGGAGAAGGGAGAGTAAAGTGAAAGACAGACCAACACTAGGAGGACCCAAGATTGGCTCACCAAAGAGGCTCATGTTGACGCTTGTGGGAAGACAAGGCATCATGATGATGATGACGACGACGACGACGAAGAAGAAGAATTGCCGGCGTGTTGAGGGCGGATAGCGAATAGCGGATAGGGGGCGGATAATCAATGCCCACCCTTATGATTTCTTTTTTTTTTTTTTTTGAAATGGAAGCATATTAAAATGAGAAATTTAACGAGAATAATCCAACCTATGGTTGGTCTTCCACTAATAAACCGACCTATTAATAATCCTATAATAAACTGATGTATTCACATAGTCTTCCATTATTAGACTTGATGACTGGCAACTTGACAAACTTGTTAAAATCACTTTATCCCCTAAAACTTACTCCGTACTTTTTGCTGCCATCAATTTTTTTACTTTTCTATTCTACATTATCACCTTTACTCCATTTCGTACTACTCCTATGATCTTCTCCATTATCTCATCATTTTCAAGTTTTAAATTTTTCATCCCCTTTTTTTTTTTTAATCTCACCTCAATTAAATTCATCCTAATTTTTAAGTTGGTGCTAATATTTATCAGAAAGTGGCTATGGAAAAGGTAAATTTGAAACCCTAATTTTATTTTTTATTTTAATTATTTGTCTTAAATTGTTGTTTTGTGTATGAATTTAATTATGACTGTTATTTTCTACTGTTTAGGCAATTGCAAGTCAAATATTGACTTTAAAAGTGTGGTTTGGTGGATCGATTAAGAAGATTGGAGGTAAATTGAATTATAATGGTAGGTGTTTTAGAACTGTTAAAATTGATAAAGATGAGTTTTGTTGGTTTACTCTACTAGAAGAAGCTGAGAAATCATCCAAATTCAATAGGAATGTTGATGCATTATATTTTCTGAACCTTCGCGTTTTTTTGAATTCCATGAACTGGATGAAGATGAAAAGGAAGACATATTTTAAAATAAAAATATAAATTAAACTAAAGTGAATTTATTGAAAAAAATAAGAATATATGAAAATTCAAAAAAAAAAAAAAAAAAAAAAAAAACAAAACAAAAAAAGACAGTTGAAAATAAAGAGGAAGACAGCAACTTACCTCTTTAAATAACAAAACAAAAAAACTGGGCCCACATTGCTTTTAACTTGAATTTGCGGGTACATTGTTATGATAGTCTAATAATGGAATTATTATAGGATTATTAATAGGTCGGTTTATTAGTGGAAGACCAACAATAGGTTGGATAAAAGTGGGTTTTAATTAAGGAAAATTTAACATGAATAAACCAACCTATTAGTGGTCTTCCATTAATAAACCAACCTTTTGATTAACTCTGAATAAACCAATCTTTGCACCCCATCTTCCATTATTAAACTATCTCGATTTTAAACTTGTCATTTTGGGTAAAACGAAAACTATAACACACATGCTTTCACTCAATTATAAATGTTATAGAGAAAAAAAAAAAAAGGAAAACATGTGATCTTCACCCCTAAATAATCGTTTAAAAACGGGGATAGTATAATATTGGAAGATTGGGTGTAAAGGTTGGTTTATTGAGAGTTAATCAAAAGGTTGGTTTATTTATGGAAGATCACTAATAGGATGGTTTATTCATGTTAAATTTTCCTTTAATTAATTAATTAAAGTGGGGTACTCACTCACGGCAAATTATATCATACACACTAGTGTATGGTACTCCAAACACTCAAGCATCTAAAATTACTATTTTGCCCTTAATAACTAAACCCTAAAACTACCACATTGTTTTGACTTGTTTTACGTTAGTTGTTACTAAACTTTAAAGATTTATATATATTTTTTTTTTCTTTTTTTTTTTCTTTTTCTTGTAACGGACTCTATTTGGATAAAATTTATGTGCAGACTAACATTAACACTATATTTTCATTTCTAAAACACTATATATTCATTTACAAAACACTATATATTCATTAACAATATATTCATTAACAAAACACTATATATTCATTTCTAAAACACTACATATTCATTAACAAAACACTATATATTCATTTCGAAAACCCAATATATTCATTTACAAAACCCAATACATTCAATTCTAAAACACTACATATTCATTATATATTCATTTTAGTATATATTCATATCTAAAACACTATATAGTCATTATATATACACATTATATGTTCATTTCAGTATATTCATTTGTTGAATCTTCATTATATATCTCTTTTCGAAATATCTCTTTTCGCCTTTAGCCTGGTTCGGGTCTCATTTTGTTGAATCTTCATTAGTGCTACCACTGCTACAAATCATAAAAAACAATAAACATTAACAAATTTATGTGCACTAACATTAACACTATATTTTCATTTCTAAAACACTACATATTCATTTACAACACACTATATATTCATAACAATATATTCATTAACAAAACACTATATATTCATTTCTAAAACACTATATATTCATTTACAAAACCCAATATATTCAATTCTAAAACACTATATATTCATTAACAAAACACTATACATTCATTTCTAAAACACTATATACATTTACAAAACACTAAATACTCATTTACAAAACACTATATATTCATTAACTACATATTCATTAACAAAACACTATATATTCATTTCGAAAACACAATATATTCATTTCGAAAACACTATATATTCATTTCTAAAACACTATCTATTCATTTCTAAAACACTATATATTCATTTCTAACACACTATATATCAATTTACAAAACACTAAATATTCATTTACAAAACACGATATATACATTTAAAAAACACTATATATTCAATTCTAAACATACATATATCGGAGTAAATCTCTAAAATACCATATATATTCATTTACTAAACTTACAAATTCATTTCTAAAACACCATATTCATTTCCTAAACTTACATATTCAATTCTAAAACATAGATATTCAATTCTAAAACATACATATTCAAAATTAATGGATTCATATTCAGAAAATCGGTACAAATTGTCTATTTTCGGGAAAAAAAATTGAAAAACTGATACTTTTAATTCATAATTTGAGAAAAAAATGCAATTTTGCCCAATTATATTTCTAAAACCTAACATATTCAAAAACCCTAATTTAATAATCAACCATTTTCCCCAATTTTTAAATCAAAACATTGACAAATTCATAATCCTAAAACAAATAAAACAACAATTATAAAAAAAAAGTACCGAAACAATGTTCACCATTGAAAATAAAAACCGAAATCAACACAAAAACAAAATTAAAACTCACCGATTTGTTCTTGCATGTCCTTTCATTGTATAATTGTGCAAATAATTAAAATTTAATGTATGTTTTGGTTGATTTTGGGTAAAATTTGAAGTTTGAGATGAAAGAAAAAGGGGAAAATGGAAGTTATGGTTTTTGTTTTGGGGGCTACGATTTCAGCGGATGTAAAACCTCTTTCTCCTCTTTTTTCTTTTTTTTTTTTTTAAAAAAAAAAAAATAGGGTAAAAGAAATAAGGGTAAAAAGGTAACTAATTGACTCACTCACTAGTCAGTAGTGAGTAGTGAGTAGTGCCACTTGTTCCATCTTCCTCTTCATCTTCATCTTGTACATGATTCCCTCCCTCCTGAGTCCTGAGTCCTGAGTCCTGATTCTTCCAGTATCCTGTGTTTGTTCCTCCTTCTCCTCCGTAAGTGGGTTTATTTCTTCATTATCAACTTCTCCATCTCTTTATATCTATTCTATCTGTATTTTATGTTACCCACCTACCTACCTTTTACTGTTACTGTTACTGTTACTGTTTCCCTTGTTCTTATTCATCACTATTTCCCCTCTAACTAACCTTCCCACTCTTTTTAATCACTTCTTTCCATTGCTTTCTTGTTTTTTTTTTTTTTTTGCTTCAACCATCTTTCATTTCCCACATTACTCTTTCCAATTTCGCTTTGAATGAATACTGTCTTCCTTTCATTACCAGCTTCACTCCACTCAATCTCTCTCATCTTCCGCTATGGTTTGGATTACACCTGCATCGCGGCTCGCTACTCTTGCCCTCAGGAGAACCCTCTCGCAAGGACGGAATTACGCCACCAGAACTCAGCGAGCCGCCCCTCTTCCGCGGGCTGTACCCCTATCTAAGCTTACCGACAGTTTCCTCGACGGAACCAGCAGCGTCTACTTGGAGGCCCTACAGAGAGATTGGGAGGCTGACCCCGCCAGTGTCGATGAGTCCTGGGACAATTTCTTCAGGAACTTTGTCGGCCAAGCCGCTACTTCCCCAGGGATCTCCGGTCAGACTATTCAAGAGAGTATGCGCCTGTTACTACTTGTCAGGGCTTATCAAGTCAATGGTCATTTTAAGGCTAAACTCGACCCTTTGGCCCTTGAGCAACGACCCGTTCCTGATGATCTAAACCTTCAACTCTACGGTTTCACCGAAGCCGACCTTGATCGCGAGTTTTTCCTAGGTGTCTGGCGGATGGCTGGCTTTCTGTCGGAGAACCGTCCCGTTCAGACGCTTCGAAGCATCCTAAATCGTCTCGAGCAGGCTTATTGCGGCAGGATTGGTTTTGAGTACATGCATATTGCTAATCGCGACAAGTGTAACTGGTTGCGTGAAAGAATTGAGACTCCTGCTCCGATGGAATACGATAGGGAAAGGCGTCAGGTGATGCTGGACAGGCTTATTTGGAGCACTCAGTTTGAGAGTTTCTTGGCTACTAAGTGGACTACGGCTAAAAGGTTCGGTCTTGAAGGTTGTGAGACCCTTATTCCCGGCATGAAGGAAATGTTTGACAGGTCGGCCGATCTCGGTGTGGAGAATATCGTCATTGGAATGTCTCATAGAGGTAGGTTAAACGTCTTGAGTAATGTTGTACGCAAACCACTTAGGCAGATATTTAGTGAGTTTAGTGGTGGCACGAAACCTACTGATGAAGTTGGACTTTACACCGGAACTGGAGATGTCAAATATCATCTAGGCACGTCTTATGATAGGCCTACCAGGGGTGGAAAGCGAATTCATCTTTCACTGGTTGCTAATCCAAGTCACTTGGAAGCGGTGAATCCTGTTGTCGTTGGAAAAACTAGAGCTAAACAGTTCTACTCTAATGACGTCGACAGGACAAAGAATATGGCTGTTTTGATTCATGGCGATGGCAGTTTCGCTGGACAAGGTGTAGTTTACGAGACGCTCCATCTCAGCGCACTTCCAAATTACACTACTGGAGGCACTATTCACATCGTGGTGAACAATCAAGTAGCTTTCACCACTGATCCGATGTCAGGAAGATCGTCTCAGTACTGCACTGATGTTGCAAAAGCTCTGGATGCCCCAATTTTTCATGTCAATGGAGACGATTTGGAGGCCGTCGTTCATGTTTGTGAGCTTGCCGCAGAGTGGCGTCAGACATTCCATTCAGATGTTGTGATTGACATTGTCTGCTATCGTCGGTTTGGTCACAATGAAATTGATGAGCCATCCTTCACACAACCGAAAATGTACAAGGTATGCATGTTTCCGCGTATCCCGGCTCTTTCTGTTTTATGTAGCTGGCACTCGACTTTAGTAAAAGACATATTGGTAAAACCTGTCTAATTTGTGAATACAATCGCACTTCAGGTGTTTTGAGTGGAAAAAGATGCCGGTGTTCTCAGCTCTGATTGTTTTGTAACTTACAGGTTATCCGGAACCACCCTTCGGCTCTTGAGATTTACAAAAAGAAAGTGCTTGAAACTGGAGAATTATCAAACGAGGAAATTGATATGCTCCAAAAAAAGGTTTTGACAATTCTCAACGAGGAGTTTGAAGCTAGTAAGAGCCATGTGACAAGTAAGAGGGACTGGCTTTCAGCTTATTGGCTTGGATTCAAGTCTCCTGAGCAGCTTTCTAGAATCCGCAACACCGGGTATCTTCTATATTTGATATATATATCGTTGCTCCGTAATTGTAGTTATATGATGGGAAAAATGTTCTAATTAATGGTCTTTTGCAGGGTTAAGCCTGAGATCTTGACAAACGTGGGCAAGGCAATCACCGCAATCCCTCAGAATTTCAATCCTCATAAAGCAGTGAAAAGGATCTATGACCAACGTGCGCAAATGATTGAAACTGGCGAGGGCATTGATTGGGCTGTTGGAGAAGCACTGGCATTTGCTACCTTACTTGTGGAAGGAAATCATGTTCGGTTGAGCGGTCAAGATGTTGAGAGAGGAACATTTAGTCATAGGCATTCTGTAATCCATGATCAAGAATCTGGAGAAAAATACTGTCCATTGGACCATGTCATGATAAACCAAAATGAAGAATTGTTTACAGTCAGCAATAGGTGAGTTCTTTATACTTGCTTGTGTAGCTATCCGTGATGTGTTATCATATTTATATTAGTTTTGTGCTTCTTGTTTGTTATGACCATTTCTAGTTAGCTTGTTTGACGAGTGAAGGATACTCTGTAATAGAACATGCCGATTCTGTACTAGAACATGCCGATTCTCTAACAAACTTCTATTGCTGTTCTGAATGCAGCTCTCTTTCGGAGTTTGGTGTTCTTGGATTCGAATTAGGCTACTCTATGGAAAACCCCAACTCTCTGGTTCTCTGGGAGGCTCAGTTTGGAGACTTCTCTAATGGAGCACAAGTGATTTTTGATCAGTTCTTGAGCAGCGGGGAGGCAAAATGGTTGCGCCAAACTGGCCTTGTGGTGCTACTTCCTCATGGTTATGATGGCCAGGGACCTGAACATTCAAGTGCAAGATTGGAGCGATTTCTGCAGGTATGTTGATCTAATACTAAATGTTGCTTGGTATTCTTATCATCACAGCTGTCTAATGAGGGTTAGCATCTGATGAAGTGAATCCTAGAGCTTCACTTGTTTGGAAATTACCCGTGCAAACTTGTGTAGTGATTCAAATCACCAAAAATGCTATGTAATACTTTTATCACAGTATGTTTAATTTCTAAATAGTGGTCGTAGTGGTTATGACTTGAACGAAAAATTAGCCGGCGTAGTCAGTGAACTTTTAGTCTTTAGATGTGTATAGGTCATACCAGTGACCTAATACTGATAGGTTACAATTTTTTCTTCTTGTTGTATTTGGGTAGGGGATATATTATACAGTAGGAATTATGAATTCAATAAAAGACTTCTCATTTCAGAGACTTCCAGACTTTCTCTATGGGATCTGATCATTAGCGAGTCTTACCAGTTTAGTTGGTATGTGGGTCTGGTTTGATAGACTGAATTACATTGGGGGTGTAGAAATTTTCAAGGCTTTCCATGTTTCTGTCTAAGGTTCGTTTAAACATGTGTGAATTGACTTATCCTTATACATTAGGTACATGAATCAAGTTAATTAGCACACTTCTGCTTGATTAAAATGTTATCTGGAGAACTGTAATTAATTTAATCTGGAGGCACGTTATGGCTTGGGATTGCTGCAGCTTGATTTGAAGCACTTATTACGGAGTATAATTTATGCTGTATCACTTTTCGTTGCAGATGAGTGATGACAACCCCTATGTCATACCTGATATGGAGCCAACACATAGAAAACAGATCCAAGAATGCAACTGGCAAATTGTTAATGTGACCACACCAGCTAATTATTTTCACGTCCTGCGTCGTCAGGTTGGTGTTGCTTTTCCGTTGCTGTTCATAACCTTTGGGAAACAGTACCGTCAGACGCTTACATTCGTTTGTTGCTGACTTTAGATACACAGGGAGTTCCGAAAACCTCTTATTGTTATGTCTCCTAAAAATTTGCTCCGACACAAAGATTGCAAGTCGAATTTGTCTGAATTTGATGATGTTCAAGGCCACCCAGGGTTTGATAAGCAAGGTACTAGATTTAAGCGTCTCATAAAGGACCAGAATATGCACTCAGATCTCGAGGAGGGTATTAGACGTCTGGTTCTGTGCTCTGGAAAGGTATGCGACTTCATTATTTCTTACTGCTATTTCATTATCATTGTCCATCTATCAAGTATTTGCTCTACGTCAAAAGAACGAACTTGTTGCTTGTCATTAGGTCATCCCTAGTGGTTCTTGTCTTCTAAGAGCTGTCTGATTTCAAAATGCTCCTCTTATCGCACTCTAACAATATTTCTAGGTTTACTATGAACTTGATGATGAAAGGAAAAAGGTGAACGGCAGTGACGTAGCCATCTGTAGAGTTGAGCAGCTCTGCCCGTTCCCGTATGACCTCATTCAGCGGGAGTTGAAGCGATATCCAAGTAAGTTCAACTGTACTTTACTCGTTTTATATTAGTACGTTTCAGTAAGCTTTTGTACATGTCTTTTCATATCATCTTTAAAACATGCTGATCTTTGATTCTTTTTTTTCGGGTGTGAAAGAAGTTGCTGTAGTTTCATTTCAACTGATAAAAAAGATTCGTTGGATTATGGGTAGAGTGGGTTAACATTTACTCCTGTAGAATCGTATTTAGCTGCCATAGATTTGCTTTGTGATCTCGGGTGCTGTTGCAGATGCGGAGATTGTATGGTGCCAAGAGGAGCCAATGAACATGGGTGCTTACAGTTACATTGCACCTCGTCTATGTACAGCAATGAAATCTGTGGGTAGAGGAAATATAGATGACATTAAATATGTTGGTCGCCTTCCATCAGCCGCCACTGCTACCGGTTTCCTTATGATGCATGCTAAAGAACAGACGGAGCTCGTGCACAAGGCCCTGCAGCAAGAGCCAATCCAATTTCCGTAGGGACATGACTAGCTGTATAAATTGACCGATACTGTTGATTTATGTGTGTTTATAGTTTGCATATTCGAATGATATGGTGATGGGTGTTTCTTTGCATATTCGAATGATTAGGTGACCAAAGCAGCGTGATTTTGGTCATAGTAAATGTTTGTGTTATTAGAATAATGATCCTCTAAAACATTGGTTAATATCAGTAAAGAGGAAAACATTAGAGAGTTATTCGTCAAGGTCCTCTTTATATGATCTATACTCGATGTGGTTGAGCTTACTCTGAAATTCCCGTTTGCAGATACGCTATTGTGAGGAAGACTTGCTCATCCTGTGGATGGCTTTGAAATCTTGTTTTTATATGCTGCAAATAGTAAAAAAGCAAAGGTAGCCAAAAATAAACCAAGAAACACTTGATTATTTGAAATGGAAGTCAAAATAGTTTCTGCAAATGATATTCACCATTCATTTTTTTTTTTTTTTTTAATTTCAAATATAATCTAATTTAGTAGATGGTAAATGTGGGAGAAATGAGGAGGATGTAATGCCTCCTAATATGTAGGGAGGTGGATGAAGTAAGAAACAACAATTCCCCATTTCTCTGTTGGGTCTCTTCTCTCTGTCTTCTTTTTCTTTTATTTTTAATTTTCTTTTCCTTCCTTTGATAATCTGCATGCCCTTCTCCACACAGGTAGAAGTATTTTTCTTCTCTGTAATTTATTCTTCAATTCAATCATATTTTTTGTGTTAATTACTCCATAATATGGTACTAGCTTTTATGCAGACTTATTATTATTATTATTATTATGATAATTGTTATGTTTTTGTAACATTGGTGTGTTATATATAAATTCAAAGGTAATATCAGTTGGAGAAGAGGCAGCATTGTAAAAGCTGTACTTTGTAGATAGGCCTTAAGAACCAATGGCGTCGTCCGAAAACGATGGTGGGTCCTCTACCTCTCCACCTGGTTCTTCCAATGATTCAAGTTCACCACCTCCACCATCTGATAATAATCCATCTCCACCATCTGATCAATCATCATCATCAAATTCCGAAGATAATAGCAACAGCAACAACAACAACAACAACAATAACAATAATGACAGCGGCAATAATAATGGAAATAACAACAATGACAGCAGCGGCAACAACAACAACAACAACAACAATGGGGACAATAATAACAACAATTCACCACCGTCTCAAGAATCTAACAGCAACTCCCCAAATGGTCCACCTTCAGCACCGTCCATAGGCTCAAATGGAGGCTCTCGATCATCATCATTCTCACCAAATTTGCCATTGAGTGACGGTTCGTCAGCATCATCATCCAGACCTAATAATACAACTCTTATTGCTGGACTAATCGTGGGAATTGGGGTTTTGTTGTTGCTATTAATTATCATCATTATTGTGCTTTGCTGCAAGAAAAAGAAACACAAACATCATGACACTATGCAATACTATCGAGACCCTTCTCAAAAAGGTACTACTTCCGGTATCTTCACACTTGACAACTACTCGTATAATACAGCCCCCCTTTCCCTTTTTAACCTATTTATTAAATCAATAATGGCAATAAACTTGCTACAATGATATCGTACTTGTGGGTAACATGATTGTATAATTTAATGCGGAAAACAGGGCAGCAACAACCGCCGCAACAATATTATAGCGGGCAACACGGCCCATGGCAGACAAGCCCAAGTCAAGACATGAACTACTCGGGTGCATCAGGGATGAACATGAACCAGTGGGGCACACCCATGGCACCCCCACCCGATATGAGCGCAGGCTACTCATCGGGACCCGCGGGACCAGCCTTACCGCCACCACACCCGTCTATGGCACTAGGATTCAGCAAAAGCAGCTTTAGTTACGAGGAGCTAGCAGCGGCCACAAATGGGTTTGCTCAGGCAAACATGTTGGGACAAGGCGGGTTTGGGTACGTGCACAAAGGAGTGCTGCCAAATGGGAAGGAGGTAGCTGTGAAGAGCCTTAAGTCAGGAAGTGGGCAGGGAGAAAGGGAGTTCCAAGCAGAAGTCGAGATCATAAGTCGGGTACATCATCGTCACTTGGTGTCCCTCGCGGGGTATTGCATTGCTGGGGGACAAAGAATGCTTGTTTATGAGTTTGTCCCCAACAATACTCTCGAGTACCATCTTCATGGTAAGGGTAGACCAGTTATGGACTTTGCCACCCGAATGAGAATAGCCCTTGGTTCTGCCAAAGGATTAGCTTATCTCCATGAGGACTGTAAGTACCACGTAACGCGTTGTTTTCATTTCGAGTCATCTGAAAACAGTACTCAATGCAAAATCCCTTAAAGCACTAAAACTATACTCCGTATTAATTAATTAATCAAATTGCTGCTTACAGGCCACCCACGCATTATCCACCGGGATATTAAAACAGCCAACATTCTTATTGACTTAAGTTTTGAGGCTAAGGTTTTTTCACCTTTTTATTGTTTCTTCAAACTATATGCTCCATACTACATTTGTCTCTAAGACTACATTTATATATTAATCTGTACTTGTCTGTAATTAAGGTGGCTGATTTTGGATTAGCTAAGCTTTCATCAGACACCAACACTCATGTATCTACCCGAGTAATGGGAACCTTTGGGTAAGAGATTTTGTACATCTAATATTCTTTCATGTACTCTGTATAAGTGTATAGTTTACTCAATCTGAATTATGAACAGGAAACTAGGTAGAGTGTATTTTTGATTGTTTATTCGTCTAATGTTCCTCCATTTAGGTACCTGGCACCAGAATATGCATCGAGCGGAAAATTAACAGAAAAATCTGATGTTTTCTCATTTGGTATAATGCTTTTGGAGTTGGTAACAGGACGTCGCCCAATTGATCCTTCAAGTGAAGATGAGGACAGTTTAGTAGATTGGGTCAGTACACACTTTACTCCAACTATTGCTTATTTATAGAAGTACAATATTATTTATAGTTATTGTAGACAAATAGTTTTACAAACGACAATGATGAATTTTCATCTTGGAAAGATGATCAAGACTCGAGAAATGTTCAGAAAATTTCAACCAAAATTTAGCAATTTCCATATCTTTATGCAATGACTCCTCGATATGTCTAGGCAAGACCACTTATATCACGGGCAATTGAGGAAGGAGCATTGGATGAGCTGGTGGATCCACGCTTGGAAGGTCAATATGATACCCAAGAAATGCTACGTTTGATTGCATGCGCTGGTTCATCCGTAAGGCATTCAGCTAGAAGACGACCAAAAATGAGTCAGGTACAAAACTGTGAAATCTATTTACATTGAATAAGCTATAATAGTCGTTTCTGACAGTATCTTACAATAGCACTAGACATACGTTATTTTTGGGGATCGGGAAACTATATAACGACTAATAATTGTAGATTGTTCGAGTATTGGAAGGAGATGTCTCATTGGACGACTTGAATGAGGGAGCAAAGAAAGGAGGAAATAGCTCCGCATTCAACTCAAGTGGAGGTAGTTCAGACTATGATACCGCGTCATACAACAATGATATGAAGAACTTTAGAAGGATCGCGCTTAGCAGCACCGATTATACTAGCAGTGAGTATGGCGCCACCAATGAATACGATCATGTCTAAGATTTAAGTGTATATTTTTACCTACAATGCAACAAAGCTCAGTCATGTGAGTGATAAATCAAATTCACTACTAGATAACACGGAGATGCATTGAGTTAACAGTAGAGTGATTTTGTCTTACAAGCCACGGGTTCATCATGCTGTGTAAATTTTGTAATGGAGGTCTTTGATCATATTTTAATTTTAATTGATTGATATTAAAACTGTAATTACATGATTCATAAGTAGAAGATGCACTAGGTTTACTTTGTTTTGTACAGAATATCATGACTTGGAAGTTATAATTCTAGTTTGAAAAAATTGGTACTATTTTGAGATAGTTTTATGTTCGTGTAATAGATTTGATATTACACCTTTCTCGTATATGTTTGTATTCTAATCACATTAAATGATTTGTTATTTAAAATTTTATATGTTTATTCTGCATTTTTATGCACCTTTTTTTTATACATGATTGGGAATCTATATAAAAAATTTCAAAAACGTGCAAACTTCTTCAAATTGATGATAATTTCAGCAATAGAACTTACGTGGAGTATTAGATTAATGGTGCTTACATGAAACCATAACATTATAGGCGTGAAACGGCCAACAAAATTTTGAATAAGGTACCGACAATTTTCAGTGGTCGTATATGAAGATGTACGAATAACGTTATGGTGGGGCGGTAATGAAGCTTTCTTGCTTTCATATAATCATATCCACATAGAATTCTCTATTCCAAAAAGTTGATACGGTACTATTCTAACAATCCTTGGTTTTGTTTATAGTTTCTTTGACAAAATATGATACGATACTATTCTGTCAATCCTTAGTACGTAGTACGCCATATTTTTAATGTCCTACTACCGTTGGTATTTGCTTCAGGCTTTCCGTTCAACAAAATTAATTCTCTTTTGTAAATATCTGAATGTTGGAATGCTTTTGTCAATAAAAAATGACAAGACTTGGCATTTTTTGGTAAATGAAAAAGATAATCTACACTACACTAATGGGCTACTGGCGGTTGCAAACTACTCCGTAGTAAATGTCCTTTGTTAAACAAGAAAAATAAAAAAAAATTCCGATGCCGGGAATCGAACCCGGGTCTCCTGGGTGAAAGCCAGATATCCTAACCGCTGGACGACATCGGAGTTGTTGTTTAAATTATTCATGACAAAATTATAATCACACCATGAGCCTTTGCCTACAAAGTCTAGGTACCAAAAGCTCATAATTCAACTTAATTACTTGAATATTATTGTCCACACTATTGCAAATTCAAATGCAATGTCGAATTACCAAAAGACTATGAGCATTGAGCGAAATCAAATGCAATGTCGCTTACAACTTGTTGAATGTATGTACGCTTGTATCCGACATATTCACGCTAGTATGATCACGTCCACTCTCAAACATTGGATCTCATCAAGCAATAAAGATCAAGTCGCTAGCACTGGGAAATAATATGTGTTCCAAGACTATCATGAGCATAAATCTAAACGATATTATGTCGTGTCAGGCAATAAAGATCGTGTCACAAGCCCGGTACATACATTTAACTGCATATTGCAAGGAGAGAAATAGAGAACATCAGACTTTACACTTTTTTAAGGCTTCCTATAGAAGGCATTTGTCGTCTAGTGACCGTGACCGTGCCCGTGCCCGCAAACAACACAAAACATAAGGTAGACTTATAAAAGAATGTAGAGTAAAAATTACACCTTTTCCGTGAGTAGCTAGTTCGAAACTCTGACAGTAACTTAACCATAACAGCCAGAAGTAAGAATAAGAACATCTCAATCTTAACCGGGGATAATTAGAGAATTATATCGAACAAAACCTAACATTCTGATTAGCGAATTCTTCAATTTATGCGCCAGAGTGTGAAACAGGAGCAGTCACAAACTGACCATCCTTGAATGTGTGAATGTATTGTTGTGGTAGAGCATGCTCTCCCTACAATTTGACAAGGAAATAAAAAAGCAGTGAATCTCATGTACAATGCTTATTGCTTACGATGAAATATAAAGGATACGGTTTTACAACGAGTTTGTGTGAGACGGTCTACCAGATTACTTATGAAAAAAAGAACTGCTATAGTAGCAGCAGTTAAAGTTAAAGCTTAAAACCAATGTACATACCCAATCACCATCAGTGTCAGAAGCAGGTACCATCACATTAATCTCGCTAGATTTAGCGGTTGTTATTGATGTCTCCAAAGAATCTTTGCTCAAGTATAACTGACATCCGCCTGTGTTATCGATAGAAATGGTTGGAGCAGAACCCTGACTTTCAAGGCCGCCAGTTAGGATGTACTTTACGTCTTTACGACATATTATCACATATGTCAGTCAAAATCAAGGAATTTCATTAGTTGACGTACCTGGCACTGCACCTCAACGCTGTTACAGTTCACAATCTCGCAGGCTGCAACAACATCCTGTTTCATCACTCATCATGTGGCAAAGTCAGCACAGCTTTTCATATGTGTAGAACAAAATGAAAAGGGTTTGTTAACATAAACACCTTAAACAAAACTCCCATCTTTGTGCATTTATCAATTGTGATATTATTAACTTTTCCTGCATAAGCAAGACACCACACTCGTGAATAACAGATATAAATGGGAAATACGGAGAAAAACCGAGTCCATGTCAAATATATATCGCGACTACAAGATGTAGACAAACCTTGTATCTGCAAAACAGAATCTTTGCACCCAAAAATATAAACAGATTGCTTCGAGTCACAGTCAGCTATCACCAAATCCTTCTTTCCGATTTGATTTTCAACAGCCCACCTGTCCAAAGTGATAGAAATTAGAGGTACATACAAATGTGCAAACTTTCAAGAGACGCATTAAAAATAGAATAAGTTATATGGTTACTCACTTTCGACCCATCTGAAGCTCTAGCTTTGGAGGGCCTGTTTTAGAAGAAACTGACGCAGCACGAGCCTGCGGTTCTTTCTCAGCCACAGGAACAACACCACTGTGGTCAGCTCGGTTCTTTGTCTTCATGTCGTCGGTAACCTTTCTCAGACCTGTGGACAAGATCATTAGACAACGAAGATAGCCAAAATAACAATTTAATTAAACGCATATAAAATGAATACCTGATGTAAGAGCACCACCGGAACTGATTTGATTGAAGACAGCAGCCATCCCGTTATTTGGTTGTGATGAAGAAGGTTTAGCGGAATCACTGGAGAAGAGCGCAGCGGAGGGAGCAGGAGGTGGTGCAGGAGCAGCAGCTTTTGGTGCCGCAGAGACTGTCGCACTGCCAGACGTACTCCATACAGGTCCCAGGGGATAATAAGTCTTGACATAATCCCTCAAACCAGGTAAATACACTTCCTTCATAGCCTTAGCCCACTCCACATGATTCGGATCCTTGTTTTTGTACTCAGTCAAGACCTAGACATTGTAATAGTACATATAATAATCTCTAGTGAGGTCTCACAATAAATTATTCTGTTAACCATTATTACAAATCAGAGTTTAAAAAAAATAGCTACTAAATTTGTGAAATGGTTACTACGATAATATAGCATCATGATTATCAATGCAAGGGATACTAAAATCAGAGAGTGCAAATTACCACCAATCAAGTGGTATACAATAATATATAGCAAGACCGTCTCATAGAAGTCTTTGTATTAATGTGGTCTTGGAGTCCTTCATTGTCATAAACTTCGTACATAGCTGTTTCGTAACGTAATGTATCTGCTTTTATTGTGATGCAAGATAAAAGCAGCATAACGAAAAGCAACGGAGTACCTTATTGTTATAAAATTCAGCCATTTGCCAACTTTCTTCTACATGTGCTATAGGCATACTCATACCTGTCAATGCAACAATGTCAGAAACTTTCATGAAGTTGTCAAAAAAAAAAAAAAAAAAAAAAAATACAGCATTACAAGTATGGAAAACTAGACAAGGAAAATGGACAGACCGCAGTCTTTGCCAGTATACGCAATCCATGCCAAAGCTGAAAGGCTGTCTGCAACTGATTTCTGATGATTGAAATATTCACAACGTTTTCCTTCAGTTAACGCATTCGCTTTCTGAATCACTTCATTCAGCGGTTTTAGAAATTCACTCAATCCAGCCGTGTCAGGCTTCTGCACATATAAACAACTGCATTTAGTAGGTCAAAATTGATAGCGACGCATGCAGTTACATAATATGGAGTTAGAGTAGCGATCACCAAATCAAAGTTCCAGGGTGAATTGACACCGATGCAGTTACTAACAATTGTATTAACAATGATCCAAAATCTGTTGCATTTCAAACATTGAAACAATAAAAATGACAGCAAAATTTGAAAAAGAAAAGAAAAGAAGACCTGAGTATGTTTAAGTTGAAGGAGAAGATGACGCAGAGAAGAAAAGGCTTGGCTGAGAAGATTTGAAGATTGTAGAACATGACCACCAATGGTCTCTGCAGCCTCCGTAACCTTAGAAACAGTGATGGCGATGAGGTCATCAAAAGCAGCGATGGAGGGATCAGATGAAGCCACGTCATATTGAAGAAGGTCTCGAGAAGAAGAGGAGATGGATGAAACGGACTCGAGCCTCTGAACCGCCTTCTCCAACCTGAGGAAGAGTTGTTCGGCCGACATTGTTAGAATTCAGAGGTAAATCTTGAAATGCAGGTGGTGTTAAGTTGTTAATTCAATCGAATCAACATTGTTGTATTGGCTGTATTGTGTGGGGGTTGAGTTGATTTTTAGTTTTTTTATGATGCGTGTTTGATGAAGAATGGCGGTAAAATATGGAGTAACAGAAATACCATACAACCTGCCTTCCATTTTAATCACAAGTGTCCTTTTTCCCAGAGTTTTTAGGCTTTCTGTTATTAATTAAACCAATTCTCACTTCAAAATTTTCCCATTCATTTTTCTCAAATAAACACTTTTATAGGAGTCAAGTTCATTATTTTTCACTCCAACACACATTATACGGTAACAGCTTTTAAATACAGTTCAATGACAACTACAAACAACAACAACAACAACAACAACATCCGTTGTAGTCTAGTTGGTTAGGATACTCGGCTCTCACCCGAGAGACCCGGGTTCAAGTCCCGGCAACGGTTGACAAAAAGTTGTTAAATCAACACAACAGCAGAAGTTGCCTTCAACAAATGCACAGCACAAACCAACTGTGCAATAAATACAGATAGCAGCAGTATGCATACATTTACGAGGCTCATTCAGTAGCAATTGTTCTACACCTGTAACTAGAAAACTAGTGGTATACATTAAACAAAACATGCCACCATACAAACCATCAATCCAATCTGAGGTTAGTAAGACAAACTAATTTCCTCTTTCTTGTTGTGTATCAATATCATACTTCACACGTAAAAGGCTGACGCCTATATATACATGGTTTTTGGATCCTTAAGTAACCCTCTCTCTCTTCATCTCCATAGATTGTCATCTCCCAATGTCTTTGATTGGATAACAGATCTTGATGGAAACTGGTGCTACTGCTACGGGAGCATCCTCACGAGCTAAGCGATGATCCTGCATACAACCAATTAAAAAAAGCTTCACAATGTTACTCACTCCTATGGTATTATACCCTTATACCAGCAGCGTACAGGCTGGACAAACATTAGTTTGTGAATGACTGCTGTAAATGAGCTTTTATATAAGTCAAGGACTTACTGAACGGAAAGGAAAGTCGTCTGCTTCAAGCATATGCACAATCTGTCCCATCTTTGGCCGCTTACTGGCATCCATATCTATACACCGAAGGCATATCAGCATAACTCGCTTCAATGCCCTTGACGAGGGTTTCACTGTTATTAATGGGTCCACCATGTCTTCTCCATGTCGATTTGCTACCATTCCTCTAAACCAGTCAACCAAGTTCATCTGAAATACATTGACGTTTTCTTGTGATGAGCAATAGATAAAATACCAAACAAACACAGTATTAAACCAAGGTCCAACAACCTCTCCAGGTGGTTTAGAATAATCTACTGGGCATTTTCCTGTGATAAGTTCCATGAGTAGTACACCGAAACTGTAAACATCACTTCCTTCACTGAGCATGCCAGTACTTGCATACTCTGGGGAGACATACCTACAGAGTTATTCTTTGGTTTAGTATGCATAACTAAGTCTCTCAAATGGCATGACCAAATGACAACAAATAAAGCGAAGACAAACCCAAATGTCCCCATGACTCGTGTAGTCACGTAGCTTGCTTCCGATCCCAAGAGCTTGGCTAGACCAAAGTCAGATACTTTAGCATTCCAGTTTTTGTCGAGGAGAATGTTACTGGACTTGACATCACGATGAATAACTTTGGGTTCTAGTCCCTCGTGCAAGTAAGCCAACCTGTGCCAAATATGAGTCACATAAGGGCAAGCAAAAGACAAAGTGCCACGGAGTAACAACAGAAAGAGTGTAATATTTCTGAGCGTCTAAGAAAAAAGAAAGATTTACCCTTTAGCAGTTCCGATGGCAATTTTCATTCGAATGTCCCATGTCAGTGGACTAATAGTCCCGACATCTCCATGCAACCACTGTTCTAGAGTGCCATTTTCCACGTATTCATATACAAGCATCCTGAAGAATAGTACCAAAGAAAACTACAAGAATGTAAGTACAAATTAACAACAGTCGCACTCATCATATTTAAGTCCGACATGCTGATGAATTAAGGTGCACCTTTGCACGCCATCTGCACAATAACCAATAAGTCCGACAAGGTTCTTGTGCCTCACTTTTCCTATGGCTTCCACTTCCACTTTGAATTCCTTCTCTGCCTGCCCCCTACAATCAGCATAGCCACATTTCGTCAAGGACCTTTCAGAGGTAGACAAGATATATACTCCGTCTTGACTAACCACGACATTCTTATATTTTTTCGGAATGTATTTCATTATAAGGCAAGCCACCAAACTGTGATTAAAGCTAAAATACAAGAAGAAACTACTCAAAACGCAGTATATAAATGAACCTGCGTCAATATTGTCAATCACAGGTCATCAGAATATGATGAAATGAAAGGCCTTCAAATGTTCAAGTTTGGAAGTGTATTTGGAGCAATTAATCCAATCTATGTGCTGAACTATTCTAAGTCACATGATCACTTCACAAATATAGCAGCCTACATATGAGTATAACTCAACGTTCAACGGTTCAAGACACCTACTTTTGTTTACGCACAATTAGTCATCACCTAAGCTTGATTACAGTAGAATTACCCTATATTCTCAAAAGGAAATGCCTTTGTTAAATAAAGAGCTCCAATAAAGTAGGAGATATATCTCACTGTAAGATCACACATAGTCACATATGCAATAAAAATCGAAAGAGAAAAAGAAAAAAAGAGTAAATCGAGTTAGAAAAAAGAGAAAGCAAAAGCTTCCAAAGAACTCAAAACACATGATGAAGATGACAAAAAAAAGGTAAAAGAGTTCATTGAGTATTCTACTTTTGCTAAAACAAAGATAACAAAGATATAAAAGAAAAGATCAAGAAGAAGAGAATATTAGACTAAATAAACCTACTTTTGTAACCTTTGATGGAATATACAATCAAGTGGTAGTAACTCAACTCCAAAAATTGTGCCCGAAGATGTAAGCAGGCATTGGAGTAATGAATTGCCTACCCTTCAATATCTTCACACCGACATTTCGACTTTTAGCACAAAAACATGCAAATAGATTTCCACATTTCACACACTGAAAATCATAATAGGGACATAACAATCATAATTCAACTTCACAGCATTATTACAATCCTGCTTTCACCATCGACAATTCGAAATATATATAAATCTTACTTAAACATCTCCCTACTAATTTTGATCATCAACTTTGACCTTAGAGCAGTTTATTGTATACAGTATGAAAATAATGGTAATGTAGTCCAATATCACATTTGTAGAACACACTCATAGCCTAGTTAAAGACATTTCATTCTAGCAATCTCCGATCTGCTGCAACAACTAACCTAGCTCTGCGATAACAATGGCAGTTTGGTACGTAAGCTCAAATGCGAGACCATTGATCAGTGAAGTCGATTGACAGGGAAAAACAGCTTCTTACGGCTCTAATTTTTTTTCTATGTGAACAATTGGATGGGATCCACAAAAAAATTCAGACGAGACATAATTTCCATCAACAATTTATCAAAATTATTGTGCACGTCAAACTTAAAGAGAGCATGAGATTAGAAGTTGTGACAGTCGTTAACGACCTATATATCATTATCCTACAACTAAACTATTGACATTCTCTGCTAACATTTAAAAAAAAAAAAGAAAAAAAGAAAAAACAAGATACTTGTTGTTAAGGAGGTTTTTGACAGCAACAAGAGAGGCATCTTGAAGAAGACCCCTGTAAACGACAGCATAACCGCCTTCACCAACCACATTATCCTGTGAAAACCCTCGCGTGGCAAGCTGAAGCTCTTTTAAGCTAAACCACCTGCCCCACCCAATATTAGGCACGTCAGACCCCACCGACAACTTACTTGAAGAGCACGCATCAGCATCACTGCTACTCTCCCCCGATCCACTTACTAATATCCCAATTTCCTGTATTTTCTTATTTTTCAACTCCTCAACTAAAGGGATTACACCTGAATTTTGGGTTAACAACATACGGTTTGGAGTTGGGGCCTTGTTTTTCCTGTTGAGCAAGCATAAACAAAGGACAAAACAAGAGAGTAACAACATAGCAACAAATATTAAAATAGAAATGTAGAGTTTTAGACCCATGAAAGTGTTTGAGCTAAGTGTTTGGGTCAACATGTTTGGTGCCACCATTATTATGGAGAACAAGTGATATGAAAGTAATGGGGAGAGAGAGAGAGAGAGAGAGAGAGAGAGAGGTGGGTGAGTGAGTGGAAATGGGGAAAGCAACAGAATAGAAGCACAGAAATGCAGGAGTGTAAAGGGAGGGAGGGAGGGATAGAGTTTTGAGTAGTGTGTGTATAAGTGTGAGTGTGTCTCTGTGTTCATTTGGGGAGCGCTTTCGACGGGATACTGTTATTACTCCAATCAATGCTCTCCTATTTTCCTCAACCACTTTATTTTTCTCTTTAACCTTGGATTTTCACCTATCTCAATCAAATTGAGTTGTAAAACTTGGAATATATTCTTTCGGACTTTTTAAAACTGAATCAACTGAATGAATTAACTAAATTGAATCGAATCGAATGTAAGTTCAATTAAATAATATAAATTATGTTGAATCAACTAAAGCCAATGAAATTGAATCGAATGAAGTTGAACTAAACTAAACTGAAGTATGTTGAAATGAACTGAAAATAAGTTGGAAAGAACAGGTACTTATTCAAATTCATACTACGGAGTATTTTTTTTTTAATACTTGTGAAACTATAAACAGACTCGGGCTACACTCATAAATGGAGGAGAGCAAGCCCACATTATAAGGCCCATAAAGTTTCATCCCAAAATCAACTAACAATAGAGTGTAGTCTTTCGACTTTATAAAGTGTGCAACTTTCATTTTAATGATCAATGTAAAACTTACGTATGAAGTTTATTAAAAGTCTCTTCACGTACTTTTTCTTTCACGCTTTACATTTCCTTAACATTTGTTTTTACCAATAATACTTAGTGCAATACTTGGTATAATTTAATTTAATTAGTTTGAATAGATCTCTCTACCCAAAATTGTTAGCCTAGGTTGTTCCTAATGAATTCTAAGTATGGCATTCAGGCAGTTGATAATCTTGAATATGGGTTAATGGGTAGGTGGTGTAATTATATAACCGGCTACGAGCCTCCTTTGTCTTAAAACCAAGGGAAATGGCATCAAGAGCACGTGTACGGTGGGTGGTCCAAACAAACAGATCTGATTATTAATATTGATATTGGGAAGCAAACTTGTGCTATTCGTCCAGGCCCATTTAACATTTTCCAAATATGGGCCCATCACCCCAACCATCTTATATCTCACTTGTAGGAGCTGCTTAACACCCTTTGAAACGTGGCATCGATTATTTATGACCCAATTTGACTTAAGACAATACCCCCTAAATTCACTCAAGATCACACCATCATGACATTGCCACCCAAAAATTGACCTACTATTGGATTAATCACAATATAGTTTAAAGAACAAGGGTCTTACTTGTTCATATACACAACGATATACGGAGTAGTTATTCTAAACATTATGAAATTGTACTTATATATTTCGTCAAAAAATTATGACAACTTGTTAGGCGGAAACATTTGTCTTTCATAAAATGAACATTCTCATCTTCACAACTGTCAGACTTGCATATATGCATTTATACTAAGGGATTCTTCACAATTTGCAAAAACATTTGGGGATCTAAGTTGATAGTGGTCGATAAGGTGATGGTGAACTGATGGGTAATGGCTAGTACTCGTAATAGTTATTTTATTGGCATTGATTAATGATATTGGATAATTAGTACTAACCCTTACGAGACTAAAATATAAATTGCTTGCATAAGTTGTATTTAATTTATACTCTTATCATCAAAATTAACTTTACAATAGGTGGTAACCTTTATAAATTTGGTGACAAAGAAATATACCTTTTTAAAAAAAATAAACATTTCAAATAAATTAGTGGACAAAAAAATGTTATTTTGATAAACAATAGAGAAAATATATCATGGTTAAAATAAAGGGTTTTTCCCAACTGTACCCCTGTACTATTGAGTTTTCCCAACTGTACCTCTGCGTATATCGTATTCCCAACTGTACCCCTGAGTTTCTTTAATAACTCCAACTGTACCCGTGAGTTTCTTTAATTTACCCAAAATCATACCTGAAATCATACCCAAATTGAGCAGGAGGAAGGATCGCAAAGTTCAACGATGAAGACAAGCCAGAATGACGATTAACCGCAAAAGCTCAATAAAGAAAAGGAGAGGAGACGGTTATAATGAACGGGCTGAAAGGTTTCAAGGGTTTTAAAAATTGAATCAAAAGAAATAAATGACGGTTAATAAATCGACTAACTTAATTTACAACTAATCCGCCCATCGCAGAAATCAAAGCGCTTCCACGTAGCCAAATTACGATCCTAATTGGCATTTAACGGTGATAATTGGCGAACTAGCGTAAATAGTTATGGTCCAGAGTAATTAAGGAAACTCTGCAGACAAATGATACGATATACACAGTGAAAGACAAATAAAACCCAATAATACAGGGGTACAGTTGAGAAAAACCCTAAAATAAATAAATACTCCGTAAATAAAATAGGTCCGTGAAGGTTAGAAAGAGGCGATAGTAGCAATTAAGTGGGAAGGAAAGGAGAAGATATTTAGTGGGGTGGGTGTTGGGTCACATACTCACAACTCACAAGTCACAAATATCAAAGATATTTTATGCATCCCAAAAAAATATCCTACTAACCAAACCATGGTGAGGCCAGAGGAACCAGAGTTAAATGAACGAGGCAGAGTGTTAATCTCTTGAATGAAACCCTAATTTGGCCCCTCTTTATATACCAACTACACTCACCTAACAATTTCTTCACTACTACTACTACTACTCCTCCTCCTCTTTCACTCTCTTCCTCCATTATTACAAACTCTATCTAATCTAATTTTCCTTGAACAATGGCGGAAGTTGAGTACAGATGTTTCGTTGGCGGTCTCTCATGGGGCACCGACGACCGTTCTTTGGCTGAAGCTTTCAACAAGTTTGGTGAAGTTACTGATTCTAAGGTCCGTTTTAACACGGAGATCTGATATCATATTCGACGGACCTAAACCCTCCTGACTATTTTATCTGATTTCTCTCTCTCCCTCCCTCCCTCCCTCCGCTGTTACTTTCTGTTACTTTCCTACTGTTACTGTTACTGTTACTGTTACTATCTCTTTCTCTTGTTACTGTTACTGTTACCGTTACTGTCATTCCCTTCTTTTTGTTATGAATTCCTTCTACGGTATGTTCATTTTCTGTTTTTGCTTTTTTGTTTTTTATTTGATTTGTGTTTCTGTTTTCTTTGTTTGGTTAGTAATTTGTGTTTTGAAATGCAGATCATCAATGACCGTGAGACTGGAAGATCCAGGGGTTTTGGATTCGTCACTTTTGCAAATGAGCAGTCCATGAGAGACGCCATTGATGAGATGAACGGAAAGGAGCTCGACGGACGTTCAATCACTGTCAACGAAGCTCAGTCTCGTGGATCTGGAGGTGGCGGCGGCGGTGGTGGCTACCGTAGTGGTGGCGGTGGCGGTGGAGGATATGGAGGTGGTGGTGGTGGCTATGGAGGTCGCCGTGAAGGTGGTGGCGGTGGAGGATATGGAGGAGGAAGTGGTGGTGGTTACGGTGGTCGTCGTGAAGGTGGTGGTGGCGGAGGATATGGCGGAGGTGGTGGCGGTGGATACCGTGGCAACTCTGACGGCAACTGGAGGAATTAAGTGGAAGATAAATAACTGTTGCTGCTTTTCGGTCTTAGTTGTTTTATCTCTGCATCGGGTCGTAGTTGTTCTGTGTTACTGTCGTTAGTGTTTTGCTTTGTCGTAGATGAGTTGATCGATGATAATGAATTTGTGTTCCGGAGAATGGTTTAAATGAATGAAATGAGCACATTTATCTCAGATTTACTTGGCCTTCATTTTCTGCAATGTTTTTACCTATGTTGCGCGATTATATGACGTGCTAGATAGTACTCGTTCGTATCTGAAAAATGCCACCCGTTTCTCTGAAAAGCTATACGGCTAAAAACAGCATTTGATATTTTGGTTCATGCACAACCACCATTGTCATTCAAAAAAAAAATCTACACTTCCTAATTTACCAATTACAAGAAAGAAGTAAAACCAGTAAATTTGACAAATAAAAACAGAGAAAACTAAGTCAAATGTCTTGCTAAAATCTTACTTTGGTTTTGCAACCACAACTGCTGCTGTTGTTCCACAGCAGGCATTGCAGCGAAAGTTCCGAAAGGATCATTATCAAAACTTAGGTTGTTTTGTTGGTTTAGATTATCCACGTCTATACTGTTTGCTCGAAATGTTGGTGCTGCTTGAAGCTTAGGACCTGAAGAGAACAGGTCTTCGTTGCTTGGTTGATTGAATAGAACAATGGCGTTCATATTGTTAGCAATTCCATCCACTATTGGACCAAAGATGTCGTTCCCAAAGCTAGGATGACAGACTTTAGGTGCATTTGGATTGAAGTTGTCACTTCCAAAGCTGCGATGGCTAACTTTGGGTGCATTTGGGCCAAAACTACCACTCCTGAAGCTAGGTTGATAAAGTTTAGGCGCATCTGAACTGTCGAAATCAGCAAATAAGTCAATCGGTAAACTTTGGTGACTCTTATGTTTGCCTGTACTACTATTGTTGGTACTCGCTTGGAATGTTGGTTTAATGAAACCGTTGTCATTCCCAAAATCGTCTCCGAAGTTGGCCTTGAATGTAGTTGGTGCTGAGTGACTGAGATCCAAACCCAGATTAGCTGGAAAACTATTTGAGAAATAGTCTTGCCCATTCATGTTCGTATTACCGAAGTCCGCACGGAAAGTAGGTTGGGTGGTAATAGTAGTACTCTCTATTCCAAGGCCAAAATCATCTCCAAAGTCTGCCTTAAATGCTGTAGGTGCTGAATTTATGCAACCCAAACCCAAAGTAGTCGGAAATCCACCTGAGAAATGACATGACCCGTTCATGCTGGTACTACCAAAATCAGCTTGAAAAGTAGGTGAGGTAGTATTACTCCCTACAGCAAACCCCACATCAGACGGAAAACCACCCTCTGCGAATTGAGCATCAATGCTAGTAGTTACACCATATGATCCAAATAGGTCGCCCTCGCTACAATGAGCTCCATTAATCCCATTCAAATCATCAATTGTATCAGCTAAAAACGGATTAATGTAGTTGTTTCTAAGAGGTAATGGTGCAATCGTGGTCAAGGCAAGACTATTAGCTGGATTAACAATAATACTGCTAAACAAATCCATTTCAGATGAATTGTTACCAATTATGTTGCTATCAGTAAATTGATTACTTGGCTGAGATGAAGTTTGGTTTGAGGTTTCAAATAAAACCAACTCCCAACCAACTTTATCATCGGACTCAAACCCTTGTTCTTGCCTCGGATTTTGTATTTCTGGTGGCGATGATGGACCGTCTAAAGACAAAAGATCCATAACCGAACTGATTCCCCTGTGATCAGTTGGGTCGGATCTCACGGAAAAACTGTCATTTCTGCTAAAAAACTCCTCACTTTGAGGTACGTTCTCTCTACCAGGATCCGAATACCTATCTGGGCTAAATCCGGGATCTGCACTTATAAGGTCTTCTAACGATGTGCAATGAGACCCGTCATACTCTGACATGGAACGGTCTCTGTCCACTGTATCCCACCGTCTTACGGACCCTGAGTCGGAGTCTTTGGGGCTAAGTGGTGGAAGACTAGTACTAATCCCTGGTGTTCTGCCATTTGTTCCAGGAAAAGAGGACTGATCTTTAAGAAATTCTTGTAGGGTTTCGACTAATTCGTTTGATATCTTTTGAACACTGGGGTATTCCGAGGTTCTACCAACACCAACTGTTTTACACAAGTCGTAAAATGAGCAAAGCTCCTCAAATTGTTTAGAGGCCTTGACACAAGTTTGGAAGGCACTTACACAGTTGTTGTATTGTAAATGGAAAAAACTGTCTAGTAATAAGGCTAGACCATCGGAGATGTCGCGGTATAGCTCAAATGTCTCTTGGACTATGGCGTATAGGCACGTTTGGACAAGTCGGTTGGTCTTGGCCGCGCCTGTAGGGCGTGTGGCTATGGCTCGGTCTAGCAGCCTCTGCCAATGTGATATCCTGTCAATTGACGAGGACGAAATATGAGATTCTCTCTAAAGATATATGAAGTCTTATACTCATTACCAAAGTCTAATACTCCTTGTATAATCATCTACACATGCCATGTAACTCAATTGATAGAGATTGTTTGGAAATGGTATCCAACACGAAAAACAATTAGCAGTTCATTTACTATATAGAGATGTTTTTGAAACAAAGACGATAATGGACGATATGAATACGACAACGAAGAGCAAAATCACAAAACATAAAAACACAACATGAATAATGGCATTTGATAAATGAATAGTTTATTTATGGTAATGAATGCTGTTAAGAAGAATACCTGTCTAGGAGTACACTGGGCTTCATGTCACGAACAATAGGCACATTCTTCTTAGAATAGCCCCTCGTTCTGCCATATTGATGATGAGATGTACGACGTTGAAGCTTACCGGTAAGAAAGCAATCAAGTCGTTCATCAAGGTATAAAGCAAACGTCCGTACAAAGGCCGTGAAGTCCCACGGACAAGAAGTGGTAGACTCATCACGAAACGACGAGAGGTTAAGGATCTTGTACCCACGCTTCATCGCGTGCAGGACCTCTTTGGGAAAATGTGGGTCCCCGTCTTGGAAAATGCGAAGTACTAGCATGAGTGACTTTACTGCCACAACCCAATTTTTAGTCCTCCCTATGCGGCGTCCTATGGCTCGAGCACACGACCCTGCGTAGGCCCTGTTTGAGGACACATGTTGTAGGACCTCTGTCACGTGTCGCTCATCTACAGGTGTCTCTTCGTGGGTGGTAGCCCTGAGGATTGCGACCTCGAGGCTTGCTGCATCTGATCCCCCTACCTTCGCTAGGCTTATGCTCGTTTGGTCCTTTACTGCCGCGATAGCCTTCTTAAGCTTGCTTGGCATTATATTCTCGTATTAACACCTGCTGACTAAATTTCTCTCCTATTTATTAACAATCCGATAAACTTAATTAATGGTATTATCCTTGATCGTTAGCAAAAATTTCCCTAGGACAAAATCCTCCAAATTGTCGAGGGAAATTATTGTGACATGAAATATGGTAGAAATGCCCTAGAGTAACTCGGTACAAATTTGGATATCAATGCGACATTTTGTATCAAAAATGTATGTTAGTTGTTTGAGAAATCTGTGTTGGAAGAGAAAGAGAATTGACAAAATTTTTGGAAGGAATGAAGGTAGGAAGGCAAATAATGGGGGAGGAGAATAAAATTGGGTGGTGAAGAATAAAGGGCCCAAAAAAGTTAGTGGGAGGCCATGACATGACTCACTCTAAAATTTCAAGCTGTTGATTCACTTTACTCTAAACGTGACAAGGACTCTCTACAAAATAAAACTAGTCCATCTCATCATGATCGTTATGTTAGTTATAAATTTATAATTGACATGGACTAGTCACCATAGATATGGCCACCTATTTCTCTAGGTAGGAGACGTGGATAAGTGTTCTTGGATTTTTTTCATTTTTTTAGTTAAAAAATTTAGCGAAAGAGGAGCTGCAATGCAACGCCATTATAACGGTAAGGTCGAAATTTAGATATGAGACTCACTACGTCGATATCTTAATTAGAATCACAAAACTAAAACATTTTTATTAAAGTGATTGGATTTTGAACGTTAAATGTCATGAGACCGTCTCATTTTGTGAATCCTACTTTCTTTTTTTTTTTTTTTCAAAGAAAAACATCAAAGGGTTACTCTGAAACCGTCTTTCGAAAAGTTGTCCGACTTTGAAATGACAATCAACTAATGGGCTTACGGGTAACTAACGTCTCAGTCTCTCAGACCTCGTAGCTGGCCCAATATTTATTTATTTATTTTTAAATAAAACCCGCGAAATTGAAATATTTGAGTGGTCAATCAAGTCGCAGGAGAAACTCAATATGACGAAGACGAACACACTATCTCCTCTCTGCATTTCTCTATCAAAGATCGCCGATTACTACGGTAATTTATTCATGCAATTTTGTCATTACTACTGCGTTTGAACGTCTTATAATTCAGTTATGATCTTCGTATTTTACAATTATGCTCGCAATCTCAAACCCTAATTCTGTTCCGTCTATAATTTGCTGATTTTCCTCAACTCAATTGTTTTATTTTAGGCCTAAGATGATGCAATTAGTGTTTCTTGACGATGTCGGTGATGTAATCTGGTATGAAAATTTGTGATTTCCCTAATTTTTACGGATTTTTCATCGACTCTTTCGTCTGAGATTAGGTCACTTCTGAACTTACTTTTCGTTTTTGTATGGTTTCTGGTGACAATTGTGATTACAGTTTCTGATTATATGCGTTTATCAGCTTATGTTTGATGCATTTATGCATTTTATTCACTGATCGCGCAGTGAAGTGCATTAAGTGTGTGGAAATAAGTTTAGTATGTGGTTTCATTGACTCGTGCCTTATCCATTAGGCCGTACGTGGAGTCGTATTTATATTTTGTCATCCCGTAGATCATCTTGTGCAGATAAGTTTCGATGCATAGAATAGTTTCTGATAGCTGATACCTACTTATGAACCTGTATCAAATACACGTAGTCAAGTCGGAGAAACATAGTTTGGGGATAATAGCAATTGTACCTTACCTTGTAGAATCCTCTTTTTACATTAGTGGATCCAAACTTGTAAGTAACTGGTTATAATGGTCTGGACCTTAGATATTGTAGTTAGGCAAGGAGTTACTTTGCAACTATTGAAATTATCTTTTGGAACGTCAATATATGTAGTAGGATGATGCAAACTAAGGAAAAGGGGTAGAAAAGGAAATGAGACAAGTCACCCGAGAAGAAAAAGGAAATGGGACGGTCACCCTCCTATACACTATCATTTGGTTTTGTAACAACAGGTTTATGTATCACTAACATAATGGGGAAATAGGAGATTGATGGTTTTTTAAGGAAAAAGACTTGTGACTATGTAGTAGTATTGAGTTTGAAACATGGAGATCTTTTCTGTACCCTTTAAATATTCAAAGGACCCACCTATAACGACACATTTTTTGGGGAATCAATGTGCAGGTGCTTAGTATACCTGCAACTATTAATTAGAGGTTAAGAACTATATTGAGAATATATGTAGGACCAAATATAGGAAGTTGTTGATTCAAAAGCAAAGATGCTCACTCATGTCATGGCAATTGATGTTAAGTAAGATTGTTCTGTTGTTAGATGCGAATTCTCATAGATTTGGTGTGAAAAAAGATCATTCCCAGGTCGATCAATTTGAAGATTTTAAGCATATTAGAATTGTTGTGTCCTTTCTTGGCTAATTCATTTGCCAATGCTCAATACATGAGGTCCACATATCTAGCGAACAAGATTTTTGATTGGTCAGGTTGCTAATTATTCATTGTGATGTGTCAACCAACTGGTTTTAGATATACCCAAGCACATGTACCTCTTTTGGTTTAAAGTGTAGAGTTTCTCTCTTCCTTGACCCCATTCACTATCAACCTTATATTTTTTAGATCATCCGCTAGCTGTTATATAATTAGGAGCTCTATAGAAATGTTACCTTAGTTCTTCAAAGGCTTCTTCAAATTGTGTGGTAAAGCCGTAAAAGGTCGGACACTGGAACTTATGCAGCCATATTGTTATGTTGAGAAGTATGATCTTCTATGTTTAGCGATTTTCCCGTCATTTTTCCACTTTAATCCACGGGTTAATAGGATATAGACTTTTGCATTCATTGACCTTCTAGCAGTTAAAATTTTATACCGTGAAATATAAACTTTAGGATTCATGCATAAATGATGTTTGTATTACCGTGTTATTTATAAAAAATGATCAGCTAGCATGAAATAATGCTTAGATTGCAGGATTTAAGGCTTTTAATGCTTGACATATGAAGATATTACAGGCTGAGATGTTTCATGTGGAGTAGTATTATCATCTATAGGACGGAAAAGATTGTCAGCTTTATGTTGGACTCAAAGCATCAATTCTTTCATTCTTTTATTTAAGCGGCTTCCGTGAAGGGGTGTTATTCTGATAAATGAGGTCGATTAAGTTGCTACTATATTTATCCTTTTCTTTCTCTAAGCTTTGGCCTTTTAGATACATATCTTTTCTAAAGGATTGCATTTGACTGTTGATTAAGTGGAATGAAGCTTCTATTTCACCTTATTAGGATATTGCGGAGAATTTTATAATGTTACTGGATGCCTGATCTAAGTAGAATTTTATCAGGATGGGGAATCTTTGTCAAATAGGGTAAGAGAATTTCATATCATGATAACTATTAGCTGTTCAACATCAGTATCCTAGAGCATGTCTTTGTAATGATATTTAGGCTCCTCGAGTCGTAAAATGTCAAATATCCGCTCTTTATTTGTTGTGTAACATTTTTGGGGTCAATTGGGGACCGCCATGAAAAGTACGGAGTATTATGTAACTTTGAGAGAACTGACAGTTACTAAATCTAACACCTCATCCAGGGTCTTATTTTGGAACTTTTTCCTTTGCTATAACTACAATCCTAACCTTAGGTACTAGTGTGTACTGTGTACTGCTGAGAAAATTAACTTCCAACAAAGAAATAGGATCTCTGGAAATGGAGCAGAAGATTCAAATGCCTTTTTGAGGATCTTTTCATATTGGCCCATATTATCAGCTTGTGCGTGCAAATGAGCTTTTGACGATTATCTTTTAGATAGGAATAGTGGTTTTTGGAATGTGAGTATGTGACTCAAATTCCGGGGAATGCATCGTGGAGGAGATGAGAGTAGAGTCCTGAGAGTGCTTAATTAGTAATTGCCGCCCCCTCTTCAAAAGGTGGATGTTCTGAGTTTTGACACTGCTGAGTGCTTAGTTATTTCAATGTCGTTATAAGTGTAATGGTTACCTCAATCTGAGTGTATAAAAACACTAAAATACTAGAGAATCATAGGTTTGATACACAACTTGACGTAACATTACATGATCAACGGTCAAAAACGACCATTTAAATTACAGTTACAACATACAAGGAAAGGATAAAAGTAACCAAGGCTGCTTCTAGTAAATCATAGTTGCTCTTCGCTTCAAGTGAAGGTATCTTTGCTGCCTATAAACGTGTTCAAAGATGAAATAATTAATCAAGGAACCAAATGAATAGACATTTGTTGATCATAACTTTATACCTTGGGTTTTTTCATTGCCTCTTTAGTTTTGGAAAATAAATACATATTCAAAAGTGCAGGAGACCGATATCTGGTGGAATCTCGCATAATTTTGGGATGTTGTCATGTGCCCTTTTATCTTTTTGATTTAGAGATAGGATAAGGTAGATAAATAATGTTTATAGATTCAGATTCTCTTTGTGAGTAAACTAGTGTTATTCGATAATCTTGCATTAGAAAGATGATAGTTTATTGGACTTTTATGACCATTTATACGACTTCAACACGATTTTCCGAATTTCTTAGGTTTTTCTATCAACGTAGCTTGTATTCATAGTCTCCTGCTTTGTTAAGCAACGTAAAGACTGATAACAATGACATTGTAGCTATTGATAATGTTAGCTTAAGCACAATTGGCATGCATGATCATACTGTTTCTGTATCTTAAGGCTATATCATACGTCAAAACTTGAGAAATAAAGCATTGATAGATTAGATATAATGGTGGAAGGATACCTGAAGTTGTCATTGAAGCTCATGCAGTTTCCTTGAGGAGTGCTTGTAGTTGGGAAACGGGACCTGGCCCCCTTCAATCAATTTGATATCAGCTACAAGAATTTCATAATGCCTCTTGATTTCATCAATGGATTTCCCATTCACAAACCTTGCAACATTCTGCCAACGGTCTTTTGTGTCCTTGTCATACAAAGCTAGTGCCCTTTCGAAGTCCTTGTTTTGCTGTGCAGTCCATGTTGAGCTTACACTCCTGCTTGAGCAATAAGAGTTTGACGACATTGTATGGGCGTTTCTAACTGAGTAATGAGAGCCTTGAAATAGAAAAGGAGTAAAGTTTTTGTGTGAAGAGCTCTAGGAATAGAAATAGAACTTATGGGGTTTCAGGCTTTATTTTGTGGAGAGATGTTTGAAACGAAGGTTACTTATATAGTGGAAGAAAGGGTGGCATAAGGAAAATAGAGGGAGAGAGAGAAAGAGGTTCGCGAATATGGCTAGTCTAGTTTTAAACCACACGATCAAAATTCCATTAGAGAAACAGAGCAAAGGAACATCAAGGCAAAAGAGGTGACGAGAATCACTTTCTAAAGGATGGAAAAGGAGAAGGGATCTCTTGGTTTTATGGACTATGTACTTTCCGACACGAAGATTCTTTTTCTCAGGGGAAAAGAGTTTTAGGTTATTTTATCAGTTTGTTCCCCTGTGGTGAATTAGTTGGGTGGTCTCTTGCAAAGCCTCTTTAGTCATTACTAAGTAGAAATAAGCCCCTGTACTTTTGAACCTTCTAAGACCCTACTGCAGTAAATTCGTTCGAATTTTACAGGTGTGTTTTTGATGTCGTTTCCCTTGCTCAAATTTAATAGTAGGGGCTAGTGGACCTTTGTTTTGAAGAATTAGCGGGATAATTGTACCATTAGTCAGAATTCTGGGCATAAAAAGGTCCTAATAATGGACCACAAATGACAATAAGGTTGTAAATATCTCTTCCTTTTATGTCGACACCTAGATTAGCTGTTTAGGCACAGTGGCTAACATTTGCATTTATCAAGCGAGAGTGAATTTTATGTGAGTTTCTTTTGCAGTTCCTTTTTCCTTAGATTGTTTACTCCTGAATTGCTTGTGAACTTAATGTTATTTGAAAGTACTCCGTACCATGGATGCCAGACTGATGATGAAGTCAACTTGAATGCTTAGGACTCTAGGAGTCTCATCGGAATTCAGACGTCTTAAGTATCAACCATCAATGATATCAATGATGTTATGGAATGCAGAGGACTCGCGCATGTAGACGCAAACTTTTGTCCTCAGTTTCTTTTTCTCGTAGTATGGAGTGGTAACTTCTGTCAAAAAAAAGAAATGTCAGAGATTTAAACATAAACACAACCTGTGCGAGTTTAGACAATGACATTCTGAAACATAACACAAATTTTACGTTCTAATTATATGTTTGGCTAGAGAGATACGTGGCCAAAACCGTCAAAATTAGAGAACTGTTTATCTTTTCCCCTTCAATGACCTTTGGATATATATTATGGGGTACTCCTTACTTAAGTAGTACAAGTAGTTCGTTTTGGAGTTGATTGCATTGGATAAACATGAATGCCGAATGATGTACAACTTACATGAACTACTTACTTTCAAATAAAAAATTGTTTACATTATACGGAGTATTTATTTCTGGCAGGTTGTATGTTTGGCTTTTATGTTAATACAATATTGCATAAGAATCCTCCTAATGTTACCCTTTAAATTTGTCTGCAGACTTATTTGTCCTGACTACTGGGTCCTGGTGGCTTGAGCTCAGGTAAATTTTAAATTCAATGAAACCAATACGCAAGCATGCATATAAATGTATTTATTGCCATAGCAGTTTTTTGGGTATTTGAGTTGCATAGTTTTTTGCTCATAGAACTATATTCCAAAACCATTTACTGGCCACCTGCCTAGTTAAAGCTTAGATTGCCGTTGTGTTACGAGTTTTGGGTATGTACGAGTGTTGATTTAGGCATTGCCGTTGCCCGCTGCTGTGAGCATATGATCATCTTTCTTATTTGCTAAGTTCACGGCATCGGGCTTTATAACCTATATGGGGTGCGTAGTTTCATAAAACAAGTTATGAGAAGAGACCTTAAACACTTTTGCTTATCCCTATGATTATGAGTGTACTTGCCTATATTTAGGATTCTTATTAGAAGCTGTAGCTAGGCTTTTATGATTAGGAGGCATTTAAGCAAAATTGACATTACATAGCTAACTGAGCCTCAAGTGTGTTTCACGTGCATCGGTAATTCATTTGCATAGGCCTTGTTTGTCAATCAGCTGGCTGTTTTGTTTGGTTACAATAACTCGAGGATAGTCGACTTGGAATGTCATTAAACCTTGTGCGCTATGGAGTAATGTTATTATTGATTGATTGGTCAAGTAAATGTTGGGGGGGTTTACATGATTTTGGTGGTCGGATCATTCTCACTTTACTTTGTGCCTAGAATTTTTCTTTTTGACTCTTGTTTGCGTGGTGGTTTAGAGGACAAGAACAAGATGCCATGTTTACAGTTTGTACGCAGCTGTTGTTATTTCTGAAGTTGGTCTTTTGGGTCATTTTTTCCGGTTGAACAAAATCATAATTTGGGTATGATTGACGGTTTATGTTGATCTTCGAGTTGACTATGTAATCTAGCAGTCTAGGACAGAGTATGCGTTACTCTAAAAACAGTCTTTTTTTTATTGGACTTGTAGCACATTTTAGACAGGTCTTATCATTGGACACGAATATAGGTGTGTAACATTTGTGGAGCAATAGAGGGAATGAACAATGTTATGGGGTTCTTTCAAAATGGAAAATGGAAAATGTGGCTCAAAATATAGAAGTACTACTTGGGCCATACTCATTCTTTGATGTTCTGAAGTGGAACTATGGAACTACTTGGACTGTCCTTTTGGGCCCATTTCTTTTTTCTTTTTTTTTTTTTTTTTTGGGTTTTGGACAATGATCTTTAAATTACTAATATATGAGATCATGCTTGGTCCGACCCGCTAAACCAAACTTATAATTCCATTCTGTCTCGGACCGGTGAACATCCTAGCTCTCCAAAACTTTGCTTTATACTATAAACATCCCAGTCGGCTACTTATGTCGAAAGCTTCAATTTTACGTGGATTTCCTTAAACACTTCAACTGTAATCAAGTGTTACAATATTACATGACTGTCTGTTAGAAGAATAAGACACGGTAGGTACATATTTTTTTTTTTTTTTTGGGAAAACATAAATAATTTAGATTTAAGGTAATTTTGGTGGAATATATCAATAGAAATTGATTTGGAAGGTAGCTAGACTTTGATTACACTCTAGCCGGCATCATAATTTCGCTGGATTGAATGTTTTGCATTCTTTACAGTTGGAACGAACCCACACAAAACTACAGAAAGGGACCCAATTTTCAAGCAATGAATGCACAAGATCCTCTTCCAATCAAATTACTAGCGACTTCAAGGTATGTACTGTACTGTGTACCATCTCACTAATTTGTTTTCAATGCTAATATTTGTCATTTCTTTACGTTGTTTCTATTTAAACATACAATTCTAGAATCTCAGTTATCTCACACATCTACAAATTTGTATAAAACTAAATAAATGTAAAACCATAATGCTAGGGAGTACGGAGTATATGCTATTCACTCAATGTGGATCTCTCATAGTTAAAGTCTATTTTGTCTCTTGTCACTTCATACTACGTTTTTGAGACATACATTGCTCAGAATTTTAATCAAATAGGCTTTGTACATGACTTGATGAATTAGAAATTCATCAAGACATATTTAGAATCGAGGCAATGCCTTTCAAAGGTGTTGAGATTCTCACCTATATTTATTATTTAATGTTTACCATATACTCCGTAGGATTGAAGTTTATATGTCAAGGTTTTTATTCTTCGGAACTCTAGCCCTATTCTAAATCTCTAGATTGGCTGAACACTTAAAAGATGGCGATACAAAGTAATAAGTACAACTGTACAATGAATTTATAAAAATTCAATAGTGTTTTCCATTGCCATTAAGATATTTTTTTTTAAAATGATGGAACAATTATTCTTATAATGTAGACAAGCTAATAATGTTGTAAGAAGTTGGTGTTGATTAGATTGACCCTTGTGTGATAAGGGCACCTAGGGCAAAAGAGTTAAAGATGCATTATGGAGATGTTGTCAGTTGTTGAGGAGAGAACTCTTCCAATAATACTCCCTACTTCTAAGTTTTTCTTTTTGGGTGAATCCACACAAGTGTGCTTATTAAATAGTAGTATAATGAAATGATTAAATCAGGAGTGAACAATAAGTATAAGAGGTTAGGGTATGGCCTTCATGGCTATATGAAGTGGAGACAAATTCATATGGCATTTGCCAAGTTGATCAAAACCTTAAGACACACTACCCTTGAAACTAATAAATCTATGGTCTCCTTTATTAATCAAGGTTTTTTTTGTTGTATTTATGTCTACAAATAGGTGTTGGTCTCCCTTAAAACGGGTTACCCGTTTCTTGGGAGAAACGGGTCAAATAGGGGGGAAAAAGACAAGGAACTAGTGGGGGAGAACAACTTGCTCCCCCACTTGTCCTTTGTCTTTTGTGGGGTATTTGACCCGTTTCTTGGTTTAAGACGGGTTACCCGTCTTAAACAAGAATTTGTGCTACAAATAGTGTTTTTTTACCGGTTTTCTAATAAATTTTAATTCTACAGAGTTGTTTCGGGTACAAAGTTAGGAACTAAGTACACAAACTAAATACAAGTTGAATACAAATTGATTACAAAGGAATTAATCACACCAAGTCCCGTGGGGTCTCTTGCTCCTTGAGTGCTGACCGGTCTTCCTCTCATCCTGAAATACACAACAAACCTAGCCCCGGGATTCCAGGGAATGACCCTCCGACGCTCAAGTCAGTTATGCAAACTTAAATAAATTTAGAGAGAGAAAAAACCTTTTAGTGAGAAGTTTTGTGAGTTATATGTGGATGATCTGTTTTTAGGGTTTATTTTCTTATTTATATTAATACCTGATTTGTCTTCTTGTGGTGCCGGTCCGTACAGTACGGAGCTGTTATGGTACCCGGGTCCCTCTTGATCCGGGAGGATGCCTGGGGTCCTTGGTATATGGATTGCCCCCGGCCCCAAATCCATCCGGCCCGGTACAATGTTACCCGGGATAACTGTATATAGTATTACTTATAACTCTATGTTCTCTATCTTGGTGATCTTATCGATTGACTTTTAGAGTAAATAAGTTTTCAAACATAAATGGTTAGTGTTTGAATGTCCGGTGGAATACAATTTGGATATTTGCTTTTAGCACTTCTACGTATATATAGTAAATTGTGCGTCATAAGGCTAATTTTGGAGGTTTAAACAGAGTAATCCATATGTATTTAAGACGACTTTAAAAAGCACGAATGAAGACACAAATGGGCACAATAATCTTAAATTGGGATATTGAATAATCTTATCCATTAACTTGTTAAAAAATGCACACTGATTTGCTTGGTACACTAATAATACAAGAGTAATAATAATAATAATGTATGTTTTCTTAACTGGTTGATGTGATAGGATATCAGATCGGGTTGGAGCTAGAGATATGGTTGTTTTCCATTCTATTCATAGGTACATCTTCCCTTTCCTCTATCTTTTTGTGTTTTTGTAGTGCATCGTCACGTGATCTTTGACCAAACCTGTCGTATATTTGTATTTCACTTGACCTTTTTAAATACGGAGTAGTATATTGTTGGAGATGAACTCAGCCTAATATACATTCCCACATGCGATCCCACATCGGTTGTGAGATGAGAGTTGTTCTTGTATATAAGGGTTAGGGGTTACTCCTCCTATTGCCAATTGATTTTGGGATGGAACCTCCTAAACCTTATAAGCGGACTCTCTCATACTCTCGGGTGTGGCCCAGGCCCAATTCAGCTTAAACTTTTGGTTGAATTGGTGTCTAACATGGTATCAGAGCCCATGGTTGTGTGACCTGGGACTCTCGCTAAACTGGGCCTCTGTGCAGCTGGAAGAGAGGACAAATTGCTCTCCAGTTTGCGTTGTACAGCTGGAAGAGATGCCAATTGCTTCCCAGTCTGTTTTGAAAGTGGGCTCGCATGTGAGGGGCGTGTTGGAGATGAACCCAGCCTAATATACATTCCCACATGCGATCCCACATCAGTTGTGAGATGAGAGTTGTTCTTGTTTATAAGGGTTAGGGCCGTGAAATTTAACATATATACTGAGATATTTTCTTTTTTCAATAATTCTTACTGTATTTTTCGAATAAATTTCATTCAAAAACTTGACAAATTTGTGTGAAAGATTAATAAGTTTATATTAAAAACTCAGCATCGTTGATACTTGAGGTTGATACTTGCAAGTACGGCCAGTTATATAGAAAAAAAAAAAATGAACGGCTCAAATCCATCGCACGGATAAATTGATAAACATGAAGAGTACAATTATGTTGGGCATGATGTACTTAAAAAGTTACATTATCATTAAATATAGGATTAATTGTCAAAAATAATTCAAACTGATCCTCTTATCACATAAATAATCTGAACTCAAATTAATCCACGAAAAATCTCAACTATTGAAATAACATTACAATCATGTGCTTTGACAAATTTTAACCTACTTTAATCGACAAAAAAAAAGAAGGTGAAACCAGTTTGAATTTTACATAAAATAAGAGTGAAGTAAAGTTAGAGTTGGTTTCACCATTTTTTTACGTATTAGAGTCGATTAAAATTAGCCAAAATACATTATTGAAATTATTTTTCAATAATTAGAATTATTCGTGGATTAATTCAAGTTCGGATTATTCTTGACAATTATTCCTTAAATATTACTTCCTCCATTCCGTTTGATTCTATACATTTGACCAAAACACGGTAATTAAGGTAGAAGAAAATCAAGTGGGGTAGACAATAGAATTACCAAACTACCCCTACGTTTAGTTTGCAAGTGGGTTGGGTGAGGTATTAATGAAGGGTATATTCCGTATATTAGTCTTTTAGTTTAATAAAGTACGGATCAAAATAGAAATGTATAGAATTGATTGGAATTTCCAAAAAAGGAATATGTATAGAACCAAACGGAATGGAGGAAGTAGGTGACTATTTTTAAAGTTTAAAAATAATTATAAAAAACACTAAAATAGCAATTATAAATTTGTAATGATCAATTTTTAGACACAAATTATATAATAGAATACACGTAAAACTATTTTACACTAGAATGATTGAATGTATTCTTATGCATGCATGCACATGACATACCTATCAATTTGGATCCTCTTTATTTCTTTCTCTTCATTTCCTCTCTAATACCCTAATATTTTAATATATTTTTTCTCTCCTTTATTAAAACATTATTTTTATCAAATAATTACAACCCTTAGATTTCCACAAAGACCTAATCTCAACCGTTGATAAAAAATAAATGTCCATTCCTTTTCAACAAATGAAGAGGATCTTACTCCATACCTACTTTAATTAAGTGGATCATCCTTCAACTTTTATGTGGGTCAAGTAATTATATAATTTGTTGTATCCTCCTAGCCATTAGTTGAGAACTATGATGATCATTATTTATGATCCGTAAATATGCGTGCTCTCTAAAGATTATTTTCTCTAATTTTGTATAAAACTGTCTCATAATAGTGTTAATATCCTTTTATCTCTAAATGAACCTATATGCATAATGTAGAGTAATTAAAATGCACTTTCACTTTTTGATCAATTTTAATACGATTACCCTTTATATATTACGGAATACCATGATTTGTTTTAGCATTTTTAGGTGGTTAGAAAGAGTATCATAAATATTTGTTTTGTTCCCACAAATTTCAAATTTTAAACCAATTTAGTTAATATAACATTAAATTCTTATATTTCGTTCAAGCGCACTGTAAGTAGTCTTTCATATGTAATAAATATATAATTATACTTGTGTTTATTAGGGGAAACCTTGAATAATTTTTAATAGTATGTAAATGGTCATCTTATGTGGTTCATTTATCCAATTTCGACTATTACATTTGGAAAAAAAAGAAAAAGAAGAGAGATATAATCACTGTCACAATTTTTTTTTTTTGAAAAAAATGGAAGTTCATGAGTGTAAGAAAAATTAAATTAAATATGTGTAAATTATACGAGTAACATTTTCAATGAATGAAAGAAGGTGAAAAAAAACTACTAGTATTAAAAAGCGAGAACTCAAAAAAGATCATAAACATTTGGTATCTACTAAAATTGTGGCCTAGTTAGATTTCGGGTAATTCAAATTCTATGGTGAGACCGTGCTATAGTATATAAGATAATTAAAGCATAATTACTTTTGAAGAATAATAGAGTTCTGTTTCATATATAACACAGTTACGTTTCATAAGTGTTCAACGAAAATATTGTCAAACATAATATTAACATGTGTTAGATAAATCATATCATTAATATTATAGTCAAATAATATGAGAGAACTAAAAAAAATTAAAAATATTTAAATTAAAAAAAAAGAAAAAAAAAAAAGAGAATTAATAAAATTAGAGTTAATGATATCTTTGATATATAATGTGTCTCATAATAGAATTACTCCTATCTAAAAGTTTTCAGTGTTGTAAGCGATGAGCAAATAGTTACTTCACTAATCACCATTGACGCACTACCTGAATTCATGCTAGCCGTAGTATAGTTAGTTATTAGTTACGTGTAAGTGTTCAAGTTTGTAACTGCCACAAATGAAATCTCCTTCATACTTGCTTATTTTAAAACATGCTCTTTCATTTGAAATTGATAAACCAAATACGAATCATTGGGAACAAAATTGCTGCATACATGACCTATTGCTTCGCCAAGATAACATAAAAAACATGTGCTCTACTTCTAAGCGGAGATATCTTATTCTAGATTTTCCAGAACTAAATTCGCTGAAATTTATAGTATCTACATTGAACATTGAACAACCAATAGATTATAAACTAAACCTTTAAAAAAAATCTACGACGTGACAAAATTCCCAATTTTCAAGAGAACCGTAGAAGTAATGCTCCACCGTAAAATTTGGAAAACCATTAGTCCATAACCAACAATATTTTCAAGGGGATCGAGGTAATGCACTGCCGTAAAAGCATTGACTAGGTGTTTACCTATTCTTAGTTAAGATTTGCTCACACACACGCCTACTTTTTCAAAGCACAAGAGCTTTGCAATGCAAAATTCATCCGCAAGTTCAAGCTAATGGGTGATTGTGAGGGCATGCACTGTTCTAAGTGTGCATGCCCTATGATCTCTGGTAAAAAATACCGTAATAGTGTCTTGCCTAAATAGTTAACCTAAGATAACTGACAAAGAGAATAAAAAAAAAAGCTCAAGAAAGAAGCCGCAAAATAATCTCACAAACTTTTAACATGAATTCATCGATTACGTGATAACATTCACGTAACGACCTCTAGATGGATTCAACCTGTTGATCCTAGAGGCCTAGGAGACCACGCAAGTAGCAAGATCAAGAAATTGAAGCAGAAAAAATATATAGATATACTCATGTGTTGACTAACAAAAGTAGCTATATAACAAAGGACGCAAACATATATCCTTTCTATGTGACTATTTATCTATAATAAGTGAAGATAAGAGGAATGTGATTCTCTTTTTAGTGGTTTCTGCAGCATTTTGTTCTCTCTTCTCTACTACTACGTACTACTTCCATTTTGTATCATACCTTGAAATAGGTAAAAGATTATACTCCGTGGTAGTTTTGGTAGCTATAAATATGGAGTAATTCAAACACGTTAATTATACTTAATTTCACTTAAATTTTTGCAGCTTTCGCCATAGTAGTTTATGGGTTCTTCGACAAGTCGGTGACATATATCTGGAGTATAAGAGAAGACTGACTACATCCTCCACCGTATAGGACCACCTTCATTACAACACCCTAAACTGACAATCCCTTATTCCTTTTTTTTGGCGATAATATTCCTATGTTTTTAGAACTCCTAATAATTGGAATATATCTAACTTTTGTACGATATTGGAGTTATATTCTTACATATCATACTTTCACGGCTAGCTTATTCTTTGAGCGCAAAGTAATCTCACTCCATCTCGTTCGATTAAAGGTTATCTAGACACCTCGTTCTCTGATCCCTATTTCCTCTCTATTCCAGGGACTTTTAGTGATCAAGAAATGCTTCTAATCTTTAAACAGTAACATCAGTAAATTTCCTATGACCGCTTAAGTGGCTAAATGACAACTTAACATTTGAAGAAGATCAACCCAAAATCAGCAGCGTTAGTACATTAATAACCTTATCTAAGAAACTAGATAATCATGAGAATAAAATTTCATTAGTTTCCTCAAAGACGCCACGAGCCGAAGAATAACGGAGAAAAAGGTAAACCTTTCAGACCTATTGCGTTTTCAGGTCGCAAAGATAAAAGTAATTTTGGCGAAAAGGAGGTCCGAAATGACAAGTAGCTCTCATAAGAAAGGGTCATTTTATGTGTGGATACCTAGCAACTTGAGAAAGAAAAGAGGAAGAGAGAGACTTACTAACAGAAAAAAGCAGGAAGTAGATATACATTTGTATTTGTAGGGTCTGTTATTAGCTTGATAATGGAAGTAGCCTTCATCCTCACTGGACTTGTTCCCCACCATCCAATCAGTTTATACTGTGGCATTTTGTATCGGTCTGCTGCAAATAAATCGATTTCAAATGTAATGTGAAGCGTAACACAAGCAATTAACATTAACTAAAAGACGTAATACATCGAATATTATGAAGTATAAATAAATGACACTCTAATTAAAAGCAGTAAAGATCAAGTGGTTAGATTGGTATACGCTCTTCAGTCTCCGTTCATGAGTATTCTTCTTATTTTCAGTTGCACAACGGTAATTAAAAGCAGTAAAGATCAACTCAGTTAACTGCCACAACGGTAACTAAAACGTTGACGGAAAGGGAAAATTTCAAAGTATGAACAACATTTTAAAAACATCATAATATGGAAACTAAAAAATAAAATAAATTAATGAACAAAGTGAGAAAGGTGGTTATGTGCCCATGTAAAAAAAAAAAAAAAAAAAAAAAAGCTGCTTTGTTGCATATCAGATCATCAGCAAAGTTCCTTGTTGAGAGTAAAAAGTTTTCTACAGGAAAATTGTGGCTGAGCATGCTAATTAGTCTGTCTCCTCTCGTTAAACAAAGACTATTAACACTCACTAATGAATTATTAGTTGATTGACGAGTTTCTTAGTCACTAAATTGGCCGACAATTCGAACAATACACCAAAGTTTTCATCAGTTAATTAGGTGCTATACATGTTAATTGCCATCAATCATCCTATCCTATTATACAAGACAAGACATAACCTTAATTATGAGCTAATTTTAGTGTAGATTTTTGTATGATACTACAGTTGCTTTCCCAGCTATTACCTACAAAGCAGCTTGTCTCTTCACAAAAACTAGGGGGAAGATTAATCTACCAATCTCTATCTAAGCAGATATAAATTGATTCCAAAGATCTGTTGATTACGTAATCGAAGTAGACATCTTATCCCTTAACAAACGGAGTTCCATATATTTCACTTTGTTAATGCGCCCAAATTAGTCCTTGCAACCGTAACCAAATTTGACTAAATTCGCTTAATCCATCTAAACTTCAATAATACACTGACGTCACTTAATTTCACCTCTAGTTATCGCCTTGTCGGGAGAGATGATTACTACACAAAATAAAATTCCCCAAAAAAATGGACAGTTCAGCAATTTATACCAATCAGTGCTAATCTCTCCATATAGCCTCATAAAGCGGGATTAAAAGACTAAATAATTGAAACATTAGTAATAACTTCATCATCATTACCTCAGGCGAGGTAAGATCGTGAGTACCGTCTACCGACTCACTCTGTATGAGGTAATAAAGTTCAATCATGATTACCTAATAACGATAGGTAAAAATTACCTAAAAGAGAGTACAAATCACAGGAGAAGTTTTGAGGTCAGAGATACTACGTACTAAATATTGGTAGGTTGTCAGTGCACATTCCCAATTCCTAATAAATTCAGTAAAATCAGCAGAAAAGCAGTTCAACTAAATACCACGCTAACTCACAATCAACCCCATTTCACTTCGTCACCTAAACCACATCATCAAGCTACAATAATATTAAGTAGAGACTCTCAGAATCTGCCACGTGGACATAATCACGTGGTGTATAAACCTAATCAAAGGCCCAGACTTCCTTGCAGATATCACAGTGGGACCATCACCCAAGATCCAACCTTAGCAAAAACTAAATCCTCCTTTAAGTTAAAGCTAAACTCATGACATCAATAACTCATGCATTTTATTAATCACTAATCATAAATCATTTATTGTCTCTCTCATTTTGAAAACCCCGTTTAGGAAGCATTCACTCTGTCTCTGAAATTCCGTTCTACTATTGGCTAGACAACACCGCGTGTCGGTCAAATGTCATAAGGGACCCACACTCCATTGCTCTCTACCCCACCTCTCCCTCTCTCCAATAGGTCTCACTTAAAACGGTTATATCAGTTCTACCCTTAAAACGGGCCAACTACTATCCTACTTCAAAAGGGTTAAACAAAGTAATATTACGTCTTGCTGAGACTTTATGAAACGTAAAGACCGTCTTACACTAAAAATTTGTAAGCGAAGAGGTCTTACACAAAAAGTTGTATCGCGTAAGCCGTCTTTCTTAAGACTGAAAATATAGAAAAAGAAAGTACTCTGCTCAATCATAACTTCATAACTATTCTGGCTATTTAGGTCAGATACCAGCCTCTTAAGTCTTGAGGGTCAGATACAAAGTACAAAGGCAAAACCTTCCCTTCCTTTATATATACCCTTGCTACTCTCACTGCTTTTGCAACCACACAAACTAAATTGTATCCAAACACAAGCAAATAAAATAACATAGAGAATAAAAAAGAGTGACAAAGAAAAGTGTCATAGTTCAGTTCAGTACCTTGCGCATGAAGAACTTATGTTAGGTACCAAAAGCATTACAAAAGACTGTTGTCTTCAGTACTTATACCAACTTCCCTTTTAACTTACCCTACTATTAAACAAAACAGCAAAAACAAGTTAGCATATATCCTAATACTTGTTAACAAAATATATTAACCATTTTCTCGCGTTTTAGAAAGTTCATCAGGCAATGAACAGATCTTACCTACACACGATACACCCTCTGAACATGGCCACAAATATCCCTGGCGTCAAGGGAATGGAAATGAGTGTCTTGGAACAGCAGAAAATGGTATTAAAGAGGCAACACGAGCAAATTTTCAAAGTTCAACACGAAGAAGAATTAAGCTGCTACAATGATTTGAGCATACTCCCTTATTTATCCGCTCAACCACAAACATTCCAAATCCATTACATGGGGTGTGGCCCAAGCGCAACGGTAGCTGGCCGAACAACTGAGATTGTTGACCGGCCAATCAAAGCTGATCCGAATCCAGAACACGAGTGGGTGGATTTTGGGTTGCAACAAAGCGGAGTGACAGTTGAACACTCGGGTGTGGAATCGGCTGGGCAGGTCACTAGCCCATGCTTAGGAATGAACAACGCCATTTCTAGAACCGCTAGTTTTCCACCAATTCCACCAGTGGCGGAAACTGCCATGAAGTTACCTCACAACAACGTTGAAGGAGGAGAGAATTCCCCTTCGGAACAAAAATTGGGTGGACAAACGTGGACAGAAAATTTCAGAAAGAGAAAGCCAGAGAAGAGCCTGATGACACCACAGGTGGTAGTTTATTCCTTTGTTTTTGAGCATTCATCGACATAAATTAGATGCTTATGCGCGAACACATGGTCAGTAAAGTAATTAATAATTCGGAATGTTGTGAAACAGGTAGGGGAAGCAGAAGAAGGTAACAAATCAAAGAGAAGCAAGGGCTGTTCGAAGGAGGAGGTATCAAAGATCACAGAGCATAAATGCAACACAAACAACAATCGGAGCAAGCAAAAGGAAATCAGTAACAACGACAATGAGAAGAAAAATAAAGAAACTTCAGGGTGTACATCTAAGGATAATTCAAAGAATTCTGAAGTCCAGAAACCTGATTACATTCATGTCAGAGCACGGCGAGGGCAGGCTACTGATAGCCACAGCTTAGCTGAAAGGGTGAGAAAACAGTCCAGCTCAGTACAAGAATTATTTAGTACTCCGTATTAACTAACATTCTAACAATATGAGAATTTATTTCTTTTTTTAAAAAAAAAGTATCGACAGTAAATGATCAAATGGATGAGTTACTCATTTTCACTTGCTATCAATTGTAGGTGAGAAGGGAAAAAATTAGCGAAAGAATGAGATATCTACAAGATCTGGTTCCTGGATGTAACAAGATCACGGGCAAAGCTGGAATGCTCGATGAAATAATTAACTATGTGCAGTCCCTCCAAAGACAAGTCGAGGTAACTAAAGTTTTCAGAAAATTAGCAAAAACACAAGCTATAATGTGTAAAACACTGAAAAAAGTCACTTACATGTCGATCTTGTTCCTTTGAAACAGTTTCTGTCCATGAAAATCGCTGCTGCTAGTCCCACCGTGGATTTCAATATCGACGAATTAATTGCCAAAGAGGTAAATACATTGAAAGACTGGTCATGACAAATAATTAATGGCAAGAAAAGACCAAAATGACTTAAAATGTCAAACACATGTGTAAACAGGTTTTAGAAGCATGCTCAAGCAGTCTACCAACAATAGGAGTATCACCAGATTTTGCTAATCCTAACTACCTACAATACAACCTTTTACATCAAATGGCTCCAGTCGGTGGACCTGAAGTAGTAGCAAGTTCAATTGACATGGGGCTAAGGAGGAACATCAGTGCTCCAGCTTCAATGCCTGACACTTTTTTCGACACATCGTGTTTCAATGTAAGTCCTCTTAGCTTGGGTGTGACTGTTTCTCACTTTCGTGATTCCTTTATTTACCTTATTTGGTTTGGTATGAACAGCAGGTCACAAATTCTGTACTATGGGGTGCTGATTTACAAAATATCTACAGCATGGAATTTCAACAAGGAAGATCAACAACATTTCCAGTTCAAACATTCACGGGTAGGCAGCACTCAAAAGTCTACATGAATTTCCCTGCATCAATTGTTTCTAATAGTTTGCCTATATCGACTGAAAAATATGAACTCTAAAAATTCCAAGAGATTAATGATGGAAGACAACTCCAAAGCCCTCGGCCTAATCCTCTAGAGCATCAATCTCAGAGCATACGGAGAAATGTTGCCTGACCTACCAAGTACAAAAAATATGTAACTAGAAATAAAGACACCTAACGAAATAACAAGCATCCTAACTGTCATGATTCACTTCTGCAGGCACCAATGAGGCCAGTAATCTAAAATTGGAGATGTAGACAAAGATTACAAATTTACAAGACTCTGAGAGACCGAATTAGCAACGCTTAAACTAAGATTTTTTCAAATTATGTTTACGAAGCCAAAAGCAACGCGTTCAAAGACATAGTCAGAGCACCTCTTTCCATCAATATTAAACTTGTATTGCAAGATTGGAGCCATTTATGCAGCAAATTCATTCAAGCCAAATTCTCAAGGATGGTATTCATGTGCCGAAGATGATGTAGCAAGGTAAAAGAAAAGAGGAAGGAGAAAGTTGTTTTCAATCAACTACATATGAATTATGATCCCTTTGCCATTGTTAAAAGGGTCATGATATAACAATCCCAGGAGCTAAGCATGTAAGATAAGGAGCAAGATTTTGAAGACCGAATAATAAATCAGATGAGGACATAGACATGATACATGTTCAAGTTGCTAGATGTTGTATAGTTTCCGGCACGATGTTGATTGGAAAATTAAAGCCACGGAAGGACTAGCTGATAACTGATAAGGCATAAAATTAGTAGGACCACTATAACTCCTTCCCATTGTAGACATGACTTTGATAATAAACACTCCATTCAATTTCTAACTAATCAAAAGATGCAGGACTAGCTAACGACACTCCATTCAATTTCTCACTTGAAATAACGACACTTAGGGCATATGAAGTTGTCTTCTAGTAATTGGTACGGCACAAACAGCAGTTGAGTGCTCAGCATTCAACAAAGGCCAGAGCACAAAACCAAAGAAGCAAATTATATAAAGCACTGCTTAACAGAGAAAGTTCGCTGAAACGGAAATCTTGGCATGCAAAATCTATAAATGCAATTCACACACTGGCATTATAGTACACCAAATACAAGTGCATGTAAACAAGAACATACATGAGAATACACACTTGCTTGTCACTAACAATCTCATCCATCGACTACAGCGTTGATGCCTCACCAGCCTCTGTCAAGCAGGCAACAGCGTTGGAAAATGTCCGAAACTTAAAGTGGATGTAAACTCTAAAAACATATATTAGTACCTTTTCCAGGGACAATTATGATTGGTGCTGCTTTACAGTGATGGAAGCAATACTCACTGACACTCCCTTGTAGTACGCTGATGAACATGAAAAGGAATCCGATTAAAAAAGCTAATGAATATGTAAGAGACGTAATGTGTTAAACAAAGCAGAAAATATTTGCATTCTGCAAACCTTTGAACAAGGCCTCTGCCTCTGGTACCCATTATGACAGCAGCGGGATGCAGCTTCTCTGCTTCCCTGCAGATAACCTTTCCAGCTTCACCTTCCACAATCCTGGCTACACACTTCACCTGATCACAAATAAAATAGCCAGCTCAAATCCAAAATTGCTCTTGGGAGTAACATACAAGATCTTCAAGTCGGAATTCACGTTAAGTTTGACCGACTTGAGTTCCCAAAACCATATAATATTGTCGTCGATACAATGAAATAAAGACGGTTGTTCATCATGTTCGTTATTGTTTGGATTTCACATGTGCGTTTTCATAGATCCAATTATGTAATCCCTCAACGTTACGGTGGTAGATACTACAGACGGAATGATACATTGTATTTCACACTCCTTTCCATAAGAGAAGACGATAGTGAGTCCTAGATAGTCAGATACTTAAAACAACATACTCACAAATCCTGTTTTGAACACGAACACCACCTTAAAAATGAAGTAGACAAATATTTACAAAAGCAAACCCTAAGAATGTGTCTATTAGGGAAAACAATAACATAAAAAATAAGACTAACCATAAGACTTTGAAAAGCCTCAACAGCAAGTTTCTCCATCAAAACCTGAGTAGCTTCGTAAACCTCTTCATTCCTCACGCCTAATCACAAATTCAACATAATGTATAAAATCAAACACATGAAGAACAACTCTATTATTCTATAAAATTCAAAATTAGTTAGATTAACAACTCAAAATCAGTAACACTAACTTCTCAAAATCATAAGTGAAAGCAGACAATATGATACTAAATTCAAGATCATAATCCAGAAATCATCAAAAGAACATTACTGGAAACAGCGTGAACGAGGTGAAGAGTGTCAGCAATGCGGCAAAGGTGAGCAAGACACCAATCAAAAGCGTGTTTACTGGCAGGACCATGATCAACGGCTATGATTAAATCACGGCCTCTCCTTCTCTCACAGTTTTCTCTCTCAAGTTCAGGTTCTCCAACCGAAGTAACAATCACTTCTCTCCACTTGTATTCTTCAACACCAACAACTTGTTCTTCCTCAATCTTCTGCATTTTTTATTCAATTTTGGGGGTGCTTTTTTCAATTGCTTGCGCGGTAAAAGTGAAAGGATGAACAATGCTCAAGCCGCCTTTGTTGAACTTTCAATGAGCTGCTGCTCTTACGTCTTTCAATTTTGTGCTACCTAACTCTACGTTTGTGTTTCTTAAAATTATACGGAGTAAGTGTTTTTCTTTTTTAAAACTCACCTATATTTTTATCCCCGAACAATCTTAAAATTTTACTTTTGCTTACCAAACTTAAATTTCGTCAAAAAAATCTCATATTTCCGATAAATCTAACGGAGATTGTATATCGGTTCACTTGTTTTCTAAATTAGGATGAACTAAAAGATAACATCTTAACGTAGAATGTTACTCCCTCCATCCCATCTTTTTTCTCCCATTTGATATTGCACAAATAGTAAGAAATAATATTAAACAAATAGTAATGGGTGTGTAGCAAATGGGTCCCACAAAAAAGTAGGTGTCCATATTTAGAAAGTGTTAGTGTAAATTGTGAAATGAGAGGAAAAATATCGAATTTCCTTTTTGGGTAAATGAGAGGAAAAATATGGAAGGGAGGGAGTAATAGAGTCTGACTCGAATATTTTAGGTGTCATTCATATTGCCTTTGGTATTCCAAACCCTAGGTCTTATGTACATAAGTATATACTCCGTACATAATAAGAAGGCAAGATTAATTTTGGATATGAGCGCGATACGAACGACTCATACTAAAGTATACGAGTCGGATCTATTAGAAGCAATTTAGACTGGAGACGGATGGTAAATGAATACTCCGTATAAAAATAAAGAGGGTGTAGCTTGAATAATAAGTAAGCGCGGTACCGAGGCAAGAACAAATAAATGACACACTTAAGTTGAGTAGATTTGTGTATGACACGTTCATTCCTTCTCCAGAGAATAAATGTCAAACACAAAATCAGGAAGCTAAGACTTTAGATACCTTCAAAACTACTTCCTCCATTCCATTTGATTTTATACATATTTCTTTTTCGGAAATTCCAATCAATTCTATACATTTCTATTTTGGTCCGTACTTTGTTAAACTAAAAGACCAATATACCCTTCATTAATACCCCACCCAACCCACTTGCAATGTCCTTTTTTAAAGAATAAAGTAGGGGTAATTTGGTAATTCTATTGTCTACCCCACTTGATTTTCTTCTACCTTAATTACCGTGTTTTGGTCAAATGTAGAGAACCAAACGGAATGGAGAAAGTATTTTAAATTTTAAAATCAGATTTAAACATTGGTTATCTTCATTTTTACGCACAACATCCTGTGTTATACCATGCATGTTTGACTTGCACCGATTTTCCTCCATATATAGTCATACATGTTTTAATTAGTCCCCACCACCTATATCTACATCATTCACAATAAATAGATAAATAAAATACTCGTACGTAAGATTACATAATAATAATATTCTGATTATGAGTCAAAGAACTCAAACTACAAGAAAAATGATAAAAAATACTTTTAAATAATAATCTTATTGTGTTAATTAATTAAATCACATAATAATACTCGCTAAATACCGTTTTGTCTTTAGTGAAACATACAAATTTTAATTTATCTATTTTCACAAACGATATTTATTATATAAAAATAAGCAAAATCTTATAACCGTACTTGTCACATACACAACTACACAAGCATATACATTACCATTATTGTACACAATTACATCTTTCTACTTTCCAGCATATGCTTGTTGTTTACTACACAATTTCTCGATGATTTGTTAGTTAATCTTCTATGTATAATGTTCAACAAACAGATACTCCGTAATAAAACGTACCTTACTACCTATTGGCTATAGCTAAGGAAAAGTTTAAAAAAATCGTTTCTATTAATTAATTAAGAAAGATAAAGTCAAATTTTAAGATGCATAATTTGTGATACAGAGTAATATTTACAATTGAGTATAATATGATCATATTTTAGCTAATTATGGTTATAATCAATTTAAATGTAGTCACATTTAACATATTAGATACTTGTATTTCCCTTAGTACAAATTTATAGCTGGCCCCAAACCCGTGTCTTACTTATACAAACAATGATGTAGTACTCTATATGTGATATGTACCAGCCTAAGTGATGACTATGTGAGTATGGTGTTCGACTTACATCGCTTCATCAATGTTAACCACCACTAGGAGATACTTGGGGTTCAACTTCTTAAAATTTTCACGTTAGTTTATCTAACTAATGCATTAATAACACTTAAATTTTATCGTTCATTTCAAATAAAATGTCATTTTAAACATTGTCACATTGACAAGAAAAGGTTATCAAACATTTTCTATTCTAGTCCAATTTTTATGATCATGAGAAGTTAAAAGTAATACGGAGTAATCAACAAATTGTATGTGATTATCAACCAAATTTCGTACGGAGTATGATATTGTGAATAAATGAGTTTTTTCTTGAAGACAAGGAAATACATAGCAATATCTTGTGTTGCGTATGAAATATTACGAATGGGTGATAATACCAAATTAATTCTAATGTAATCAAAGTCAAATATATTGCTAACACTCACACGCGCATTTTAAATTTCTACAATCGACGACATTTAGTTGAAATGAATATATATTTTAATGTCACGACGTCACGTAAAAACAATACCATGAAACACAAGTTTGCTTCTAAGGACGATGTGATCAAATTTGAAAATAAGATACGGAGTAGAATATAACTTAGCTTCGACATTTGTAAGTAGGGTTCGTAAGTTTTGTTGATAGAATACCATTTCACATACCGTATATCAAACTTGATAATTTTGTTGTACAAATGTATAATGCATATATATATATATATATATATATAGTGTTAACATTATTAATTTGTTAACAAGATAATTTTTTATTTGATACGAATTACTCCGGATCCGTTTATAACTAAACTTTATACGAAGGAGCATAACAAACATGTACGTTTCAAAAACAAATCGAGACAAATTCATTTTATCGTGTGATGATTATTCTCTCCCTGTTCATCTCTTTATTCAACCCTAAATGATGTGTCATCTATATTATTGCCAACTTCCTACTATTTCTTCTTCTAGAGTTTCACGAAAACTTGAAAACTTCAATATATTTTAAAACTTTAATAGTAAGAAATCGGCTAAATGACATCTATCTAGCTACACAATTGACATTAAATACACCACAAAATACAACAATTTGGAGATTAATATTCCATAAACCATATTATATATATAATCCTTAACAAATTCATTTCATATATCATAGATAATTTGATATAATCCAATCATATTATTATCATTTCTCAATACGTACGTACGTAACTACGTACATAACATACTACATACTCAAGTACTCAACCAAAAAACACCTTTGCTTGTTCACCAACACTCGAAATTCGAAAAAAAAGAGCAATACACTTTCCTTTATTGTTCCTCATTGCATGCATGCACTTGCATCATACAAGCAGAAATTTTCTCGCATTTCACATGCGCACATGCATGGGACGACGTCGTTGCTCTTATATGAAGCATTTTCCCACCAACTCATACCTTTCAAATCATCACATTTTTCGCTCCAAATTTCTTGACTACCGTATTTTATTGTCTTTCATTGTATTCTTTCTTATGGCTTCATCGTCGTCTATGATTCAGACAGTTGTTGCTTCTCACCCTACTGACCCGTCCACGGCCATCCTTATACGAGTGGATCAGTCGGGTAAGGGCGACTTCACCACGATACAAGCAGCCATCGATTCTGTCCCTTCTGATAATGAGGAGTTCGTTTTCATTTGGATCAAGCCTGGAATATATAGGTGATAAATCTTACACACGTATTTTTGTATATGTATTCTTTAAATCATTAATCTCTCTTAATTTTTTAACAATTGTACTCCACAATTTAATATAAAGTATTAAGCGGTACAATTATATATTACTCATACGGTATGTAATATAGTACGAAGAGTTGTTGATCATACATGCAATAATGATATATACATGTAAGACCGTATCTTACCGAATATAAAATGAGAGTACTCGTTTTATTTACGTAGGTAGCATTTGCATGGGGTGGGCCATAGAAAAAGATGAGTAATATTACATGGATTATATGTTTTGTTGTTATAATTTGGCAAAAATATAATACGTGGGGTTACTTGTGGTGTACGTGATGAAATAAATAGGGAAAAGGTAGTGGTGCCTGCTAATAAGCCATATATTACACTAAGTGGAACTCAAGCAATAGATACCATAATTACATGGAATGATGGCGGAGATAACATCTATGAATCACCAACCCTCTCTATTTTGGCTGCTGAATTTGTCGGACGATATCTCACCATTGAGGTAATTTTATTAATTAACCACTTCCACTTTAGTTTTGCCTTAATTAATCTAATTTTCTAATTCTTAATCATCATATAGAATAATAGAAATGAATGAAAAGTCCCCTTTTTTGATGAGTTACTGAGTATTACCCGTACATTCTAATTTGATATATACTTGTATAAAAATACGATACACAATAGACAATACTCTATGTTTACATGATACCTGGGTCTTATAGGTTACACATTCTATATCACACATGAAAATAGAGGTCACGCTATATAACAAGAGTTTAAATACTTTTAATTTGTGTAAGAATTAATATTATATGACGCTAAAATTCCCACCAAATTCTAAAAACGTATGCAGTTATATATGGATTTGAATTCTATAAATTGGAAAATTGGTGAAAATTTCTTAATATGGTGGGCTGCATGATATGCTTGTTTAATTCTTTTGACATATATATCCATCGTAAGTAACACATATTTTTGTGGTAGCGCAGAATTCATATGGATCACAGGGGAAAGGTGTTGCTCTAAGAGTTTCAGGGGACAAAGTTGCATTTTACAATTGCAGGATTATTTCATTCCAAGATACTCTCCTTGACGATGTTGGAAGGCATTACTTTAGCAATTGCTATATTCAGGGTGCCACCGATTTTATATGTGGCAACGCCGCATCTCTCTATGAAGTATTTTCTACTTACTTTAATTCATCGTTCGATTCATCTTCAAATGTTTGATCAACCATCTATCTATTTTACTAACTTTATTATCGTTCGATGACGACTGAATTGATGTTTATTGTTTCTTGTCAATTCAGAAATGTCATATACACTCGACCCATGAAGTTGGATACGCAACAATTACAGCACAAAAAAGAAAGACGCCGTGGGAAAACACAGGGTTTATATTCATAGGGTGCAAGGTCACAGGCGCAGGGGTACACACTGCTCTTTTGGGTAGACCATGGGGTGCATATTCACGAGTCGTTTTTGCATATACTTATATATCTACTACCATTGCACCCAAAGGATGGGATAATTGGGGTGACATTACCAAAGAAAGGTACATCCATCAATTCAATACAATCCATCAATTTGAATTCCATTTAGCTTAACTTACTTTAGTTCAATTCAATACAATCCATCAAAAAAATTAAGAAATTATTATTTTATAACGTCTTTTTTTTTTTTTTATTTAATTATTATCATTGTGCTTGTTTGTGACAGTACCTCGTTCTATGGAGAATATAAGTGCTATGGAGGTGGGGCGGATCGAAGAAGGAGAGTTGCATGGTCGAAGGGTCTTACAAGCGAAGAAGCTGCACCATATTTGAGCAAAGACATGATTGGTGGGCGAGGGTGGCTACGACCCGCACCCACCAAATTCAAGAAAAGTGTCTCTGCTCATACTCCATAGTCCTTATCAAGTCAAGTGGAATATATGAGTATCATTTATGTGTATTTTACAATTTGTCAACTCCTCATACATTCATATCTTTGTGTATACATATATATAATGACCCAGCATTTGTTTATTAATTATTCATCATTCATTATTTGTTTGTACTTTAAATTCACTTTGTACGCAAAATATAATATAATTTCTATAATAAATTATATACTATACGTAGTATTACAATTATTTTATCTGTCCTAATAAAAAAATTCAATTTACACTAATTTTCCTCTCACAAAATGAAATCGGTATTACTCATTCATGTACACAATTACTCATTCTTGTACACTTTTTACCCTAATTTTTCCATTCAATACCCCTTACCTCTTTTTAATTACAATTTTTTCTCTCTTTTATATTCACAATTATGTTACATAATTTCACTATAATCAAGCAATTATGACGGATACCCTATCCTTTCATGAGGTAAATCTAATTATTTTAACAGTTTTGCGAATAATTGAACTGAAATATCATTTATTTAAACGGTTTATTAATAAAAATGATTTTATTTTGGGTGATAATGATGATATAATACGGAGTATGTTGTTAAAACATAACGATGAAGAGACGAGTATGGAATAAAGTCGACATCGGTAATGGTACGTATCGGTGCCGGCAAAAATCGTGTCCGGTTGTGATTACTGATTTACTGCTTAGGGTTTTGGGGTGGGGGGTGTTACAGCGTACGGTTTTTTTTTTTTTTTTTTTAGTTTTGTTATTTTTTTTAATCTAATATTGTAATTTATTACTTTTAATATTTTTTTTTAGTGAATTAATTTAGTGTTTATTTTTTGTAAAATACATATTTCAGTATTTTGAATTAAATATTTAATGTTTTTAGTTTAGTGTTTATTTTTTAATATATATTTTGAATAAAAAAAAATGTACAAAAATGAGTAAAAATATGTACCAAAATTAGTATAAAAAAAAGTGTACAAAAGTGGTACATGAGTAATTTAAAAAGGTGAGAGAAGAGAGAAAAACTAATAGTGAAAATAAGAGTAGGGGTATAAAATGGAAAATTGTGTACACGAATGAGTAAAACACCCAATGAAATATGCTCCAATAGTTATAGTATTCATTAAAAATACTCGGTACAATAATGACTCGTACAGAGTAATACTCCGTATTTATCAATGATTTGACCTAATTCATACGGAGTATTTACAGTACATAATTTCAACTTAAATGGAAGCGGTAAGAAAAGAAGTGGAATGGGCTTATTGACACATGAAAGAAACAAAGCCTAAACATATCAACGCGCGGGCCCAAATACAGTTTAGTTTAGTTTAGTTTAGGGTTCAATTTGATAACCACCACCTTGTACCACTGTAAAGTGTAAACCCCTCTTTCTCTTTCCACATTCAACAACTCAATTGCAATTTCAAAGCTCATACTTGTCACAATTTCTAGGGTTTCATTTCTAAGGTGGTTGTTTGTGTCCAAGGTTAGATAATAATGGTGAAACGTGGGAAAAATCAGAAGCAAATGCATTGGAGTTCTGTCAATTCCAAGTTGAAGAAGAAGGATCAACATGTCGATAGCGACGATATGGACGATGAAATTGACGCATGTAATCATCATACTTTTGAAGGAATCTCTATCATCTTTTTATTTTCATATGTAATCTCGTATTTTTTTTGTTTTCTGTTCAATTTAGTTCATAAGAAGAGAGATATGATTCCTTTGGATATTGATCAAGACAGTGGAGACTCTGATGAAGATGATCAACAACCCGTGTTTGATTATAAGGTTTCTCCACTTTATTATCGTACTTGACATTTATACTATTCAAGTTATTTTAGGATGATAGTTTTCATTTTGGAGGAAATTTTGACAGAAATAATGAATTGTTAGTATATAACTTGAAGGTTTTGGTATTGAGAATTTTGTTGTTGGGCTAAACTCCTTGCTTTTCTTCTTCAAGGGTATTGATGGTGATGATGACGATGATGAAGAAGAAGAAGACGATGATGACGAGGAGTATCGAGATACTGGTTTGGCTGCAAAAAGTAAGCTATGATATGACAATCTTCGTACGAGTTTAGCTATTTCTGTCTCCATAGGTAGTTAAAATTTAGGAATCTGGATATATAACCTGTGTGTTTGTGCTTATTCCTAACAATGCAAGTACTTTATCCACCTCTTTTTAAGTCTCGACATCAGAAACTTAACAGTCCCCAGCTCACTTCTTCAATCGCTGAACGTTCAAGTCTAAAAAGACCATCTTTTGTAGAATTTAAAGTCGTTTTCAACTCGTAGTTGTGGTGTGAATACTTGACATCATAGTGTGGAAGGATTTGTATGGCACCTGTGTATGTTACACAAGTCACCCAGTTGCCTTTCTGAATTTAGATCAAGTGAAAATGCATATATCAGATATTTGGAGTGATCTTATTCATCTTAGATCGCGATTTTCTTAGGGTTTATGTCAGATGGTTTGAGAGTTATCATTTTGTGTCTCATCCATGTATAGTGTCGCTTTTTTTGAGCAAACAGTTACATATGAACCACGCTACCAGTATTATTATTATTATTATTATTATTATTATTATTTTTTTTTTGTTGTTTTTTTTTTTTAAAGTATACAATGCTGTCAATTTAGTACGTTGTTTTTTTAATTTATACGACGCAGATCTCATGACTTGTCTCTCTAATTTATATGCTCTTATGTTGCTTACTCTATCCTCAGTTGTAAGACAACAAAAATATCTAAGGGAAAAGACCGGTGGTGTTGAAGACGAATTTCTTGTTGATGTTGAGGAGGATGAGAAGAAGACAGTATGGTCGCAGGGGAAGGGTATATACTATGGGGTTGATGATGAGGGCTCTAAGGTCAAACTTCAAATTTTTGTTGTAAAAAATTCCCAGTAAAATTTTAAAGTTCCATTTTATTATGGTGGCCCTTTTAAAGAAGGGCTTATCGTGTCAGTTTATCTTCTATTACCTTGATAAAGCTGCAGACATATCTTTATTGAGCCTTCAGGGTTAAAGCGGTACATTGCATTCTTTGGAACTAGTTGTTGAAAGTTTTTGAACTTGTCTTTCTTCATGAAGTTACAATCAAGTGATGAGGATGTTCCTGCTGAGGAGGAGGAAGAAGTAATTAGATTGCAGAAAGAAAGAGCACAATCTCTAACAGATGCGGACTATGGGCTTCCAACAGATGACGATGTCAGTGATGGGGAGCCTACTCTAGAGGTATATTTCTGGTGACAGAGTCTGTAACTGAAGAACTTCTAAGCATTTTCACTTCTGGGCTGGCCATTTCGATTTTGGTTGCCGATTTGCCTGTTAGTTTAAAGTGTAAAAGTGATTTAGATCTGTTAAATCTTTCTTCTGTTGATCGTAACATGGATGCTGACTGTTGATTATAGATCTACGGATTTATTCTTCATTTGATTGCGTAGGAAATGAAGGTCAAAGGGAAAACAAAATCTTCAGCAGAGAAAGAGGATGGTGGTGCTGCTGTACCTATCTGCAAGGAAGTGAAGAAAGATTTGAGTTCAATGTCAAAGGATGAGCAGATGGATGCTGTGTATAGGTAACATTTGTTATGCACTTTTCATCTCATTTGAATGTGAATAGGTATTTTATTTGCTTGGGATGGGGGCATTAGAGGATGTTAAGCACTATAAGTCAAAATCCTTTTTTGGTGTCCTGAAAGTTCCTGCAAACTATTTATGTTTATCATGTGTAATTAACTTTAAGCATTCTTTTTCTGGACATACTTGTGTACTGCTGATGTGTTTGGCTCTTTCTTTTGTGTTTCCTGAAGTTTTGTTTTGTGCTTCATGCTTCAGTTCTGCCCCTGAATTAGCTGGCCTTCTTGCTGAGCTTAATGATGCATTCAGTGACCTTGAGACCCAAGTTAATCCTTTGCTTGCTAAGGTATGTATTCCCTTACTTTTCTGTATGTGTGATTTCATCTCTATTTGTCGTCATAGTATATGAATGTCAGAGGAGTCCCGGGGAACCCTTTCTCTTATATATTACAAAGTACGAGAATTGAGGAAAACGCCATGTTCCGCTTTAAATTTCCCATTCTCATTTTGTATATGAGCTTCATCTCCTTGTTATCTGTTTGTGTTCTTGGGAGTCATCACTCAGTATCTATCTTCATATGAGCATAACCCACTGGGTGTCTTTTAATTGAAATCATTCCTTACTCTCTGTAAGAAAATAGTGAAAGAAGCTCCAAGGTTCTGATTTAGTAGTCTATGGCCTCTTGAGTGTGGATTAGCTTTTGTCCTTTTCTATTATTGGTGTTGATTCAAGGCTTTGTGAGATATATTTCTTTCCAAACTATCTTCATGTTCAATGTTATACTTAGATACTCATTACTTTTTGAAGGTTAGAAAGGTAGAGAATGCTAAGAATGAAGGAAAGAACTATTTGGAGGTGAAACAAATTTTACTGAATGCTTATTGCCAAGCTATTGTATTCTATCTTCTTCTCAAATCTGAAGGTCATCCAGTTCGTGATCACCCTGTTATAGCCCGTATAATGGAGATCAAGAGCTTATTGGACAAGGTAAGTAGTACTAGTAGTGATGAACGTGTTAAGTGTGCCGGTAAATTTAGGCTCTATAGTCTGAACTGACCTATGGACCAGTCTGTTATGGGACCCGGGCTGGTTCATGGTGGGATTGTCATTGCCCTAAATTGGCTCAGTGTCCAGCTCTGAGCATACTTGATCCGCACTTAAGTTCGTGATTTGGATAATTTTTTAGATTGGTAGTTATGTTCTTGCCTGTTATGGAAACTAAACTAACTCCCAAGTGTCCTGCTTTAAGTTTGCTTCATCTGTCCTTAAGTTTGTGCATGGTTGTATCTTGTTCTTGTATGTCATGTACTGGTGTATACGCCCTCCGATCATTAAAGATCTAGTCATTTGACAATTAGAGGCAAATATTTCAAAATTTTGGCCGTAAATATGTTAAAGAATAAAGATGTGAACAAACTTATTATGATACTTCAGTATTTTCATTTGTTGTAAAGAATATTCTTAAAATATACGTTGCCAACTTTAATTGAAAATTATCTATTCAAGTGTTGTCTAGGAGATTGCTGAATGTCTAATGACAATCACATGGATCACAACGAGAACATTATTTCAGTCAGTTAAACAAGTCTCTGAACTATTATGTGGTGTTTAATATGGATTTGAAATATACTCCGTAGTATACAAGGACAGCTCCTTATCAATTTATTTTCTTTATCCCAGATATTACTTTGATTCCTCACGTACATGCATACAAAATTCATGTTCTTTCTACTCAATGATATACTCTATTCCATGTAGACAAAGGATCTTGATCATTTTATTCCAGATGGAATTAAAGATGCTGTAGATGCAAAGAGTGAAGATGCAGCTGCCTCGAAGCGTTCTGCTAAGCATCATGCATCCTCATTAAATTCTTCAGAACTTAATGAGCTAATGAAAGCGGCTGATGAAAAACTTAATGCATCACAGGTAAACATAAGTCTGTCTTTTTAACCTTTGTTAGTCGTATTATGCACTCAATGCATCACAGGTAATTATAAGTCTGTCACTCTGTCTTATTCACTTCCTTAGTGGTATCACGCTTTCCTAAGCTTCATCCTGTTTTTGCAGTTCCAGGAAATAGTTGAACCAGTTAATATGCAGCCTACAAAGAATAAAGAGAGGAAACGGAAGCTCCAGGTGAATCTCCAAATACAATTTCATTTGAATGTATTGCTGGTCAACTGATTGTTGGTGCCTAAATCACCCTTTCACTTATCGCACACTATTGATAGCCATGAGTGACATGAAAATTCAATGAAACAGGATCCACCAGTTAGCTCAGAGAGTGTAAAGATGTTACAATATAGGGCAGCACTGGAAGAAAAATTGAAGCGGAAAACTGGATCTGTTTTTGATACACCCAGAACTGACAGAAGCAAAAAGCTACAGAAAACAGCCACAGGGTATTTTCTCATTTTAACTCATACTTCCAGACATATAGACATACATTTATTTATGGATACAAGCCTCATAATCTTGATGGATGAACTCAAGCAGAAAGATGGAGACACACAATGATTTTGATGATGATATCGAGCAGTTAGAGGGTTCCACACGCAATAATGGGACTCTTTCTAGCAAACTCTCCAGTATACTTCCTGCCAAGAAAAAGAAAGTGAGGATTTCACGTTGATTTTTCTCAATCTCTATCTGCGACTTGTTTGCTTGACTTTACTGAATTTTGATGAACTCGAACATTTTGTGAAGCTAAGCAATTTTTTTACTAAAAGTTTGGTGGGTCTGTTCATTCTTGTGGCTTTTGAAACAGGGTATATCTGGTGATGATGACTTGCCTGAAAGAGACGATCTAGGAGAAAGAAGATGGAAACATGAGCAACGTGTTCTGTCCAGAGCTGGAATCAATTCAAACAGTGATGGTGCTCAGCTTGAAAATGAGCCTGAGAGTTTGAATGACAGTGGAGATGATGTTGATGATGCTGCAGACAACGTTGAAGTTGCTGGATCCGATGACGACTTCTATAATTCATATAAACAGCAGCGTGACCTTAAGCTTAGAATGAAGGCACAGAAATTGTCCAGGTTAGTGTTTTCTGTGTATCACACTCTATCGACGAGTGTTTTGGTTCTGTTCTGAAGATTGTGGTTTCATCAGTTTTAATGAGGTATCTGACTGACCAACATAGAATCTAACCCTTTTGTACCATAATGTTTTCTTAGTCAGAAGACAAGTCTTCTGCCTTCTACTTTATTTAGCCTTGTATCGAATTATGTGGAGTATTATTTATGAATTTAAATATTTGACTGGAGTAGTGACCGGAAAAGCATTGTTGAGAATTAGGTTGTACCGAGTACTTTGTAAGTGACTTGCATGTTTCTCGTAAGTGATTATATGACTTTTATTTTTATTTTTTTTCTGTAGAAACCCACAAGATGTGTTGGAAGCTGATACTACAGTTGACGGGAAACGCAATATCACTGCCCCGGTGAGTAGCAGCTCAGTATCCCCGCGAAAGAAGACTTCTTTTATTAAGTCGGTGCATTAATCTCTTGTTGTCGTTTCATTTCAGATGTTGAAAAACAGAGGGCTTACTCGCAATAGAAAGAAACAAAATCCAAGGGTTGTCAACAAGGTAAGTACCTACACCTTGATTTTTACGACATACTTCGTATTTCGTATGGATCTTGTCCTTGCTAGTACTTTCGTGTCATACAAGACCTTATTACTCACCTTGCTCAACCATGTGCAGTCGAAGTTCGAGAAGGCTAAGAAACGCCGTCAAGGGCAGGTGCGTGAGATCAGGAAGCAAACTGGCCCTTACGAGTGGGAGAAAACCGGTATCAATCCACGGGTTAGTAAGAGCATCAGATTCAAGGGGTGAACATTCAACAGCTTTGCTACTTTATCATTTTACCTACCAGTTATGTTCACCAGCAGTTTTGAGCTTACTTTAAAAAGCGAGGCCCTCATAGTTATTTTTGAGAAGATGATACATCTGTATGATTGTATTCTATATATTTATATTTATAGGAGAACAAGATCTATTTTATTGTATTAACCTTAAGTTCCGTAAAATTAAGCTTAGTGAGGTTCCATTTCTATTTTTACTCGTATAGAATATAGATCATCCTGAAAGTCCAGCAATAGAGTTTGCAAGATAACAACACTGTGTTATAATGCATCATTAATCCAATGGAATTTGTCTAGGTCACTTTTCCGATGAATTTTCTCGATAATGCTAATGAATCATCTCACATTCGACTCAAACCCGAGTGTAAATCGAACTTAAACCGAACCGATAACGAAAAGAAGTGGAATGGGCTTATCTCATTAACACATCAAACAAGCCTAACCATAACAAACTCTCCCATACAACGCGTTGGCCCAAATACAGTTTAGTTTAGGGTTGGCAAAACACACCTTTCAATTTCATAACAACAACGTTGTCAAGTGTAAACCCCCTCTTTCGACATTGAACAAGTAAATTGCAATTTCAAAGCTCCACAATCACGCAATTACACCAAGTATGTTACGCTTTTTCAGTGATTTTATTCTACACTTTTGTATAGTAGTGTTCGATTTTACTGCCAAAATCCCCATATTTTTTGCTTTCTTGAAAATTATAGTTTATGAATTTGAGCATGATAGTAATTCGTATGGTTTTGATTACATAGTATATTGAGATTGAGATGTATTGATTCCATCTATTTGCTACTTTTCAATGCGTTTATTCTTTACAATTTTTAGTTTGTCAGAATTTCTAGGGATTCATTTGTAAGGTGAGATAAAAAAATGGTGAAACGTGGGAAAAATCAGAAGCAAAAATATTGGAGTTCTGTGAATTCCAAGTTGAAGAAGAAGGATGAACATGTTGATAGCGACGTTTTGGACGATAAAATTGACGCATGTAATCATCATACTCTTCTTGCTCTCATGTTTGTTTTCATATTTGTAGGAACTTATGATCTTTTTATTTACGTATGTAAATGTCGTTTTCGTTTGTTTTCTGTTAAATTTAGTTCATAAGAAGAGAGATATGATTCCTTTGGATATTCATGAAGATAGTGGAGACTCTGATGAAGATGATCAACAACCCGTGTTTGATTATAAGGTTTCTCGACTTAATTATCGAAGTTGACTTATATACTATTCAACTTGGAGGTTTTGGTATTGAGAATTTTTTTGATGGGCTAAACTCCTTGCTTTTCTTCTTCAAGGTTATTGATGGTGACGACTTCTATAATTCATACAAACAGCAGCGTGACCTTAAGCTTAGAATGAAGGCACAGAAATTTTCCCGGTTAGTTTTTCTCTGTGTATCGCACTCTATAGACGAGTGTTTTGGTTCTGTTCTGAAGATTGTGGTTTCATCAGTTTTAATGAGGTATCTAACTGACCAACATAGAATCTAACCCTTTTGTACCTTAATGTTTTCTTAATAGTCAGAAGACAAGTCTTCTGTCTTCTACTTTATTTAGCCTTGTATTGAATTATGGGGAGTATTATTTATGAATTTAAATATTTGACTGGATTAGTGACCGGAAAAGCATTGTTGAGAATTAGGTTGTACCGAGTACTTTGTAAGTGACTTGCATGTTTCTTGTAAGTGATTATATGACTTTTTTATTTCTATTTTTTTTTTTCTGTAGAAACCCACAAGATGTTGACGGGAAACGCAATATCACTGCCCCGGTGAGTAGCAGCTCAGTACCCCCCGCGAAAGAAGACTTCTTTTATTAAGTCGGTGCATTAATCTCTTGTTGTCGTTTCATTTCAGATGTTGAAAAACAGAGGGCTTACTCGCAATAGAAAGAAACAAAATCCAAGGCTTGTCAACAAGGTAAGTACCTATACCTTGATTTTTACGACATACTTCGTATTTTGTACGGATCTAGTCCTTGCTAGTACTTTCGTGTCATACAAGACCTTATTACTCACCTTGTTCAACCATCTGCAGTGGAAGTTCGACAAGGCTAAGAAACGCCGTCAAGGGCAGGTGCGTGAGATCAGGAAGCAAACTGGTCTGTACGAGTGGGAGAAAACCGGTATCAATCCACGGGTTAGTAAGAGCATCAGATTCAAGGGGTGAACATTCAACAGCTTTGCTACTTTATCATTTTACCTACCAGTTTTGTCCACCAGCAGTTTTGAGCTTACTTTAAAAAAGCGAGGCCCTCATAGTTATTTTTGAGAAGATGATACATCTGTATGATTTGTATTCTATATATTTATAGTTGAACAAGATCTATTAGTTCCGTAAAATTAAGCTTAGTGAGGTTCCATTTCTATTTTTACTCGTATAGATCATCCTGAAAGTCCAGCAATAGAGTTTGCGAGATAACAACAATGTGTTATAATGCATTATTGATCCAATGGAATTTGTCTAGGTCACTTTTCCGATGAATTTTCTCGATAGTGCTAATGAATTAATATCACTCTTATAATGTGTCGAGTACTATTATTTGTATAACACGGGGTACAAGACATGTCATTTACTATCGATAATCAAGTTGGATTGGAATGTGATAGTGAGCCAGATGTTTATATAGTCCTCGGCTCCTCGCTGGTGTGGGCTGTGTAAATTTAATGAATTGCTTTGCCTATAAACAGCTCTACATTGTACCCAAGGATGAGATAACTGGGTTGACGACTTGACGTTACTCTAAAATATTTAGTTTTAAGTTGTCGAGCACTCAGACTGGGCTTAATCCTAAAATCATTATGGCCCAAAGTATGAGACTCTAAACACTCTATTTTCTGCATGTTGTTACCCCAACTAAAATTTATCGCGAAAACCGACTCGTGTTTCCTTATTGCTCCGTTTACGAGGTTAATTCAAAATTTATCCATCTCATGTGGAAACGGAAGGTGGAAAAATAGTGAAATAGACACCCAAAAACCACAATTGAAAGTTTATCGCTAATAAGTAGAAGTAGAAGTAAACAACAAGAAGCATCTCCGGTGACCGGGAAAAAAATGGAGAAAAGCCGAATACTTATAATCGGAGCCACCGGAAAGTTAGGATACCACGTTGCAAACGCCAGCATTTACAATTCTCATCCAACCTACACACTTATACGACACTCTTCATTTTCCGACACTTTAAAGCGTCACAAACTCAACTCACTTACCCACGCTGGTGCTATCATTCTCAAGGTCTCTCCTTTTTCATTTCTCTCTTCTACCCTTTTCTTTATTTTTAATGGCTACTTCTTCAATTTCCTTTATTTTTAGTGTTTAATTTCGGGGTACGACAAAAATGTGACCATTTTTTTTATAATCAAAGTGTTTGTACGCATGCGTCTGTCTTATTTGAGAATTTTGTGGTTGAAGGGTTCACTGGAAGATGAGACTAGTTTAGTGGAAGCGTTGAAGAAAGTTGATGTGGTGATTTGTGCAATTCCATCTAAGAATGTGCTTGTTCAGAAGAATTTGATTAATGCCATCAAAATTGTTGGTTCAATCAAGGTTTGTTACTTTGTCTTTCAAGGAGTGCTTACTCTTATATGATTTGCATCAGTCTCGTGTATGTCGTATAACGGTTTTATTGTCGCTTCTGCAGTTACCACTACTAATCCCAATGAATGTGGAGCAAAAGTACTTAAACTAGTATTTTGTGCTCATGTTTTGCTTAACTATTAGTGTAATTGTAATTGTTTAATCGTCGGAACATGTACCTTTTAGGTGAAAAGAAGGTATTGTTTTAATGACTTCAATCAAAAACTAGATAAAATAATACTCCGTACTTGCTTTTGGGAAGGTGGCAATTGTTTATGATTTCGTTCGAGATTAACTCGAAACCTCAAATGACTGTTATACCTAGTATATAATTGTATATTTTGTATATGATTGGATATTTTGTGTCTGAATATTTGAGTTAAGGCTCCCAAATCCCAACACTTTGAACTAGGGTGTTTTTAACTAGCACAACGTGGGACGTAAGCTGAGAAACGATAAATACGGTGCATCCTACATTTGCATAATTATATACTCCGTGTCTTCTAAGAAGCTTCTGTCTAGGAGAGTAGCACGAGGAAATCGGGATGAGCAGCACGATCTTGTTGGTTTGTTGTAACAGTTTTGGAAAGTATTGTGAACTTATGATCGACAGCAACGTATTACCTTTGTCCCAATATTATCACTCCTGTTTGACTTTGGCTGTCAATTGATATCAACTCTAGCTATAAATTATGTTCATCAAATACGTACATTTCCACATTAGTACCCTTTCTTAGAGTATAACATTGATATACTGTTGGACATTGTATGCTAAAGTGACATCATTTGACCATCAAAGTTAATTGTGAACTACGGAGTATATAAAAGAGCTGGAAGGAGTCATTCATCACATACTCGAAGTGAAGAAATAAGCTTTTCTGCTATATTACCTATAAAGTTGTGTTTCATTTTGTAATTCCGGAGTTGTATTTATATTGTTGTACGTGTGTTGTCTTTACAGAAATTCATTCCTTCCGAGTTTGGATTGGATCCAGACAAAGTGCAAATATCTGATATGGACAACGGCTTCTATTCAAGAAAAGGTGAGATAAGGCGCATTGTGGAAGCTGAAGGCATTCCTCACACATACATTTGTTGTAACTTCTTCATGAGCTACTTACTTCCATCCTTAGTTCAACCTGGAGTGAAAACACCTCCCAGGGATAAAGTGACCATCTTTGGAGACGGAACTGTCAAAGGTCTGTAGAAATTAACATTTCACATTCCACTTTATTTTTTGAAAAATTTCAAGCATAACAGACTGCGCTATATATTGATGCGATTTTGTTCCCATCTGGTTTTGGCGGTCAACCAATGTCATCTTTGACTCCTAATGTATTTATCGATATTCTATACGAGAATTAATATATTGCTATGAACATCTTGTTTTGTTTGAACTATCAAAACAACTGTTTACATATTATCATTTGAAAAATTTTGTACTTCGATACAGTATGGTTGAAGTTGTCATCTTCTGACCCCACAATCAAATGAGGACAATGTAATTGGATTCAAGTGCGTGGAGAGTAATTTTGTCTGTCTTTGGTCGTAGGGGTGTTTGTCAATGAAATTGATGTTGCTGCCTTCACTATTAGCGCGGTGGATGACCCACGCACCTTGAATAAAGCGGTGTATCTGAGACCGGCTGGAAATGTTTACTCCATGAATGAGCTAGTTGAACTTTGGGAGAGTAAGATTGGAAAACAACTGGATAAACATTATGTTTCAGAAGAACAACTTCTCACCCGAATCAAAGGTATGTAGTTTATTAACTCTGAACTCTCTTGTGACTTCATATGATATTCTTTCACACTTTACATCAAAAACTAGAAAATTGAGAATTATCTAATAGTTTAATGAGTAACTCTTCTGATAAAATGACATGCATGTTTTATATTCATAATGCGATCCTGTGCTGCTCCAACCCTTCATATTTCGTCACGTACCTATGTCAGATGCTTGATATTTTACATACTTATTGAGACCAAAATATTTACTGTTTCCATGAAGTAAACAAGTTTAACACTATGCTACACACTCGTGTTGGATTTTTGTGGCCAGTAAGTGCTATAGATCATTGTTTTTGACATCCTTGGTCTTTACCGTGAGGTGTACATAAGTACAATTGTACTTCCTTTGAGATCGAGTTGCTGGTGTATTATGTAAGCCCTACAGTTCCTTAAACGTAAAGGTTGAGCGCTTTAGGTCAGCTTGGTAAGAATTGGGAGGGAAGGGAGGCGAGGGTGAATGGAACAATAACATTACAGAAAATAGAACCCAACATTACCCTTGAAATCGTTCAATTTAAACACCAGATTAGTATCACTAAAACAGTCCTCTGTGATTTGCAGAAACCCCATATCCTCAAAACATGGAGTTAGTATTCATATACTCGGCTTTTATCAAGGGAGACCAGACATACTTCGACATTGAATCATCAGGAGGCGTCGAGGGAACTCAACTTTACCCTCATCTTAAGTACACAACAGTTACACAGTTTCTGGACACTCTATTGTAAACCAGAGTACCTTAATTGTTTGAAGTCCGTCCTATATATGGAGTATATTTCTTTAATAACTCAAAAGACCTATTTACCGAATTATCTTAACGAAAGATTCAACAATAATGTTTGCTGTTTTTTTTTTTTTTTTTTTTTTTCTGTTTTGTCACTAGTTCATTGACCTTGACTACTGCTATATACTCGGCATGTCATTTCTGCATATGCAGTCACTTAAAACGCCCATAACTTTGTTGATGACAGAAAAACATGTTATCTTTTACATCAGCTGTACATTATTTCCTTTTTTTAGTGAGCTTATAGAGTACTTCCTCCAGATGAGTAAATTATTTTTATGTTCTTTTTTGATACAAAAAGGAAATTTGGGGTAGGCTACACATTGTCGTAAGTAAGATTGTAACATTTCGTGTTTAACTCTCCCGTTTTTGTTTGTTTCTCTCGCAGACAAAAAAGAACCAAAGTGATTTAAATACTTCTGGTACAAATTCGGTAATTGGGGTAGGTGTGTAGCTGGAAAGTTGTCATATTAGTCATTATATGTACCTTATAGATGTTCTAATTGATAGGGCTGTTTAATCGATTTTCATTGATTATTAATTATCAATAAATTCTCGGTTTGGTATTCGGTAAAATTGTTATAAGTAGAAGACACTGCAAAAAAAATATTGGAATTACAATTTTACCAAGAGTGTTATTAATCAATGGTTTTTTTGGTAGTAATAATATGTTAGTCGAAAAAAACAGAGTAAGGGTTTATCATTTACATGAACACAAATCTACCACTTAATAAAATCTTTATGTTACTTTGTGAGGAGAATTTTGAAAAAACTTTTAAGGGCTTGCTTTGGGATGGGGGTAACTATTACGGGAGTAATAGATCAAAAAATAAGAAGAAATTAGAGGAGATAGGTAGTTGATGATGGATTTTAATGGTGGAAAAATGAGTCGGAGGAGGAATAATTACCCCCATATGGGGGTAATGATTACTTGGGGGGAGGTGGGTAATTATTCCCCCCTAATAGAGCAAACTTTGAACTATAATTTTTCATTCTATCATCCATTACCATCCCCTCCCTCTATTTTTTTAGTTCATTTTAACTCTATTACTCCCGTAATAATTACCTCCATCCCAAGCGAGCCATAAGACATACTCCAAATGCTTTATAGTAGGGAGTATTTATCTTACCAAATGAGTTATTAAAGACTTTCGTAGGACAGTTACACAGGTACAACAGTTTGATAATAACCGAGTACGAGTATAATGTATGAGGAATTGAATGCAGTGTAATAAACCATGTATGAATGAGCAATTTTCCAGCTTGCTTCCTGATCTACTTATAACAATTGAATGTATGAGGAATTGAATGCCGTTTAACATAAAAAAATAACCATGTATGAATGTGGACGTTATAAAGCTAGAATTAAGTGAGAAAAATGTGGACGTTATAAAGCTAGAATTAAGTGAGAAAAATGAACATAGACTTAAATTAGCAACTAATAAACCATGTATGAATGTGGACGTTATAAAGCTAGAATTAAGTGAGAAAAATGTGGACGTTATAAAGCTAGAATTAAGTGAGAAAAATGAACATAGACTTAAATTAGCAACTAATAAACCATGTATGAATGTGGACGTTATAAAGCTAGAATTAAGTGAGAAAAATGTGGGGATAACATGAAATGCTAACACCATGAATGGTAAGTTTGGTGTGATACTGATGCATTATCAACTTGCAAGGCCCAAACTTCCATTATAAATACAAGTATGAAATGATCTATGAACCATCACACACTTACAAACATTCACTACATCAAAAAAAAAAAATTAAAAAAATTAATTTTACCCCAAAATGGCTGAGAAGAGCAAGATTTTGATCTTAGGAGGAACAGGTTACATTGGGAAGTTCATCGTCGAGGCGAGTGCCAAGGCTGGTCATCCAACCTTTGCACTCATTCGTGAATCGACCCTTGTTTCTAAGGCTGAACTTGTTAGCAAGTTTAAAGGCCTTGGTGTCAATATCATCAGTGTTAGTGTTTTGCGACTCATTTTGTTTTACGTATTGAGTTTTGTTGTTTGGATTGTAAGTTGGTTTATTGCGTGTGCAGGGGGATTTGAATGATCATGAAATCCTGTTGAGTGCGATAAAGCAAGTCGATGTGGTGATCTCGACTGTCGGAAGCGCTGTTATAGGAGACCAAGTTAAAATTATTGATGCCATCAAGAAAGCTGGAAATATTAAGGTTAGTGTAAAATACATCATTGTTTCTGCTATTCATTCCATTGCTCTTCTTTCGATCTTATGGCCTTGTGCCTTGTCTTCATTTTAACTGACTCAACCTGCAACCAACCAACCCTCTTTTGAAGGACTTGGACGGTTGGACCCATATTCTAACCTAACTCAACCAGAACCCATATTAACTCGACTGGCTTAACCTTTCTGTACGATAACTGAATGACATGATTGTTATTAATGGAATAGGTTACATTACATGATGATCGTCTTGGAGAATACTACTTTCACATGTATAATCTTTCGCCAGGCTCTTTACGTATTATTCTTTTGGTTGTTTAATTCGTCTTATGGTTCAGTTTTTGCCAACAACTAATCAAGTTAAATGTCATCATATATTAGCACAAACTTAATATGTAGAGATATGGTATTCCCATAACAACTACGTCACAAATTACAATTTGTTGTATAGAGGTTTTTCCCATCAGAGTTTGGAAACGACGTGGACCGTACCCATGCTGTGGAGCCTGCGAAAACAGCATACGCTACCAAGGCTGAGATTCGTCGAGCTGTGGAGGCTCAAGGAATACCGTATACATACGTCTCCTCCAACTTCTTTGCCGGTTACTTCCTTCCTAGTCTTTCTCAGCCTGGAGCTACTTCTCCCCCTAGGGACAAAGTCATCATTTTGGGTGACGGCAATGCTAAAGGTATTCCCGTAACTCACATACTTTTTTTTTTAACTTGCGTATTTCGTCTTCTTCACAGTATTCTATTCAATTCAAAACGCCAAACTGTATGCAGCGGTTTACGCGAGGGAGGAAGACATTGGCACCTACACAATAAGAGCTGTTGACGATCCAAGGACTCTAAACAAGATCCTTTACATTAGGCCACCTGCAAATACACTGTCCTTTAATGAGCTTGTCACATTATGGGAGAAAAAGATTGGTAAGACCCTTGAGAAGGTCTATGTGCCTGAAGAACAAGTCCTTAAGAACATTCAAGGTACCCCTTCACTCATGTTCACTCCTTAAAACTTGTTATCTAGCGTTTTACTGTGATTGTTGATCGAGTTTTGCCGAGGATTGACTTGGTTGTGTCATTGCAGAAACTGAATTTCCAGGGAATATTCTGTTGTCTATTACCCACTCAGTTTATGTGAAGGGAGATCAGACTAACTTTGACATTGATTCGTCTTTTGGAGTGGAAGCCACAGAGCTCTACCCAGATGTCGAATACACGACTGTCGACGAGTACCTAAACCAGTTTGTGTAGGGTGTTGAAATGATATTGTCTCTATTATGATCTAAGTGTGAGTGAGAAATAAAAGAAGTTATGTAATGGTGGTGCTTTTCGTATGTATGATCGTGAACCTTCGATTTAATGAAAGGGTGATTGGGTACTAGGTTACTATCGGTGTCGCAATCTCATTTTGCTTGCTTTTTCAACTTGCAAAGATGAACACTCATTCAAACGTAAACGTAGTTGCATGTCAATTTTCATTTGTCATCACAAAATTTCAGTACTCCGTATTTATTCAAACTACGACGCCAAGAAGTTAGAAAACAGCTCTATTAAAAGCAAAAGTTCAACTGAGCTTCAACTTCGGTGACATTTCACAAGACTAGAAAAGAATATACACTAATCTCGAATACACACTCTGAAAATGCACAACCAGCATAAACTGCTCCATAATAATAACACTTCAATAGATAAAGAAATTTCCTACAGAAGAATAATAATAAACTTTTTACATAATTGAAATAATAATAATAATAATAATAATAAATCTTCTAGATTGATAAGCCAAGTCTTGGTTGATGACACAATCAGATTAGCCACAGAGAACATTTAGAGCTTGAATACATAACACAACGAATACGAACTACGAGTCAATGATACTACGAGTCAGTGATACAAGGTTTCTGGCGTATGCGAAAAACACGAGTGATTGAACGTCAACAGCATATAATGAACTGATAATATCACTGCGTATACTTTGTATTAATTGCAGACAAACGATGGAGTATGTTTTTGGTTGTGTTGATCTATCTTCCAATGCAGCCAATCACTGTACGTTTAACCTATTATCTTCTTTGATTCTCCAATTTTGGAAATAAGAACTTTAGTCAGCTCGAGATCCACTGGTTCCGGCAGCATGCTTCCTCCCTCCATATTTCTAAAAGCGCAATAGTACTTTCAGGGATCTAGGAGCCAAAACAGTGCACGAATAAGGCAGAAAGTCATAAGTAGTGGAAAGGGACGCACCTGTTTTCCAAGACTGAAAGGAATGTATCGGTACTTGATCATGTGTGCTATTTGGCGTTTCATTGTGAGAGTAAACAGCACAATCCAGTAAACCAGCAATATCGGCCAAAATACAGGCACATCGAATACCGAAAAGAATGTCATCACAAATGCTATGCAGAATGACTTCGTGATGGAGTGCCTGAAAGTTGAAGCAAAACCGAGTGGACTGTTAAGGCAAAAGTGCACAATTTATATGAAAGAATATACGTCAAGCAGCAATGAAGTCTTAGGCTTTGTTAGAGTATAAATGCAAGGAGAGAAAGGAGGGGATCAGTTTCCGTCCAAATATTTCCTATCCCAGAGGATTAAAAATTGACTTATTCAGAAGAATTTTTTCTAGTCTGCTCGAGGAGTGCATCACTCATTTTTCCTCTCCATTTTTTCCATCAACTCAGCTTAACATGATAATACTCTCACACTGAAAATCGGGATCAGCTATAAAGGTTACATTTAAGCAATGAAGTAACAAAAGCATACTCATCGCAGCTAAACAAGGGCAAGTGGAACCCAAATACTGCAACAGAACTGAAAACACATTTTTTTTTTTTTTTAAGATACTTCAAAATAATTTGAAGAAATCAATCATTATCTTATGCTTCAATAGTTCAAAGATACTACGCGAAGTATTTAAGAGCTACGTATGCTACTTCAATAAATATTGCAACGGAACTCAAAACACGGACTATTAAAGATAGTTCAAAACCGTATGAAGAAATCAACCATTATCCTAGGCATCAAAGATCTAAAGAGCTGAGTATGCTACTTCAGTAGATACATCACATTATCATAACCCAAAGCTGCATTCTTGCAATGCAGCTACAGCAATACTTCACTACGAAACACGTGATCCATCGAGTCCCTACGATCTTTCATTCCTCCAAAGTCTATTGCCTACATAAGCTCAAAACTGAAATCAACAAGGCAAATCGACTTTCAAAACCAACAATGTAACGACGATCACACAACAATCAAACACACATCACAAACAATACCAATCGAACACTCGCAACACACAGCAAACCAAACTTGACCCAAAGCTGATGTACATAAACAAATTAGAGTCAAACAAAAAAAAAAAAAACAGTACACAATAATTTAGTCAAATTACCAAAATTTGAACTCGGGGAGACGACGAATAAAGGGCTTGAATTCATCAGAGCCTTTGGTAGGCAAAAGAGGACCATCAGAAGGCTCAAGCTCAGGGTCAACCAAAGGTGACAAAAAACCAATCAACAAATTCAAAATATAAATACCAAGTGCATATGTAATGATATAAAACCCTTGAACAAAGTAAACCCTAATTGCATAAATCAATGCTATTATTAGGGTTCCTACCCACCTAGGAATTGCATGTGGTGTAGTTTTATCCAAGTAAAACTGGTAAATTCTCCAAAATTCATGCATTTTCTGAGTAATTGGAGAATCATTCGTTGACCCACTTCCTAAATCTAACCCTTCCATTGAAAAAAAAAAACCCCTAGTTACTTTCAATCAGCTATACGATCTGCCCAGAACTAAAATCAAAGGCAAATCCCTAAATTTTATCACAAACAGTAAAAAATTTGAATTTTGGGAAGTGGGTAGTTGAATTAGGGTTGAAAAAAACACAAGAATTGTATAAAGCTGTAATTTTGCTTAAGTGTGTGCTTTCATGTGGAGGTCAAAAATTAATTTGGGAATTTTAGCATGAAGGACGTAATATATGAGATTATGAGTATAGACTTGTGCTTTTCTAACCCTAATTCAACTACCCATATACTGATAATTTCCCAGGGTTTGTGGGGTTGAAAGGTCTAAAATACTCCTTGATTATAATTTTAAACTTCTTTATTTCTTTTCAATAATGTTCAAATTTAAATAAAAAAAATTAAAAATTATAGTAAATCACAAAGTATTTAGTCATTTTAATTTTTTGCCTTTTCTCTTTTTTTCTTAAATAGAATGGTCTTCAAATGCGTTGTTGTGTTGTTTAATTTGTTTCACTTTTTTATTCATTATGGTTGAGATAAACGTTAATACTTAACACAACAAACTTTTCAAGAGACTCGTTGGATATTTATTGTTCTAAGTGTTAAGTGTCAAGAGACTTAATTAACCTTTCAAGATAAGTAAATTAAGTTAGAAGTTGTTGCCACTTAAACTGGTAAATGAGTTAATTGGGTCGGGTCAATTTGAGTTGAGTTATTTCGAATCTGATCGTATATCAGGTAGGTTGGTTGGTTGAGGTAGAGTTGAGTCATTTCATGTCTTGGGCTTGTTTTAAGGCTACTGTTATCAAGTCATTTCAAATTTCAAGTCAATTTTGGATCAATTTATTTTAAATCGGTCAATTTAATTTTAAGATTAAATTGTTATTATCATATCTAATTTTCACCATTATCAAATCGGTCAATCAAGTCAGGTCGGTAGTATCTACATAAGAACAAGAATAGTTGATAGTACTAGTAAAATTCCAATATGTATAATCAACTCCCTAGGAAGGCTATGAATATGATATGATGCATTTGTGAATCAAGTTGTGACTTGTGAAATAAATAGACATTAAATTGGCACCATACAAAATTACAAATTGAACAATATTAAATAAAATTCACACATAAGGCCATCAACAAAGATACCTTGTCCACATATTCATGTCTATGGACACCATTCATGTGGCCTTTTATGCTTTTATTATTAATAACTAAGTTTTCAACCAAAAAAGAAAAAAAATAATATAATAAATATATACCAACATATTTGCACCTCCACAAAATTATCTTCTCTTGTGTTTATCAAACTTCTCAGTTTCCTGTTTTGGAAAGTAAGTTGATCTTCTGTTACTATCATTGGAGTTTCTATTTTTGTACACTTAGTTTTGCCTGTTTCTTTTAAGTTACAAGGTTGTCGTAATTATATATTTGTGATTACATATCGATCAAATGAAGATAATATAAATGAGACGACAATTCGACAACATTGTAATATATTTTAGGAGCTTCTTTAGGCATCAAACTGTGGATTTTTAGTGATGTTTTGCATGATTCATGAATAACAATTGTACCGTCTTCTGTTTGATACATAGGTCTAAAATGCCTTTTCTACTTCAGTGGATCAGCCTAGTTTTCTACTTCCCATACAAACAAAATGAAGATTTCGATTGTATAACTTGAATTTGAACAATGGTATGATATACAGACTTGACTGCTAGTTCTGAAATTTTCGTGTCGTGTCATGTCCTGTCAATTTTTACATTGATGGCTTGACGCGCAACCAAAGTGAATTATCGGAAGTAACAGCTCAATCAACAGGCTAGTTAGCTAGCCAAACTCTGCATTTAGTTGTTAATAGCAGTTCTTCTACTTTTAGATTTGCAAATTTGCCACTGATAACGTCTTGGCCAAGTGATTCTGACAGAGAGCGTTGAGGTCATTTTGAATAATCAGACTGTATTTAGTAGTTATCGAAATCTGAGTCCTGAATTTTGAAACAGGCTTTTTTTTAGGAAGCGCTTTGGTCACTGGACTTGAGGTGCTCGAAAAAGGATATATTCGGCATTATGTCTGAACGTTTTTCAAAAGCGTCTCTTGACGAGGAAGCAACGTCGAGGACGTCCTCACAGGCTTGCCAACCTAGCTGGATGTCACACTGGAAAATGAAAAACTCCGAGATAGCTTCAAAAGTCGGGGAATCTGCTTTGGTGTGTAACAAGGATAAATTTGTTGATCTTGGTTGTAAGACTGATGCTTCACCTGGCGCACTTAACATGGTACACGGCTTTTCGAAGTATGGCAAAGGGGTGATCAAAGAGTCCAAAGAAATGTTGTTTGGAATGACGGTTGACACAAAGAAACAAGGATTCAAGTGTGAAACTAATGAACAAGATTTTGGGTCGAAGAATCTGTCGTTGGCTTTAGCGCTAGGTAGAGGCCAAACATCAGCGGATTTAAACTTGGGTAATCGAAGCATTTTGAGGTCTAGCGATAAACAATTTTTGTCGAGCCCATTTGAAGAGAAGAAGGGCTTAACTTTCGGTCTTCCTCCTCATGGATCCAAGAAGGCAGATACGTCAAGGCCTGTTGTCGTTTTCGAGAAACATTTTTCAAACGATAATTTCACATGTTTTGCCAAAGACACCTGCAAGTATAAGAAGTACTCTTCTCTCTTGCTTCATGAGACAGACATGAAAAATGACCTCAGTTTCGAAATGGGTCAAAATTTGCAGCGTGGTCCGTCTGAAAACAAGAATTTTCAAACTTTCTTCGGAAAAAAACAATCTGCCAATGTTCCAAGTCATCATTCTGGCAGATTACTGCCCACTTACCCTACTCAATCTAACATTGACCAGGGAAAATCCCGTGTATTGGATAACGTTGCTGTTCACAACGTAGAGACAATGAGGATCTGTACTATGGTTGATTGTGTCGAGAATTCAAGTGGAGGTTACCATAAGATTTCTCAGAGAGCACATCATGTATTATTCACCAAAGAAACTTGTGCTAATTTGCCTGCTCACGACGTTGCTCCTACACGTCCTAGCGGAGTCAAGATTCAACCTCTATGGACCTCCACCGATAGTGAAGAGAAGGAAAACACCGGCAATTCATCCGTCTTTAAAGCAGGTTCTAAGAATGAAGCTTCCGTTGAAGCCGATTCAATGCAAGAAGTTGCGCCTCAGAGGTTGCCTAACTTATTAGGTATGAATTTAGCATCTATTCTCTTCGTCTTAAATTGTCTGAAATCTGAAATTAAATTTTCTGAAATAAACAGATCATCAATCTCCTAGTTATAAATCTGACTTCCGATTTTATCGTTTTTTTAATTTTTCTGTCGTGTCAGGACTCAAGATTATTATGTACACCTATCATTTGATTCAGAAGTTTGTACTGATTGCTCCTAATTTAATGTATCCTTATTTCGTTTATATAGGCAAGACGTCTTCCCTGTTACAAGAAGATAGCTCACTCGCTGCACGTGACTCAAAGAACAAGAAGCGTATAACTGAAACACCGCTGCTAGAGATTCCTGACATGAATGTACAGCTCCCAGGGCTTCAACCCGCAGTAAGCTCGACAGACGATGACGAACCAAGCACCTCAAGGGTGCATAGTTTGAACGCCAAACATCTCTTCTCGGACAAAAAATGTACCTTAAAGGACGAAGATCATTCTGCAAGTCCCGAGGCAGGTAACAGATGGATCAAGCGCCTGAAGCTAAGTTCTTCTGACACTGTTGGTGTTGGTACCAAGAATTCAGATGGAACAGAATCATCCCGACAAAAATTTAACATGTTCTTCAATAGAATTATGAAATCCACCAACGAAAGCTTAGACCCCGAACCGCACAAGCATCACGCTGAACAGAAAAAGATACCTGATCTAGATTTAGAGTCCGCGGTTACAAAGAAGGTGGACCATAGCATGATAAACGGTTGCTCTTGGATACAGCGATGGTGTCAAAATAGCACAGTTTCGCAACCTAAGAATCCCGAACCTCTTGTAATATGTGAACCTCATAGTTTGAAGATTGGGCAGGACGAGGATGCAAAGAAGCAATTTCCAAGTATTGGTGCCTTGGCATTGATGGGCAAAGCTATGAACGGGTATCGCTCATGCGAGTTCAACAAACGAGGATCTGTTGTAGTTTGGAATACCAGGGAGTTGTGAGATGGAATTTCGGCATTATAGCCATTATTCTACGAGGTTGCCTTAAAAATGGTTCTATTAACCCTATGAAGTCATTTTACCATTTTGTTAGTCCTAATCTTTCCAAGCTTTTTCCAGTTAATATGTAATTTCAGAGGCAGATCTTCTTCTTCTTCTTGTAAGTACATTTACTATACTTTGTATTGAGGCTATAATGAGCATCATATTAGTACGAGTATTATGTTGATTGTAAGAAGTTCGTATGTACTCAAACATGGATGATGCATATTGCCCAGACTAGCCGAGCACTATCCGAGATAATTAAAACCTCGTAAAAACTATTCCAGTATTTAGCGGCATTAAAATGAAGGATTACGAAGTAAGATGATACAATTGACACCTATCGAAAGATAAAAGAACTGCATTATGTAGGCATTGTACTAGTTACTCCGTCGACTGTAGAACTTTGGCTTCTGAAATGGATTTCCAAGAATATAAACATTTCAATTATCAGAAATAATAGCTCCTATTTCTCAAAAGCTTTGACACTACCACCAAAAGTACCAATGATATGGAGTAACATTTTTGATTGCAAATCATAAATCCAATATTACCCATCTCTAAATCATAGAAATTCAAAAACAATGGACAAAGCGTTTGTCAACAACATAAACAAACACGACGTCTGAACAAAAAGATCTGCATCTCAACAAAAACAGATCACAACAGAAAACTAAACATGTCTGAACAAATAAGAGAAAATCTAAGCAGCAGCGGCTTGAACTTTTTCATTAGTGGCTCGAGTGTAGATCTGCAGGCTGGAATGATGCGCGACCATCTTAATAGTTCCTCTGGTCAAAAGTTCTCTGATTGCCCTCCTTGCAAGCGACCCGTTAATCTATCAAAGATGAAGATTCCCTCATTAATCATAAATTATACATAGCCACCTCAATCACATCGCATTTTTCGTATAAAGACTGGCATATCAACCACACCACTAGATCAGACCATATACAATGGAAACATTTAGTATTTGTTTTTTGGACTTACGTTTGTTGAAGCGAACAAAACTTGTCCGAAATGAATGAAACTTAACGTGAAGCAAGTACTTGAACGAAAGGGTAGGTTAGGTAGGGGGAGACACGAATGGGAGGGGGAAAGGGGAACAATTTGCATTGCAAGAATGAAGGCAAATTATTCAATTTTCCTCCAAAATTACTGAGCAAATCACGTTCTTCAACCAACAATAACCGTCAAAAATGTGTTTCCACTCTCCACTCTCCACTCTCCACTCACCTCACATTAAATCCACACACGTGAGCACTTTTGTACGAGCCCCTAAAACTCAACCTTCTACACATGAGTCACCATTTTCATGGTCAAAGATCTTATTAAGAAAACCTAGAGTTTCCGCTTTTCAGTTCAATCTATAATACTCACTTAACTAAATGGTTTCAAAAACACATCAAACAAACAACCTTGAAAACCAATTCCTTCATCCCCATCATTAACAATCACAACTAAATAAACTTCACCACAACAATGTAGCAATTTTACGAGCCATGATCAAATCAAACAGCCAAAAACATGAATACCGAGAAACATATAAGCATATCAAACCGAAACAAAAATCAAAGCTCAAGATTAAAAAACAAAAGCCAAAATGTTAGAAACATACGCGGAAACGTTCGGAAAGAGTAGCAGCAGTGATAACCTTCTGCTTCCCAGCTTCGACAAGAAGCTTATCGAAAGTAGGGTTGTCGAACAACACCATGTTGTTCACCTTCTCCTTTTGCTTTCCTTTGCTCCATTTCTGCAAATTTTCAACAACAATAACAATAAACTCAGTACAAATCACATAACCATCAAAATTAGGGTTTGAAACATAAAATCAAATGGATCAAAACCTTCTTCTTTTGCTTTCCACCACCAGATTTCGCTGGCTTTGATGACGGCGGAGGAGCCTTTTCCTTCTTCGGCGCCTATTTCAAATTCATCATCAAAAAATCAATTACTTACACAAATCAATCGATTTAATAGACAAATTGGGGGAAAATTACAACAAAATGGATGAATAAATGAGTGAAGAGTGAATACCATTGCAAATTTGCAAGAGATAGAGAGATTGATGGTAGTGTGGAGTGTTGTAAGCTGCGAAAATTCCCAGGTTTTTCGATTTCTAGGGTTTATAGTGGGATTATATACCAAGCGTTTCAGTTGTAGGGTGTTTTCAGTATTTTTGTTTGGGCTGGGCTTTCATTTTACGGTGTTTGTTTGATAATGTTTTGGGCTTATTGTATAATCAATCCACAAGTTTCGGAAATGATAAATTTAAGGTTTTTTTTTCTCACATAAGGAGAGATATAACCCCGTGTTTGTTACCAGCATTAAATGAGTTGCAGACAAACTTTCTTTATTAGTGCCGAAATTTAGCGGGTAGCTTTTCTATAATCTTTGTCTAGTACAGAGTACTCCGTATAAGATAAACTAAGAATAAAAAAATTCTTTGAAAATGGGAGATTATTAGTATAAAAATGGATATTACAAGTTAAATTTTAGGTCATTAATTTTTTTTTTTACTTTTTTTTATTTTTTTATTTTAATTAAGTCAATCTCGTAGAACAATTTATTTATTTTAAATGTTGAGATAGTACTCTCATGATAAGCTAGGCGACGGTAACACAATTAGCACACATAAGGCTACGAACATTTTGGTTCACTTTTTGTAAAGTTGAAAATTACCGACAAATTTGATATATACTCCATATAGTTAGACATATAATCATTATAAAGAAATTTAACTTTTATTAAAGCTTTACGTATAATAACTTACTTTTATTATTAATACACTTAAAAATAAGATTCTCAACATGAAAAGTTAACATAACCATGAAAAATAATTGATAAGAGTTTTGTCCTCTGTATAAAATTTATGAAAAATCAGAATTATAAAGTTTTAGTTGGATAATTATTTTTATTAAAACAATATCACTCTACAATCATTTTTTTTTTTTTTTGCAAATTTGCACACAATACTAATCGATCCAAATTTTTTTCATTTTTATTACTCTCTCTATCATAGTGAATAGGTAGTATAATTTATTATACAAAAAGAAATTACAATATAAAACGGTCTCATAAAACACGTCAATTGATATCGTGATGGGTGGACCTTAGTATGGTGATTTGTAGTGGTATTATTAAAGTGAAATCGGCGAGTAAAGTGGGGGGTCAATATCAATCGTAATTGGTAATATATATGGAGGTAGTTTCTTAGCAAGTAAGAAAGACAATAAGAGTTTGTTATAGCCTTATAAATTGCAATGTGGGCCTTTGTTTGTAGCACCAGTGCTAACTGATTAAATACTTGCTTCATTTTTGTTTGTGGCTACATTAACTAACTTAAGATTAACATTGTTCAACTTTGGGGCCCCAATTTAGCATTTCTTAATTATGTTTAACATATCTTTAGGAATTGCAATGTATTGCATGTAAATGTCTCATCAAAAAGACAACTTTTGAGTTCATGATAAAGTGGAATACAATATTGAAAAACTTTTAACAAATACAAAAGTCTCTAATAACCATTAATCCTTGATAAAAAATACTCCGTAATAATTTGGGAGCACTTTTATTTTCATTTGAACTATCTATTTGATAAACATTTGTTTAATGATTGCATATAATTCGTAATACTTAAGTTTCACACGTTTACTCATACTTAAGTTTCACAAATATGTTCATCAATGGCGATGATAAAAGCTAGTAATAGCCACCGAACTTTAAACATGTGCACATATGAACGAATACAAATTGAGGAGTATTTCACAATAAAGTTAACAAAATTAAATAATCAAGTAAACACACTCTATAATAAGCCAATCTATAATTAACTTGAAAAATCGATAACTACTTATAAAATAAATGTTTTTTAGGTCACATATGATTCAAATTTAAAAGAATAGCCTTTCAATTTATTTGCTGCCTTTTTGCATACCTTGTTGGCCTTTAAATACAGCCTCACTCACTCCCTAAACTTCATCAACAACTATCACTCAAAACACTTCCCTATAATATCCAAACACCCAATACATCAACAAAAATGAATACCCTCAACATTAGCCAACTTGAAGTTGAGAAGATGAATTCAGTAAAATTAAGCTAACAAAAACTAAGCAACATTACAGAATTACCTCACAGTTTTGTGCTTAACCACATTATCACCATGAAATCTTCCCGAGTTTCGTCGTATAATAGTAAAAACAATTACAGTAGTAATTATAATAGACACAAGAGTCAGGGGACAACAGAGGATAACACAATCATGGCGACGATATTTTCGACACCAGAACACCAGGTCATCAGAATTCATCACAGGAGTGAGTCGGGCAAGTTAAGGACGGAAAAGATGGAGACGGTTTGTCGTAATTTGGGACGGTCAAACACTGAGAACAGGAGGGCGAAGAAGGGTTGTAGTTGCTGTAGAGATCCTAAGGGAGGACATTACCCTGAGGATCATATGAGCAATGAAGAGTTTAAGAGAACCATTGAGGATTTTATTGCTAAGCAACAAAGGTCATTAAGAGAAGAAGAAGATGATTTCACAGCATAAAGCCGTGAATATTTTCTCAGAAAATAATGTTTTCTACTTGATAATATGAGTCCTTCAGTTCCTGTGTATTAGTAAGTAGTGACAAAAATAAACCTTTCTTATGACAGTAAGCCTCATGTGCAATGAAATCATGTAAATCATAGAAAGATTATGATTCTAGCCTTCTATCTTAATCACGAGGCCACGACATGATAATGGTAGCAGAATGTACACAAGCTTCAAAACTGTATTTATATGCAGAAACAATTGAAGTATATTTGTGTCTCAGCAATTTAATTAACACATAGAGTTTACCTACAATAAGATGGCACTCGCTAACATATGAATTATAGTTCGTGTGAGTTATTTTTCAGTCGCATATCTTCAAAACAATGCAGAAACCCCAGCACATACGAGGATGCTTTGAAAGCAGAGTTATTAGAAAGACGACAGTCGACAGTATATTCAATATTGCAGTTAGCACTCATGTATCAAAACACAGCTCCAATATAAATTATATAACGTACATAAGAGAAGACAGAATTCATACAGCAGCGTCAAGTGCATTGTAAACCGAGCGAGCAAGTCTTAAACAGCCATCTTCATTTCAATTTTCTGGTGTGGGTCATAGCCTATAAGCTTGAAATCAGCTGCTTCAAAAGAGTCTATATCTTTCTTCTGAGGATTGATCTCCAAAACCTATTAAACAGCAAAAGAGTGTTCCTTTATGATTAAGAAGTTCAAGCGAAACGAACAAAATTAACCTTGCATAGTTCATATTTTCACTTACAGGAAAGGGATTAGGCTGATTCCTTAGCTGCTCTTGGAGAGGCTCTATATGATTGCGATATACATGAGTGTCTCCAATGTCATGGATGAATTCGCCTGGACGAAGATCTGCAATTAAGTGTATATAATGTTAAAAACTGTACTAACTCCAGTTCTTTTCATTCTCCTCAAATGACTTGGGTCATTAACTAATACTCCGTATGGACTATGCCCATCGATTTCTTCAAATTTCATGGAGACAAACATTTGAGAACATCTCACTTTTGATTATTGTAACAACTATTTTCATATCATTGTTTATGAATTGGAGTTATTGTAATATAAATTCACATCGTTAACAAAGTATGGAAGAGTACATTTGACTTCTTTCATTGTTTACTGGCTAATCTGCAGTTCCTCTCAGTTTTGTCTTTCAAATACGGAATAACATTTAAAGTTTTATACATCCACAACCAAGAGAGGTGAAGAACGAAAAGGAAGATAATAAAACCAACTTACCACAAACTTGAGCAATCATGCATGTCAAAAGAGCATAAGACGCAATGTTAAAGGGCACCCCGAGGCCCATATCTGCTGACCGCTGATACATTAGACAAGATAGTTCCCCATTTGCTACATAGAACTGGTAAAGTCACAAGAGTCAACGGATCAGGATACCAAAAAAAAAAAAAAAAAAAAAGGCAATGTAGTTGAAGAGAAAATGGCCCTCGAGCGAACCTGAGCAAACATGTGGCACGGTGGTAATGCCATCAATTTTAAGTCAGAAGGATTCCATGCTGAGAGAACAATACGCCTGTCGTCTGGGTTATTCTTAATCTTATCGATAACATCAGACAACTGATCATATCCTTGCCCAGTGTAATCCGCATGCATGTCAGTGTATCTGTAGAAGTAGCAATGTAAAGATTCACAAACAAAGGCTATGGCTAGTTTAGGTACACTAAAACCATAACATGCATAAATTGGAGTCCAAGTCAACCTAGCTCCAAAGTGCCGCCACTGAAATCCGTAAACAGGTCCTAAGTCGCCTTCTTCTCTTTCTGTCAACCCAAGACTGCAACGGGAGAGAGCTGTTTTAGACCGTAATGTTGGACAGTCTTTTACAATTACTATCGGTGAAAAAGACATTATCTTTTCACTATGTCATATCTAACAGATAATAGTATTACCTATCCAGAAAAGTTCTGGATGCATTGCCATCCCATATATGTATGCCTTTCTCCTGCAGAACCTGAAATTTCGATAAACCAATTCACACCCGTTAAATTGAATTACAAATGATTAGCTAACTTCTAAAAAGACACCTCATCAAATTTGATAACAAGTTTATAAATGAATGCAGGGAAAAAGGTTCAAATGTTAGTGAGTAGCCAAGACATGGGTGAAACAACACCACAATACCATAACCATGACAACTCTGGCTGAAAAAGAGGCTAACTCATAAGGGACCGATACCTTGGCATTTGTTGAACCACTAATGAACCACAATAGTTCCTCTACAACACCACGCCAAAACACTCTCTGTATAGGCACAAAACAGAAAAAAATGTTAAACTTACGTGATCTAAATTTGCAGATAACATGATTAACAGCAGACAATTGAACAGAATAACCTGATGCGTGTGTTTAGTCACAAAACCATATTCAGCTAATAAATTTTGCTACTACAAATCAACAAAAGTTCAGAGATACTTCTTTTTTCTAGATATCACGTACTTTGGTTGTGAGCAATGGAAAAGACTTGCGCAAGTTGAACCGCATCTGTGAACCAGAATCGTATCATCAGTGACTAAAAAGCAAAAATAATTACTGCTTTGAAAATATCAGACTCGTTCGCCAACCTGGCAACCGAATTTTGATAAAGTGCCAGTGCCCGTTCTATCATTCCTAAGATTGCCACTAGAAATAATCTCTCGTATCAGCTGCAGGTACGCAAACTCTCCATGTCTTTCAAGTATCATCTGAGGCAAGCATGAGAAGTCATGTACCTCAAACTTGCTAGTACTAGACTTGCTACCATTAATCAGTGCACCACTTTCAGGCATGGCTTTCCTCACACGAACATATGTGACAAATGAGAATCGTGTACTGTTCTCGACCAATGGCAACGACGCATACCAAGGCCAAAACAAAGAAGTGTCCACACTTGGTATAAAAGTGTCACATTCTATGTTGGTCTCAATCTCCGTCATGTGAATTGCATCACAAGCTGGTGCATTAAGTGTTTCCCTACATAGAGAATTCAACAATCGAGTTTATAAATCAATGTGCCTTTCTATTTTGGAATGGCCATAAATTGACGTTTTTCTTTGCCTTGATTTAACATATAATCTAATAATCATACATACAGAATCATCTAGTGAGAACTAATTTCCTCCATCTCATTGATTTTGTATGAAAAGACAGATCAAACATATGACAGAATGAGAGGGAGTAAATCACAAACTGAGTATGAGGCCCACCTTAATATCTGGCCGCCGCCAATGACAAACACCCTCTCGACCAAATTATCGTATGGATTTGCTCCCAACAACTTCAGCGCAGATTCCATGCTCTCACTCGCCAAAACATTCTCTAATCCCTCAAACTCCAACACCTTGGAACGAGTCAAAACAACATTAAGTCTCCCAGGCAAAGGACGATATTTAGGAGGAATACTTTCCCAGGTCTTTCTTCCCATAACAACAGCGTTCTTCTTCTCAGGATTCGACGTACTTAACGTAACATCCTTGAAGAACTTCAAATCAGAAGGTAACTTCCACGGTAATTTCCCGTCTTTACCAATACCCATCTCCTTAGTTGCAGCAACTACTACTTGGTATGTCCTCGTAAACCCGATTTTCTCACTCACACTCCCATTCGAAATGCTTAGGACCTCGGAAGCCATTGAAATCCCCCTCACCTCGGAAAACGCTAGAACACTATTTAGCAACTGAGTTCTTTGCAATTGCAAGACACCCTACACATAAAATCATCCAAACATATCGATCGATATTTAGATACTTCAAGGATTTATAGCTAACAATAAAACCACGCAAATTAACCTAATTAGTAATTAGTACCGAAAAATGCATATTTGTTGGCAGAATGACATGTAAATCAAATGTAATGCAGAATTACAGCAGATTGTAAGATTCAAATCAGAAGTTTGCAAGAGCAGATGAAACAATTGAAAATATTTAGGGTTACCATATAACAATCAAACTGCAAATCTAGTGAAGTATCTACTATAATCATGCAAATTAAAATAGGAACTGCAATTACCGATCGAAAATTGAGGGAAATCAACTTGAAACTTGTGAAGGAAGCAATTTCGGAATAAATTAGGTTGAATTAATTGAAGTTTAATTGGGGGGAAAAAGCTGATGATAGAAATGCAGATTTGGTGGACGAAGGAGAAAAATAGCGCGGGAGTTCCCGCCTTAAAGTATTGAAATTTAGGGGGACTTATGGGTCGGGTACGGGTTGGATGGAACCGTTTCAAAAAAAAAACTCGTAATATATTACGAGTACATTGTATTGTTTCATTTAGTTTCAATTTGAGCTTGATAGTTGAATAATGTAGCCTTAATCAACATTTTTCCAAAATAAACAAAATCATTGTAACTATTACAATGATTAATTGAGAAACTATACTCTATCCGATGAATCAAATGTGGTTGGATACATTCGATTTATCAAACCGAGTAAAAATTTTCAATTTACGATATTGGAGAAAATTACGATCGAAATAGAAGCATGAAGGAATACAAAGCTCAGCATATCTGAATTTTTGCCCATTTAGCAAAGATACATCAGTAATGCTTATTATGAAATATGTAAATGACAAGTCAAATTGTTTTACAGAATTAAAACACCTCACAACCATCCTACAAGATTTTGATCTGATCAATCTGTTTTTAAGTAAATATTGGATTGGATGCTCGACTCTATACCGGTTGGATGATTTCATACTTATTGCCGCCAAAGTTCCCGATTACAGACCAGCAAAGTATCTCATATGATCGTCAAATGTTTCACCATGCCTGATTTTGGCAATCGACCCGTCTTCTTCAACCTAAGATCGAAAAATTAATAAGGTTCTTAGCTCGACATGTACAAGAATGAAGAAATATAGGCATATAGCTGCATCCACCAACAGTGAAAGCTAATGCAGACTACACACTAACATGAAAATGGACGGTATGTTAAATCTGACGAACTTTACCATGCACCTCTACGTATATAAGGAGTCACATGTACGATAACAAGAAAAGCATACAAGTGAATACTCTGTATTAATGATCACGTACCCAGTATTCTGGTGGGCGCATCTTGAGATTGTAAGTCGAAGCCATGCTCATACAATACGCGCCTGCATCGTGAACTACCAATCCAGTTCCCTGCATGTCAAAAAAAAAAGGGTACCAATTAATCATCAATAAAATGGTCACGAAACTGTACAAATAGGTATTAAAATGGTATACAACTAATATGTTTGTAAAACGCTTCAAATCTTACACTTGGTGGAGTTGGCAGCTTACGCTCCTTGCCTAAAAAGTCAGCTGATTCACAGACCGGGCCAACCACGTCAAACGTGGAAACCTCAGCATCTGCTGGAACTGGCGATACTAGCTCTATATGCTGAAAGCCGCCAATTAACAGTGGTCAAAACACCACTCAATTGCAAGTCGTCTATATATTAAGAAATCATATCGCAGAGTACACTTACTTGATATGCATCATATAGACTTGGACGGATAAGTTCAGCCATGCTCCCATCGATTACAATGAAGTTTTTGGTACCATTGGTTTTGACTCCAGTAACACGATTAACCAGGCAACACGTGTTTGCAATAAGCGACCTTCCAGGTTCAATAATGAGGTTAAGATCTCGTGATAGGACCAGTTCTCGAACCTACAATAAGTTTGCAGATTCTAATTAAGATACACAAGCCACCTAATCTAGAAGTTAAGGCGGTGATAGGACATGAGAGCATAATTGCATATTAAAATACGTCTTCAAAAAGCAGAACAAAAAATTATGTGAAAATGAAGTCATACTCCTTTATTTCATAACTTTTAGCTAACTGTCCCACCTCATGACAATTTAAACTGCCATGAGACTAAATTACACAGCATTCACAGTCGTGGGACAGAACCAAAAGACACAACTTCAATTGCAGTGAATGCAGAAACATGGCATTTTCTTCTATGTATGCTTCATATATATATTCCGTAGTACTTGAAAGTAAACACCAACATTTCGGTTTAAAAATAATGACATTATCAGCAAATCATGTGCATTTTGCCAAAAACAAAAAAACAAACAAACAATAAACAAATCATTCACGCAGTCAGCTATTGTCCTCACCGTGTTAATGAGATCTCTAGGGGTTGGAAGAACAGCACCTGCATGGTAATAATCAATTCCCAAGCCACCTCCGATGTTCAAGTAACTAATTTCAAAACCTTGATCACGAATTTGATCAATGTAGTTCACCATAAGAACAGCAGCATCCCTAAATATGTCAACCTGGGTACAAAAAACAAGCAATAAGAAGAAGGAAACGAGGGAAAGAAAAGAAATAGAGAGAATATGAGAATCATAAAAATATCATGTATGAACCATGCTTAATCAATAACACCAAAAACAAAAAGCCAATCGTTAATAAAGAGTACAACCTAACATCATTACACTAGCTTTCTCAGAGGTAGAGCAACATATAGATAAGAATTGTGGAGATGCTTTAGACAACAAGTTAATGATTAAAACACTGTCGTCAACATCAGCCACAAAGATATTTACGAGTATCAAGTAATTGCAGAGCATAAATTTTGCAATATGACACAAATTACCCTCGTCAATACCTTGGTTATTGTAGAGCCAAGATGACAATGTGCTCCTACCAGCTTCAGCTCATTAGGATGTTCTTTCACAGAATCTAAAAACCACTGTAACTTCTCGTTTCTAATTCCAAACTTCGAGCTTTTGTTCCCCGTAGCAACATATGGATGGACCTAGACATGACAAGTAACAGCCACATTAGATGACAAACCAGTTAACTGTGTAAGTTACTGAAAGACTTCATTTTCACACGTATTCATCTTCGTACCAAAATGTCAACTACGGCACAATAGTGAAATAACAACTGAGATAATCAAGCTTTGAGGGATTTGGACAATCGGAACATAAGTTTTTAAGGCTTATCAAAAATCCAATATTTCACACGGCAAGATGAAAACTTCAGGTTTTGAAACCACACAAAATACTCAAATGATTTCGTGTCGGAAATACAACGGCCTAACTCTATGATATAAAATTCATGTTGTATGCATACAATAGTTTACACAAGACCAACTATTGGAACCATATATGGAGTTGAGATTAGCACGAGTCCACAACACACCTGGGGATCAACATCAGGATTAATACGAAGCAAGACATTAACTCTCTTCCCTGAAATTCTAGCTGCTGAAACAATGTTGTCCAAGTCAAACTCACTATCAACATTCACAAAAACACCGCTTTCTGCAGCTAAAACCAAATCCTCCAGCAGCTTCCCATTTCCATTGAAGATACACCTGATCATCAATATATCACCTTAACAAGCTAAAAGAACACACATTTCACCATAAAACTACACTCACTAATCCAAATCACCTCAAACATTATAATAAAAATATCACTTCATACCACAATCATCGAAAGCAGAAAGATATTGATTTCAAGTTCAGATAAGCTACTACCGTTTTAGTCATTTGTTTACCTTCTAATTCTGAGAATGAACATAAATTATACAGCAGTAACTTATAAGTTCAAATAATACTACCATGACCATACCAACAAAACGATCAATTCACCCTCATTACAAAAATAATAACGTAAACAAATGACTGAAACATATCGACTAATAAATACAATAAACTCGAAAAGATTAGAGCTTACTTAGTGGGATCGAAACCAGCAGCTAAAGCGAGACGAAGTTCATTACCACTTACAAGAACAGCACCACAACCCAAACTCCTCAAATGCTCCAAAATCTTAAAATTATTATTAGCCTTAATTGCATACCCAATAATAGGAGATTTCAACCCTAACAAAGCATCTTTATAAGCCTCAACATTTCTAGTGATTTGGGGTTTACTATACAAATAAAAGGGCCTCTTTTCAACACTCTCCATAACATCCACCACTTTAGTTCCCTCACAATACAAGTACCCATCATCTTTTTTGGTAAAACAATGGTGGAAATTAGGGTTTTCTGTTTTCTGGGGAACTAAAGTTGCAGTCTTTGAAGTTGTTGCATTGATTTGGGGAAGAATTGATTTTAGGGTTTTGTAGGGTTTTGGGTATGATAAGTTGTAGGGTTTGTTTGGGAAGGAGATGAATGAGGGTTTTGGAAGAACTGTGATTTTGGGGTTTAGGGATTTAGGGTTTAGGTTTGTGGGTTTAGAGAGGAGGTTTGTAGCAGCCATTTTTGCAGAGGTTTGAAGACAAAGATAGCTCAGTTCATACACAGTCACACACTATGTAGTCTATACTTATATATATGGTGATAAAAATGTATGTTTTGCAATCGGCGAGGTTCGAACTCATGACTCTATGGCTGACATTAAAATAAGTTAGAACCACAAACGGGCCTGGATCACACCAGTAATAAGAAGAAAGTCTACTTGATAAACCACGGAAGCGTTTATTCCAAAATCAATTAGCAAATGGTGGAGTGAATACTTAGTTACAAGTTGGACAATTATTTTTTACCCGACCGATGTGGGGCCTTACATGTGGAAGTCCTTCACAAAATAGTTGGAGATTAATAAGAAGCTTTGTTATAACAACTTCCGTACGTTTCTAATTATGATTAAATCTTTCAAGACTCGATACGTGAATTTTCGATATGCATTACGTAGCTATGTCAACACTTGTATTTGAATCTGAATAACCGTCGTAAGACTAAGGTGGATGGTAACTGTTAAGTTGGCTGAGGCATTCAATAATTCTAGTACAAGTAGTATTAGATTTTGATATGCATTTTCTTTGACTCATAAGCAGGCAATACATAGAATAGTATCACTAATTGTAACTTAGTGGAAGACCTCAATCATATACAAAACTGTTCTTTCTTTGAATGTGTCTTTATCAATCTAACTACATAGTCAATTATTGAATGTGGCCGATGAATTCAAGTTCAAGTATCTGACATATTTTTAAATGCGTTGAATATTATAGTTCAAATGAGACCAAATTTATATAAACACGGCTCTGTGCACGCGACTCATATACTAACGGAGTATTTTGTAAGCTTGCGACAATCACACACAAGATTAACCACAAATTTTAAGACGGACAATGTCGAAATACTACAGAGAGTTTCGTGCGCCGGTTCTTTAGCCGTCCCATGTCTTTTGTCTTTCATAATCACCAAAAACAAGATGTGTAAATATTAAAAGGAGTATTTTCCAAAGACTTTGTCAATGTTGGAATAATACAATGCATTGTTTGGATGAATAACTATAATAAATTAATAAGAACATAATGTTGTGATTTATATGAATCAGTCTCACATATTGTGTAATTCTCTCTATAACATCTCTCAGACATTCTCTCTTGCATCATTTTTTCTCCTTAACTAAATAATTTTCAGGTACTTCTCTCCCTTTTTTCGATTTCTCTGTCAGTATTTGTCGTATTAAATGCTAGGAAAATAATTTAATGATGTGCACATTTTATTCGGAAACAATCTGTATGTGTTGGAATTCTGCATTTTCAACCCCGAAGAGATAGTAGATTAGTAGGTGTATCCAACACGTCTTTGAGACAGTGCGTATTTGAGAATACATTGTTATCGACCTCTTAAATGTCTGTGTGTTTTCAACACAAGAAGATGTTAGCTGCATCTAACACGTGACGTTAAATAACCACGTCTTCTTTATGGATTCTATGTAATTTATCAGGTAATGTTGTTGTTAATGTGCTTTATGAACGAGCATTTGTAGTATGCGGCTATGCGCCCATTTATTTAGCAATTCATCCGTTGATGAACATTGATGAAGCCATGCGTAGACATTTATGTCCTTACAAATCAAAAACTAATTCCGAGAACTAATCTGTAGGATTCTCGCAAAAGGGTGTATTATTTTCACCATTGACCGACTTAATTTGTGCTATAACCCGTGCAGAATTTTTCTTTGGGAGTTATGAGTGCACAAACAATTACAATGACCGACATTGCGTCCCCTAAACTTGGTAAGTTTCGATTTGAATTCATCCTTTTTAAGCCATTTTTAGCATGTTTCCGACCATAATGTGTCGTTTGACATCAGGAATCGAGAAATCTGACGACGAGACAAAGCTCGGGTCATTCAAGAAGGTGGCCTGCAACGTCTCAGCCAAATTCAAGAACTCGATGACCAGGAGGGGTAGAAGGAACAGTAGAGTCATGTCCATCTCGTTTGAAGATGAACACGATGCAGAGGAAGTGCAGGCAGTAGACGCCTTTCGACAGATGCTTATATTGGAAGAATTGCTACCCTCAAAGCATGATGATTACCACATGTTGCTCAGGTACGTGGGTGGTGTCGAGTCATTTATAGGTCGGGTCATTAGGGTAGGACTAAATCAAATTCTAGAGATCATCTGGTGACAAGAATTAAACAGAATGCATTTGTTCGACAGGTTTTTGAGAGCTAGAAAGTTTGACATCGAGAAAGCAAAGCAGATGTGGTCTGATATGCTCCAGTGGAGAAAGGATTTCGGTGCTGACACAATATTCGAGGTACATTATAGGCGTAGTACTTGTAAGGTTATATTTGAGATTAGCAGATGTTACTTTAGAAAATTTCAGATGATTTCATAAAAACTTTGGCATACGTGTTATAAACCTATTATCGGACCCCAAACCTCACCTTCAGTTTTTGGTTGAATTGGTCTTTTAATAATACGAATGACATAAGAATAACAAAAGTTCTCAAAAATTTTCGAATACTTTAAGAAATTTCAGACTTCACTGAACTTAAAGACGAAAAGAATATGCTATTGGAGTGTGCTCATCGCGATGGGTGATTTGGCGTGCAGGATTTCCAGTTCGAGGAAGTCGACGAAGTCAAGAAATACTATCCACAGGGGAACCATGGAGTCGACAAGGAAGGCAGACCTGTTTACATCGAGAAACTAGGTCAAGTTGATTCGACTAAGCTGATGCAAGTCACCACCATGGACAGATACGTAAAGTATCATGTTCAAGAATTTGAGAGGACCTTTGCCGCTAAATTCCCTGCTTGCTCAATAGCTGCTAAAAGACATATCGATCAGAGCACGACCATTTTGGATGTTCAAGGAGTGGTACGTCATCTTTGTTTCTTACCTCAAAACTTTTCTAGCTTAAACAGTTTAAAACATTTATCTTCCTTTAACTCAATTTCATACTTAACGTGTTTACTGGATCTATATTGTGTATTTGTGCTTGATCTGCAGGGACTTAAGAACTTTAACAAGGCAGCTCGAGAACTGATTCAGCGCCTTCAGAAAGTCGATGGGGACAACTATCCTGAGGTACACGCTCTTTAGTGTGTACACATCGACGGAACCAATGCCATATAACTTGCGTTTTAATAAATCGATGCTTTAATGTTCATTTTTGTGCAGACACTGTGTAGGATGTACATTATTAACGCAGGATCAGGATTTCGGCTTTTATGGAGCACTGTCAAGTCATTCCTTGATCCTAAAACCACGCAGAAAATTCATGTAAGAATTCGTTTACTAATCTCCAATGCAACATTTATTTGTGTGTTTTTTCTAAGACTTCCCAAATTTCCATGTAAAGGTTCTCGGCAACAAGTACCAAAGTAAGCTGCTTGAAATCATTGATGCAAGGTACTTAGCTCTTTTCCGTGCCTTCCTAATGAACTTTCAGTATTTGAGAGAAAATGAAACGCTTTTCTATGTCCGTCAGTTTGAGACTTACATGTATTTCCTGTGTACCTTATATGCAACAGCGAACTGCCAGAATTTCTCGGCGGTACTTGCACCTGCGCAGATAAAGGTGGATGCATGAATTCCGACAAGGGGCCGTGGAATGATCCTGATATCATGAAGGTTAAATTCAAAAGACCTGTTTTTCGACATTTAACTTAGTACCTTCTGTACATTGGCACCTCAATCTTAACAACTAGGCTCGGACGTCACTGGTTATTTCCCCATTATGTGTCTTAGGCTTCTTATGTTTTGTGATTTCACAGATGGTTTTGAACGGTGAGGCCAAATGTATGGTAAAAGGTCCATTCCCAGTTATTGACGAGAAGACGATTTCTGAACACGAAATGGCTGATACAAAGGTATGTTTCCTGCGTAATTATGGCTCGACTATTTGAGATTCCACTGTTGATGCGTTTTGTATACTCATTTCATGTCCTAATTTTTTGTAAACCGGCAGATATATGAGCCAGAAGACTTTCCGTCATACTCGATCAAAGTGAGTATTCATATGCAATTTCGAGAATCATTATGCATGCTACCAGTTCAATGGGTGAACAACTAACGCGTGAAATTTACAGGACATGTGCTGCAAAGATGCACCAAATAGCTTCAAGTACGACAACTTCGTCCCACTGGTGAACAAGGGCGTGGATAATCTGTGGATCGTCAATTCGGTTCAAAATGACATGGTCGTGACCAAAGGTACCGCCTCCCTCACTAGATTACGAGTACTATTCGAATTATTCTCCTCATCATTTTTTTTTTTTTTTAACTTGTCGAACAATTCAAAAAAAAAATATCAGAAACTTTAAGACAGATATATAAAAATGTGCCAAAAAAAGACATCATTAATTTTGATTCGATTCTAACATAATATATTGTCGCAATTGTTTCCTCCTGAAATTTCAGGATGTTTCCCATCGAAGAAAAGTTTCAATGACGATCAAGGAATAAGTAACCACCTAGTTTCCGGGATGATGACCTTTGTGGTGGGCATAATGACCATGATTCGGTTAACACGCAACATGCCGAAGAAGGTCACTGAAGCGACTGTGTATTCTACTGCTAATCATTACGACAACTCCCACAAGTTGCCTTCACCTGCCATTTCCGAGATCGACTACTTTGCAATGATGAAGCGCTTAGGCGAACTGGAAGGCAAAGTTACTTCTCTTAGTGCACAACCAGCCACTATGGCCCCTCGTACTGAGGAACTGCTGGCCGCTGCTTTAGGGCGTGTAGACGCCCTAGAGCAGGCACTTTCGTCAACGCAAAAGGTACATTTTATGACTTTTGGATATGTTTAGAGTACCGATCATAAACCTCCAACTACTGCAGGGATATCTATGAGATATGCGTATATAGACAGTCACAGACCTGTTTGACAGAGGCGCTATGTTATACTGAAACTTTTTTGATGATAATGTCTGCTACATGTTGATGCCTCTTGCAGGCTTTAGACGAGGCATTGCAAAAACAGAATGAGCTTTTGGCATACGTTGAGAAGAAAAAAAGAAAGAAGAAGATGGTAATGCTCTCTACTCATCATCTTTCGTATTACTTTCCTGTAAATGCTTCTGTCAGAAGATGAGTCTGACGCTCGTTTAATTCTGTTGCATTTGCAGTTCCTTTTTTGACCGCATTTCAGTTTCCATTTTTCTGGGCGGCTGGAAATATTTGTCGACGTCTAAATGTAATTTAATAACTCGAGTGGTGGTTTATGAGTTCAAGCCTAGAATATTGGCTTCATGTTTTTGTGCATTTCTGCTGCCACTACCACTACAGTTTTTCTCTCTGTAGTTTCGGAAATCTTGTACATCAGTAGTATGTTGTAAGAAAACAAGATTTGTACCAAACATTTGAGGGTTCATATGTTCGAGTTTCAGAGGGAATGGAAAGAGAAATAAATTTATTTCGCCATCAAAATCTTGTGTTGGACTTGTCAGAAGATTTCTCATAATCGAAAATCTAACCCCATAAGTATTAATTTTCGATAAGTAAGGAAAATAGTTTATTTAATTAATACGTAAACAAATAACTGACATAAAGGAAATATTTTAATACACTCCATGACAAATGTTGATGTACTACAAAGTAGCACAATGATAAAATTGACATGAAAAAAGTCTAAAACTTTGACTATAATTCTTCTCCGTCCACAGTGGAATTGGAAAAGTAACATAATCCAAATACATAGCTTTTGACAGCATCTCTTTACAACATAATGAGAAGTAGCTCTTGTACAATGTACTAGTAAATGTGACAAAAGCCGCTTTCGGAAAAGACTGTCCCAAAAGCCGCTATCTATCTCTTTATCCAGCCGTTATGAATCGTCCGTCCTGTACGCAGCAGATCCACTCACCAGCAAGACTTCTTTTTCTGCTCCAAATGTGACTAGAGCGTCAGAAGTGAGTCTTGATAAAATGACTATACTATAGAGACGAAGTTAATAAATGCTCACTCGGAATTTGGCGTCTTGTTGACGATCTATGTAGGCAAGCAGCTCTTCTTGCCTCATCAGAGCTTCGTGCAGAGCCTGCAGAAACCATGGAGGATAACAGATTAATGCAATATTTTGTTGGAAGGGGTTCCAAGGACCTGTGCACTTCGTCGCAAATTGTCTAAGATGTGAAGTTTAATGAAGTATTCTATACATCTTTTTTCTATAGTCTAGTGTATTCGAAGAAATTCTCAGAAGTATTCTGACATGTTGCAGTCATATGATGTTTTTAGTAAGCTAAGGAAAAAAAGAGAGAACGCGTCGTTAGAGGGGAAAAAGACAGATGAGTTTCCACCCGCTTAGAAATAGACAAATTGTCTATTTTTTCACCACACCACTAAAGTCAAGTGGGGCTGGATGACCGAAATGTGTAGAAAGCAAAGTACTATGTTGAGCCAATCTACCGTTTTGGTAGGAATCAAGTAAGAAAGTGAAGTGTTATGTCGAGCCAGTTTACCTTTTTGGTAGCGATTAACTCAGCCTCCAATGCATCCACACGATATACAGCAGCATTCAGCAATTCCTCCTTTTCAAATGGCATTTCCGAAGGTTTTGACTGCAGTGTATCAACTTTCTCCTCGAGCTCACCTAACCTTTTCAGCACATTGGACAACAGATCTGCTCCAGTGAATGCCGGAGCAGGTGAAGGTGGCCGAGATTCCGTGGGAACTGTGTCTACTGTGACGTCAGGGGATTTTAGCTCATTCTTGGCAGATGCATCAGGCAATTTTTTTTGGGTTACACCGCCAACAAGTGAGCGAAAAAGTGTAACTAAGGTCATGAAAAAGGCCATAATCATCACCAGCAAACGAGCTCGGACTCCATCAGAAGTTTTCTTCGTCTCGTGCACCAAAACGGTTGCTGCTTAGAAAAGGCTAGTTGAGTTAATTATGACAGATTTGAATGTAAGTAAGTTGGTATCCGGAAATAAAAAAGAAATGACCAACTATTTATATCATCTCATAATATATTACCCACAACAACATTACCCCGATGCCTCAATGCCTCCCGCAAATTGCAAGGTAAAGGAGGGTCGGATGTACATCGTCCAATGTTCGAAAAATGGACAAAGCTTACATTGGTTGAACATAATCGTCCAACAAAGCAATGTAAATGGATGGAGGGATTAATTATAACATATAAACTAGTGGTTTGTCATGCATACATTTTGTTTGAAAGAAAAAGCACTTGGTGCATTGATCAAAATAGTCGATTAAGGCAATGTAAATGGAATGGAGGGCTAAGATAACTGAAACATATAAAGCCATATGGCCATGCATACATTATTTTGGAAAGAAAAAAATGTAAAGCCTGACATTTTGAGCAACATAATTGTTTACCTTCGGTAGAACAAGTTGTTTGTACGAAAGAATGCTTCTTCCAGCCAGAATCCACAGGTTTATCCACCATTGGCACAAACTCATCGTAACCTGAGAAAGTAGCAGCTTGGGTAGCTTTTCCGTTGATCTTAGCCTGCACAGCGAGCAACAACATTAATTCACCAAATCACACCCATCAAATAAATTAACAATTGCATAATTGAGCAGGACATAATTTACAAATAAAAGGAACTGAAACTATACCTCCTCGTGAACAGGGGTCAATCGCAAATTTGAGTAGCTAATTGACGCCTTTGGAGAAGCAATATCTTCAGCATCAGATCCGGATTCACCCGTAGATGTATCACTTCCTTTCAGCTGCTCCAGATAAAAAAAAGGTCAAAAATCAAAACAAATTTAAGCAATTCACATCAAGGAAGCTCTACAGTTCTGAGCTTTACTAATTTGCTTACCATCGGCAATTGTGGCTTAGCATAAGCAACAACCTTGCCGTCACTGTTTAAGACTTTGACAACTTGCTTTGCACGCCGTGGCTCCCCATTAAGAACCATCTGTGTAAAATTGAACCAAAATTATAGCGCACAAGTTGTTTTTCGAATCCTACTGTGAAGAGGATCAGGACCATCAGGTGGAGAATCACTTTTCACTCGTCGTTTCCATTATAAAGAAAAAGTATACTCCTTAACGGAAATACAGAAGAAATGGATTCATGAAACAAGAACGAACCTTCAATATTTCAGGATTCTTCCAGGGTCCCTTGTCAGACAGAAGACATCCACCTTGCTCAGCACAGGTGCATGTCCCTCCAAGAAACTCCGGCAACTCGCTGCATACGACAGTACGTCAGAAACCCAAATGCATAGACCAGATGCAATTAATAACACTTCACAGAACAAAAAATTTAAGTCTTTTTTGCATCAGAACACCACACCCCAACAAATAAGTTGCTAAACAATTCAAATCTTTGAGAACGGATATATTGCTAAATTATTTGAAGACCTTGGTAAGATTTTGTGGGATAAGCAAAAGGGGAGGGAAGCTCAAAACTACGGAAGATATAACGTAACATAAAACACACTCATGGGAATCACCTGGCGTCAATTACTTCAAGTAGCCTGCTTTGGAACTTGGTGCCAAGAACCTATATAACATAAAACATCAGTATGAAATGATAAGTTACTTCAGCCAAATTAGGATACTTGAGCAATACAAAAAAAAAAAAAAGGGGAGGATGAGATAATTATTATACATGAATCTTTGAGGTAGTTTTTGGATCCAGGAAATTCTTGACAGAGTTCCACAGAAGCCTGAATCCAGGACCCGCATTGACAATGAACATTTGGTAAAGAGTCTGCACAAAATAAACCATCGTCATTGCAGTCAGTATATACAAATTTGATCTGAAAGTTTTACTCTCTGAAGACTTGAAAAGGTATGACGAATACCTCAGGATAATTATCACCATCAATTTTCTGCAGTTCTTGTATCAGATTCCTAGCAGACTTTGTGAAGTTCTTCAAACCCTGTATGTTCCAAAAGAAGGTGAATTAAGAGCTGCCAAATGTGACTCAGACCCCCTCAGCACTCAGCATGGCGTTTTTAGTGGAGTATATAATCAAGCAAACATACCACACCCTGGACGTCTAGTATGGTTGTACTTGAATCTATATGGCGTTTTGCAGCAATGCTGCAGGAAGGAAACTTGACTGCAAAGCTCTTTTCGAATTCTCGCACGTGGTATTTTATGTAGCGATCCATTGTAGTCACCTGCATTAGTTTGTTCGGATCAACCTTCCCAAGCCTCTCAATGTAAATAGGTCTCCCTTCTTTGTCCACACCATGATAACCATGAGGATAATACTTTAAAACCTCATCTTTCTCTTTGAAATCAAATTCCTGGGACATGATAACAGAAGAATTCATCACGAAAAGTTTGAATTACACAGATAAATACCGCAAAAGTGAAAATAACAAGGTAGCTTATGAGCTATGGCCATATGTAGCTTCAAACAGAGCTACTCAAAGGTACAAAATTTAGAAAAGGTAAGCACAATGCTCGTGCATCTCTTACCTGTACAAGAGCATCAACACCAAAGTCGTTCCTCCATTTGATCATATCAGCCCACATGTGTTTAGCTTTTTCAATATCGAACTTTCTTGCTTTAAGAAACCTTCATAACAACAAATTGATGACTTTAACCCACTACCTTGCACCGCTGCGAAACAGATGATAAAATATAACTAAAACAAGAAGTGAAGAAGAAAAGTGTAATAGCATCACACCTCAACATCATATGATAATCATCATGTTTTGATGGTAAAAGCTCGTCCAGGATTAATGCTTGTCGAAAAGAATCGACTGCCTCCAATTCCTCTACATCTCGAATATCTTCTATGGATACTGAACTGACACGGCCATCACTTTTCCTACGGCTACTCTTTTTCTTAAGAGAATGCCTCAGTTTTGTAGATGCGTTAATTGCTTTCTTCTTTAGAGACCAATTTTTCGACCTCCTTTCATCCTCTGAGTTCTCAAAATCAGATTTTCTGTCCCTTCTCTCTTCATTGCCAGAGGACCCCTCAAAGCCTAAGCATGTAAGAGTAGATATGAGCAGAAAAACAGATAGCTCATAATTGTAATCGATTATAAGAATTCTAGCATCGACACATTACTTCTAGTAACCTTTGCATCATCTTTCAGTATTAATTGACATTCTCCATTCCAATAAGTTATCATTTACAAAATTTTGTGACGTAGAAATAAAAATTTGATACACGTAACAACCTACTGGAGTGGAGGGAGAAAATATTAGAAAGTGTAAGTATGCTAACGTGATTGACAAGAAGCACCTAGAAAAAATAATCCGATACAAGAAAATAGTTTGCGATAAATTGGCCAAGACTTTCCATATATGCAATTCTAAGCTGTATGTAAACTGAGGCGTAATGGTAGTATTACTAAGCCTCCCCAACTGAGATGTATACGACCTCCCAATCAATGTTAGCTTATGAGTTACAATATGTCCTTGCCAACACCAATAATAAGCGCTATGATATCCCTTCATTTTTTCAGATGCTTCCCATCACACACAGAATCTAGGCCTCTTATTTAAGATCATTCAATACCAAAAGCGACACGAAATAAATAGTGCTAGACAGCTGGAACTAAAAAGAACCTATAAGACATTTTGAGGTGTCTAAACATAATAATTTCCTGACCTTGGACACAAGCTAGCAGCCTCAAATCGCTACTGAAAAAGCTGCCATAAGAACCACAAGTCGATGACCATACGTGTACATACTAAAACAAGAGACCATATTCAAATGCGAACGATACTTATCTCATGCAACCCTAATAACTGCATATTCAACAATGCAGCATACATTTGGCTTATATGTATCATACGTTCAACCGGACAAATCATTGGCGAAAGGTTTGACTTTGGGATACACCCCCTCACATTTTTGAGATCCGCCTTTTGGTAAAACCGAAAAAGTAGTGAAAAATCAATCGATCAAACATTTTAATCCCCAAATCTTCTAAATTTCAAAACTTCACTAATATACACTACCTAACAAAGACATAATTTGATAAGACAGCTTTTATACAAACCTAAAATGATCATGTACAAAAGAAATTACCTTACAAACAGACAATCAAACAATCAAATTTTATGACTAATTAAAGCACCAACTTAATTTTAGCTAGAATTCAAGGAATAATAATAAAAAATTACCCAAAAAAACATGAACCCAGAAATTAATGCAGTAATTAAGATAAATAATTACAACCATCAAATGACAAAATTACATTCAATGAGAAAAAAATTAAAAATTTAATGACTTACAAGGTCGAGCAAATCGATCAAGTGGACCTGACATAATAATTGGTGTAATTGAGCAAATCAAGCATCACCCAGCAAATTTTTTTTGCTCTCCTCCTTTAACCCTAAATTTTGATCACACAAAAAAAAACATAAATTAATCAATTTCCGAAACCCTACATTGATCATAACCAAAAAAAATCCAAAATTAATCAAATTGGGAAACCCTAAAAAATATCAGAAAACAATCAAAATTAAGCGAGGAAGATGAAATTGAATACCCTAAAGATTACACCTTTGGGAAAAGGAAGATTCAAGTGATGATCTGAATTGTCGGTGCAGAAATTAGGGAAAAAAATCTGAGGGGTTGAAATCAAAAAAATCAAAAAAAAAAAGTGGGAATTTTTGGGGGTTTAAAAATAGGGAGCTGATTAATATTTTCCCCCAAAATTGAATTGCTCCACAACTATTGCGAGTAAAATACGACAGCTATATAATAATACGAATTATGGAGTAATACGTAGAATTAGTGATGATAATGATGATGATTATGATTTGTCTTATGATTGATTGTATATTATTTGTATTTGTTATTTATTGTTGGTTTTTATTAATGTGATTTTTAGAAAGTTCTTATTTTTAAGCCACATTTAAAGGAGATAGAAGATAGAAGATAGAAGATGGGCAGAGAAAGATTCATAACAGTTACGAGTATCATTTACTTGAATGTGTATTTTTTTCTAATTATAGTCTGCGGTTTATTTTGGTAACAAAATATATTACACTAATTCTCATGTGAGACATGTCTCACAATAAATTTAGGGTGTTACTCAACTGTACCCGAGTTTTACTCACTTGTACCCAACTTTGACTCTATTGCCCTTGTCATTTTTTTATCACAATTATTCTTTACTTCTTTTTTCTCCATTCTCTCTCCAAAAATAATTTTAAAAAAAAAAAACTAAAACCACCCACCACCTGGCAGCCACCTCCATTGGCGGCGCCCCCTCCACCGACGGCATCACCCCTACCGATAGCATCCCGGCCAGGGCAGCACCACCCTCCCTCACCGCCCGTACGTGTCGCCTGCCCCACTCTCCTCTTCAATCGCAACACCATTGTCCCGCTTGAACCAACCCAGCCACGGTGGACCACCACCGTGCACCACCCTAACCTACCTAATCGCCTAAACCACCCAACCTAACCAACCTAACCCACCCAACCTAATCTGGCCCTGACCCTTCCCCCACCACCGACAACCCTTGGCCCAGCCCCCACCCTAGAGAACCCTAACGAATAACCACCATGGCCCGCCTGGTCCAACACTAAACACGCCGCCAACCACCAGAGAGCCACCCCTTGCGCCGCCTTGACCAAGCCCAACCACCCTAGACCCACCACGACCCAAATCAATAGAGGTTTCTCAAAACCCTAATCAATGGAAGCTATTGAAATTTTAATCGACAAATAAAAAAACGAAAATAAAACTTGTTTAATTATGTATATTCAGATTTATAATCAAATATTTCAATGAATTGATTGAACTTGTTTGAATTTGGTTGAATTTGTTTGAATTTGATTAAATTTGGTTGAGTTTGAAAAGAGAGAAAACTAAAGGTAGACAAGGGTATTGAATGGAAATTTTATGGTAAAAGAGGGTACAACAGAGTAAAAGTCGGGTACAGTTGAGCAATTACGTAAATTTATTGTGAGATATTCTCACATGAGGGTGGTTATTTTATTATCTTTTTTATTTTATTTTTTTTTTTAATAAATTTTCATGTATGACTTACATTAAGTTAACGTAAGTCCGGTCTTACACAAGAACTACTCAATATATTAAGAGAATAAATTAAAAGTTAAGAAATCAAAGGGAAAAAAAGCAATTGCATAAGATGCAGTTCAAAGATAAATGTTATGATGAATCCCTGCACAACAACAACGTTTAGATAAAGTGTTAAGATATGAGGGTAATTTTTGGAGATCGGTAGAGTCTTAAGATGATGTGAAATCGAGATAGTTTGATGTTTTTGTCGATATTAATGAGTAGTAGGGCGTTGGTTGTAGCGGTGGACCCGGTGGTTGGTATATGGTAGCAATTAATAGCATATTTAAAGTCAAATATGTAAATTTTGTTGTTATACTTAGTCACATGCTTGTAGATATTTAGATAGCTAATGAAAGATTATTTTAGTTAAACCGAAGATCTTGAGTTAGGATCATGATGATACACAGTACTGCCTCTCATTTGTTATGTTCTTCCCACTTTTTTTTTGTCTCATCTTATTTGTTCTCCCCCTTTCATTTTTGGTTAACATGTTCTGGTTATAAAGCTTTATGACCCCACTTTTTTCTCTACTTTTAATCTTCACTCCACACTCTTCATTCCGTATTTTTTACCCCAAAATGTAAGGGGAATAACATATCAAATGAGAGGGAGTAGTCTATTTGATTCAATCATTATGTTATGTTTCTATTTAAGAATTACGTGAATTTGACATCTTAATTTGTCTTAAAATAATTTATCCCAAAAATCACATAACTACAACTATCATCTTCTCCTATAATCGATTTTAATGTCTTGAAAAATAATATTTCCTCCAATCCAATAGGTTCTATACATATTCTTTTTTCGGAAATTCCAATCAATTCTATACGTTTCTATTTTGGTCCATACTTTATCAAATAAAAAGACTAAATTACCCTCACTTTATTAACACTCATCCACTCACCCTAAACAAGTGGAAGGGCATTTTAGTCATTGTATATCTCACCCCACATGTTTTTGTCCCACCTAAAATTTTGTGCAAAAAGCAAATGTATACTACCTATTGGAATGGAGGAAGTATTAAAGAAAAAATGAGCATTTTCTATTCATTCTAAATATAAAGGCGAAGAATAAATTACTCAACTATAAGGATAAGTAAAGATTTTTTTGGGGTACATAGTGTCAATAAAATATTCCGCATTCAAAGATTAAATGGACCGAAAATGTATCAAAAGAAAAAAAAAGATACTTTGTACAAAATAAATAAAAAGTAATAAAACACAAAGGATCATAGATAAATAAATGGATAAATTAAACTGATACGGAGTACATCGAATTTGCAATAAAAGATACCCCGATACACATGATATAGTACTAAATTTAGGGAATTTTGTCTCTTACAACTAAATACTAAAAACAAATACTCCCTCTATTTCACTCAATTAAATTTCACTTTCCTTTTTCTAATTTCACTCATTTAAATTTCATTACTATTTAGGACAACTTTATACAATCAAAATAACACTTTTACCCCTATTAATATATTTCTTTTACCAAAACACCATACACTTTATCCTCTAAAATGGACCCCACTCAACCAAACTACCAATATTACCCTTAACTTTTCATTTTCCTTAATCATAAAAGTTCTTACGCTTTTTCAATGAAATAGAGGGAGTAATATCAATAATGCATTACCAATAACTTCAAATTGAAACCAAATTATTATCTTAAATCTTTAATTATAGACAATAATTAACAAGAAACCAAAACAAAGGACACCTAAACTACTTCTAAAATAGACTGATTACACACTATTGAATAAGATTGATCCTTGTAGATTAATTAATAGTTGTTGAAATTATTTAATTTAATTACGTATGATTTTAAAAATTAAAGACTAATTTTTTTATCACTTTTCACACTAACGTGTCACTACTAAAAAATTCCGCCAAACTTCTCAATTAACAACTTACAAGTCACACCTAAAAAGTTGGAAAAAAACAAAAAAAAAAAAAATATAAAAAGCACCGAAAAAAATAAAGAGAAAAAGCAAAATATTCTTTAACGCCGTTATAACGCTCTTCTTTACTCAGTCAACTAACACTGCTACAGTGGGACACTAGTAATGACGTGAACTTAACGGCGTTAATATTCCGTGACTCACATTCACATACACACTCAAACACAAAAACAAAAAAGCAGATGAACAAACACACGAAAACTTGCATCATAATTTCGTCAATTTTTTCAATTTTTAGGTATTTTTTTTTTTTCCACTCTCTTTAATTTTGTTTTTGCTTCAATTTTTTCTGTGATTTTTGTTGAAGAATTATTTTCGTGGATTTGTTGAGCAAGAAGTTTGGTAATTTTTTCGTAATTGATTGATGTATGCAGTAGATTAATCGATTGTAAATTCATGATTTTTTATTTTTATTTTTTACTTTGTTTGACTGTTTTTGCTCGATTTCTTTTGGAGTAAATATTAATTCGCCATAAATTTGGGATCTTCTGAACAATTCAATTTATTTTTTATTTTGAATTTCTGCTGAATTTGCTTGTTGTTTCTAGGGTTTATTAAATCTTAATTCATCAATCATTTAGATTAGATTAGATTAGATTTAGTTCTGTTTGATTATACTCTTGAAGGTTGGTTTAGGGTTTTTGGAGTGAATATTTTATTTTTTTTATTAAATTGATCATATTCAATAATTGAGCTTGAATTACGCATGATGATTGAATTGGAGGCAATTATTTGTGAATTGTGATTATATATTCTAAACTTGGATTATTAATTTAGAATCTTATTCTAATTAGGGTTGCTTGAAACTTCAGAAATTCCGCCTTGTCATCGCAGGAATACGGAATTTACTAACCCTTCTAAGAGTCGGTTTTAAGTTCGACTTAGTTATAAATTTTATGGACCCTCGAAATTTTTACGCAAGCCTTTTACTTCTAGTTGTAGAATAGACTCACACTTGCTTATCGTAAGACGGTCTCTCATATTCTACAGTTGCACACGGATAGCATTTGAGTATGTCTCATTATTCAACTATCACTTATGCGACGATGTAGTTGTTGTATCTTCTATGTTATGCCTGTTTGACAAGGCTAATTACTTAATTACTCGTAATTAAGAGTATCTGTGTGCCCGACATTCTAATTTGATTATTTTGTAAGTCGTGTTGTAATAACTTTACGAATTGTATTAACAATTATCAACATGGTGTACATGGTCACATTGGATCAGCGTATTCATAGTACCTTTTTTCCCCTTTTCAGGAAACTATTTCTCTTGTGAGACGGTAATCACTATTCCACGTTTGGTGAAGGGTAATACGAAGTGGATGATACATTGATTGCCACTGAAAATCTTTTTTTTTTTTTGGCGTACAAGGAAGAATGGGAGCTGCCTGTTGTATTGCTTCAAGAGACAGAACCATACACCATGGATCTAGCGATGAAATGTTGCACAGAAACTTTAGGCATTCTCCATCATGGAGTTTCCGAAGGGATAGTCGAGTTGGGGTCGTTGGTGAAGACACTTCTGTAGGTTGGCTGTCTGATGTAGCTAGCAGAAATGATGCACTAGACGTGAAATCTGCAACAGATATATCTGGACAGATTTCTGACGGTGGTAGTTCGTTGGACAGCTATCAAACAGGCACTTGGCGCAAGTCCCCCTTGAACCACCAAATCGCTAAAAATTTCCGGGCTTCAGCCTCTGGTAAAGCCTTGACTTTTGCTTTGTAGACGGCGTTTAGAGCGTTATTAGTTTCATTGTAATAACTGAATTGTGTTCCATGTTAATTAGGGTTCTTGTTTTAAAAAGATTGTGAATTCGCTTCCTTTGTAAGATTCTTGATACTATGCATATGAACAAACACAATTTGTTTATCTGATCAAAGCCTTTGATGTTTGTTGAGTTTCGTGGCTATGATAAGCGTGTCCACATCTTCTGCTTTGTTGCTCAGAGGCTGTATTTGTTAGCACTTGAGAATCACTCGTCATTTATTTCTCCTTCATTGTTTAGCAATACAAAAAGACATAACCTCGTTTTTTTGAATTTTCTAACTCGTATGTAGTGTTTGCCGTTAGGAATTAATTTAATCCATAGATTTGGCATAAATTGTAACTGTATAATTAACGAGAGGAAAAAGTGGATTTCCACAACCCATATTAGACTAAGATTTGCTGGGTTCAAAGTTCAAACATTCTAGTTTGATGCGCTTCCATAGATTCTTTACGTTCTTCATAGACTAGTTATTTCCTTTCCCCCAAAGTAAAGATGAAGGCTTTCATAATTACTGATTGTCTGATTTTACTGTGACAGATCAATCCACCTCAAGGAACGCCCCATCTGAGGTAGCTTTCATTCTCATATTCCTATCTTCCAATTTTTTCATCCAAAAACTTGTTCCCTTTTTGTTGTGGAACCTTTCGTCAGCTGCCTTTCCAATATTTGTTTTTATTGTTTTCCAGGTGAAAACAGAATCTCCTCAGTTGCATACCGCAGCTGCATTGAGTGTATCATCACCTCTATCATCTCAAAGCAATCATCTTCCACCGTCACCAGTTCCATCTAGATGGGACTTAAGTTCTGGTAGGAACTCACCTTTGGAGGAAAGACATGCTCCTTACGCGTTGTCTGTCGCCAGCAATGAATCCACTCACGGTTCTTACGGCAGGTCGTCAGACGGTTGGTCAGCACACGCTTTCTCAGACCTCGTGTCTGCATCGCAGAGAGACCAGTGGTCAATGGACAGCGATTCTTGTAGCTTTACTTGCGCTAAACGAAGCAGAACAAGTGGTAGGAATTCCGGGTCGTTGAAGTCCACCGATTTCCAGACATGTGGGATATGTTCCAAGCTCCTCTCTGAGAAATCAGCGTGGAACAGCCACATTATTGTCGCAGTTAATGAATTATCTGTGGTTTCTGTTTTGATATGTGGGCATGTATACCATGCTGAGTGCCTCGAAACTATAACACCTGAAATTCACAAATACGACCCTGCGTGTCCAGTGTGTACGTTCGGGGAGAAGCAAACCTTGAAACTCTCTGGAAAATTTCTCAAGGCAGAAAAAGATATAAATGCGAGAAAGAGCAAAAAGTCGAGGAACCAAGCTGTGGATACTGACGGATCATTTGAATTTGATTATGGGAAGAGTAGCCCATGTGATGTAAAGAGTCCCAAGCTGAAAACCAGCTCTAGTTTGAAGTTGTCATCAGCAAAGCCCTTCTTGAAGCGGCATTTCTCCTTTGGCTCAAGGCGCAATAAACCTGCTTTAGAAAGCCCGTCTATTAAAATGAAAGGATTGTTTTGGCCAAAATCTAGCCGTGATTGAGCTCCTTTATTTATCATCAGACAAACTATAAAGGTGAGCTTTTCTGGCCTAACACTTGACTACGTCTATAAGATTTGTTGAATTGTGTTTCGGAAATTTTGAGACGGGTTGGAACTTAGAACTCGGAATCCTCATGAATATGCATTTCTTCATCTAAACTTGCAGGTTTTTCTGTGAGTTTGGTTTGTGTGATTTGAAGACTGATTTCCTTTTCGTTCGTGGTCGTGCTCATGCCAAGAGTTACGAAACCTGGTTGCGGCAGGGTTGGATTTCAGAATTCAGTATATATTTGGTGTAAAAGGGTATGGTTGGTGCTTCGAATACTGTAAAGAAAAGGGCAAGTGCATGCATAGGATATTCTAAATGATAGGATGCGTTAGCTAGGCTAATCGAATCAAACTGTATCTTCGGGTTTTCGTTATCCATATTATGTACATTGGTATTGGTTTGAAGGTGAATTATTAGATGATTTTTTTTCACTATATTGGATCGACTGTTTATACATTTAGCCGAGCGAGTATATAATGTGACCAAGCGCAACAAAACTGTGTTACGAAACATGTAGCCAATATAGCGAGATGATCATGGTGCACAACTTCTTGTCCAGCTTGTCTGCGCACGAAACTTTTATGGCAAGAGACATGCTTTGCTTTGGACTTCTGCATAACCACCTTCGATTCAAGAACATTTGCACCTGTTATCATGGACGGAAATGTTCGTGTTTTTTATCTGAAGAACTCTTCTCACCGTTGTCATGAAAGCAAGGGCTCGAGAGTTACATCGCTCGAGAGTTCCATAGCTCGACCTTTTTGAGAAAGTGGTTTGAGCTAGGGAAACTCAAATTCAACTAGACTCACACGATAACTTTTAAAAGGAGAAAGATAACCTGTCAAAATGAATCGTAAATAGCTCGACTTAGACCTGCCCATTTTCTAGTCGGGTCGCAAAGAAACGACCCAAACCATGACACACCCGACCCATCCGACTGGTACAAATAACCAACTCAGTCTTCAAATTTTTCTATTACTCTGTAATACTTATTTTTTACTCCGTATCTGTTTATATTTTTTCCACCAATCTCAAAAAAAAAAAAAAAAAAAAAAAAAAAAAAAAAAAAATTAAAAATTAAAAATCATTTTTCAACAGGATTATGATTAACCTCATAAACACAAGTAGTATTCATTACTTCTAAACTTGTGTAAATTGTAATCTCCTGTAAGTATGTCTAATGACGTGAAAATTGAACAACAACTACAAAGTCAAAGTACAGAAACCATGGAGACGAAGAACAATCTAGAATCAACATCAACATCATCATCACTTCAGAATAACGAGCATCACAATGATCATGATGATGATGATGATGATGAAAAATCTAATGTAAATGATCCAGAGATGTTTAGTTGTTTGCTGCAGCCTATCACACCTGATTCTGATCTTCATTACATCGGCATTCGTCGTCTTCTTCTCTTTCGCAAAGCTCAATCTGGTGTTCATCGCAGAGTTGTATGATTTTTTTCATTCATTTTGCATTTTGTTACTCGATTTTTGTGTTTTCTAAGTAGTGATGTGATTTCGGTTGAATTTGTTGAATTGTTGAGCTTAGATCTTTGTTTTTGTGTTGATTGATGTTGTTTTTGCTACGGATTTGTGTTTTTAGGGTTCGAGTTTGATGATTCTTGGTTGTTACGAATTATTCTAGTGTCTACATTGCGTGATTTGCATCTCATGTACTTCAGTTGTTGTACTTATATGTGATGTTTCTGTCGGTATCGAAGTTGATGAATGACTTGCTTAGATTAAAGCTAAAATTGCAGAAGATGATGTTCATTTCATTGTTGAAAATTCACTGCCTTTGTTTCTGCTGCTAATGTAGCTGTTTCAAATAACAAATCGTCGTTCATGTACTACATTTTCGGTAATACACGATTTACGTGTGATGCTACTGCCAATATTGAAGTTAGTGACTGTATGAGTTTGATTTCAGCTGTGATTTTCATTTCATTGCCGAAAAATCAGCGGTTTTGTATCTGGTATTACTTTAGTGACTGACCTCTATAATATTGGCGGTTGCTCGAGTGATTTATGTTGTTTTGACAACCTATGGTACATGGAAGTGATGTTTAAGCTGTTTTTGTGTGTTGTATGGTGTAGGATTGGAGATGTAATGATAAAGGATACGTAGCATATCGTAATTTCATCAATAGACCACGTAAATGGGAAAGTCTCCTCTCACAAAGCCACACAAGTACTCCAAATCAAAGGTTGTCAGATATCTCACTCTCTACTACTTTCGATTGTCGATTGAGCTCCATTTGTTTGATTGCATGACCTCAATGATATAAATTGGCTAGATTTTGTAATATTATTTTCGCACTGTTGTAAAGATGAAAGGGAGATTATGTTTCTGGTCTTAATATCTGTTAGTGTATGTTCAAATTTTTGTTCTTTGCTTCCATACTTGTTCCACAGTGTCTGTCAAAAGTTACATCTATCTTCTCGTTCAACTTTGCTAATTCTCCGTTCTTTTTTATTGTCTAGTTTGTGATTACAGAATTCTGATTCGTTTGTTCTTCCCAAATTCCCGTTTAAACATTTAGAGTAACGATAACTCGATAAGGGTATATCCCTCTTGATTCAAATAGATGATTGTTTCGCTTATCTCTCTTTGTATCTGCTTTGTGATCATGTGGGATAAAATATACAAGCATTATGCATTTATGCATCTGTTAATTCGAATTCATATTTCTACACGGTTCTGACATCAGGTTCATTTACTGGTTGATGCATCAGTGGACGATGGATTGCATCTCCAGCTCCACTTTCCCAATTGTTTGACGTGGACAGCTGGAATTCTAGTCGAGTATGTGAAAATTTTCTTCCCTTTACTATGGTTTATCACATTTCTTCTGCTGGCTTATCATATGTGTTTGCAGTGTATCTTTTAAGTGTACTGTAGTATCTGTCTACCATACCGTATTGAGCATAGCCAAACTATTTCACTTAACATAACGAAAGATGATAATGTTGAGAACGAGAATGTTGTTACACATAAACCAGAAGAATGCTTTCGATTAAAGTCTATTACGAGTCTTACAAAAGTCTATTACGAGTCTGTAAGACTTTGCATCATGTTGCCATTGCAGAATCTCGGTGGTAGCAACCATGCAAGAAATAGTTTCAGCTCCAGTAATAGTGACAGCTTTGATCGACCACGAAAGAAAGCAGAACCCGCATATTCTTTTGTAGGAATGCATTGTATTTTCGACCAGTGCAAAGTTGCAGGTGAAAGTTCATTATAATTATGTAACGGAGTAATGTGGTATTGTAGGAGCTAACTATACTTTGTCCATTCTATCTCATATATTTGCAGTTACTGTCCTGAAATTCGGTCATATGAGTTCTGATTTGCTTGCATATGGAGCTGCTGACGGATCTTTGACTGTGTGCACCGTCTCAGAGCCACCTTCTGTTACCAAGCTATTGCTAGGCCATTCCAAAGATGTCTCAGGTTCAGTGAGCTGATATTATTTATCTTGTTTTTCTTTTTGCGTGTGTTTAGTGTATTCTTTGATGCCTCGAGAATTCATCAATCTGGCTTGCAACAGTTGCAAGAAGGTGGCCGATAGTCATATGCTGTATGGAGTATTAAATAAGATGGATTGCGGTTTGAGTGTTTGTTTCCTAGGTGTTTACTGGCGTGTAGTAGGAAGCGTATCTCTCCCTCTCCTCCCTTTTATTTTTACTCTAGAGTAGTACTGTATCTAACTGCCTTGAGTAATCTATTTGTTTGAGTTTGCAATATTGAGAATGCGGTACTGTTTTCTCTTGTAGTTCTTACTGAATTATTAAAATATTGAGTATCGTATAAACCTGGAATATATGTACTGCAATACGGAGTACTAAACATTTGTGTTGTCTTATTCATTTTTCTAGATTTCGACTTCACAACCAACAACCAGTACATTGCATCAACGTCTCTTGATAAAACTGTGAGAGTGTGGGACATTTCCAGAGGCATCTGTATTCGAGTTATCTATGGGGTCTCATCTCAGTGGTGTATTCGATTTCATCCTGTAAGCCCGCCATTCTTGAAGTTTGATATTTGTTCTTATACTAGTATCTTTTGTTTGTCTTATACCAGTAATATCTTTTGTAATCACGTGTGAAAACGTGGTTGATAATCGCTGATTGTTTGATGTTAAGAATACAATAAATTATTTGCTGCCTCCATCTTATTCCATATTTATATCTCATAACGCAGGTGAATAATAACTTTCTTTCAGTTGGGAATGCAAGTAAAGAAATTAATGTAAGTTTTCATCTTTAATAGTTGTAATAACATTAAGGTTCACTGACTTTAACCAAGACAATCAATTATATGTACTATATGTACATTGCGAACATGTCATAGCAAAGGGATACGCTTGGTTGAGTATGTCTCATTTCTATTAATTGAGGATTTCTTGTACCTTTTTTGCAGGTCTATAATTTCAGCACTGGTAGGCTGATTAATAAACAAGTTGTCGATGGTGAGGTTACTGCTATGGACCATGACCACACTGGTCAATTACTTTTCTGTGGCGATGCTCAGGTAACCCACACCCACTTACATCGTTTTTGCTGCTGATAAAGACATTGACTTTATCAATATACTTCAGCTGGCCTGATATTTGCAGGGATGTATATACACTGTTAGTATGGACTCTCGTTCAGGAGTTCTATCTCGTGTTCACCGTAATCGAAATGGAAGCAAACGCAAATCTCCTGTGACTGTCGTGCAGTATAGGACTTTCTCTTTGCTGGCACGAGGTCCAGTTCTCTTGACATGCACTCAAGACGGAAGTTTGGCGTTCTTCAGGTTTAGACAACACCCTGTTTTTATTCCCTCTCCACTTGAATCTTCTATCGGAGCTTAGTAAATTTACATTGTTACTTGCAGTGTGGCATTGGAAGTTCAGGGTTATTTAACTCTTCGTTGCTCTCTCAAATTGACCCCACGAGTTCATAGAATTCGAGCTTCTTTCTGCCCTTTGCTGTCGCTCGAGAAGGGAGAGTACATAGGTTTGTTGTCACTCTGAAGCTCTTTAGTTTGTCTTATTCTCATCACCTTTGATTATAGAATGCTTGGGTCTCGATGAAGTTGCTGACTTTCTCGTTGTTTGCCTGAAGTTGCTGGAAGTGAGGACTCAAATGTTTACTTCTACGACTTAACTCGGCCAAGGCATACCTGTGTCAACAAGTTGCAGGTGAGTAAAAATCTGTAGCTATTTTAAGTTTTATTTTTATTCTTGAGATTCAAAATACTAAGATAGTGAACCATACAAAATTATAGGGCCACAGTTCGACTGTAATAGGCATCACATGGAACTACGGAGAGAATTTTTTGGCGTCGTCTGATTCTAGTGGTACAGTTATTGTTTGGAAGAGGGAAAAGACAAGTTAGCACTAGATCGTTGCACAGGATTATTGAAGTTTTGAGCCATATATAGTCTCGGCATTTTGATGTGTGCGGGAAAAAAAGTTTTTTTTGTGACAAGGGCGCTCTTCGAGGGTAAAGGGATCGCTGTTCGTGGAACCGCATTTTTGGATTTCGAGAGTGTATAGAATATCACGCTTTATCATGTAGACTCTTGTTTATTGCGGAGTCTTGTGTAGACAATGACAATAATTGTGTTAATATGCATAATGTAGAGCATTATAGTATAAACAATGGCTGTAAAAATCGAGTACTTTTTATGTGTAAAAGGATTTTCGAAGCCAATTAATAGTTACTGAACTAATGTTGCATGGTTGATTTATAGTCTCGCACCTAACGGGCTAACGGCATTCTAGATGACGATATTATCGTCTCACTCACATCATAAATATTTTTTTAAAAACGATTTATAGAAACAGAGTTACTAAAACTCGATACCATTGTCCCTTTCGTTACTTGGGCATTAGTAGAGAAGAACAAAGCCTAGTGAGTGAGTGAGTGAGTGAGTGAGTGAGGTCTTAACATTTTGACGTAATTTTTTTTTAACTGTTGGGACATAAGAAAATCCAACAAAATGGGGAGCTATCAAGTTACCATCTTCAACTTCATCTTCCTCTTTCGTGTCTTATCTCTCGCCAAACATAACATTTCCTCCTTATAATAATGCCAGAAATTAATCCTCTCTTCAATTCTATTTCTAATTTCCTCATAATTATAATAACCTTATTTAATCATCAATCAATTCACTTTCACTGTTTTATCTCCAAATGTTTTCACCTAACTTAACCACTACACCTTCGTCATCGTCGTCTTCATCGTCATCGTTTTCATTGATTTTATCGTCGACAATTAAACCTAACTTTCTCTCTTTTCTCAATTTCCGCCGTGAAATTCGATGCACCGGTTTCTCCGCCGCCGCCACGTCATCTACCTCCTCCTCGTCTTCGCCTGAATGGTTCAGGTTCCCCGGCGCCGGCGCCGAAAACCGTCGTAACGCGCGGCAAAACGACGGCGTATTAGGCGGAAGCTTCGATGATGATGACGTCAACGGCGGTAAAAGAGAGAGGAATTGGTCAAAGGAGAGAGAAAGTTACTTGATTGATGATTCTGATGCTCTTCCTCTTCCAATGACGTTTCCTGAATCTGCTCCTGTTTCTTCCGACGAAATTGATCGTCGTCTTCGTTGCGATCCTAAGAATGAGGTCGATACTCTTCTCTCATGTATGATTTTTGTTAAATTCATGATTTTATGATTTGAATATGTAATGTATTTGCTCCTTAGCTTAGTTGATTGAAAATGAATCATATTATTCATTTATGAAAGCTAGCTTCTAGTTTCATTTTATGCAGTGTCAAAGACGATAAATTGAACACTAGATTGATCAAAATGTATAGTCTTACCGTATAAGACTCAAACCAAAAACTTTTACAGAAATGGAGGGAGTATGCAGTTCAAATTATCAATAACTCAGGAGGTTGCTGACGATGACGGTATTATAGGGAGCTGAATTGTTAGCTTAAGCTTTTGGTTGAGCTGACAGTTTTCGAGTTATACAAACATTTAATTTGTTGTTCGACCTCTGGAGTGTAATGGTTAAGATCAATTTGAATTTTTGTGTTAGACTGTGGAATATCATTTTCGTCGTGGCCAATCGAACAACTTTCGTATTGAATTTGCGTTTAACTACTGAATTTGTGACGTTGGAGCAATGTGTACTAGGAGTTTCATGTAGGTGGATTGAGAAGACATGATCAGTAGTACTTTGTAGGAGTGTTCATATTTTCGTGTCTCGTTTTGGTAAATTGTAGTGCGGAGTACTAAAATGACTCATTTATGACATGTATGAGATTGGAAATCAATGGTTGAAGTTTGATGGTCGGTCAACCAATCTTATGTGGAGTATTGGGTTTTTGATTGTAGGATTGCAAAACGGTAATCTACGAGTGGACGGGAAAATGTCGGAGTTGTCAAGGGTCGGGTTTTGTAAGTTATTACAATAAAAGAGGGAAGGAGACCACTTGCAAATGTATACCATGTCAAGGAATCGGTAAGTTTCGCGTAACTAGTTATTCTTTGTTATAGCCGCTTAAGCCTCGTAACTTTTGAATACTTGCTCCAATTGCTATGAAGTGCGAATGTGAAAATGTGATGGTGTCTTGTAGTCTTGTAGAATCATGTCGAGATAACTGCCTTTACCACTTGATTTCCTTGTCATCCAATATTCGGTGTAAATTACTTTGTCGCATAACTCAACAGCTTTGCACCTTTGTTAGTAATGTGCTTTTCGTGAGCTAGGATTTTCTATGCTCGTTCTAGTGGTTTGCTCTTTCTCATCTCCACGTTCCATCCCCTCCCTCTTGACTCATGCGAGTAATTACGCACATTATTGTACAATTCTTTTCCATATGTCGGGTATGTGTACGTTGAAAACGGTCTTGTGAAATATTAAGAAGTTTGTCTCATGAAATAGTTCAGTAGAGTTAGCACTCAATGATTTTCTTAATGTCTCCTTGCTCTTAGAAATTATGGTATGACAGCGTTGGGTCTGACAGCGTTGCATCCACCAATTTCAGTCGAGTTAGAGAAACATCGTCTTAGTTCGGAATAGTTTTGGCGACTCTGCTCTTAGTGAGTAAAATCATTCTTCAGGATATGTTGCTTGTATTTGAATAAAATCATTCTTTTGCATTGGTGGATTGGTCTAGCCATCTCTGTTTATACCGACTTTTCACATATACATATTTCTGTTTGATGGATATAATCTTGCATTTGCTCGATTAGTTGCTCATATGGAAAGTGTACTTTCGTAAAAATTATATGGCCAAAAATTCAGTGCAAACATAACATCTTCCTTAGACGTAACACTACTGTAAATGCTTGCCTTATATGTGGAACCATATATATCGTCTTCAGGATATGTCCAGAAGATAACAGCTCGGAGCGACATTGACCTGATGGAAAATCTGGACGATAGCAGGCCGCCTTGATCATTGAAGGTTTGTCCGTAGATTGTTGATCCTCACAAATTCGAGTATGTTGTACGATCAAGGGTGTATAACCGACTAACCACGCATACTAGAGAAATTGAATTGTATTGAAATCTCAATGCATACAAATTTACCATTCAATTGTTCTATTGATTGGTTTTCAGGCTGAACAAAATAAACGTCACGGCCATCTATCTAAAATGTTAAAACGTTATTCTTCGATTATTTACCTCAACACTTCCCAATTTTTTTTTTTTTTTTTTTTTTTTTTTTTTTTTTTTTTTGTCCTAATAATCAACTACTCCGTATAAAATGATTAGGTGTCACAATGCTATACAATATTACAATATCAAATGTTTTGATTAGGTGTCCTGATAATCAACACCATTACAATATTACAATATTATAATCAACTATAAAATGATTAGGTGTCCAATGTTAGTGTCTCTTGCCCAAGCGGAGTCAGACTGCTCTTGCTGTCGGAAATTCGTCGCCGAAAGAGAATGGCGAGGAATCATGCGAGGTCCTGGGTTCGACTTCCTGGGCAAACAATGGCTTGCGGATACCTCTCATCCTATGGGATGACTTACCTGACACATATGGTAAACCAATTACGAGATAACCTCTACTCTCTCAACCAATTACATTTGCTAATTTTAAGCAAGTTATATTATATTATGATTTTCAAGATTTTTTTTAATGACAAGTTAACATAAAATCAATCATAGTATGAAACAGGATAAAGTTACATTAATTTTTAAATGTAATGTCGTTACATTTGGATAAAGTAATTGTGCATAAAATGACGACAATATGATGATTAAGGGATACATAAAACTTATGGTCAAACAAGATATCAACATGTGGTCGATAAATTTTATCACAACTATTAATGACTAAAGCATATAGGAGGTAAGAAATATAACAAAACGCTTAGTCACACAGAGACGGTCTTTTTTTAGACCACTTTTTATTCACCTACATTTATGTGATTGGTGAACACTATTGAGTATTAAGTCACACTAGTTAACATTGGTCTAAATAAAAACCGTATGTTACCATAGTTATCGTTACTCATTACAAAATACAAAACTTGGTTTAAGTTTACTCCAAAAAGAAAAACACGGAGTATATATATTTATTTCCCGCACTTTCCTCGAAGTAGTTTGTTACAGACTTTATCCATATACTCAGTTCGACTTAAGAAAACACAAATTTGCAAACAAAAAATAATTCACTTTAATTCTAATGAGTTTAGCTTAGCTCATAGAAGGAGAAAAGTACTAGGGGAGCGTTTGGTTTGGGGTCTAAAATAAAGAGAAAGAGAATTAAAATGAATGATTCTCTTAGTCTGTGTTTGTTTGACCAAAACAAAAGGAATGTGATTATCTCTCTCACCCCTTAAGTCCTCTAATTTTAATCCCCTCCCCCACCCCGGTATGTTCCATTCTCCTTAAACACTACCACCACCATTTGTCCTCACTCCTCACCATCAATCACCACCACCCATAGTTGCTGCCCACTGTCACTGAAAACCGCCGCCGCCGACTGTCACCAAACACCACCCGCCCACCGTCCACCGCCGGTAACCCTTCACCACCGCTTTCTCGCCGGAACTTGTCACCAACAACAACAAACACCATCAAAACTGGTGTAACGTCGCCAAAAATACCATCTCCACCACCATAATTACTAGATCCTGGTGTTTTTGGGGGTGGGGAGGGGTGTTTCGAGTTGAGGGGATGAAATCTTAGGGGTGGGGCGATCAGTTTTAATGGTGGACACACTAGTAGAAAATATACCTAATGTGGCGTTTTTAAATAGCCAATTGTGGCGTTTTTGTACCGTCGTATATCAAGGTGCCACATTTAATTTGTGGCGGTTTTAAAACCGCCACTAAAACATAAAATTTGTGGCGTTTTTTCAAAAAACCGCCACATATTCCTTCATATTTTGTGGCGTTTTTTCCCAGAACCGCCACAAAAAGTGTTTTTTTGTGGCGGGTTTATTTATAACCGCCACAAATTACATAAATTTAGTGGCGGGTTTACGCTAAACCGCCACAAAAATGCTTTTAATTTTAATCAGTTTGTGGCGTTTTTTACAAAAAACCGCCACAATTCTTTATTATTATTATTTTTTTTTTTGCCAAAATTTTGGCAGTATTTCGCTATAAATTAATAATCCAAAATTTTAAAAATGAACCTCTGCAAATTAAAACGCAATCCATGATTTCATTGAATCCAAGTGTCACAACAGAACCCATCATCCATCGTGGCAAAACGTAGACGTAATACAAAGTCTCGTGATGACAAACATTCTACATTAATTAAAACTTACACTTCTAAACTACAAACAATCATTTGAAGTTACGCTCTTTTTCCTTATCACATCATGACAACACGCCCAGCTCACTTGTCGTCATCCTGTACAAGCAACCCACAATCATTTGAGTTGTAAATTCGGGACTATTTTGATGTATGTACTTGTAAGAACATAATTAAAACTTACACTTCTAAACTACACCTACACACAATCATTTGAAGTTACGCTTCTTTATCCTTATCACATCATGACAACACGCCTAGCTCACTTATCGTCATCCTGTACAAGCAACGAATCAATGTTGGAGTTGTAAATTCGGGACTATTTTGATGTACTTGTAAAAACATAACTAGCTAGATAAGAAAAGAATGACATTTTAATTGCACAATAAACATAACAAAGATAAGAAACCAACCTGAATGTTCTCTAAACATCCTCCTTCTCAAAATCTTTAGTGTTTCGACAGTCCCCACTCTAGGGGAGACTGAATCTAGTTTGTCAAACAATCAAACCTATAAAGCGAACATATTACCTGAGTGCCATTGGAGGCGAATGAGAACAAAGACTCTCCAAAGAATCTTGCTTTAGCACTCGCTATCGATGGAAGACGAGAGCCTAGAGCCGATGCAGATCGGCAGACACTGCACTAAGAATCCGTGTTTGCTCAATCGATTCCTCAAGTCGCTCAACCATGCGTAAGTCGTTACACGAAACCAAAATTGCAAAGAAAGGTTCATTCTTCTATATGAGCCCAAAAGCGTGTTCGATTGTCGTAGCACAATCGAAATGGAGTAAAAATACTTTGATTAAGGTCGTGACGGACCTGCGCCAGTAAATCATCAACTGACGCAAATTGAAAACGTGGGGACTAAATCGGCTCCATTGATGATGGAAGTAATGACATCGATGCCTGATTCTCGCCAACTCCCATGACATACAAGCAACACAAGCACATTCACCCAAGAAAGTAGGCGCTCAACACTAACAAGAAATCATGTACGAGTACTACTTACAGGATACTGAGGATATTTATAAACGAATCAATAACTTATTCATCAACTTGACATACAAAATTCATGTACAAGCACCTTAGATATGTACTGGGCAAATGTGACACAAGAACTAGAGGAAAGTTCTTTTTGTTCACGAAGTATGTAAGTCAACAGGCCATTGTGCCTCCACCAAGAGAGAGTGTCCTACAATCTGCAGACTCAATGTGTCGATGAAATCAATACAAATCATCAATCATATAGCATCACGAAATTGTGTTTGTATCTTGAAGAACAATTCATAAAGATAACCAACAATAAGAAAACTCGAAAGCATCTCATGTAGCGAAGTCTGACCTTTAATTTATAATCGGGATTTTCACCAAGAGCTTTAACGAGACAAGGTGTCGATAGCTTTGCAATCCATCGAGCAATTTGCAACCATTCCACAATGTGCATAACCTAAAACTAAGTCGCTAACTCCTCCCTCATGCACAACCGAATGATGAAATGGAACCCTTTGCTCGATTCACGGTACATTAGTGTATCCTTAATTCGTGGGTTCCCGAATTAATAGCGAAACACTTTGTTTTGTGATCCACAAGTCTTTGTAAGCAGGCTTTAAAATCTGCAAGTAACAAAACCATACAATTTCATCCGAATTCAGAAATTCATTCTGATGCTCAGCACAATCCTCTTAATGATGCACATTACAGCAGATACGGTTAGAGTAGGCGAGTAAAGTCCACCGAAAAATCAGGAAAAAGATGAAGAACATGAGTAATAGATCCTGCACATAGAATACTCGTCGTGGGTCGTCACTTACCCCTGCTTTAGGCTCCTGAAGAAGGACATCTTCATTATTAAAGCCAGTCTCCTCCAAAAATAATGGGAAAGGCTTCTTTGAGAAATGCCAGCATAAAGTTAATAAATTTAAAAGATATTTTAGCTCAGCTACAATTTCAGGTCCCGTCAACCTTTGACTGTCACTTCCTCCAAATACGTCTTGTACACACAAATTTCCCTGCAAAAATATAGTCAGAATATATGGCTAAGACACGTCACAACAGGCCACAACAGACACTCAGACAGCATAGACTGGAGATTGGAGAATAATGACGAATATCCTTTATAACCTACAATTGCACTTAACACACCGCAGGAGGAAAAAAAAAGGAAGAAGGAGTTTGTGAGTGATAGCCGTAATTGCGATGGAGCATTTACAGATAAATTTCACATCGTGTTCTAAACTATGATCCGGAAGTACAAAACATGAATATAACATAATGAAGTCCACCCATAATGAGATTAAACATTTAAACGATATATTCTTACATGATACAGCCCTCACATGCTGAATCCATAGGCCATAACCAATCTAAACTACTCCGTACTACATTTATTAATTAGCCATCAATGTGGTCCAAACTACAATAGCTCAATCTAGTTTATCACTTTATTATCGTCATTCCTACGTAGCCCACAACTAAAGGTGTGTAGTGCGTATATCTAAATTCATTCCCCCTCCATTGACAAGGGCTTTCAGGCATATGTTGATGTTGTGAGAAGCACAATCAAGTAGATAATCGATCACTCTATAATACATAAACACTATTTCTTCTCTAATTGCACACAACCAACAGCATAAAATCGTACTCACGGCTGTACCAGCCACCTACACAGCCCCCACAACGACACCAAAATCCGGTTACGACCTCACTACTCCTTAGTACTTTATAGTCATACAAACATACATAGAAACCTTCACCTATTTGCTCCACAATCAACCAACAATCACATACATTCTATCATTCACACACACACAAGAACACATACAAACTAAGTAAGGGTTAGGCCCTTACCTTATGAAGAGGAAAAATCGAAACATAAGCTTGCAAGTGACGAAAATTGTCTCGAACTTGTCTCTAAGCCTCCATACACTGCAAACAAAGCAACTAGTATCAATTACTACCTAATTAGGACCTTATTAATGTATAAAAACAATTAAATCGATACAATTTACAAACCCCCAAAATCTAGGGTTTGTGACCCACGAATTTCGGGAAATCAACGAGGAAAAACAAGCTCACCTTATGAATTAATGGCTAGGAATGGAGAGGGAAGAGTGAGAGGAAGAAATATGTACAAAAATGAGCAGATTCCGGCGAGAATGGTCGGAAATCCGACCACTCGAGTAACTGTCGAAAAGAGGACGGACGCCGGCGGTGGCGAGCATGCCGGAGCTGTTGTCGGCGATGGTGACGAAGGTGATGGTGATGATGATGAAGAATGGTGTCGATGGTGAAGATTTGATGATGATGATGATTGGGTGAATGAAGACGAAAAGAGAGAGAGAAAGAAGGCGGTAGGAGGGGGAAGGGTTGTGTGAACTTCATTTTCTCAAAAAATAAAACAGCCACATGGCCATCTCTAGGCCAGAGCACGGATCGGATATCCGATCCGAACTCATGTTTCGGATCGGATATCCGTATCCGAAAATGGGAAATTTTACTATCCGATATCCGATCCGAAAACTTCGGATATCCGATTTTCTATATCCGAAAATTTCGGATCGGATATCCATATATCCGATATCTATCCGATAAGCAAGCAACTTGAGCAAAACAACCTTTTTCGTTAAAACTGGGACAACCATTTTTTCAGCAAAAGTAATACTCCGTAGTGTGCAATACATTCACAGGAACTAAAACATACCTAGTTGATTTCTATTTGAAACTCTTAAATTTACCCAGACTAATAAAAATTTATATTAACATCAGATCCCAAGATCTACACAAATAAGGTTCCTATTTAACGGTAGTTGACAATGTTGATTCAAGAAAGAATTAATAATAACAGTTGGCAGTGACGGCGAAGAACCCAAAGCTCCACTTACAAAGATCAATGAGGAAGGCACTAATGGTGCAACTAATGTGAAAATAAGAAATGACGATAAAAGTGAAAAAAAGAGGAAATGTGAATGCAAATTAGGAACAATATGTGAGATTAAGATTTAGAAGGGTGAGATTGTCTGACAAAATTTTATGGAGTAAGATGTAAATTTTGGCAAGTAAATGACGATAGAAAGTACGGAGTAGTAGATAGCCTTTTAGGTTTTAAAGAAGCTAATATGGTACTTATGGGCTCAGATAAAGCCCAACCCAAAACAAAGGAAAACATGAAAAATACTAGTTTTCGGATCGGATACGGATATCCGAAAATTTGTAGACTATTATCCGATATCCGATCCGTATCCGAAATTATCCGGATCGGATATCCGATCCGAATGTATTTTTCGGATCGGTTATCCGTTTTTTCGGATCGAATACGGATCGAATATCGGATCGGTTCGGATAATCGGATTTTTTGCTCAGCCCTAGCCATCTCATGAAAAATGGAGTCATAAATTTGTGGCGTTTTTAAATAAAACCGTCACAAATAAATATTTTGTGGCGGTTCAAATAAAAACCGCCACATATTTTACAATATTTGTGGCGGTTTTTTAAAAAAACCGCCACTAATGCCTTTTGAGTTATCTTTTGTGGCGGTTTAGCAAAAAAACGCCACAAAAGCCGCGACACATTAGGTGTGTTTTCTACTAGTGACATAGGGATTCAACAAGAGTAAGGTCACGACATGGAGGTTATGACGGTGACTGGATGTCAAGGGCGTCGTCATTGAAGGTGTTTGACTCGGTGGTTGTGGGTTTGGGTGGGTTATGTGGTGGTGGTTGTTGATCTGCTTCAAGTCTTTCTTTTTGGGTTTTCCTAACCAAACACCTAAATAAGTCTAAGGGAATTTGATTCATTTCCTCTTATTTCCCTTACTTGATTCCATTCCCTTACCCTTTTTGAACCAAACGCCCCCTAGGTCTTAAGATGTTATTACTGATTTATTATGTTGTAAAGAGTTGAATATTTTCCATTTGTAGATATTCATTCCATATATTTTCTATTTATCTAATCAGTTAGAGACTTAGAGTCAAATATTTTAATACGGTATTGTTAGTTAGCTCATCAAATAAGCTAGCTACCTGAAATACTATTATTCAATGATTATTCTTTAAATATGATTGAATAATAATCAATATATACAAGTAAAAGAGGCTTTTTTTGAGCCCTCTCCTTAATTCAAGGAGTTTAAGCCAATCATAAAATTACATTAAGAAAATAAATTAAATTGTGAAAAAATAATAATTTGGAAAGAAATAATTACATGAGAAATAATTCCCTTATTTAATTATGAAACATTAGAAATTTTTTAGCTAAGTCTTTGATTATTATGTTTCATAAAATGTATCTGTTTAAAAATATTAAAATAACATCATTAGTTTCGAAACGAAAAATGCTATCAAATGAGTATAAATATCAAAGTATTTCATTCACTAAAAAAATTCATTTGAAAAATAGATTAAATAATTTGCATTCAATAAAATAAAAAATTGGAAAGAAACAATTATATGACACATAATTTGCATTCAATAAAATAAACAATTGGAAAGAAACAATTATATGACACATAATTTATTTGTTTAATTATGATACATAAGATATTTTTTAGGTAAGTCTTCAAACTTTTTTGTGTGTATATATATCAAAAGCGTAGCTTTGTCTTCCAGTGCAGGGTTAAATAGTTTTAGTTTATTATGTTTTAATTATGATTACGATTTGTGTTATTTTTATTTTTTACGTGTATTTGATTTGATATGTGTATTAATTTTGAAAAGTTTTATTTCTTAATTATCATGTTTGTTATTTAACCATAGCTTGATTGAATTCATAATGACTTTTTCCTTTGTATATTATGATTTATATTTTAAGTTCAAAATCAAGTCTTCATTGAATAAACTTGATTACAAAATCAATCGAATACGTATCGTGAAAGGTATACATGATCTTGATTATCTTATTTTCATATCAAATCATTATTTATTGTTGTATAATAATATTTACTATTCATCATACTTGATCTTTTAGTTAGTTTCATCGTATTAAGTTTTGATTTAATTGTTCATATCAATTTTGTATGATAATATCTGAAAATTAGGTATAAAAAGAATCAACATGGTGTATTATAATAATACGGTAAAGTTTAGTTTGATGATAAAATTTCAAATTTTTACTATTCCGTTTTAAAGTATTTCTTTTAATTCTATTATAAATTAGAAATCAAACTATATATTTCATATCTATATACATCTACATAAAAGAGAGTTTTGCTAAGTGTTTTTAGAGTGCCCACATCATAATTTATTCAATTTGTATATACATTTTTATTGATGATTAAAAATATTAAAAATGTTTTTATTACTTATTAATATAAGTGAACAACACTTACAATGATTATTTTATAATCTAATAAAAAATAATTATTTGATAATTTAATAAATTCAAAATAATTAGTTTTGCATAAAATTAAAAGAAAAAATCTTCTAGAAATAAATTCAATTAAAAACAATTAACTTTCACTAAAATTTAAAGAACAAAAAAAGTAAGCTAAAAAATATTGAGACCAAAGTTTATCCTATTATTATAATACTAACCTTTAGCCTTTTTCCTAATGTTTTCAAAACATTTTAGTTCTCTGTAATATTTAATTAAAAACTTACTTAAAAAATATTAAGCCTTACATTTGAAAAAATAGTATTTTATTTTAATTTCCATAAGATATACTTACATTTTCATAAAAATTGGAGAACTCATGAATAACACTTACCATACTTATTTGATATTTTAATAAAAATAATATCTTGATAATCTAATAAAATTCAAAGAAATTAGTTCTCTATAAAATTAAAAGAAAATCTCTCCTACAAAAGAAATTTAATTTAAAGTAATTACTCCGTATTTTTCTATATAACTTAAACAAAAACTTACCTAAAAAAAAAAAATTAAGACTAGGAAATAAAAAAAAAAAAAAATCAAAAACTTAGCTAAAAAAATATTAAGACTAACCTTTTTTTAAGTTTTATAAGACTAAAAAAATAATCTACAAAATTTCCTTATTTAGTTATCATACATTACATGATTTTTAGGTATGTCTTAACCCTTTTTATATATAAAAATAGGATCATGTAAGTCCACCCTATCTTTTCAATCCTACATCTAAATTTGAACCGTAGGATCTTAAAGATCAATTTGCTCAAATTAAATCTCTCTAATAATATACATAAAAAAAAACCATTTGCTTGATCTTCCTAGGTACTTCGTACTACGTTAATAGTTTAAGTTTAGTATGTTTTAATTATGATTATGATTTGTGTTATTTCTATTTTTTACGGTGTATTTGATTTGATAAAAGTATATAATTTTGAACTGTTTTATTTTTTAATTACCATGTTTTTTATTTAAACATAGCTCGATTGAATTGGTGATGATCCTTTTTTCCGTTGTATATGTTTTAGATTTATATTTTAAGTTCCAGATTTTTTGTTCTCATTGAGTAAATTTGATTACAAAACCAGTAGCGATACTAATGAATATGTAACATGAAAGGTTAAAAAGATAAACAAGACTTATTAATTGTCTTATTTTCAAATAAAGTCATTTATCGTTATATGATAAATTTTTATAATTTATAATGTTTGATCTTTTAGTTAGTTTCTTCGTGTTAAGTTTTGATTTAATAGTTAATGTCAATGTCAATTTTGTAGGAGAGCATCCGAAAATTATGGAAAAAAACTAATCTTTATGGTGTAGATGGATGTTGGTAGTTTTTTTTTCCAAAATAAAAATAATTAAGGTAATATTTTCCATTTTTTAAAAATAAATGTAGCATATATAAGGTAATTTTGGAAAAAATACCCAAATTTCACATTCAAAAGTATTAAAAAAAAAGTATTAAGTTGAAAATATACTATTATATTATGCATATAATTTATATATAAATTTTCATATAAAGCGGTACAGTCTTATGATAAGATTATTTTATTTTCAAAATTATTTTTACGTTTTATAATAGATTTTAGTTACTTTATTGTAGATCTCACATGTGAAATGGTTACACGTGAGACATATGCTAATATTCATATCCCGAGATAAAGGACTAATCATATAAATATTAGTCATGTATGATAATTTTCGTCGAGCAATGGACTTGAGCACACATGCAAATATTAGAATCAAATATGTAAAGTTTCAAATTAGATGACAATTGAATTATCGACAAATTTCATTGGATTTAGTCAAAATCCGTTGGTTTTAATTTTAAATTGAATAGAAAAATAAAAAATAGTCATAAATTGCTAAGGAAATGATGTATTTTTATTGACAAATTTCATTTACATTATTTTATCAAAAAAAGATAAATCATTCATTATTAAATATAACTTACTCATTAAAAAAAAAAAAAAAAAATCATTCATTATTAAATACACATTATTAAAACCCGTGCATCGCACGGGCTTTAAAACTAGTCATTGAATAATAAGATGAATTTATAATCGAACTAGTTAGCTGATCAAATAGAGTATCTAAAATATACAAGTCATACAACCAAACATGATCTAAGCATCTATTTCCTAGTATTTGCTTGTATTACTTCGTATTTCGTAAATTTCTATATCCTATTTCCTATTTTCTATTCCTAGTGGAAATAAGAAACCAAAACTTCTAATTAGTTTCCTATATATATATATATATGTGTGTGTAAAAATCGATACTATCCAACAAATCAAACAACTTAATACTCATACTCTTCGTTATTATTAGACTGTTTTTATTCACCATCCATTAGAAGTTGATCGAATTTTAATTACTCAAAGATATGAACTCGTCAATATCAAATCTTCCAAACCATTTAATGTACCTCATAATATCAAGATTAACTCCATTATCAAAAGACTATGTTAGATTTGGAGCAGTTTGTAAGGAATGGTATGATATCCAAAGAGAGCACAAAAAAACAAATTCGTAGTAAGACCGAGATACCCGTGTTGTTAATCCCGAACAATCACGGTGCTAAAACTAGGAGAAGTGTTTTCGACTTGACTCGTTCTAAGCGTTTTGATTCGCTCCATCCATACCTTCGTTACAACATCAAAGCAAGTGGTTCGTCTTACGGTTGGCTCATTTTCCTGGATAAAATGATGCATGTCATTCTAGAGAACCCTTTTATTGCTCGTACTCGTAAAAACAAGGCTAATGTTGGTAAGATTGTGTTACCACCAATTACGCCTGAACCAACCACTCGGTTCTATGAATACAGTGCATGTGTCAAAGGTCATATTGTTCGGTAACCCTAGTGTGCATGTGCACCGACTATCTTGCGTTTGCTTTCTATGATGGGCCTAATTACTTGGCTATTTTCAAATCATGGTTGCCAACAAAATGGATTTATCTCAAGAATGCCTGTGATAAAGAGAAAGATTTGGCGGAAAAATGTTATGTGGACGCAAATTATTATAAGGGTAAGATATACGTAGTAAATGCATGCGAAGGAATATATGAAATAGACGCGTTTTCTGATAGAGATGGCGCTGTACATACAAACCATGTGTTTAAATGGGAAGAACCTTATACAAGTCGTATGTACATCACCGAATCATCAAAGGGTGATCTTTTAATAATAAAGAGGTTTGATAACGAGCACGACCGCGGTGAAGAGGATGCATTTTGGGAAACATTGACCACAGAGTTTAAGGTATACAAGGTATTATTGGACGAAAATAAAATGGTTGAAGTCGATAGTTTGGATGGAGATGCAATATTTGTAGGAGATGGACAAACCATTTGTGTGGCCGCACGCGAATTTGAGCATTGTCGTCCTAATTCCATCTATTTTATTGATGATGCTTTTACGTTTGATGTTTTGCAAAGCTTTACTGTACGCAAAACTCAGACAGGACCTTGTGATTCAGGCATATTTTGCATGGACGATAAGACCATTAAACCACTATATCCTTACCATCTGCAATCACAAAAGGATCTACCGCCTCCAATTTGGGTTCTACCTATGTTTTAATAACTTCAATTCATCGAGTTGAGAGACGGCTTTAAAATCGAGTTTAATAAGCTTTATGAAAAATAGCTTTGAAGTCTCAAGAGTCAAGAGGCACGGAAACTGATCGAAGCTACTTCTACCTGCGTTATTATCAACCAACAAATCAACATAAGAATTGTTGGCTAAGATCATCAATGCATGTCGTTGTGCAATATGGGATTTGAAATTTTCATCTAAGTAACTTCTACTAACAAATTATCATCAAAATTTAAATTTGTTGTAATATGCATGGAAAGTGTTACCTCTAATGTTGAGTTTCAGATGTTAATTCTCATGATATGGTGCTTAACGGATTAATAAGGCATAATCAAATAGGTGTTAATTATAAGGCAACAAAAGATATGCAACAAACTTGTAGTCCCTTCCAACCATTTCTTTTTTCCCATTTGTTTTTGCAAGTGGATTAAGAATTTTTTTTTTTTTTTTTTCAAAAAATTCAAAAAATAAATGCAACCTCGTAGTAGTTCAGGACAACAAGAATTTATGTTTTTCGAGTACGGAGTATGTCTTAATATATATGCGTACTCTCTTGATTTTTTTTTTTTCTACACGTCTTTTGTTAAATTCATCTTCGGAGTAGCTTTATACTCCGTAGTAAAGATTAAAAATCAAAGATTAAAATTGAAGAAAAAATAACATACGTTGAAAACTAGTTTATTTTCACTTTTTCTTTTCTTTTCCAATTTGATTATATATTTTTCTCTCTTTCACTTTAATTATTGTTCAATTAATAATATGATAATTCAGGATGGTGAATATAATTAGGGACACATCTAGGGAGTATCTATATATACATCATATACTTAATGAATAAATTTCTTTCGACACTTCAAGATAACTTCAGGATTAATCCCATATTTATTTTGCTGAAACTTCACTAAACACATAGCAACAATGGCAGAAGAACAACCTCCAATAATCGATGCAGAAATCATCAAAAAAGAAGTGACGATCAACAACAATGTCGACTTGACATCGGGTTCAACTGTGTTACTTGTAAACAAGTTTTCAAGACCAAAGATGCGCAGAAACAACACTTCTACTCGAGCCATCACGACAAAGACCGCTACAACTGTCCCAAGAAAGGATGCTACGTGGGTTTTAAGGACGATTACGAGTCCCTAAAACTCCACAAGATAACACGCAAGCACTAAGCTCCAGTTGCCGGTATGCGTAGTCGTGTAACTAAAACGACATTTTCATTGAGAGTCGAGACGGTACGTACGTATGAATGCACGTCAATAGTATAGTAATGTTAATTGTCATAATCTTGGATAAACTCGTAATCTTTTAGTGAATTTTGTCATGTAATGATACTGATGTTAGCGAGGATACTGATCTGTAATGATACATATGATTTTAGTAATTTTTTTGTCTGTGTGGATTTGTTTGATCTTTTGTCTGTAACGATACAATTTGTATGTATGTCGTAAGGCAACCTCGTAGTAGTTCAGACAAACCCTTGCTTGCTGAACTCGCTTGAACGATACCCATTCATAGCTTTACGCCTTTACCCATCAATGCTATGACACCGATACTCGGAAATTGCTTCTTTGCGACCTCGTCCTTCCCAAACTTCAAACCATGAGCCTCACGTCTTGCAAGGGGCTTGGGATTCTTAGGTCGCGAAACTATACTTTTTTCACACCATCGCTGTATCCAAGAGCAACCATTAGTGTTTATCATGCGTTCGTCAATTTTCTTTGTAACCGCAGACTCTAAATCACGCTCAGGTCGCTCTGCTGTTCGTCATGATGCTTGTGAAGTTTAGGGTCCACGTTTTCGTTTCTGGATTTCATAATTCCATTGAAGAACATGTTAAATTATTGTTGGGGTGATTCTGTTTCATTTAAATTCTTGGTTCCGACACCAATAATGTCGGAGGAACTTAGCTGCGCTTGATCCATCTGTAACTTGCCTCGTGGTAGTATATTGCAAGCTCTTAGAATTCTAGTACTCTACTTATGTAGTCGAGAAAATATAAATAAACGAGTAGTCGAGTAGAGTAGAATTTTCAGAAATTTTAAAAGCATCAAAACGGTTTGATATGTAAAGAATAGTAGTTGTGTTACAATTCAATCTAGTCATGTAATCGAGACGATATATATCTGTAATCGACACAATATTAGTCTTTAGATTCCAACAAAAATGTATGTGTTTAGCGTGGTGCAAAATTTAATAGATCATTAATAAAAGTTTTGGCGTCGGCATGTAAATGCATAGAAACGAGAGAAATCATTGACGATACGAGTACTCAAGATGATGAAGTTGTCCGCGAGTTATCGACGACATTTAGTTTTCACTATAATCATTGATCACTTGGGCCACGATTTATGTCACATAAATTGGTGAAACGTGGCAAATTTTTATGTAGCCATGGAAAAAACTTTTTTACTTGGCCACAAGAAAATTTTATACCTCGGAAGAAACATGTCGTGCAAAAAATCACTTTCGCCTCGGAAAAAGTTATAAACGTGCGCAAAAACGTTCATTTAGCCACGATTATAACTCTATCCGTGGCGCAAATGATTATTTGCCACTAGCTCATTTATCTCGTGCCAAAAATTTTTTGTGGAAACATATTAAATCAAAATTAATGTGTCATATAATAACGATAACATAAACTGATACTCCGTATATCATAATAAGTTCATTTATCATGTGGCAAAAAATGTAGTATAATTATATTAAATCAAAATTAATAGGTCAGATAATAAAGCTAACATAAACTGAACATGATAATTTTATCATCATACGTGTTTTATAAAATAACAACGCAAATTTCGATGTCGGGTTTAATTGTGTTACGTGCGAAAAGGTAATGAAATCCAAAAAGCGCAAAAATCGCATTTTTCACGTGTGCATAAAGACGACAAGTACTGTTGCTCGAAAAAAAGTTGCTCGAAGCTGTTGGTTAGAAACCGTTAAAGAAAAACCCACTGACAAAAATGGCGTCCACTCCCGAAGATGACAAGAAAAAAATCCCGAAGACAGAGAGAACCTATGCTAAACTTCGAATAATATTTTGTAATTTGTACTTACGAGTTATGCCAAGTCGATTATTTTCTGTACCCATGATTTCATAAACAGAATGTTGAAAAAATATTCTACTCCATATACAAGTTTACTGTTAATATTGAATGATCGAAAAAAGACGTTTCTTTTCGTATACATTGTAGAATCGTAAAAAAAAAATGGTCATTTAATGACGGAGTTAGGTTGTGCGATAAATATCACATGATTAAACGCATTTAATCGGTGGCAGGCTGTATGCATAAGTATGAAATTTCACTTGAATTGTCGCAGGATCAATTCCTGATTTGTTGTTTTCCTCTTTAATTATGGCATTTCTTGAATCTAACATACGGAGTATCAAACATTAGTTGGTTGACTTGACTTTCAAATCTTGAAAATGATAAACAACATCAATTCAACACCCACAAGTTTTTACATGGTGGAATACCGGAAGCACAATGTAATGTAACTACATGACATTCAAGCCATCTTCACTCTTCAGTACTAAACTCAACTTCACTGATCAACTTCACTGATCATCCTTCACAAATTGCGCTGCCAAGTAACTAGTAAGACTTATGCCACTATAATCTTGCGGTTTTTAAGCAGCTAAACATTGTCCGTAAAACTAGTCGGCCGTATGGTCTCGTACTATACTCTCTTGACGCTGTCACCATGAACCGACACAAAACCTTCACCTGACAGAGTTGATAGTGCATTCCGTATCTGGTGCAATAAAAGGTGAATATAATGAGTTCCTGTTATGCGATGGAAGAAGTGCATTACAGAGCTAAAAGGTGAATAACTAGCACTTACATCATTAAGGTGAAATTCAGCACCAGAACTTTGCTTCTTAAGCTCTTCGAGTAGCTGAAACATTAAATAATCAAATTTCAGAAGCCGGACAACATATGTGGTATACGATGTAATCCTCTTATCGATCTCAAAGATATGTACCTCTAATATCCGCATTGACGGGCCACCCAGTTGCATTTTCTCCATGATCACATTACGGGTTGCAGACAACAACTGTTCTCTTCTCATCCTTTCACTTGAAGAAATTCCAGTGGTGATTAGATCCATGTCTATGGTTCCTGGAGTATCGACAAATTCAATTTGTCAATGGTTTATAACAGACACTGGTTTCTGAATAAAATAGGATTGACTGGCTAATATTAACTCATGCGTATCAGCAACTGTGACTTTTCAGTGAACAGGGGCAATTTCTGTTCCGACAGACTTGCTGTAGGTAGGAGTAATGGCACTAATTAACATTTACCGATGAGTCGGTAATTGTTAAATTGTTAAAAAGGGGAACACAATTGAACAAGGGCTAAGTTAATACTGCAGCCAAGCAAATCCAAGGGTCATGGATTCTTCAATATGCACAATTTCGTTTATCCCAACCAACGAAAAAAAAAAAGGCCTGTCTGATCATGCATAAGGCCAACGTTATTGTGCATCGAATAGTGAAACATTTGAGTTGGTTAAGCAATTACCTGTGGTGTGATCAGTTGCTGATTGTTGCAATGCAACTTCTAGCAATCGCATGGCTTCTTTTACATCGTTCTTCTCAACCTGCACAATTCAAGTGATTGACCATAAGACCCTTGTTTCTATGCATAACAATGAAGATGCTGTAATCGGGTGATTTATTCACTAACCCATTCAGAGAAACGCATCCTAGCTAATGCTTCGCTAAGTCTTATTAAACTTTCAAGCTGTCGAGGTGTTGCAGTTATAACCTGTTTCAGGAAAACAGAAACATTGTGATTAGCTAATCCATAAGCCTGTCAGATGCCATAGAAACCGCAATCAAGTTGAACTATTTTTGGTCAGTTACCTTTTTACCACTTCCTGGAAAGTTGCCGCGCTTTCTCATCTCAACATATCCATGGGTCAGCTCTTCGGCAGCTTCGTCAGATAACTGTGGATGAATGTGCTTTCTTGCATAGCTTATATAAGTGGTTAATGTTGAGATGTCAAAGGTTTCTGGCTGAGCAGTCTACAGGCACAATCACAACTTTAGATATGTGTAAAAAGGCAATACAACAAGCTACTATTGCAAGAGAGATGGTAATAATCAAACCTCTTCATCTTCAAAGTGAAGTGCTACTATATGCTTCGCCAGGCGCCTGTCTGTTTGTTCGTCAGCCTTGTCGAGTATCAGATATATTAAATCAAACCTGTGAAATATTTTTAATTGTCATCAACCGCCAAAAGTAATACTGTGTTAAGGTAGAATTACAATTTTCTCAGATCATATGAACAGAGAGCGAAAATATAGGTGTCAAAGGAAGGTAATGTTAACAAACATTAAGGGTATGTTGCTACTTTTTGTGCTCCTTCAAATAAAAATCAGCCTCAACTAAAGTGAAAGGTAATAAATACAATGCGAGTTTCGTACCTCGATAACAAGGTAGGAGGAAGGTGTATGTTGTCAATCACAGACAAGCGGGGATTATAACGTGAACCACTTGGATTTGCACAAGCCAGTACCGAGGTTCTAGCATTAAGGGAAGCAATGATTCCTGCCTTAGCAATCGAAACCGTTTGTTGCTCCATCACCTAAACAAATATGACAATCCAAAAACAAAACTTTCCTAAGAGGTAGATTTAAAACCCTATGATAAGAGTAGAAAACTAAGCTGACTGAAATTTTGGTATAATGCAAGACAGTTTAACAAGGTAAGATTGTGAAATTATCAAAAAGCTTCTGACAGTACAACTTTGATGGATATCTGCTCACCTCATGTAACATGCTTCTTGAACTGTCCGACATTTTGTCGAATTCATCAATGCAACATATACCTCTATCACTCAGAACAAGAGCACCACTCTCCAAAACCTGCACAGTTACGCAAAAATGAACAAATGTTCTACTCTGTCCGCCTATAAATGGCATAAAATAAGAAACTGCTTAAACAATATCGTACCGTTTCCCCAGTTTCAGGATCTTTAGCCACATACGCAGTCAATCCAACAGCTGAGCTTCCTCTTCCGCTTGTGTAAATACCACGAGGAGATAATTTATGGATGTACTGAAGCAGTTGTGACTTGCTTGTACCAGGGTCACCAACCATAAGGATGTTGATGTCACCTCGGAAACTAGCTCCAGAAGGCAGCTTCAGCGCACTTCCTCCAAAAAGCTACTCGTTGACAAATTAGTCAATATCAGCAATAAATCAATAATCCTTTAAGATGATGAAACTATTGTGTCGGAAGGCATTAGCAATACCTGACAGAGAAGGCCTCTTTTGACATCATCAAGCTCCCAAATATTTGGCGCTAATGATCTTGCAAGACGGTCGTATATGTCAGGAAGCTTTGACAATTCCTTTAATTGTTCAACCTGCAGAGGGCAGATATGCAATGTAAACCTCAGTGATGTGATTCCAATGCATGACAAAGTGACATAGACCAGAACATTTAGTGACCTTTTCTTGATATTTAAGATTCATATCATCCTCATTTCTGCTGGAGTTAGTCTCAAACTCCATGGGATCTTCGTTCTTCATTCTTGATTTATCAGTTTTCTTTATATGGAGACAATCGATATAAGTCTGCCAGAAAACCAATCAGTTATTAGCCTACAGAAATCCTTTTTGAGGGTTAAACATCACATGGATGAACAGTGACGAAGTAGGGTATATACCTTAAACAATGACTTAACAGTTCTGTGAGCAGGTCCAACTCTGACACTCATTGCCCGATATATTCCCGTGACCTGTTAGAGCAGTCGAAAACAGTGCAGGTAAGCAACTATGCTATTAGAAGCTGGGAGTAACAAAAAATAATCATTTCCATAAATGGCCTGACCTCAACACGATCACCTGGCTTTCCTATATCAACTAGCTTATCATGTAACAACAGGCTCACTGTGTGAGGTGTTCCTCCCTCAGGAATTTCATCAGGTGTCTCCTGGAGACGGACAATCTGCTTATCAGCAAACCTGGTGGGAAGAAAAAATATTCAATCAACTTGAGTTAAAGATGGATAGAAAAACTGTAAATAACTGACTAGCAACTTTTATAGGCAAAAAATGCTGCTAAATATGGTTAATAACATCAAAAATTACCACTCTATAAGTTATGATAGCCTTTTAAACTCTGAAGCAATAAGGGTATGTGGCGTTCAACAACGATATGAAGTTCACATAATTATGTTTACGAGTGTTACTGCGTTTACATGACTAGGTTGATAATCGATATTAGGCATCATTGGCATTTCAAGTACTCTACGATGACAATAGTAAGCAATACACTACAATTAAGAATTTTGACTTATCGAAGAAACAAAACACACTGGAGCTCTATCAACGATATCATTCACAGCAAAACTTCAAAGAACAGCATCTGCCACATGAATAGTAAGCAGCTACAAAAATGGTTTTCTAGGATCGACAAGGAAGTTTTGTACCTGCATCTGTTGTGAACTAGTGTCATAGAGTTTTTAGCCTTGCACTCTTCTCTCATACAAGCATGAGGCTCACTAACTCGACCTGTCAACGTGAATAAGAAATGAATAAACACCCGACATTATAATCGAAACATTAGCAAAACCATAGGAAAAAGAAATAAAACAACTAAAGTGGACTAACGAACCTCGGTCCACGACAACAGGGTCCGAGAAATATCCACACACAAGGCACTTGAAAACAGCTTCCCTAATCTCAGGAATAATTGCGCTACACCGAATGATCATCCCCTTTAAAGACACCATCTTCTCAATATCTACCACACAAGATTCTCAATTAAAACAACATTTCACTAAACAACATCATTCCACCAATGCAAAATAAACGCAAAACACGTAAAAACGTACCAGACGGGTTCAAATTCCTCATGCAAACGGAAGTCTTAAGATTAAAAATCCTAGCTTGGATGTGCTTCTCAAACAAAGGATCAGCTTTAGCAACAATATCCATCAAAACGATATCGAAAATTGCCAAAACCTCAAGAGGGTACCGAACCATCTTATTATACAAATCAGGATCATAATCAAACACATGGTGTGAATCAACATCAAGCCAATCACCTTCCATTTCCATAACCCTACGAATCGACCTCATATACTTCCCCTCGATATCACCGCTCTCCAAATCAATTTCATCCTCCCGATAATTCTTCAAAAACCTAACAATTGATGCATTTACGTCTTGAACACTGATGTTCGTCCCCCACACATACATCGGTGGCGCATCGTCGTCTTCTTCCCCCATGAATTCATCACCAGCTTCCGACGACGGCGCCGCCTCCGACGACGGTGTCGCCGCCGCCTGCCGCGGCCTCCACCGACGGCGGGAACCACTCGACGGCGTTGCAGTAGGTGTGTTGTTGACGCTATTAATATTATTGTTATTGTTGTTGTTAGGGTTTAACCTTGACCGTTGACTAGGTGGTGTGTCGTAGTTCGACGAAGAAGGGCGTTGACTCCGGCGAGTTCTCCGGCCACCGGCGGGGGAAGAATCGGTAGGACCAATCGGACTTGTAGTGAAATCCTCCGGCGAAGACGGACCTACAAAATTAGGGTTAAAAATGGGCGAAAATTACACTCACAGCTGAAACAATCGAATAAAAACTGGAAATTACAGTAAAATTGAAAGAGAGAACAGTAAATTACCGCCATTGAAGCGTGCAGGAGAAGAATCAGAAGCCATTGATGAGAAAAATCAGAGAAAATGGAGTAAAATTAGGGTTTTGAGGGAGAAATGATTCAAAGTTATGCAAATTGGGGAACTTTTTTGGGAGTTTATTTTTTTGATAAAGGTAATTTGGCGGGAAGTTGGTGTTACATTTGGCGCCAAATAAATTAATGGGCTGACATGGGCTTAAGTATGGAGTATGAATTGATGTTGTTTTTGGTACATGTTTTTTGGGCCTACTTGTTTGCCTTATGTGTGATATTCGAAACTAGTAATCGGGTTACTCGGGTTGGATTATTATTGCGTTTATGAACCCGATCTAAATTTACCATAATTGTTGTTAAGATAAGTTATGTCGGAATAATTTCATTTATGATGGCCTCAATGTAGACGGTTTAACCCCTTTTCTTTGTTTGGAGTAACACTTTTGTACTCCGATTTATTTTTACAACAATTATTTTGGTTCTAATCAAGGATTAGATTTTATATGGAACCGATTTAATTTGTTAAACCATCAATCATACGGTGCTCATCCTAAATCAACAACTATGACGATGTCATCAAAATTGTGTATCTAATTTCAAATCAAGTTAGGTCGTTTTTATTTAAAAACTGTTAACTATAAAGTTCAAATGTTATTTCAATTTTTCGGTCTTCCGATAATTTCTCATTTTCTATCTCTAAATAAGCATAACTAAGTTCCATGAAATCCCAAAACCCTTTGTAAACCCCCCCAAATCAATTTCTCTCCAATGGAGGAACAATTTCTCCTCCATTTCACCACCTAAAATCCCCAAAAATCACACACAAATTCATCATTTCCCCCAAAATGCTCACCACAAATCTCCGCAAACAATCACTCAAAACCCTAATTAATCTCCTCAATCACACAACCCACCACCCAAAACCCTCAAATTTCAATCACCCATTTCGCAGAAACCCAGTAAATTCACCCCCAAACGATGAAATTAATCGTAAAGCTCCAAACTTTGGAGCTTTCTCGGGTTTTGGAGAAGCGGGTTTTGGTGGCAGAAGACGGTGGATGTCCACCTCAAAAGGGCGAAGTATGAGGAGCAAAGTTGAGAGAAGAATGCAGAAAGAAGCTGGCAAAACTGTGAAGCAAATTCGTCAAGCTAAAAAGCTTAAATTGAAGCTTATGACTGAAGAAGAACGCCTTCTTTATAGTCTCAGAAGGGTATAATTTAATCTCTATTCTCCTCTGAGTTTCCGTCATTTGTTTACCTTTTTGTTTCGTGAATATGAGCCCAATATGAGTGTAAAAGTATTGTCTTTTGTATGCACAAATATGTTTTGACCAAGGAACGGTTTTTATGGAAGAAACCATGTCTGTATGAAAGGAAAACAATCGATTTAATTCGATTGTGGAGCAGTAATTAGATGATTATGTGTTTGTTTACATATTGTTTTTGGTTTGGTTGTGATTGGTATTGAAATGCTGGTGTTTTATTTTTGTGTTATGTGTTTTGAAATTTACAATTTCGGATTGTTCGCTTCAAAACAGCTGGTAAGTAGGTTAAATTCATTGAAGGGATGAACCAAAAGCTCGTGTCCAACACGCGATACTCAGCATTGGTGAACACTTGGACACTACATTTTAAAACCAAAACCTGAATTTCTGTTCGAGATAGAAGAGTGTGATGCGTAGATATGTACTTGTGGTAGATTGTTCTTGCTGATTCTGGGTAACGTAGGTGCTAACCTCGTATTAGCTTGGTATCTCCGCTGAACCAAATGCCCTCTTAATGTTTCATTTCTCAGTTGCTATTTGGTAGCATGTGTCTGATTTAATACCATGGTTGCCCTCATTTGTGGCTGATCCTCGGCGGTAACCGTTGTGTTCCCTGCGTTTGGCATTGTGTCGAAGATCTTTCATGCTGATATCTACTGCGTTGGGCGCTGTGGTTGGTGAAGCTCTTCCCAGTTATTGTTCACTCATAAAGATTCTGAATTCTCTCGTTTTCAGTATTGTCAAGTGTAGTTTTTCTGCATGTATGTTTCTTTCAATAGATATAGTCCCAACATTTCTCTTAATTCTCAATTGATATTGTCATAAATTATCATCACTCATGATTTAAATAATCTATTACTTGAGATCGATCATTGTGCTGTTTTTTGTGCATAACGGTGTTAGTTTGATGGCTTTATGTTTTTTATGTCAACATTGTTGCTTTCTTTCTTTGTTATCTCATGCTGTCAATCCGTCATGTGAATCTCCGTAAACTTCTGCTGCAGGCTAAGAAAAAGGTGGCGTTGCTTCTCCAAAAGCTCAAGAAATACGAGCTACCCGAGTTGCCTCCACCAAGGCACGACCCAGAGCTGCTGACATCCGAACAGCTCCAAGCTTACAAGAAAATCGGCTTTAGAAATAAAAACTATTGCGCTGTTGGTGTTCGTGGAGTCTTTGGAGGAGTCGTGCAAAATATGCATCTTCATTGGAAGTTTCACGAGACTGTGCAAGTCTGCTGCGACAACTTCCCTAAGGAAAAGATTAAAGAGATGGCAATCACACTTGCACGGCTCAGTGGTGGTATCGTGGTCAACATCCATAATGTGAAAACTATAATCATGTACCGTGGTAGAAATTACCGTCAACCCAAAAATTTGATACCCATCAACACCCTTACTAAAAGAAAGGTACATTTGTTTCCAAATTGTATATTCTCTTACCCTAATTGTCGAATAATACTGTCTTACAATAAATTGTACCACCACCTTATTTGAGGTCATTTATATGGTTTTTGTACCTCTTTCCGTGATAATAGTGATACTTATTATTAGAACTGTATTCTCTTTAATAGGAATTTTTCTCACCATGCCCGTATTTGTTTTGGATTTACAGGCCCTTTTCAAGGCGAGATTCGAGCAAGCGCTTGAATCTCAGAAACTAAACATAAAAAAATCCGAGCAGCAGCTTCGCAAGAAGGGAATTAGCCCTGATGATCCTGTCGCTATGGCGAGCATTCAAAGAGTGGCATCAACGTTCTTTAATGCGATTGACAAGAAGGAAGGGAGCCCTTACGTTTTCCGAGGGCAGCACGACGAATCTGCGAGACAAGCGCAGCAGAGCTCGCAGCAGTCTGACCCGGGTGAGGATAGCGATCAAGAGGAGCTCGATAAATTTATAGCCGAGATCGAGGATGCTGCAGATAAGGAGTGGGCTGAAGAAGAGGCTGCGGAAAGGGAAGAACTCAGTAGAATGAGATACTGGAATAAGGAGAATTCTAGCGGAAGATTTATACCTGAGAGGTATAGAGAGGATGATATCGATGGTGGAGGACGCGGTTCTAGGGATGCATATCGAAGGGGAAGAACAGAAGACAGTGAGAATGAGGATGAGTCTGATGAAGGAAGTGATGTTAGTGAAGATGAGAGAGAACACCCGGGAAAAACTCGAGGAGGTCATGAAAGACGGGGCATCAAGCGCACAGATACTCGTTCCGGAGAGAATGTTTATGAAGAAGGAATTGATTCAGAAAAGATGTTAGGTGAACTTGACGGTGAAATGTGGGACTCTGACGCTGAAGAAGAATCCACCTCGGTTCCACCAAAGTCTACTAGGAACGAAAAACTCGGTAATTCGTTTAGGAGAGAAAAGCCCAGAAGGGTGAGTGGTTTGGATAACTCTGATTTAGATGATGATGAATTTAATAAAGACATCAGGAAGATTAGAGTCAGGGGTGGTCCTGTGGGTGGAAAAGCGGGTTTTGACAGTAAGAAAACATGGGCGGGAGACGAGTCTGATATTGAAGAAGGCTTTAGTGAATCGGAAATTCCGCTGTTTGAGTCAGATGACGATGCTCTGGAGTCGAGTGCACTCAAAGGTGCTGACGATGATTATAGCGGCACTGGTGATGCACCATTCTATCTTTCAGATGACGAGGTTCCTAGAGGAAAGAAAGTGTCTCGAAAGCAAAACGACGAGGGCTGGGATAGTGACTAAGGGTAAACTGCCAGAGAAAAAAGCTCAGTCTCATCATGAATGTTCGGCATAGTTCATTGTGGCCTGCTAATATGTCGCAATCCTGAAAACTATCCGTTTAGAGTTCCTCCAAGTCTACCAAGGGACTGACTGAGTCACTCTCGGGTTATTATATTCAAGTCTGATTTCACTCGAGTATGTAATTGTCTTGGATTTGTTTTCAAACTGCAATGTGCTCGACCGAAGATTATACACTTGGATGCCAGAGTATGGGTTCACCATGAGTAAAGTGAGTGCATTGCTCTACAGCAGACTGAAGAACACACAATATGCTCTTGACCATTTTTTTTTTTTTTTCTTTTTTCAGATACAGTCGAACTTTAGTATGAAACGGTCTCATTTATAAGTTTTTGATTCCGCTTACCTTCTTTCCCAAAGTTGTGTACCTCCTATTGTATGCTTAAATTGTACTCGTACTACTTACGCGGTACGTAGGAGTATAAAGACGATACTCCGTGTTTACAGACCACGCAGACTGATAAATAAGACACGTACACCGAGACGTAAATTCCTTATTTTACGTTTTTTTATCAGTTGAGCAGATATTTTCAGAAGATAAGCTTATAGTGACCATACGTCCAATACAATTTCCCTAGAGTAAATGAAATGAACATCAACGACGAACATCAGAAAATTTAACTTCTATTATTAAATAAAAATTAAAAATTCGACCAAAAATGGCGGCAATCATATACAACGCATACTTGTATTCACCGAAATTATCTTCTCAATTTCGTTCAACAACATTCAACGATCAATCTTTCAATCATACGAAGTGGAGTCACTGTAATCTGCAGCAATTCACCGGATTAATCACCTGCAAATCATCGTCAACTAAGTTGAATGCTGGTGGCGGCGGCGGCGGTGGTGATTATGATGCGACGGAGGAGTCACGGTGGTTGCGTGAGGAGCAGCGGTGGCTCCGAGAAGAACAGCGGTGGTTGCGCGAAGAAGCGCGGTGGAACGCCGAGCGAAACTCGCTTTTGCTCCAAGTTCAACACTTACAAGCTCAATTAGAACGTCTTCGTCGTGTTCGTAATGGTGATTCGGTTAATTTTGATGCTAATTTCGTAGTTGATGATGATAATAATGATGATGATTCTCAAACCTTGGTGAAAATGGCGGCATTGTTGAAAGGTCTGAGGAATGATAACAGTATCAGTGAGAAAAAATCAAAGCGAATTGCGGATTTTGTTGTTGCTGCTGCCGCTGATGATGATGATTCTGCTCAAACAATGCTGAAAACGGCGGATTCTTTGAAATCTTTGACAAACGATAGTGATAGTGGTGGCGTTAGTGTTGATGATTTGAAGCAAGTTGCAGATAATACTGTTGATGCTCCTGTGAGTGCAACCGAAAGCAAGAGTACTGATAAGGTTATGGAAAAGAAGAAGAAAAGCTCGAGTTGGAGTTCCAGTTTGAGGATGGGAGCAGAAGGAGACGAGGTTCGGATTTTGCAGGTATTATTTGAAACAAATCAGCAATTTACGAGTTCATCGATTCAATTTAGTTCAATTCAACTCTGTTAAATTCAATTAGTTGTCACTTTTTTCAAATTTTATTTACTAGAATGTTGATTTTATTTGGTGAAGTTAAGTTCCACGTTAATTCGTTCTATTAAGTTCAGCTTCATCACTATCTGTGCGTCTTATTTTGTAAATTAGTAGTGAATCACTCGAACTGTCGACTTAGTTTTCACCACATGTTATTTGGAACTTGGAAGTTTTGTCTAATTTATCGACTTAGTTGTCACGGCATGTGACCTGTGAGTGCTTTAATTCTCGACGGAGCTATATTTATAAAGTTTGAAACTTGGAAGACATCTCGACACGATTTTAGGGTTAAGGCTGCGTACGCCTGACCCTCTTAGCGTGTCATTAGTGCAAGTCTGTTAGTGCCAAGGCACCGCAGAAGTTTAGCTGTATTTTTATTACAGTAGTGTTTTATAGGGCGGCCTACATATCATGATCGAACATTATGATTCAGAGTAACTTTTAATCGTATCTTCTTTTGAAAAAGTAATGCTTAGCTTCGCATTTTGAGTCGTTGATGCTAAAATGCTACTATTTTTTGATAGGAAGCATTGATGAGTTTGGGGTTTTATTCGGGTGAGGAGGATATGGAGTACTCGAGCTTCTCTGAGGGCACTTCTCGTGCTGTAAAAACCTGGCAAGTATGTGCAGTTTTACTTTTTTTGAATATTTCATCGTAAAAGTTTTATACTTTGTTATCATGGTCATGCTTAAAAATGTTACTGAGTACTTCAGTTCTTTGAGCCGATATGCAGCTTCCGAGACTTTCATGTTTTTGATTGATTTGGATTATAGGCCTCAATAGGTATACGCGAGGATGGGGTTATGACTGCTGAGCTCCTTGAAAGATTATACGCATCTCACGAATTACAGAGTTCGGAATCATCCTTGAAAAATGAAATCCGAAAAATAGTAAGTCTTACTTTGACAAGTTTTTTCAATATCGGTAGTTAGATCGCTGGTTCTTGGAAAGGATGATTCTTGGACGTTGTTGTAGTGAATTCATGTTATTGATTTGTCTGCTCTTTACTTTCCTACGTTCTCATCATTTTGGACTAAACAAATAGTAGAAAGTTGTCGAATTCGATCTTTGAAGTACTAAGCTGGCTATTATATCAATATACTCAGATTCAAATTGTTTGCAAATGTCTTACTCTGTCTGTGTACTGTGTAAGGATGAAGCAAATGGAGCTGTAGCTAAAGTCGGTGAAGTTCAGCAATCAGCACTGAGGAAAGAGCCATCAATTGTTGACATACCTCACAACCGAGTATTTCTGCTTGGTGAAAACAGATGGGAGGAGCCTTCTAGGCTAACCACGACCAAAGGCAATACTCAACTTTCCGGAACAAGGTGCATTACCTGTAAGGGAGAGGGTCGATTGCTGTGCATGGGTATGTGAAAATTAAGTCTACCTTAACTAAATGTGAACATTCACGAGTATATTTTACGTAACCTAGAAACCAACTCCTTTTCGTTGCTTGTTGTGAAAGCTTAAGCGTACGGTGTACTAATGTTTTATCAGTAGTTAATACGGAAAGTTATTTCTGCTGCAGAATGTGACGGAACTGGGGAACCAAATGTTGAAGAACAGGTTCGTTAGGAATGCATTTTTGTACCTATTTCAGCTATTACATATATGTGACTAATCTTACGTTCAACACTACAATGTAATGCAGTTCTTGGATTGGGTGGAAGAAGGAGCGAAATGCCCATACTGTGAAGGTGTTGGATTTAGTGTTTGCGATGTTTGTCATGGAAAGTCAGTTCTGTAATCATGCTGGAGATAAAAAATATACGAGTATATCAGTCACCAGTTGTTTCTCTGAGCAGGTATTTGTACAGTAACTATGTCCTTTAATGGCGAGTTCTTAACTTGTACCGTTATACCGCAAAGTAGAATCGTTTAGAGTACGTGTGCTTCACTCCTCTTAACTCTATAATGACATCATATAGTCTGCTGGTAAACTCACTAGTCATAAAGAGGACTCACAAAACATCGCTACAAGTAACCATCTCCGCTATTTTTTTGCTCCATATAATGTTAATTAAATGGCCTGCATTGGTTTCTAGCACTTGAGGCGTTTACATGAGTGTTATTGAGCGTCTCGCCAGTCTAGCTCCTCCTGTTACTGATGTCGTTATTCAATTGTTGAAATGCTTTTTCTATTTTGTTTCAGCTTTCTTGTTGTTGCTGGTTGTTGTATGACTGTATCAATGACCTCATTAGTTTTCTAGAAGTACATGTCCCTTTCTATCTTAATTTAAATAAAACCAATTTAATGTTAATTAAACAATGTTTAGCCAATAGATGTTGTCGTTGATTTCGCCACTAACCCGCCACGGCAAAAGCATCCCACCTAATCTCACAACTCGGCCTTTTTTGTCATAAGGTTTGAGTGTTTGACTACAGAGACCTTAAGGAAGTAACTTATTCAACATATACATAAAAGCAAGTATTTTTCATCTGGAAAAAAAGAGGAAAAATGAGGGGTGAAGAATGCTGAACTTTTTTACTTTGGCATTAATTATTGCATATCATATACAAATATGTTCCCCCTTGTGGTCTGAAATGACCGAAATTCGTCCTTAATGGAGTCCTTGTTTCATACTAGAGGACCCAATGTTACTGTGAAACTTAGGAATAATCACGACAGCTACCTTGCTGCTAGCAACGACGAAAAGTCGATCACCCTGGTAAGTCCCGCAATACCTGGGTACACACCAAAGAACGTGGAATGGATTATACAGCTCCATTCAATTACCTCAGAGTTTACTGAGTTCAGTCTGCAGAGCATCTACGGCAAGGAGCTCGCTGGTCAGAAAGGAGAAAACGGCAAAATTATGTTCTGCCAAAAAAAGTCGAATTCCTCCCGACCTTGGAGATCTGATAATGATCAGCCGCTCTCAGGAGGGATCTATCTGTTTTGTGATTGTGAAACTCGAGATGGGGTCACCGATTTGCACAAACTTTCTGCGACCCAAGACGGAACCGTCTTGGCTAAACCATCGTTCATTGACACGTTGGAAGATCCCGGGTCGTGGTGGTTCATTGAGGTTGTTGAGAAGATCACACCAGAAAGTGGAACAATCTCAGCTCAACCCTCTGAAACTAGAAGTACTTCATCCGTTTTACAACAGCCTCCTGTTGCGCAGCATCAGTTTGCTGATACAGATCAGCTGCACGGAGTAAATTCTCCATATGACGATCAGGGTACCATCAGAACAGGTTATAGTTGGAGCACTCCTGGTTCTTCCTATCAGTACCATGTCGGTTTGAATACTAATGGTGCTGGAAATCAGAACGTTGGAAATGTCAAGATCAAAAACAAATTTTCAGGTCCGTACCTCTGGCTTCTTTTAACGTTTTCAGCTAGCAACATAGGTTTTATTGGAGAAAGTTTGAGGTTCAAATCAAAATCTCGAAGTTGAAAAGCCTCTTATTGTATACTTGACTTATCTTCGTCTCAAGTCATCTGAAATCTGAAGTTTCTCGGAGTTTCTGAAGTTTAGTGTTTTTTATTAGTCCGTATCAAGGTTGTCAGAAGTATTCAGAAGTGTTTGATTTTATTTTTATTTTTAAAAAAAGAGTAATACGTGATCATCATCGTTGCTGGTGTGGACTGTGCAGTAAAACCTAGTCATGGAATGATTCCATATTATAACCATGAAGGTTCATATTTCGGAGAGATCCCTCAGGAATTGCAGTATGCTCAACCTCCATATAATCCGGAGCATCATCTTGGCTCATACGTTCCTTCAAATATTGGCAGCAGCAGTACATCCTACACAGGTCACAATCTGGACAACAGTACACGCGAAACTTCGTCGATGAGGCCAATTTCAGGAACACCAGGTATCTCTACTTATATTAGTACCGGCAACAACATCAACGGCTCTGGAACTCAAACCAACAATGTCAGTATCGAAAACAAAGGTCCAATCTACAAAAACTGGTAAACTCCGCTACACAATTTACAACTGCGTTTTTTGTTCGTGTATGAAGTTTTGTGGTTTCCAATTGTTAAGAGTCGAAGATTTACTTTCTGATCTCCGTCATTGGAGTACGTGTTGACATAAGACTAAAATGGCTTTCTTAGACGTATGTAATTCACAAGTTGTTAGTTATCAGACCGCCGCAAAGGTGAGCTTTTGTAACACTTGGGTGATTATGTATTAAGACGGCACAGCTCTTGTGCAAATGCAGAACGCTGCTGCACAAATCTGCTGCCGTATTCAAGAAACGTCGATTCCCTGAATAATAGCAGCCATTAGGATTTATGAACTTCATCGGCAATCATTAATTATTTGAGCTATATCTGTTTTCATTTGAGATACTTCTGTAACTGTATAAGCTTTAAATTATACTCGATCCGTTCTTGCAGACAATAATTATGCCTAAGTTTCAATGTAAAGTTTAGCCATTGTGTGCACACCGCTCGTTGATGGTTGAACTGGAACATGTCTAGGCACACGTGCGAGATATAAAAGCGGTGCGGTTTAATCGGTAGTCGACAAAGAATTGAGTACGTGCCGCGTGTGGCGAGTCCACACATTGAGTACTGTAAACTTAGTGTAAAGAGTGAGGGACTGAATGAAAGATGAACCAGAAAATGTTCACCTTATAAGACTAACAGACTTTATACTGGACCTTCTCATAGTGTTGGGCTATGTTTTTTATGGCCCATGTGAAAGATTTACTGTTCTTTTAACTGTTTAGGTCGGCTATAAAATGTTAAATCTCAAAAAAAAAAAAAAAATGTAATTTGAGGAACTTCCTAAGATCGTGTTTGGATTGAGAAATTTGGACGTAAACAAAGAATTCAACTAACATTTTCTCTCAATTAAATTGTATTATGGTCTTCGTTTTTCCTCCTTCCTTTTCTTTTATTTCTATTGTATAAATGTGTGATGTTTATGCTGTAAAAATAATGAAACCACTACATGCATACAAAAACTACTTTAGATTAGTTTATCTCAAATTTCACTCGCTCAAAATTACCTTCATCTAAAAATTATGAGATCGTGTGTTACTTGGTAAGTATTTCGAACATTATTTCTTTAAGATTTACTTTTATGCTAACCTACTTAAATTATTCTAATAACAATTACAAACAATGAAATCAAACACTAAAAAATAAGAAATCCAATCATAATGAATGATGCTCCACTTTTTTTTAGTTGAGTTGAATTGAATTGAAAAGATTATCTAGGTAACTAGGTTCCCCCATCCCCATGTGGTCAAAATTATGGGCTATGATAGAGTTGTCCCAAAAAGGTGATTTTTGTCTTGTAGCACTAAAGTGGCCGTGCTAAGATCCCCTAGATCTCTTGCGTTCACACATAACCATAACGATGACTACTAATAACTAATCCCTCCGATCAAGTAAATTGTTAACGTTTACTTTATATTGTCAGGAGAAAATAAAACAAACGTTAACAATTGATTGGGACAAAGAGAGTAATAAGTCTCTCTTCAAATAAGTATATTCGTCGTAAATTTTAAACGAGACAAGTAATATTCTACTTAAGCATAGAACACAAAAATTTTGCTTTTGTACTTTGTTTTTAGCTATTTATATTACTTAACTCGTCTTAAAATTTTAGACAAGTCACCCATTTTAAGTAGGTGTGATTAACAATATATAATTATGATCTATTCATCTTTATTATGAAATAAATATAATTTTTATTGTCCTTCCGTTTCAATCATTTATTTATACAAATATTTTATTTTTAATAAATTTGAATATATAATTAAGCGGTTGTCATTGATCATAGAAAATGCAAAAAAATGGGAAGTCACATGAAGATGTTTACCAAAAAAAAGGGTGGAATTATGAATTGGAAGTCCAGATCTTATTAGCTCATTGGAAAAGTGCACTTTTGGTTATTACTTGGCCTTTTTCTCACATGGATATAATGCAACCTATACTTTTTAAGACCTCATTTATTATCTATAAAGTGTAAAAAATTGTGTTATACAATGTAAAATGGAACATGATATAAATAATACCCCAAAAATATAATTAAAGTGGATTGAATGTCCAATCGAATACAAGTAAATTAATTTTACTAACCTGATTCAATTCAGACAGTATTAAATTAACGAATTTGAATATGACTTACAATTTGAATTGACCTAAGTGCAGCCTAATTTGATTCCAGATGTAGTTGGCGTTGAATTGACTATCATCTATTAACAGATCATTAACATGTTATGTTTAAATAATCTAATCAATTTAACGTACATGTATAACTGTCAATAAGGTGATAACAGCATTTATGAGACAACATTAAATGAATTACTGAGTAATTGTACAAGTAGTTGTACGCATACAACATTCTTACTGCAAAGTTATCAATCGAATTTAACCTACTCGTAATATTTAGGAATAATTCAATATGTATTATACGAAACCGTGTTCACATTTAGTTTCAAATGATATGTTTAGTAGCTCTAGCCTCTAGGTGATCATATGGTATGGTACATTGAGTAATAGACAGCCAAGATTGGCCCAAAATTAATGATACATGCTTTGTACTCCCTCTGTCTCAGTCATTTGTTTACAGTTTGACTTTTTTCCACTCACAAAAAAGTCAAACTGTAAACAATTCACTGAAACGGAGGGAGTAGTAATGTATTATGGTCCCTATTTACATTGCCTACTTGCACTCCTTTACAAAAAGTACAACTAATTAAATCGCTTTTATGTCTTTGTGTTATACTACAACTTTTTTGGATTTTATTCGTCTCAATTTCATTCATATTTTTTTTTTTTTTTTTTTTTTTTGGCAATAGCCCAAATAGGAAAATTACAAATGTTTAGCCTTATTGGCTAAATTATGCGCTTTCCTATTGAGAAACCTAGGAACATAACTAATCGAACAACAATGAAGCAAAGCAGTTAAACACAAAATATCCTGGATAATTACTACCGCTGAATGTGATCTTTCCACTAAACCTGTGAGCTGAAGAACCGCCGGTAGACAATCCATCATAAAAGCTACATGAAGAAGATTATTGTTTACCGCCCAATCCACCGCTAAACTCAGCGCTTTCAGTTCCGCTTGCAAGGCTGATTCTGCAAACCCTGTACAGCTTCCTTCATAGAATACCTTTCCCACCGTGTCTAGTACTACCCAGCCAAAACCCGCCTTCCCGTTCTTATCCCAACCAGCATCACACTTAATGCGAAACAACCCACAAACACCACCTCCCTCCACTAACATGAACGGATCATAGGATCTAATTTTCTGGATATCAGAAGATGAGTCTTTAACCTCCTCATTAACTAAATTTCATTCATATGACATGTCTCATTTATCACATAAATTACTTTATACGAGTATGATGTGATAGAGTAAACAATTTTTGTATTTTGTATATTCCATTATTTTATTATTCAAAAAGTAACTTATAATTTAAATAAATTTAATCTTATTTTTGTTATAGTGGTTGATGTATATAACCGTATAAAACACTTTATAAATCAATATATATTTTAGATTCATAACTCATATCAATTGTTATCTATTACGAAGTATTTAGTAATTTTTTTATAAGAAAAATCTTAATATAAATAATTATTTAAATAAAGTTTATATCATTTCATATCTAATACCTACAATTTTTAATTATATCGTTCTACCAAATATATTTTTATTAGTTAATTGTAAAATATTCACATTTATTTAGATCATCAACTAGCTAGCTCATCATCGTGACATACTTCATTACCTATCACTTAAAAGCTATAACCAATATTTTTGTTTTATTCATTCATGCATCCACCTACTAACACAAACGACTTTTTTTTTATTATTTTTTGCAAATTGGAATGAAAAAGGGGAGACACAAAATCAAAGGCAATCATAAATACAGAAATAAAGAATTTCCCTTACACCATACCACTTAAATTTCAAGATAAAAAATAGTATAATAAATGAGTAAGTCTTATAAAAAATAATCTTTTACTTGTAAAATAAAACACTAACAATAAATAAAAACCGTCTTTTATGAGACTTACTGATAATATATAACAATCTATTAAAAAAAAAAGTAAAAACTTATAATAATAATAATAATAATAATAATAATAATAATAATAATAATAATAATAATAATAATAATAATAATAATATCAACCTATTTAAACAAAAAAAAAAGGCCATATAAAAACCTTAATTATTAGCATCATGTTAAATATATCCACTTATCCATCGTCACAATAAAATATACTCCATAAATAATACTTCCCATGTCTCGATGAACTGTTAACTCTGTGTTATTTTCTCTTTCTAAAATAAATTAATGTTAATGTTAACAATTTATTAGAACTGAGCAAATTCCAAGTGCAATTTTTTTATCTAAATTTATTTTTCTTAATTGTATATGATATATACTCCCTCCATTCATATCCACATTGCACATATACTATTTCGGTCCATTCAAATCCACATTGCATATTTCCTGATTTGGTTGTACTTTTAATATTATTATATTGTTAAGCCCCACTTTTTAATACCACTAACATACAATTCTAACATCTTCTACCCACTAGTTGTACTTTTTAATATTAAAATATCGGTTTCTTAATACTTGCGCAAAAAGCATAAGTACCATGTGGATATGAATGGAGGGAGTATACTTATAAAATTGTGCTCCAAAAAGTGAAAATTTGATTGAACACACAAAATATTCCCATGAGGCCCACTTGCTATTATATCCCTAGTCTTTTCTCAATAACAACCTCTAAAAAGTGAAAAAAAATTATGAAAAAAAATAAAATCAAATAATAAGGCTACATAAATTGAGTGTGAACTTGTTTGTTATGTTATCTCACTTTCTCAACCTAACTATATATATACTCGTATATAACAAACCATTACTACTATGTTTTGTAAAGTCTTCACTTGTCACATATCTTTCAAATAGTGAGAAACATTCTTTTTGAGAGTTCATTTCACTTTCATATTTGTTTTATAGTTTCCTTAAGTATAATATTATTAGGTCATTTTGCAACTAAGACTTTGTTGTTGTCGTGTTTGGATACAGAACATATCTTTTGAGAGCTTATTTTTACTCTCATTGTCTGTACCAAAACTCGATATATATCAGATCATTTTGGGATTAAGGCTCTGTCGTTGCTGTTGCTGTTGCTGTTGCTGTTGGTGTTGTCGTCGGGTTTGAAATATATAGAAGGGAGGTAATAGGTAATATTAGAAATGAAGATTCAATGTGATGTGTGTGAGAAGAAAGAGGCAAAAGTGTATTGTGGAGCAGATGAAGCAGCATTATGTGAAGGGTGTGATCATAGAGTACACCATGCTAATAAACTTGCTTCTAAACACCTACGTTTTTCTCTTCTTCACCCTTCTTTTCAAGATGCTCCTCTTTGTGACATTTGCCAAGTGAGTTATTTATTTCCTTTCTACCTCTCATCTTTTACTCGGTCTGTTTTAATTAACCATTAACTGTTATCAAGATTTCAGACAAAGATAATAATAGTAATTTAATAGAAGAAACTTAGAGTTTTAAGTCTTCCTTGAAAATTTTTATAAAAAAAAAGGTGTAATTTTATGATTATTTTATTACAAGGAATATGTTTATAAAAGTTGACAAGTTGTTGCATAATTGCTAAGCACTAAGGCAATATAATTCTTGCTCTCTTCTTTGATGTAGTTTTTGTCTAATTTGATGTTTTAATTTGAACTTTATGATTGTGTGTATTTGGTATGTATTTTGAGTTTTTGACACATTATTTGCGTTAAATAAACTACATAGTACTCCGTATTAATTAAAAAATTACAAGCGAATATAAATTTCCTTCCCCGTAACAATCATATCAAATATAGTCCAAAACCCTTATATCAAAATATATTTGTAGAATCTAAACGGTTAAATCATATGACATTTAAACGTATTTAATTGTACTAGATTAATATTTATGCATGATATATTACTATGGTAACTCTATCATGACTATGATAATAAAATTTCATGTAATTTAATAACTTTCAGACACAAAGAATTTACTTTAATTCTCGACTTTGTTTCTGTTTTTAGAGGGAAAAAAGCGTGCAGCTGCAATAACTCGCTTAAAACGCCAATCTAAATACAATTTGATTTACTTAGCGATCATAAAAATTAATATGTGTGATTGCATATGAAATTGCAGGAAAAAAGAGCATTCATGTTTTGCAGAGAAGACAGAGCAATACTATGCAGAGAATGTGACACTTCAATACACAAAACAAATGAACACACTCTAAATCATCATAGATTTCTTTTAACTGGTGTTAAAATTTCTTCTTCATCAACTCCTTACACTACTACTACTACTACTAATAATAATAACTCGTGCGATTCTAACGATTATAATATCTCGAAAAACAACTCGTCGTCTACAAGTTATGGCCACGTAAATGAAGACGGAGGGTCGATTTCGACAAGTAATGTTATGTCCGAGTGTTTGCCTGGTTGGAGATTAGAGGATTTGATACACTCTTCTAACGATCTTAACTTTAAGGTTTGTTATCGTTCGACCTGTTTTCTTATAACTTTTTTAATTTGTCGGGTTTTACAAATGTTAAAAAGTCATAACTAAATATAGTGAAATGACTTTTATAGAGCCATTTTGTATGACAAAATCTATTTTAGTATTGAAATTCTTTAATATTACACACAGTTGTTTATCGAGCATACGTTAGAAAAACTGACGTCTTATACCGAAAGTAAATGCATTTGAAATGTATATTCATTAATGTTGTCATATTTGGTATTATGTGCAGAATTTTGGGTACACAAATGAGGTGAATTGGAACCAACAAGTGGAAGAAGAAAGTATGGGATCATATCATTCATATTCATATGGTTCAACACAAGATTATTCAAAGATGTGGGATTTTCATCAACATCAACAACAACAACAACCACTTGTACCACAACATTTTCCTCCCACTTTCCTTGACCCACTCTAATTTATTTCCTAAAAAAAATAAAAAAGCCAATTTTGGCACAAGCAAAAGAAAAAAAGTTACTATTTGTAGAGGTCAGATTGTTCACCGTTGACAACAGTAATTATGTTATATCTGAATATTATGTAGATGTAAATTAAGTGTTTTCATTGTATCTTTTTAATTTCTTTTGAGAAGTTTACTCATGCTATCTTAAATACAACGACGATAGCTCAATGAATTAATCGATTTCACGTGCCGTCTCTTACAATAGTTTTAAAATTAGCCTCATGTTGTTTAACAAAATGAAACAAAAGTTCATTTGACTCCAAGAAATGATTGTGTGAAGTTTGACAGAATGTAAATAGATGAGGAATACAAAAACTGTATGAAGCTTTATCAAGTATTGAGTACTAAGTACTTGCTTTTGTACAGAACCATAATTAGCTCTAAATTACCTGTTTTTCGTACAACTTTACAAACATAAATTTACATAAATTACAAACTGAAAAGTACATGGTAATCGAACGAGCTACATGCATGTCCGATAATTCATTTCCACAGTCGATAGTGGAGACAGTCGGATAAGTTAACGGATAAGTAGCGATCAAAGAAGGGTTGGGAACACATTAGAGATTCAGTTCATCGGTGAAAAATTATGATTCGAGAAAAGGTTTTTTCTTCAATGGTCAAGCTTACGCTGTTATTTCTATACAGTTAAATAAACAGCTTTTACATAAACAATCGACAACACTCAGCTGCATATTTCGAAGGAGCTAGCAAAAATACAACACCCTAGTAATATCTCATTATATCGCTTCTTTCGATTACTCGTCTCCTCCTTCGTGAGTTTTCTTACACTTTACAACCCCTTTTGTGCCGAAGAAAGGGGAAGAATGAAGGCACAAAACTAGAAGATTGATATAACTGCAGAAAAACCCTCAGGCTCCACATAGATACGACTATACGAGAGTTGCCCGTCTTCTTTATTAGGCTGGTAGTCGTCACAAAAGCACTGGCTATTGTGCAAGGTTTTCATGCATTCCCCTTGTCAATATTGTTGGACCTGAGAAACACCAATTAGTTTAGTGGGATCAGTCTAGGTGCGAGTTTTAAATCTTTATTATCAAAGGGATAACAGAGAAGAGTAAACAAAATAATTGAAGATAATGACCACAACAGCGGCTACAGCAACAATAACAACAAGAAACTTCGACTATAAAATAGTAATGAACATGTCTTCTACAGATAGTTCATCCAATTTATCCCCATTTGTTCCAACTCCTAATAAGCTTCAAGTACAAAATCAAACTAGACATAGTACCTCACAACAATAGATGCGTTATGAGACCATTGTATGCGTAGAACGAACAAATTTCACGTTATATCCAGTTTCATCATAATCTACATAATAAATAAACTTGGACAAGTAGTAATCAAGATGACAAAAACTCACATTATGTGGGATTTTTCAACGTTGAACTCGCCCTTCAAAGGGTATGCAAAACAACCCAGTATGGCGGCATTCAAGGGTTTTGGAGAAGTCTTCGACCCAGACTTGCTTAACATAGGATTAGCCTTTTCAATGGACTTCAAATAAGGTTTGACGGAAATTTGGAGAATAGTGACATGCAAAAATGAAACATGTTCAGAATGACAAGTGGTGCCAATCAAACAAAATAAGTCACGCCGAAGATGACGTAGACAGAAAGGAGTTGCGAGTAACTCTTCTTCGGGGGCTCTCCATGTGCCATGGGCGATAGTTCCCTCAAAAAATTGATTAGTTGTTAAATCATAGGCATGTACTATTAAGTCGTCATTAATCCAGTAAATAGCCATATGATTAGTATCAGGAATCAGAGCAGACACCAAATACATCTCGTCACGTATGAGAGGTACAATGTCACGGGAGCCTATACATTTTTGCCACTTCCAAGTGACGACGTCGAAGGTATAGTTGACAGGACGAAAGTGACCAAAAACCCAAATTTTATTCCATCCCTTGAGAGGAATCACATACATCTGATTATCAGGAAGCCAACGGAAAGGAGGGGGTGGGAGTTGGGTCCAAGTATCAGAGATGGGATCGTAAACCTCAGCAAAAGGAAGGGAAGGGAGATTGCCACTAAATGCATATAACTTGCGTTGGTAGGAGACCAAGACAGGATAGAGGCGAGGAGATATAAGAGGCTTGCCTTGGGACCATCCTAACTCGGGATTGCGTAGGTCAAAAGTCCAGGGTTTGTAACAGATCCCCTCTATAATTTTAGGAGTGCGATCCCTAGGCGGCGAGGTCAAGGTGGTGGTCTCCATCTGCGTCTGTATTGGGACGACGACATCCTCAGGATCGTCACCCCAAGTGTTAGGGAAATTTAACAGAGAAAAGCCATCGTAGCTGGGAGGGGGGGAATAGCTAGGAAGAGGAGGGATATAAGGATCAGGACCCACAGCACGAGCAACTTCAATGTCATGATAACAATGAATATTGAGACGATCACCACCAAGACAGTAAAGAGTGGAGCCAACCACAGCGCTACGGACAAAAAAACCGGGGTTACCAGGTATTGGAGGCGGGCCTTTGAAATAATACTTATCAACCCTGAGTAGAGGAAACCTGTTGTTCGCAATTTCTCGAGCAGCAGTATCCAATGGAACAGCAGCAGCCTCCTCCAGGTTATGTTTATGTTTGTGGAACAAATTACACGACGAGGAGGAGGAGAAGGATGGTGATGACGAAGAAACAATTAGACGGTCGAGGATAGTGGTCATATCTGGTAGGCTAAACCACATGAATTCCTGACCAAGTAACCTTAAACACATAACCAGGCTCTGCTCCTTCTTCTTCTTCATCTGCTTCTGGTAGTGGGACCCACTCTTCCGTTCCCTCACAGCGTTCTCCATGTCCGCCATCGCCGCAACCCTGGGTAATGATGTGTCCTTTTTATTTTTATTTCTTTGATCCATGCAAACCTCTCATTATTATATGCGTCTGCCTTTTTTTTTTTTTTTTTTTTTTTTTTTTTTTTAGGGTTCCACCCTCTCCTACGTTTATTAAATTAAGTACATACCAAAAATTCCTCGACTAATTGTTAGATGAGGTTGTCTCACGTAAGTTTTAGTAAGACAAGCCCATTTAAAAAAATATAAGCTCATTTAAAAAAAAAAATTAAAAAAAATAAAAATAAATTGGAAGTTGATTGAGCTTTGTACGTCAATTTTTTTTTTTTTTTCTAATTTAGTTTATTGCTCTTTTCTTCCTCTCATTTCTTCTCCATCTTTATACCCTAAAAATTCAAAATAAAAATAATCAAAATTTTACTGTCATCAAAATTAATCATAATTCAGGTTTGTGATCTTAAAGTTTACTTTTAATCTCAAATTTTTTTAGCTCGTTAAAGTTTAGTAGTTAAGTCATATTTGGGTTTTTAATATTGTTTGATGCTATCTTAAATACAACGACGATAGCTCAATGAATTAATCGATTTCACGTGGCGTCTCTTACAAAGGTTGAACATATTAATTTATGCACTTAGTTTTTAAATTAGCCTCATGTTAGACAAAAGTTCATTTGTCTCCAAGAAATGATTGTGTGAAGTTTAACAGAATATAAATAGATGTGGAGTACTATCAACTACTACGTATCAAGTATTGAGGACTAAGTACTTGCTTTTGTACAGATTACAGAACCATAATTAGCTCTAAATTACCTGTTTTTCGTACAAGTTTACATATATAAATTTACATAAATTACAAACGGAAAAGTACTTGGTAATCGAACAAGCTACATGCATGTCCGATAATTCATTTCCACAGTCGATAGCTGTGACGGTCGGATAAGTTAACGGAAACGTAGCGATCATAGAAGGGTTGGGAACACATTAGGGATTCAGTTCATCGGTGAAAAATTATGATTCGAGAAAAGGTTTTTCTTCAATGGTGAAGCTTACGCTGTTGTTTCTATACAGTTAAATAAACAGCTTTTACATAAACAATCGACTACACTCGGCTGCATATTTCGAAGGAGCTAGCAAAAATACAACACCCTAGTAATATCTCATTATATCGCTTCTTTCGATTACTCGTCTCCTCCTTCGTGAGTTCTCTTACACTTTACAACCCCTTTTGTGCCGAAGAAAGGGGAAGAATGAAGGCACAAAACTAGAAGATTGATATACCTGCGAAAATACGTACAATCTATCTAATAAAAATAATTTCGCACTGCCCCATGGTAGTGAATAACTGTGACGTTTTCTAAAATGTGCCCTGCAATTGCAAATGTATATCCACTTAGAATTTGTGGTAAAATAACTGATGAAAATGGCAATGGAGCTACAGGTTAATCGATTATGTTCTCATTTCGTTTCTTCTAACTTATCAAATACTTAGAAAAACTTCAAACTTTAATAAAACTTCAAACTATTTCAGAAAACTTTGAATTCAGGTTGGTTTAGGGTCAAATGTTATGTTAGGTCGAGTAGGGTCCAGGTAGAATATAACTTCAGCATCAACTAGACACTCGACGATTTAAAATTCAGGTCCTCAGACAGTCATACTCGTGTTTTAAACAATGATCACCACGGTTTCAATTGTTGGGTTATCAAGTGGATCGGGATATTTGTCGGTCAAGAATTACAAAATTTAACGAAAATAAAAATAAAAGTCAGGAATTAAAGACGAACAAAAACGGAGTACCTACCTTTGGATCAAGGGCAGAAGAGGCATTGTCATGAAGTGAAAGCGAAAATTCTATCAGCTATATTTGTGCGGCATATAGGGCACTCTGAACAAGCCAATGAACAAGGTTTACACACTGCAAACATGTTATGCTACCGTCACCAACTAGAGCATAGTAATGATAATGATACTTCGGAAATGCAAACAAAAAGAATAGACAAGTTGTCGGAACTCACAGCAAAAATGTCGGCATGGGAGAAGAATTGCTGCTGTTGGTGATTCGTAACAAACTTTGCACATGTGCGAATTAGTATCTCCGTTGGTTAAGTTCTTCTCTTTCTCCTTCATTTCTTGCATCCTTGCCTGGGAAATAAAATGGTTACCAATTTCAAATCCACACAATTTTGCATAATATTTGTGCGTCTACAAAGAAAATATTTGTGATTCTCGAGACACCAGCTCGGACGAAGAAGGAAAACTAGAGTAATACCTTTAGACGAGCAACTAAAGATTGTTCTTGAGGAGCGGCGTGAACTGGATTGTTAACCTCCACAACTTCCGTTTCTTTATGAAAGCTGTTTTTAACCTCAACCGTGGCGCCATTTTCCTTTAAAATCTCTCGATTACTCGATCTCTCGTCATTTACAGAGTCAGGAACATTTGCTACCTCTTTCTTTAACTTTGCGACAAGAACCCACATATTTGCGAGATCACTTTCAAGCGTTGCCTCTCGTGCCTTTGCCTCTTCAACCTTTCTGCGGCACTCTTCTTCAACAAACTCCTTTTCGGCCAACGCAGCCTCGAGAGCAGCCTCCCTCTGTTTCCGCACTTGCAGTTCCATCTTAAGGTCTTCAGCGTCCAAACTGTAGGAGTCAAAATCGTCGTAAACACCTCCAGAAATATCATTAATCCGATTGGAGTACCGATTTTTCCTTCCCGCCTTCAGACCATTACGGGTACCATTAACTGTCTGGGTTGCTCTGGAGCGAGCAAACTCGTTCGCAGCGTGCAGTTCTTTTTCTAGTTTTGCATTATGCAATGACAGTTTTGTCACCTCGGCAGCCAAATTCTTTAGCTCCACTGCTGCAGCGGAAGCTAGTTCCTTTGCGTACGATGCTTCTTCTGAGAGCTTTTGTTTTTGCACTCGCAATCCACTGTTTTCTTCTACTAGTTGGACATGTTCTAGCTTTAGTCTCTCATTTTCAATCTCCTACAAAATGGAGGAAGGTAAACAATAAAGATCATCTGCAAATCTGTTGATCTCCGTTATCCCTTCTTCTAAAGAAAAATCAGCAGTTATGATGAGTTCCCAAACAAATTATCACCTGAGATTGAACTTTCTTTTTCAATATCCCAGAATAGTCGTCGGTCAGAGCCTTTTCAGAAGGTAAAGACGGCTGATCAATAGCAGCAGAAGCCAACTGCCTCTCCAGAGCATCTATCCGCTCATGTAGTTCTTTATTCTCGGCACACTGAAATAGTTCAGGACTCAGACTTTGGAGCTTGGACCACCAGTGAAAATAAGAAATAAAAAAAATGGTAAGCAGGCGGCAAACAAGCTGTTTCTACCTTGTTCTGAAGTTGTTCCTGAAGTACCCTGTTATCAGCTGCTCTTATCTGCGAAAAACAAATTTGGTAGACGGCGTTAAAAATTAAGTAGAATTGATTGATGGATGTCTAAAGATACAATGTTGCAACATGCACCTCTAGCTCAAAATCCTTTTGGCTACATTCGGTCTTCAATCTAGTAACAGTCTGTTCAAAAGAGGTAAAAGATGTAGAAGTATCAATATAAATTACAAACTGTGTTTAAAACAAACCGCAAAAGCTTGAAATGCCTATCAAGTATAGCCAAAATAGACAGACAAGCAGGTATAACAACAATAGAAGGATGGAACCACAACCTGTTGCATGTCGATCAATGACGCGTTAGCTACTGAAGCCTCCCCGCTTTCGATAATACGCTGTTCTAGAACCCTCATTTGCTTCCGCTTTTCTTGAATTTCACATTCCAAATTCTGTATCTGCATTGAACATGACTTCCACGCTTAGAAATCAGAAGCATTGACATTAATTAAGCACAGATACATCATTTTCAGACAGAATTTATTCCCCCGATTTGACAGTAATTTCGAAATAATAGAAGCATAGACTCCCTTAATCTTCACAGGAGATCACTAATACAGAATCAAAGAAGAAGTGAAATAACACTTTCAGAATCTAATAGTGTTCTTTGAGGCATACACAGAAAAAAAAAAAAAAAAAAAAAAGACAGAACAACGACATACTTGTGTCTTTGAGGCATCCGGATCATTTGAAGATTGCTCCACCAACCGCTTAAGTGTGCTGGTACTAAATGCAATTTCTCCGGCAAGCATCTTCACTTGTTCCATAACAAGATCCATTTCATCCGTAATATCGTCCTGCAGTCCAGCAAACGACCCAGATCCATAAGAAACCGAGTGATTGGCTCAATTATAAATGGGAACAAAATGGGTCATATTTGCAATACTAGTAATAAAAGAACACAAATCACACAGTTCACGACATAACCCACTTAGATCACCAAGTACTTGCTTATATTTTAAAGTGCAGTTTCTGATCTTATCTATATATTTTTATATTTATTATTGTTTGATCTCAGACTGACTGTTTCAAATAATACTAAGGACTTTCTGTAGCTGCCTATGTTGAAAGATGGACTAAAAAATAATTTTCCCTAGGTACCAGAAAACACAGCCCTTGAGGCTCATTAGGTTTAAAACACTGAAGCAATCAGTTTGAGCGATGATTCAACAACCAAAGTCTGTACTCATGCCTGAGGAAGGCTTCTAAGAACAAACGGCTAAGAAAACGAAACATAAATGCAGCTCCATAAACAAAAGAAGCATACAGTAGTCAGATCTGAGACGTTCATGAGTTCACCAGCTTGACTAGGATCTCTGACTAAACCACCTGCTTCGGAAATTAATTCATTGTTCCATTTGCTCGATGATCTTTTGAGCTCAGGGTCACCTGAAGGGTCTAACAATCCAGATGGAGAATCATTTCTATTTTCGCCATCTCCAAGCTCAGATTTCTGAAACCCATCGAAAGCAAGAAATCATTATAGGTTTGACGACGTTATCTGGCTTCAAATTAGAAGTCGCAACAAAAGTTATTCCAGTTCATCCAATTAAACAGCCAAAATGTTAAACTTACACCATCAGAGTTAGTTCTCTGAAGTCCATCGCCCAAATATGCAGGAATAGTGTTTTTAGTGGAAACAAGTATTAGTTTAGTTAGCCGCTGTATTCTACTCATAAGAGCAGCCTTGGCTTCTTCTTCTTCCTCCAACCGTGATTGCATTTTAGATTGACCTTCTTCCAACTGTATGGAAGCAGGGTAAAGAGGCTCAATAACGTAGAAAGTTAAGCCAGAACTATGGTAAAAAACGGTTCATGCTCAATGAAAATGTACCTTTTGTTTTAGAGTCAATATCTCCTCGTGACTCACTCCTACTAGCATCCCTCTCCTGAATTGATCAAGTTCTTCCTTAAGAACTGAAATTTCTCGCTGATACTTTTTAATTAACGACTTCTCATCAATGATCTGGATCACATGAAGACAAATTATGAGGGGGCTTAAGTAATTAAAAAATACAAATGTAAGTGTAACGGCTGAAATATGAACAAGGCACACCTTATTACGAGAAGCATGTATCTCTACACGCTTTGCCCTGCTAGCAAATTTTAGAGTATTATGAGTTTCCTCCATACTGCTGGATGCAGGGGTAACTGTGCATATAAGCTGCAGAATTATTAATAGACACAGTATTAGCATACGCATAACACATCCTCAAAATGAAAATTAAAACCCCGGTTTTGGCACCAGATGTATTTCATATATCGTCTGTATTCCAAGCAGTAGGTAGTCAACATATTCATTTCCCTCAAAATCAACAAACCCCCACCCTCACCCAAAATGAAGGAAAACCCGTAAAATACAGTAGCAATTACACAGTAACTGGCTTAACATTGCTGCAAAACACGTTCAAAAACTCACCGAAACATGTCCACGGCCACCAAGAGATGATTGAAGAAGGCGAGTAAGCTTAGAATCTCTAAAAGGAATATGAGACGCCTTGCCCTCACTGAGTTTGCCAATTACCTTCACAGAGAACGACGAGTCAAATGCGTGAAGAAAATATTTTAACAGAATGTAATGTTAGGCTCTGAAAGAGATGGTCTCCTACACTCCATTTTAAGGAAGAAGTTAATTCAGGAAACCTACAGTTCCAAGGGTTAAAAGACTTTTGTTGATATATGCTCCTTCCTTTCTTCTTAAACCCGTTGTTTCAGTTTTGGAGCTCTCGGATCCAGCCAAGTCTATCAAATTCTGCAATACCATATAAATTCTTTCAAACCAAACACGAGCAAAAGTATACAAACGAACACTTAGAAAGTTATTGGGTTGCAAATATACCAGCTGAGAGAAGACCACTCCATCATACTCATCACCATGTGCACTGCTCTCTATCATCTACATGTTACGAGTTATGAGCGCGAGTTAATAATATCAGCAATGACTTGTCTAAAGAACACTTGTAAAAACACATAAAAACGTAAACTAGATTAGGTTGCGTTAGCAGCGAGACATATGTGCGCACCAACATCTTTTTCTAAAACCCATCGCAAAACCTCCTCAAAACATAAACCGTGAAGTAGATGAAGCTCGGTCCTAAATATCAATAACTCTCTAATAGCTACGGCAATGGAGTACTTGTTGGATATACAGGTTACTACAGTGAGAAAGGCTTAGACTCATGTTATCCAGCTCCTTGGAAATGATTTGCAGATATCACAGCACATTAGCCAGACTAAAAGTGTGGTCCAACAGAAAGTGATACACAGTAAAGGTATACCATGAAGTCACGAAACAGACAAAATGAAAATCTATAAAAAGAAATTTGCACTTCAATGGAAAGTTTACCAGTGTAAATATTGTGTGACTTCTGCTACTAAAAAGGTTAAAGTTGTTGGAGCCAACATGGCGATGCTCTGCGAGAAATTAATGCAATGAGTCAATACACAGTTAATGAGTTGCAAGAAAGAGAACAAATACGACACATACATTCGAAGATTTTGAACTAACCTTCCCCAGCAGCAATAAAAGACAGTGCATGCCCCGGAGATAATACAACCTCTTCCTTGATACCTTCAACATATGTCCCCTGAAAATGCAGATAAAAATGGTGGAAACTACATTTCGTGATGAGTTAACACAGATGCACAAATGACCTCAACTGCGCCAAATATTTCTGGCTAATGCTAACCTGGACATCTTCCCTGACGCGCAAATTCTGACCAGTTGGATCAAGTAAATCGTTAATAACCTGCGAGCACCAATAACACAAAATCCATTAGCAAGCAGAAGAAAGACATAAAATTTGAGAGAATACAGTACCTTTAGTTTATTAACAAATGAAGATATTCCATTTACCCATAAATTAAGAAGACAAAGCCTAAATTAAACACAGAAATTTTCAGCAAATATAGACAAAATAACCTTTGTGATTTACTGACCTCATTATAAATCTCGAGATAGGAAACGCGGAGCAGAAACTCTCTCCCTGGAGTCTGAATAACATCCACAAACAAAACGATTTTAGAGCTCATGTGTTGGCAATGATGCACACATAAACTAATGTACGCAACATTATAGCTCCTTATATCTTCTAAGTAAACATTTTAGTTAGCATTTCACATAAACTACGAGGCTTAAAGTCGATATGTACCGCTTGAGACTTGAGAGACGATTTATATGGCAAGACATTTACCTCCTGTATAATGCTGAAAACATCTTTAATGGCTAGAGGAATGATACCCGGACAACTTTGATCCCCCTGTTAAGATCAACACTAGACGTGAATAAATGACAGTGATACATATTTCCTAGACAAATAAATGGTCGAACACACGTCTACATAACGTTCAAACTCTATATCTATAAAAAAACACCAAATTACTTACATGCATTGTGTGTGTTTTCCCACTACTCGTAACACCATAAGCAAATACTGTACCTGCATTTTTAGCAATGAAATTCTCTCGTTATCGTCAATCAATATACTCTTGAACAGTCTTGTAACTTTCCAACTGATATCCAACTCAATTTATTGCTTGTTTTATATATGCGCCTTTAATAGCAAAATCACAACAGTAAGAGCGTAAGACGGCAGCATTCAAATTTAGGGTTAAAAACTTACCATTAACACCTTCCATAGCGGACTTTACGACAGGCCTAGCGGCCACGTCATAAACTTCTTCGGTTGCAGCAGTTTCTCCAAACACCTTATCTGAAAATACAAACAATTAATCACAATTATGATTATGATAGATTTTAGTCCCGATTTAACATCCCGAATTTCTATTTCAGCTTCTACACCATCATCTAATTTTGATATCAAAGATACAACAAATTAAATACCGCATTAACAGCAACATCGAGAACAATCCCACTGCCTAAACCTAAACAATTAGCAAGAATTCACCATTCCACGGTTCTATTATAGGCATCACATCATCTAAAATTCAACATCAAACAATCAACAAAATGAATATCTCATCTACTACGAAATGCAATAACAACCACTCATGAACAGTGATGTCGAGAACAATCACGCAGTTTAGAGTTCAAACCTCAACAATTAGCAATGATTCATCATTCCACGTTTCTATAGCAAATTTTGACATCGTCATCCAAAGATTCAATATCGACAAGCATGATACAATAACATCCACTATCAATCCACGGAGTTTAAAGCTTAAACCTCGACGATTCACATACAATCATCATCGGACAATTCTTACTTCAGCTTCCGCAATGAAAATTAGCTAACTAAATATTCTAGAAACAAGTTGTATTGCCTCACAAGTAAATATAATAATACACCGTAAAATTCATGTTGTATTAACTCACACGTAAATAATAAAGTCAAAGATTTAAACAAGTTGTTGAGATAATCATGGAAATGAGTTTATCAATGAAAAACTCACATTAAGTAGGTTTCAGTGATATGTAGAAACTCTAGAAAAAGATACGCAAAGCAAACTAGCAAAGATGCTTTCAACGGGTTCGGACAAAACAGTCGAAACTTTGAACAAGGATTAATCTGGAGAGGGGGTGTGAATGAAATTTGAAGAAGAGTAACGTGTAACACTGAGTTGACCCAGGGTGGTCAAGCGGGTAATTCCAGCCAATTACACAGAAGTCGCGGCATAGATGATGAAGACGCAAAGGGCTACGGAAATGAGGTTCTTTGTGGTCGGCCCTGAGGGTAGCCCTAGTCATTCTTCCCTTGAAAAGTTGATTGGTTGACAGATTGTAAACATATAAAAGCTGTGTGGGGTGAATCCAATAAACAACCATATGGTTTTGAGGAGTGAGGGCGGACACCTAATGGGAGCGCTTAGAGAGAAGAGGACGGATATCGACAGAGGCTTGACGACGTTTCCTCCATAATCCAGTAACGACATTATAAGTATAGTCAACACGAGGGAGTTTCTTAGCCTTACCGAGAACCCAAAGTTGATTACAATCAAAAGGGGATGACAAAGAAGGGATATCAGAAAGCCAATCGAAGGGGAAGTCGGGAGTTTGGGTTCTCAGTAAGGCAAGCCTCTTATATCTCCTCGCCTCTATCCTGTCTTGGTCTCCTACCAAGGCAAGTTATATGCATTTAGTGGCAATCTCCCTTCCCTTCCTTTTGCGGAGGTTTACGATCTCATCTCTGATACTTGGACCCAACTCCCACCCCCTCCTTTCCGTTGGCTTCCCGATGATCAGATGTATGTGATTCCTCTCAAGGGATAGAATAAAATTTGGGTTTTTGGTCACAATCGTCCTGTCAACTATAACTTCGACGTCGTTACTTGGAAGTGACAGAAATGTAGAGGCTCCCGTGACATTGTACCTCTCATATGTGACGAGATGTATTTGGTGTCCGCTCTGATTCCTGATACTAATCATATGGCTATTTACTGGATTAATGACGACCTAATAGTGCATGCCGAAGATGACGTAGCCAGAAAGGAGTTGCGAGAAACTCTTCTCGGGGCTCTCCATGTGGCATGGGGTATTCCCTCATAAAAATGATTAGTTGTTAAATCATAGGCATGCACTATTAAGTCGTCATTAATCCAGTAAATAGCCATATGATTAGTATCAGGAATCAGAGCGGACACCAAATACATCTCGTCACATATGAGAGGTACAATGTCACGGGAGCCTCTACATTTCTGCCACTTCCAAGTAACGACGTCGAGGGTATAGTTGACAGGACGATTGTGACCAAAAACACAAATTTTATTCCATCCCTTGAGAGGAATCACATACATCTGATTATCGGGAAGCCAACGGAAAGGAGGGGGTGGGAGTTAGGTCCAAGTATCAGAGATGAGATCGTAAACCTCCGCAAAAGGAAGGGAAGGGAGATTGCCACTAAATGCATATAACTTGCCTTGGTAGGAGACCAAGACAGGATAGAGGCGAGGAGATATAAGAGGCTTGCCTTACTGAGAACCCAAACTCCCGACTTTCCCTTCGATTGGCTTTCTGATATCCCTTCTTTGTCATCCCCTTTTGGTTGTAATCAACTTTGGGTTCTCAGTAAGGCTAAGAAACTCCCTCGTGTTGACTATACTTATAATGTCGTTACTGGATTAGGGAGGAAACGTCGTCAAGCCTCTGTCGATATCCGTCCTCTTCTCTCTAAGCGCTCCCATTAGGTGTCCGCCCTCACTTCTCAAAACCATATGGTTGTTTATTGGATTCACCCCACACAGCTTTTATATGTTTACAATCTGTCAACCAATCAACTTTTCAAGGGAAGAATGACTAGGGCTACCCTCAGGGCCGACCACAAAGAACCTCATTTCCGTAGCCCTTTGCGTCTTCATCATCTATGCCGCGACTTCTGTGTAATTGACTGGAATTACCCGCTTGACCACCCTGGGTCAACTCAGTGTTACACGTTACTCTTCTTCAAATTTCATTCACACCCCCCTCTCCAGATTAATCCTTGTTCAAAGTTTCGACTGTTTTGTCCGAACCCGTTGAAAGCATCTTTACTAGTTTGATTTGCGTATCCTTTCCAAGAGTTTCTACATATCACTGAAACCTACTTAATGTGAGTTTTTCATTGATAAACTCATTTCCATGATTTTCTCAACTTGTTGTTTAAAGCTTTGACATTATTATTTACGTATGAGGCATTACAACATGAATTTCATTTATATATGTTGCTCTCATTGACTGTAACTATATAGGATAATCAACCAACTCACCTTTTTTTTGGGCAATATTAGTATTGATTCTCTTTGAAGTTACTGAACTCACAATCGGAGTTTCCCCAAACTTACAGCAAGAAAAGTTCATATCATCAATCTCTAATTTACAATTAGGAGTTGACATATGATGTTCATTCAGTGTCAGCTGAATAGTTCTTTTCAGTTAGTAGTTTGTCATGTGTGAAAGCAACTGTGGTATGTGTACAAGTTAGTCAATACCTCGTCCATGAAACTAGGCATACAACCCGAGATTTTTATCGGTTTGAACTTCTACAGTGATTTAAGAGTATGTTTGGATAACAAAATAGAAAGGAAATGAAGAGGAAGGAAAATGAGAGAAGGGGAAGGGAAGGAATGGAAGGGGAGGGAGATTGGGATGTTGGTGTTTGGATAATTTTCCCTCTAAATCTTTCCAATTATGGAGAGATTTTGATTACATTTGGAGGAGGGAAAATTGATCCTCCAAATCTCTCCCCCTCCATTTCACTCCTTTCATCCTTTGTAACAAAACGATGGAAATTCAATCTCTCCTTTTTCCTCCTCTTCTTTTCCTTTCATTTCTTACAATCCAAACATACCCTTAAAAGTCATGTCATCCATTTATTTATTATGTAGATTATGAGGTTAATATGACCTGCTTTTCATTCCTCACGTTGCCTTGTTTATGTTAGTCACACACTTCACAGAAGTGCCATGTCACACATGTTATTCTAAAAGTTCGATGAAACTGGATGCATACAACTAGCTATCTTGACCAATTTTGTACACACCGGCACTCTAAAGAATGAATTTATCTTTCATTGTTCTGCTGTACACACGTGTTAGTCACACTCTAAAGTTCGATGAAACAGAATATAACGTGAAATTTGTTCGTTCTACGCATACAATGGTCTCATAATGCATTAACAGCAACACCGAGAACAATCCCACAGCCTAAACCTAAACAATTAGCAAGAATTCACCATTCCACGATTCTGTTACAGGTATCACATCATCATCTAAAATTCAACATCAAATAATCAACAAAATAAATATCTCATCTACTACGACATGCAATAACAACCACTCATGAACGGTCATGTCGAGAACAATCACGCAGTTTAGAGTTCAAACCTCAACAATTAGCAACGATTCATCATTCCACATTTCCATAACAAATTTCGACATCATCATCCAAAGATTCAATATCGAAAAATCGACAAGCAGAATACAATAACATCCACTCATTCACTATCGATCACAGAGTTTAAACCTTAAACCTGGACGATTCACATACAATCATCATCGGACAATTCTTACTTCAGCTTCCACATCATCAATGAAAAATATTCTTCGTAATGCAAGTATATGTTCTCATTTATAGCATCAAAATCATTTAAAATTTAAAATCAATCACAAAGATAAAACCTCGAAAAAAATAATTTTTGAAATTCAAATTTAATAAAAATGATGATTATTGTTACCAAATGCGTAAGCAGTTGCCGGATTATACTCGCAACGAACCATTTTATCACCATCTGGATACCACGACACTTCATCTCCTCTTTGATATTCTCTATCACTGTCATCACAATCACCGAAAAAATATTCAAAATTCAAAATCAATCAAAAACATCAGATCTAATAACAAAAAAAGTCACATTATTATTATCAATTACGAAATCGTACTTCAACGGACGAAATCGAACGGTGACGGAGATACTATCACCGGCGGAGGAAGTCACCGGCGCATCCAACGGCTCAGAAAGGAGGTCATCGAACCGAACCGGCGATCGACCGCCGTAACTGGCCATGGCGCGGGCGGAGGAGGTGGTTGAGGCGGCGGAGGAGCGAGGAACGAAACGAAACGACGACGTAGAAGAGGAGGAAGTTGCGGTGGTTGCGGTGGAGGAGCTCGGTGTTCGACGGTAACTGAACGGTGAGCTGCTCCGTGCTCTTCTCGACATCTACTGCACTCAACGACGTCGTTTTGGACGGAAAATAATACTCCGTACGACTAGTCAAATACTCAAATGTAAATGTAAATGCAGTAATGTAGTACAAACGTATGAAAGTGTGTTTGTTTGATGTTTATTGAAAAATGTGAAAACTTGAAAATGAAGGAAGAGAAAGGAAAGAGAAAGAGAGTGGAATTTGGAGGAAGGAAGAATTTGTCAGAATTTGCACATGTTGATTTTTTTTTTTATTTTTTTTTTTTTTGTTAATTGTGGTTTGAGTGAAGTTGAAGAAGATGATGAATGAATCCCAGAATTTTTTTTTTTGGAGTTTTTTTAAAATTTTAGTTGAATTTTATTTTACTCTTTTATTTTTCAAACTTGCATTGATTATGCTACTAATTTATCGGTATTACGAAAAAACCGTCTCATAATAAGGTTTTTTTTTTTTGGTAACGAGGGTTTATTAAAAGATTCCAAATGTCACCACTACGACTACGTAAACCACCCCTAAGGCGCGATACCATACACGCCCACCCAGTGAAATGCCGCCATGACTCGCAACTCCTCGCTATCGCAGCGCTGGCGCACTCTAACTCCACTCGCCAGAGCCGCCAGGTCTCATAATAAGGTTTATTAAGTGATAATGTGATATGTTTGTTTTGATCGATACATCAAAACATTTTTGTTTTCATCCCGGTATTATTTCATAGTAATTTAATTAACGTCAGATAAAATTAAAAATAAATTAAGTTTTTTATTTGTAAAAATAAATTAACTTAAAAGATTAGGATCGTTTCAGATACAAGTATTGATCTTTGATCATCTTATACGGAGTACTGTATTCGAAAACATCACTTTTAAAAGGAAAAAAATACGGAGTATTTATTTATTATTACTTGTATTAATTTTACAATTAAGCATATAAAATCGTGTTTTAAAATTGAAAAATCGTCCAAAAATAAAAATAAAAAAAAATGGGGAATGTTGAGTACAGAAGAGAAGAGTAGTTGATGCCAAATAACTTGTGAGAAAACCAGGAAAACTCCGTAGGAGAGTATTTAAAATTTGAAATTGAGGGTGACGTGGCGTGAGGGAAAATGGATGTTTGAAAAAGAGGGGAGAAGTAGGCGGGAAATTTACTACTAACATTTACTGCGGGTTCTCGGGGTTAAGTGATTCGGGTCAGTGGAGGACTTGGTTGCCACTTGGCTCATTGGCTGTGTTTCAGTTTGCTGTTAGCAAAAGTAGAGCCTCCATTGGGCAACAACAAAAATAACACTGTATAAATACGAGGGTAGCTTTATTGTAAGATCGTTTTACGTATAAGTACGGAGTACTTTAGTTAGTTTTATTTTTTCAAACTATGGATCATTTTAACACTTTTTAAAATTATTTCATCTCTTTATTTTACATTCCACAAGAAGTACCTCCGTAACATAGAGCATTAGGAAGGTGAGAGATAGTCTTACTTTTAACGACGATTTGCTAATATCTAAAAAATGACCACATTGAGTATGATGTATATTGTGTAACAATTGAATATAAAAATAGTCTTATTTCAGTTAAAATTGTCATGTTTAGCTTAAATATGCTTCGTAAAATACATTTTATGTATCATAAAACTCTATTTTTTTTATTTTTTTATTTTTAATAATTCATCTTGTTGTTAACTGAAGGATTAATTAGGAGCAACAAAGGAAAAGAAGAGATGGAGATCCACGTGAGAGAGGTTGCTTTATTGCAACAATGGAGAGCATATGTATGTGCACATGATGCCACATACTTAAGCAATCAATAAATGAGTTAATTGGGCCCCTTTTTACTCAAACCCATCTCACCATTTTCATTCTTATGGCCCTATTTCCTCTCTTCAGTTTTTGGAAAATATGAAAAATAAATGAAAGATGTCTTTGTTTAGTGGTCACTGATCAGAGTTAACGGGGAATCCCAGAGTGGCTGAGCGTAGTAAAATCAAGCCAAAATTGTCTCGTGCATCATAAATGTTGCATGGACAAGAAAATTATTATGACCATATGTATACAGATACGTCGACATTTGTTTAAATTTCGAGAATGAGTTTTAGATGTCTTGTACAAGGTAATAATTACTAAACTAGATTCTCATTGCAAGATAAAATTGGCACTAAATTAACTTTTACGGAATTTTGCATTATTATAAACTTACTAGTGTCAGACATTGCATATATAATTCGCATCTTGCGTAAGTAGATATTAGAGTTTAATAAATTATGCTCTAATATAGTGAATACACATAAGGTAAAAACTCACAAAAGACTACATAATACTCCGTATTACATAGAGTAAAGTATTTCGAGTAATTTTACACGAAAAAAAAAAGTTGACACGTGATCGAATTAAATTAATTACGATATATCAATATTAAATATCTAATCAAAAACTATTTCTCTTTGTCCTTTAAGCATGCATCTTTCATGACATATTACTAGTCACTTTATACAAATGACCAATGGATTAATAGTTGCTTGATTGATTAAATTTCACCATTTAATTAGAAAATCATGGATTAAAAAGGTAAGGCATAACTTTTTATATCCCGAATAGGTTAACTAATTGAAGATAAATTGTTGAGTTAAATATTTGATTTGCATAAACCACCCACCACAATAAAGTATAAGAATCCATCAATGACCAAGAAGTTCCAACATTTTGTGCACCTTTTTCCTTATTATTATGCAAATAACAATATAATACAAAGTAAACGGTAAATAAGTTAATAAAATATGATAGATGAGCTCGTCAATTAGATATTATTAATGCGATAATACTTCATATCTTACATATATATATATGTTGGATAATAGGATTTGATCATTTCTGAATCTATTAATTAAGAGGGACATGTCCGATAATCAACTGATACAATCTCCTACTTCCTCCATTCCAATCAATTCTATACATTTACTTTTTGCACGTACGTCGATGCACATTTTCTTTTGTTTATATCTTTAGTTACATAATTCTGAAAAATATGAAATTTGAATATTAATAATGCTCTTGAAAAGACAATTAAAACAAGATCTTACATGACTATTTTTAATTTCATATATTAGACGATATATCGAAGATTCTCCTCACTTTTGAATAGTGTATAAAAAGTAAATGTATAGAATTGATTGGAATGGAGGAAGTATTTTAGAATATATCGATTAAAATTTACACTCAGAAATCAATTTAATAAAATATGAATGCACCATATTTGGTCATCAATTTACATGCACAACACTTAGTCACTCACAAGTCACAACGCATAATAGACTACATAAATTTGGATGATACTCCCTTCATTTCAAAATAAGTGTTCTATTTTGTATGTAATTTACGTAGAAAAGTGGATACTTATTTTGGGACGGAGGAACTAGTAACAAACTAACAATGCATGAGAATATGTTGATATGAAATCTTTTTCAAACTCAATGTTATTATTCCATCCCAAACACTAGTAACAAAATATGCTAAACAAAGAAGAGTACAAGCAAAGAATAGCTCAAAAATCATGAGTGAAGTGTGTCCCTTTTTGAGTGGGCTTTTCCTCGAGGCACATGCCCTTAATCTTATAGGGGTGGTCCTTTACTCATCTCTATTACTGCTAATAAAAGTTGGGCGCAAGGGTGGAACCAAGAATTAAAATTATTTTGGGCTAAAAAAATTCGACAATTATAATTCGTACGGAGTATATAAAATGTAACTCGTCTTAAAAATAAAAAAAAGGGAATACAGTCATTTGTTAAGCGGCGTTAAATATCTATATTTATTAGGGAAAATAAATGATATGGTATATTATTAGAATATACCATATATGTTAGGATATATTTATTATCTTAGAGAATAAGTTCTAAGATAATAAATATATCCTAACATATATGGTATATTCTAATAATATACCATATCATTTATTTTCCCTAATAATATTACAACTAACACAAGGTTGTCAAGTGAACAAATAATATTATTGTTAAACACGAAATTAAAATCATTAGTCAAAATACCGCAAATTTTTTCAATTAATCTCTTCATTTTGTATAGAAAACAGTTCCTGAAACATTTATAAAGGAGCTTGGCGCTGATGGGTATCAAACTCCTAACCCTTAATACCATACTTGTTTCCACTTACCACTGTGCTACTTGTGGTCTGCTTCTCTCTAAAGCGGCAAATAAACTATAATATAACTATAATATTTTTTTAGAGCCCAAAAGTTATTTGGGCTTTAGCCCATTCCACCACTCCGGATCCGCCCTTGGTTGGGTGTCACTATGAGTACACTGTACACCTAAGTTTGGTCGTCATTTGTTATTTGCCTTAAATTAGAGGAGGAGGTTATGACTTAGGAGAGCCGAAACTTTGATAAGAAGACCTGATAATCAAAGATATAAGTGGTTATTGCAACTTAAACGACACAGCTACCTGCAACATCAGCATCTTTCACTTTTTAATTAACTTAATCTTCAAGTTGAAATCAACATATTAAACTGAATTCGAGAATTAATCATCACAAAAACCTCAACCAACCAAAAATCAATCCAAAAAAACTTCAAATATTCCAGAATCAGCTAAAATCAAGCCACACCAATTCATACGAAATCAATCAAAACAACGAGTTGATAAGAAAACTAATAATCAAATATATAAGTGCAAAACCCTAGATCTAGAGAAAGGAGGTTAGGAGAAGCGAAACCTTGGGGGTTTTGCGGCGGAAAACAAGGCGGATCAATGTCGACAAGGAGAGAGGAAGAGGCGTGAGACATAGGAGGACGGCCGAGGGAGCGAACACGAACGGTATGCATCTAGTGTGTGGTGGTTGACTTCCTCCTCTAAATCTACGTATACTATTAATCTACCGTATTACAAGGCAGTTATCCAAGTAAGAGTCAGAAAGAAACAGAAATCCCATCAAATGCAAAACACAGCGGCTCAAACACCGTACCAGCCACCCAGCCAGAGAAAATAAAATTTACAAACTAACTTCATTTTATAAAGGTAGCGCTAAGCGTAGCAAGTTTCGAACATATACAAAAGGAGCCAGTCTTTACATAAGAATTAAGTTTAATAAATTAAAGAGCAAAAAAGTTAGACGTATATTCAGGCGTTTAAGGCAAGAAATCAAAAGATATCTACTTGTTATATGCATTTCTGAATTCCAAATGTAATTTGACTAAATTCAAAATTAACTCTACCCAACCTTCGGATGCCTAACACAGTAGGTTAGGACAATTTCGTTGTACGTGAAATTTATTGTTTGTTGCTTGTTAACAAGTTTTTCTACCCAATTGTTATTAATAAACATTTTCCAAATACATTTTGCCACAAAAAACTATTTAGCCACGAATTAACTCACCTTCGTGGCAAAAAGTTGTGAAACGTGGCAAAAAAATTTATTTAGCGACAAAAAACTATTTCGGGAAAAAAAAATTATGTCATGAGACAAATGGTAGCGTTTAAGGCAATAAATCAAAAGATATCTACTAGTTATATGCATTTCTGAATTCCTTCTACGAGCGTACATGTGTCTCACTTCCCAAACAGAACACCAAATCCTATTAGGAAAGACATTTCACATTAAGTAAGTTTCCGTGATATGTAGAAAATTTTAGAAAGGATACGCAAAACAAGTTAGCACAGATGCTTTCAACGGGTTTGGACGAGGCAGTCAAACCTTTGAATACAGATTAATCTTGAGAGGATGCGTGAATGAAATTTGAAGAAGAGTGACGTGTAACACTGAGTTGACCCAAGGGTGGTCAAGCGAGTAATCACAGCTAATTACACAAAAGAAGTCGCGGGATAGATGACTAAGACGCAAAGGGCTACGGAAATGTGGTTCTTTGTGGTCGGCCCTAAGGATAGCCCTAGTCATTATTCTCTTGAAAAGTTGATTGTTTGACAGATTGTAAGCATATACAAGCTGTGTGTGGTGAATCCAATAAACAACCATAGTTTTGAGGAGTGAGGGCAGACACCAAATGGGAGCGCTCGGAGAGAAAAGGACGGATATCGACAGAGGCTTGACGACGTTTCCTCCTTAATTCAGTGACGACATTTCGTTGTACGAGAATTTTATTGTTTGTTGCTTGTTAACGAGTTTTTCTACCTAATTCTTATTAATAAACATTTTCCAAATACATTTTGCCACAAAAAATACAACTTAGCCACGAATTAACTCACATTCGTGGCAAAAAGTTGTGAAACGTGGCAAAAAAAATTATTTAGCCACAAAAAACTATTTCAGGAAAAAAAATTATGTCATTAGACAAATGGTATCGTTAAAAATATTTACTTGCAGCACGAAAAAAGTTATACTCATGACAAATACATATGTTAACGACGAATTAAAGCGTACAAATGACAAAAATATCAACTTAACCACGAATTAACCCACATTCGTGGCAAAAAGTTCCTAATACACATTATTATATCAAAACACTTATGATGAATAATTACACTTTTAATAAAAAAAATATATATATATAAAAAATAATAAAAGTTTATTAATTACATAATACGGATTGTTAAAGATGTTGTCGAGTGGAGTTGGGCCATTTTGGAATTTGACAATGAAGTTTGCCGGTGTTTGGAAACCTCCGCTCACTCTTTTCTGGAAAAGAGCGTAGTAGAATTTCGGAAACGCGTCTGAAAAAAGGTAAGCAAATCTTCGTCAATACTTTTGTACCTTGAATTCTCCTCGGATTGAAAATTTACCAAAGACGACGTGTGATTGTAACTCTGTCGCATAAATGGCGTTGTACCTCTCACGTATGATGAGTTCCATTTGGTGTCAGTTTTCATCCCTGATAGTCAAATAGAGGAAAAACCAGTCAGTTGGTTTACGGTAAATGGGTGACTGCTCAAAACATTGTACAGCCAAGAAAGGTTCCCAAACTTCTCGAAATTTCATTGGGGGTAACATCGTAATTAATCCGTCACTAGTACTCCGTGATATATTATAAAAACGCTCATATAAATTGTCAATTTCAGATAACGGGCAATTTATACCAACATAAACTACTACATTCCCTTCTATAATAATTTTATTATTATCACCAGTCATAACTGCCTCTAAACCCAATTGATTAAGATAATGAAAAGACATATTTAGAATACTATATATAAGTTATTAGGTAAAACTTTGGACTAGTAAGATTATGTTTTGAAAAAAAAAAAAAAAGACTAGACCCTTGGAATTTTAGAGAGAAATATTTTCCGACATTGTTGCATCTTTGAAAGAGAGAGATTTATTTTAGTTGGTAATCTTAGTAGTATGTTGGTAGTTAGGACTACTTGCATTGAGGCTGAAGTTATTACTCGTCCCTTTATGGTTATCTATTGGATTAGTATGTTGGTAGTTAGGACTAATCAACTTTTTGAGGGAACTCCCGTCCGTGCCACATGGAGAGGCCAACAAGAAGAGTTACTCAAAACCCTTTGTGTCTGCGTCATCTCCGGCGTGACCTATTTTGTCTAATAGGCACCACTAATCCTACTGAGAAAGTTTCATTTTTACATGTCACCATTCCCCGAATTTCCATCAAATATCATTCAAAGTCAAGCGAAAAGGCTTCTCCAATGTTAAGCAAGGCTTGGTCGCAAACTCACAAAACTACTCTAAAACCCTTAACTGCCGCTGTACTGGGTTGTTTTACATACCCTTTAAAGGGCGGGATTGTCATTGAAAATTCCTACATAATGCGAGTTTTTCTTATTGGTTTGACTTTTTGATATTAAATTTTTTAGGATATAAAATTAGTAAACCACGAGATTAGACATGAATCAAGCATAGACGTTTTTAAATAAAAGAGTTTACATGAGTTGATTTTTAAACTAAGTACTCTAACAACTAACGCAGTAGGTTACGACAATTTCATTGTACGAGAATTTGTTTTTTCGTTGCTGGTTGACGAGTTTTTTTTTATCTAATTCTTATTAATAAACATTTTCCAAATATATTTTGCTACACGAAGTTGAAAAACGTTGCAAAAAAATTTATTTAGCCACAAAAATTTATTTCGGAAAAAAAATTGTGCCATGAGACAAATAATATCGTGAAAAATATTTACTTGCAGCACGAAAAAAGTTATTCTTGTGATAAATACATATTTGAACAACGAATTAAAGCGTACAAATGACAAAAATATCAACCTAACCACGAAGTAACTCACATTTGTGGCAAAAAGTTCTTAATATACATTATTATATGAGTACAATTTTTTTCATCGAGCTAGACATTACATCGATTTATATATACATAACGAACAAATATATGATAGAGAAAAATAAATACTTACGTTGTTTCAACCGTGTAAAAGTTATCGTATTCTTAAAGACAATCGCGTAGGTAGGTTGGAATAAAAATTGCATTTGCTAATTGTTGACGTGTTTTTGGTACATTATTCTGACAACTATTCTAACTCCATTAACACTCCATTTTCTTTTTTGGTGCCCTAAAAACACTCCAATTTCTTTCGGCATTTATATAATTACACTTCATTTATATAATAATATTAAAATGAGTTCGAGTTTTACTCCATTCACAGTTTTAACGGTAGATATAATTTTCAACTCTTAGTACAAATTAAAGATGAGACAACAAAAATATGTCATTATACAGTTCAACATACTCCAAGGCAAACAAAAAAATTAGCGCATTAATATTTGATCATCAAGATGAATTTCGAAAGCATGTTACCACTTACCAGTATGCAATCTATAAAATGCGGATTTTTTCGGACGCAAGATTTTCCTTATGAAGGAAAACAATTGCTTTGAGAGATGATATTGGCTTACAAGTTGTCGTTGGTGCAATGTCGAATTTGTACGCCATTACTCGAAAGTCAAACAATTGTACGAGATAGGTCATGAGTTTTGTACGACAATTAAGACATAAGACACAAGTCTTGTATGACAATTTCGTTGTTTGTTGACGAGTTTTTTTTTACCTAATTCTTATTTCTAAACTTTTTCAAATATATTTTGCCACAAAAAGTTGTGAAACGTGGCAAAAAAAAATTATTTAGCCACAAGAAACAAGAAAACTATTTCGGGAAAAAAATCTATGGCATGAGACAAATGATATCGTGAAAATAATTACTTGCAGCACTATAAAAGTCATAGTTGTAACAAATACAAATTTTTAGCAACGAATTAAGCCGTACAAATGACAAAAATATCAACTTAACCACGAATTAACTCACATTGGCAAAAAATTCTTAATGTTGTCATGATTGTATAAGAACATTTGTAATGAATACGTACACTTATAATAAAACAAATACATATAAAAAATATCTACTCGTTAAAACTAAGTTGATATAATTTTCAAGTCTTAGTAAATGTTGGAGACCCTAATGAGATAACAATCATTCTACGGTTCAACATAATAAGGCAAACAAAAAAAATTAGCGCTTTAATAATGATCATCAAGATAAATTTCGAAAGCACGTTACCAGTATCCAATCAATCAATCAGCATTATCAGAAAATAGGTCATTTCAAATATGGTTTTTTTACAAGTATATGTTTTTTTTTTTTTTTTTTTTTTTTATTATAAAGCACTTTTTATTAAAATTATTTCAAAATTAGAAAAACTTAGTGGGTAGCCCACGCCCTTAGCTATAGCAAAGCCAAACCTATGAATAATATGAATCGCAGCACGTGCTCCCGCATCTTGAGTCATAACGAAATCCTAGAGCTGCTTGAGCTATGTAATAGCATTTATCCCCAACTCTTAAAAGAAAGAAAATGGTACAAACTGATACGGTTGAGGATTCGAATAACGTTACTCAAGTCTTGTTTTTGTCAAGTTCGAAGTCTCGGTTCGTAAACTTGATCACATACGATGGATTCATTTAAGGGGCCCCATATTTTAGTATCCCATATTTTGGTGTGTCAAGTTGCACGTTTTTCAGCCCATGTTGTCAAGTTACACGTTTGTTTTGTTTGTTTAGTCCTTAGTCTTCCTTGTTTTAAGGAGTCTTTAGTCTTCCTTGTTTTAATGACCCTTGTTTTAGGGTTTGTCTAGTTTTTGGTTTATTTTGGAAGGCTATTTATATCTTAGCCCTTGTTGTATGAAGAGACCAAGTTATCAAGAAAATTTCTGAAGTTGCTTGTGTAGCATTTCCGTTTAATATTCATCTTGCGCATTTGAATATTAACCTATCGATCTCAATAGGTCTTGAGTTCGTCACCATTGTTGAATTATAGGTCTAATTCAGCAAATATCGCTTCCGCCTTATTTTATTTCGTATCATTTGTGGTATCAGAGCTTCGGCTCTTGATTTCCATTAATCGAGACGGTCCTAGGTTCTCGGTTCTTTTTTTTTTTATATATAAAAAAAAAAAAAAAAAAAAAAAACAAACACAAAAAAAAAAAAAAAAAGAGAATGGCTGGAAAACAGTTCGACGATGAGTTTTATGACAAGCTCGAGGATTTGCTGCGCAACAGACCCACAGGGAGTCGAACTGGTGGGAAGGCAAAACCAGGCATTTAATTCAAGGTGTCGACCATCTAATTGTTGGTGGAACCAACCCAGAAGATTACCTGGATTGGGAGAGGAAAATCGACCGCTTGTTCGATTTTAAGGATCTAAGCGACGAGAAGAGATGCAAGTACGCAATTCTCAGGTTGAGTAAGGGAGCATCACTTTGGTATGAAGGGTTGAAGGCTACACGAACTCGCCGCAGGAAGGAGAAGATTTCGTCACGGAGTCTCTAAAACGTAAATTGAGAAAGGCACGCACTTGGCTACACATAGATTGAGTGTCTATCGTAAAATTGCGGATTTTATGCAAGAAAAGTTAAGTGTTGCCGAGTATATTGATGAATTCGAAAAATTGGTTTTAATGGGGGAGTTAGAGGAGAACGAAGAACAGAAAATGTCACGATTTCTTCGTGGATTAAATCGTCCCATAGCCAATTCTGTCGAGTTATATCCGTATGCGGATTTTGATACCTTGTGTACCCTGTGTCTGAAAATCGAAGCCCAATTAAAGCTGAAGTCAGGGGGTGGGTTTGGGTCAGCCGAACAGAAACCTAGGTCTTGGACAAAAGTCGAGTCCTCTTACAAATCAAACACCTCCAATAAAGAACCTCTGTTAAATCCAACAGCAGGGAGTTTTCCTACTTCTGCCAGAACTCCTAGCACACCCAAAGAAACCAGTTTATCAAAAGTACGTTGCTTCAAATGTCAGGGTTTCGGTCATTACCAGAGTACTTGCCCAAATAAACGAGTAGTCACCTTGAGGGAAGTCATGACCTATCGTGAGGAGTTAGTCGAAGAGGAAGAAAGGTTGGGAGGTCTGTTTAACTTTAATGAGAAACGCAGTGAGGAAGAAGAGGAGGAAGAGGATTATGAGGCCCCTAACTATGATACACTATTGGTCCTCCGTTCGTTAAGGGCTCAAGCCGAGTCCATTGACACGGACCAGCGAGAGCAACTGTTCCACACCAAATGCCGAGTTAATGACAAATGGTGTAGCGTGATTATAGACGGTGGGAGTTGCACTAATGTGGCCTCGGAGGGGATGGTTACGAAACTAGGTTTGGCCACTATTGCACACCCGAGACCTTATCCATTACACTGGTTGAATGACGGGAATAGTGTGAAGGTGACTCGGCAGGCGCGGATTGGAATAACGATGGGGTCGTATGTCGATGAGGTGCTGTGTGACGTCATTCCTATGGATGCCTGTCACATTTTGCTAGGGCGTCCGTGGCAATTTGATCGGGATGTCGTGCATCAAGGGAGAAGCAATGAATATATTTTAAAGGACCAAGGTAAGAAAATTGTGCTAAAACCGATGTCCTCTCAAGCTATTCGATCCATGAACACAAAGAAAAAGAAAGCGACAATGTTGGTTAAGGAACGGGAAGTTGAGAAAGCCCTCGATCACGGGGAGTTGGTCTATTTACTCCTTGTCATGGAAAATTCTACAGGAAAACTGAATTCAAAAGAAAATGGTTCTGTTTCTGAATTATTGCAGGAGTTTAGTGATGTGTTTCCTGACGAGTTACCGCCGGGATTACCTCCTATTCGTGGTATTGAACATCATATCGACCTTATTCCAGGAGCCCCGTTACCGAATAAGGTAGCTTATCGCTGTAACCCGGAGGTAACGAAGGAGTTGCAGAGACAAATTGATGAACTGATTAGTCGAGGATATGTTCGTGAATCCATGAGCCCTTGCGCGGTACCGGTTTTACTTGTGCCCAAAAAGGATGGATCGTGGCGTATGTGTGTCGACTCACGGGCTGTTAATAATATCACAGTTAAGTATCGGTTTCCTATGCCGAGACTTGATGACATGCTAGACGAACTACATGGGTCGCAAGTGTTCTCAAAAATTGATTTACGGAGCGGATACCATCAAATCCATATGCGTGAGGGAGACGAGTGGAAGACCGCTTTTAAGACAAAACACGGTTTATACGAGTGGACCGTCATGCCATTTGGTCTTACCAATGCACCGAGCACTTTTATGCGACTAATGAACGAGATATTAAAACCATTCTTGGGTAAATTCGTTGTTGTACATCTTGACGATATCTTGGTATATAGCAAGAATGTAGACGAGCATGTGCAGCATCTACGTCTCATATTTGAGGTGCTTCGACATCAGAAGCTTTTTGGGAAAAAAGAAAAATGCTCTTTTGTGGTAGACAGTGTGCTGTTTTTGGGTTACGTGGTGTCGAAAGATGGAGTATCCGTGGATCAAACCAAAGTCGAAGCCATCAGGACATGGCCTATTCCTACAACTGTAAGTGAGGTGCGTTCTTTCCACGGTCTAGCTTCATTTTATAGGCGGTTCATAAGCAATTTTAGTTCAATAATGAGTCCTATTACTAATTGCTTAAAGAAAGGACTATTTGTGTGGTCTAGCGAAGCTCAGAGGGCATTCGAATTAATTAAAGAGCGTTTGTGCGCAGCCCCAATTTTAGCTTTGCCAGATTTTACGCAGCCATTTGAAGTCGAGTGTGATGCCAGCGGGTTGGGTATAGGGGCTGTTTTGATCCAAGGGAAGAGGCCTGTTGCTTATTTTTCGGAAAAATTGGGAGGGGCTAGGTTGAATTATTGTACTCCCTCCGTCCCGGTCATTTGTTTACACTTTCTATTTTTGGGGGTACGGGTCATTTGTTTACACTTTCCATAAATATTTTTGGTGACCCATGTGAAAAGTGGACCCAACTTCATTAACCAATCACATTGTTTAATTCTATCAACTTTATAACAAGTGGGACCCCATTTGTACTTCTATTATTATTTTAATTGTTTTTTCCTCTACATCTCTCCTCACATCGATAAATGTGTATAAAGTAAACGTAAACAACTCACCGAAACGGAGGGAGTACTTACGATAAAGAGTTTTACGCCATTGTTAGGGCTCTTACTCATTGGAGTCATTACCTACGTCCTAATCATTTTATTTTGCATTCGGATCACGAGTCTCTTAAATACATCAATGGTCCCCAAAAACTGAGTCCGCGACACGCTAAATGGGTTGAATTTCTGCAGTCCTTTAATTTCTCTCCGAAATATAAGGATGAAAAAAGTAATGTGGTTGCCGACGCCTTGTCTCGCAGGTATGCTCTACTAACCACGTTAAGTGCACAATTGTTGGGTTTTGAAATTCTAAAAACTTGTTATTCAAGTGACGTGGATTTTGGTGACATAATCAGTAATATTAAGGCTCAGGCAAGTGCAGGGTTCTCCCTTCAAGATGGTTTTTTATTTAAAGGGAACCGTCTTGTGTTCCGAAACATCCGATTCGTGAATTGTTGGTGCGTGAGGCTCATGGAGGCGGATTAGCAGGCCATTTCGGTATAGCTAAAACAATGGAGGTTTTGAGAGAGCATTTCTTTTGGCCAAAAATGTTCGGTGACGTGACAAAGATTGTAGCCAAGTGTGTTACCTGCCAAGTAGCTAAAAGTACATTCAAGCCGGGCCCTTATACTCCATTACCGGTTCCCGAGAGGCCTTGGGAGGATGTTTCTATGGACTTTATTGTTGCTTTGCCTCGTACTTAAAGAGGTAAGGATGCTATTATGGTGGTCGTGGACAGGTTCTCGAAAATGGCTCACTTCATTCCTTGCCACAAGACCGATGATGCTGTCAACGTCGCGGATTTATACTACAGGGAAGTAGTACGACTACACGGAATTCCGAAAACAATTGTTTCCGACCGAGACTCCAAATTCTTGAGTTATTTTTGGAATACGTTGTGGCGTAAAGTGGGGACAAAACTCTTGTTTAGCACTTCGCATCATCCGCAAACGGACGGGCAAACCGAGGTAACAAACCGAACTTTGGGTACTTTATTGCGCGGGTTAGTGAGTAAGACACAAAAGGATTGGGATATTAAGCTTGCGCATGCCGAGTTTGCTTATAACCGGTCTCCTACCTATGCTACGGGTCGGTCCCCCTTTGAGGTAGTTTATGGGTTAAACCCTTATGCTCCACTCGACCTGCTTCCATTACCTCGTGGGGAACTAGTCCATAAGGATGCAGAGTCCAAGCTCAAGTCGATGCTAAAACTCCACCAGCAAGTTCGAGAGCGGATTGTGGAGAATAATACAGCCTACCAACGTAAGGCAAACAAGCATAGGCAGCCTCGTGTTTTCGAAGCGGGTGATCTGGTTTGGGTTCACTTAAGGAAAGAACGCTTCCCAGGTAAACGGAAAAACAAACTGATGCCGCGTGCCGAGGGGCCTTTCAAGATTATTTCTCGTGTTAATGACAATGCTTATAAGGTTGAATTGCCCGGAGACTACGGTGTTCATGCCACGTTTAACGTGGGTGATTTGTCCCCATATGTCGATGATGACGGTCTTGAAGAATTGAGGTCAATTCCTTTCGAAGGGGGAGGGGATGATACGGTTGAGGATTCGAATAACGTTACTCAAGTCTTGTTTTTGTCAAGTTCGAAGTCTCGGTTCGTAAACTTGATCACATACGATGGATTCATTTAAGTGGCCCCATATTTTAGTATCCCATATTTTGGTGTGTCAAGTTGCACGTTTTTCAGCCCATGTTGTCAAGTTACACGTTTGTTTTGTTTGTTTAGTCCTTAGTCTTCCTTGTTTTAAGGAGTCTTTAGTCTTCCTTGTTTTAATGACCCTTTTTTTAGGGTTTGTCTAGTTTTTGGTTTATTTTGGAAGGCTATTTATATCTTAGCCCTTGTTGTATGAAGAGACCAAGTTATCAAGAAAATTTCTGAAGTTGCTTGTGTAGCATTTCCGTTTAATATTCATCTTGCGCATTTGAATATTAACCTGTCGATCTCAATAGGTCTTGAGTTCGTCACCATTGTTGAATTATAGGTCTAATTCAGCAAATATCGCTTCCGCCTTATTTTATTTCGTATCACAAACCAATAGCTCTCTCCGTACACAAGTCTTGATACTTGGCGCACTTGCGTTGAGCGACGTCCGCCACCACACGCACGGGCACAAAATCAAGCAAACCGGACTGCGTTAATGGTGAGGATCCAGTCAGATCCACACACATCTCGCCCATTGTCCCAAGAATAAAGCAACAAATTTGCAGGTGGTGGTTGTTTGTTGCACATGGTGGACGGGGTTGGATAGTATACGGTGGTGAGGATGGCGACAGGTGATCTGTGGTTATGGCGGTTTGTGACGGTGTTGGGTTGTAAGCATCTGGTGGACGATGGTTGGCGGCGCACGGTGAAGGGGAGGTTGCGATTTGCATGTGGTTGCACATGGTGGGTGGTTTAAAACTTTTGCAAATGAACTGAAATCAGATGCAAACACATGATTTATCCTAAAAAAAACTAGTCTTTTTTTGTAGTGGTTTTTGTGACTAAAAAAAGGATAGAACCTTAACAAACCACTAAGCCAATGTAAAGGGGTCGAGTCTCACCAAGCACACAGCTGAGGATCAACTTTAAATGGGCTCCAAGTACACAGCTAAGGAGTTTTTTTCAAGCAGACAGCCAAAAGAAATAGAGAGTTTCAAACTCATTCATAAATTCATTTATCCAAATCTAATTTCTTACAAGGGTTTGCTTGGTTTATATAAGACCAAGGCTTTAATCTACACCATACAATCCTTATCTAATCCTAGGGCCACGAATGGCTGATTAAAAGCAAAGATAATAGCTCAAAAGAGCCTTACAAATCTAATAAATACAAATTCCTAAAGTAGAAAATGACATAAAGTATAAAGTAGAAAAAAAACGTGTACTAAGGAACCTTAGGATCATTTCAAAGGCCTTCAAGGGTCCCCAAAAGAGCGCTTAACCAAAAGAGTAAGTTATGATTGAGACTTGATCCCTACATCCAAAAGACTCCAAAACCGAGTTTGTTGAGCTTGCAGTGACTTGTAGGCTTCACTATTTCATCCTCACATTGAATTAAAAAGCACACCATATGTCATTGGAAAGGTATTTGAGTAAGCTTTTCAATGCAAAAAGAATCACCCTAAAATATGGCCTAGAACTTTTAAATATGACCCTTGACTTGTAGAAGTCATAACTTTCTACTCCCTTTGAACCAGATTGTCAATCTTATGTCAAATGAAAGCTAGCTCATTGAGCCGCTTTAATATGAAGGTAGTTTCACTTCAAATGGATTAGCAGGTTAGGAGTTACGATCAAAGCTTTGCTGACATGTCTAACTGAGCTTCATGGTTCATGGTCGAGATTGTTGTCTTCTCTTCCTTTCCTTAGAGGCATCGAGTACTAATGAACTACGATTTAGGACCTAAATTTATCACCTATGCCTCCTTAATCCATTACCAATGAGGTTTTCTTGGATAAAAGTCGCATTCTCTTCAAAGGTGCAAATGAGATCCATGACCATGTCCTTGCAAGAACAACTTTTGTTACAGAAGAGAGAATTTTTTTTTTGTTTTTTTATAAATGGAAGAGGGGAAATGTGAAGGATAATTTGATAAATTTTAGAGTATAAGTGAGTAAAAGTTGAATACAATTAAACAATTCCCACTAAAATAAATGAGATGGGCCTAGACAAGCAAATAAATGCATGATAAAAAGTTTGTTTCATGATTTAATTTAGGTAGGCCTTGCCTTGTCATGTGTTTTTTTTAACCCAAATGAGATGGGCCTAGACAAGGAAATAGGCCCAATATTGTATGGCTACCGTGAAACGTCAAGGATAATAATAATAATAATAATAATAATCATAATCACAATTCACAATTTTTCTTAGACAAAAATACTTCAATGGAAATTTCACTTCATTATTTAACCTTATTTCCCTCTTCTTTCCACCTTGGTAACTCCTCTTTCTTTGCTTAAACTTTCTAAATTACGATACGGGTTTTCTATCATGTATTCTTACAACACGTACTCGATAAGCTATATAATTTATAAAATTTTAGGAGTATGAGTCCAAACATTTAAACGATTATATTTTTATATATGTTGTTGTATATTGATCAAGAATATAACAATGCGGTTTTTTTATTATGTATTGTACAATGTGACATGTAAGTGTTCAACCTTGGCATATAACAATACGACTCGCTAAACGATTTTGAATTTTTGTTTTATTGTGAAGTACGGAGTAGTTGGTCACGTGAAATTTAATAATCAGCTGATGATATGCATGCAACGATTTCATTTTAGTTTCATTTGAGTACATTTTTCGAGGCTACTTCCACTGTGAATAGAAAATCAGCCAATATACGCCGTTATTACAGGGATAAGACTGTGCACATTCGACCCCCTTTTCGCACTTTAATCCAAGTTATTTACTTATTATTGTGAATGATTCTAATGGTATTCATGCTAAGCAGAATTAAACTTGAAATTTTCAGGAAATAAAATTAAATTTAGTAAGCCAATTATTGAAAGGAAGAATTACTGTTGGTCAGTAAACCCTGAAACAAGAAAAATAACAGCAGTAAATTCAATGGTGGACAGTAAAAATGGTGGTGATGTAGGAGGTTATAATGATGAGAAACTTTATCTTGGGATGGATTTTGGAACATCAGGTGCTAGATTTGCTCTTATTAATAAACTTGGTGTTATTCGAGCTGAGGCGAAGCGTAAATACCCTCTTTATATGGTAAGGATACGGTAAATAATTTCATTTCATTTCTTGTTTGTGTATGGTTATAATGTTGTGTCGATTTTAGGTTACGAGTTCTCGTGTGATATTTTGTCGAACTTTTATCGAGGTAGTCTTGTATCAGACCGCTATAGTAGTATAGTGTAGAAGGGATCGTCTAGCTAGTATGAAGTTAACTTGTTTTGCGCATATTTTTTTGTCAAGGTAGTCTTGTATCAGACCGTTTTGTGCACGAAATGATCTTGTGTCGACGAAGTAAGGCATCATTTTCGTGCTCGCATAACAAATTGGTCCGTTGTTAATGCTGCATTGTTTTAAATTTCTGGAAAACGTATAGAAATTACATCGTTTCTCTTGGTAAAGAAAGGTTCAGATGCATGTTGCGTCACAAACGATTATGGAGTATGTCACAGGTAGCTCATTAGTTGTGCTGCACATAATTATCGGATTAATGCTGAAATGTTCTTGGTTATTAATACAGTAGTAATTTAGTACTGAAACTCTTTGATGCGAACTTACTTTTGAACTAATTGTCTAGCAAGAGCGGAGAAGCCATCGATTGGGTCAAATCCTGGAAGGAGACGCTTTTCTCGTTGCTTGATGACATTCCGTTTGTTCTGCGTCCTCTTGTTGCTTCTATAGCTGTGGATGGAACTTCAGCAACAACTCTTATCATTAACAGGTAAAACTCGTATGCACATTTTCCTTGATGCCTCAGCTCGTGTGAATAGTTGGATTTTATTTTGAAAACGCTATTTGAAGTTGTCAAATACTGGACAAAATTTCCAGAATACTGTAAAAAAACTTCAGATTCTAGACAACTTAAGAAGACGAGAACATGTATGGGTGCAGCTCTACAGGGGAGCCGTTATGCAGACCGCTTCTATACAACGAGAGTTGCCCTGACGCACTGCCGTTTGTCAAATCCATCGCTCCTCCCAATCATACCGTCTGTTCTGGCTCGTCAACGTTGTGCAAGTTGGTGTCGTGGTGGAGCTCCGACAGTCGAAATCAGGAGTCTGCAGCGTTGCTGCATCAAGCGGATTGGTTATTGTGGCTGCTTCATGGAAAGCTCGGCGTATCAGATTACAACAACGCTTTAAAGGTATCTTGTGTGATGCTGTATTTAATATTACATGGTTTGGGAGTGTAAACACGCAACTATTTTGTGAAAAAAAGACGTGTTGAGTGTTGAACACGGAACACAACATCAAAGTTAGATCTTGAACAACATAGCAGTCATAAGTATATTTAGAACTTGTTCTCTTCGTCTTGAGTTGTCTGAGTTTTCTTAAGCATTACTCCGTATGAAGTTTTTTGAAAATTTCTGAAGAACAGGTAAGTTTGTTTACATCGGAACCATTGCTTCAAAAAATGGGTATTATTTTTGCGTAGGTTGGTTATGATCCTGAGCTAGAAGCGTACCCACCATGGCTGCTTTCACAACCTTTTGCAAGCGTTTTGCCTTCCGTTATTGCCCCAGGTTCTGTAATAGGAACAATAAAAGACGACGTCAGAAAACAATTAGGTATATTACCTGGTTTCTGCGTCTTCTATTTGTATCAGACTGTTGCAGATCTGTAGTCATTACGTTAGACCAATACGTTTGACAGGTTTCTCCGAGGATTGTGTGGTGTGCACGGGAACAACGGACAGCATAGCAGCGTTTCTTGCAGCTCGTGTGACCAAACCAGGGCAGGCAGTAAGTTTTCCTCATTCGCAAGACGGTTTAGCTTGCTCTTGTTTATCTTAAAGTTAATGATCTGTTCTCTTCGTCGTAACTTGTCTGAAGTTGTTTGATGTCGTTCTTGAACAACAATCGTCAGGTGACGTCTTTGGGTTCAACACTTGCGATTAAACTGCTAAGCAAGAGCAGGGTCGAGGATGCACGTTTCGGAGTGTACAGTCACCGACTGGACGATAAGTGGCTTGTTGGAGGTGCATCAAACACAGGTGGAGCTGCTCTCCGACAACTCTTTACTGATGAACAGTTGCGGGAACTCAGTAAGCTGATTAATCCTGAAATACCGTCTTCATTGGATTACTACCCTTTGCCTGGTGTCGGCGAGAGATTTCCCGTAGCTGATCCAAACATGACGCCTAGGTGAGCGACTACATTTTGTGCATCATTCTTTCGTAGTTTATCACATTCACGAGATTGATTTAAAACGAGTTACGACTTACGAGCTGTATACAGGTAAATGAAAATATTTAATTTCACTTCAATTTTGACCGATTCAATTCTGTTAAGTTCACTTCAGTTCATGCCAAGAACATCCCAAGCGAAAAATTGTGTTATTTCTTGTAGATACCGTTTAAAAACTGTCTCACTAGCTGTTTTAATCACGGTATTCATGACGACAGGCTACATCCACGCCCTGACAGCGATTCCGAGTTCCTTCACGGCGTTCTCGAATCCATTGCGCGCATAGAAGTAAGCCATTTTTCCTGTCAATATCAGCTTTACACTTTGACAAAATAAAGTTTCATGAAAGCTCTTCATTTCATTTATTTTTATCGTGGTGGTGTATAGGCGAAAGGTTATAGCCTACTAAAGGATTTAGGAGCGACCGAAGTCGAGGAAGTTTTCACGGCCGGGGGCGGTGCAGATAACGAAAAGTGGACTCAAATCCGAGCTAGAGTGCTCGGGTTGCCCGTGAGTCGGGCTGTGCAAACAGAAGCCGCTTATGGTGCCGCTTTGTTGGCGTTGAAGAGTGCTTAATCAACCATGTCTAACACTCCGAGAGTGCTCTGCTCGGTTTTTCTATTTCAGCCATTTGTTGACCTTATTATTCTATGTATGAGTCTAAACATAACTATCAATTTCGCCTAAGTAATTGTGGATGATAGGACAAAAGAGGAAAAAAGAAAAAGAAAAAAGGGGTGTTGCGAGAATCGAACTCACGACCTTTCGCACCCAAAGCGAGAATCATGCCACTAGACCAAACACCCAATTACATTCTATCTTTCCTGCGATATTATTATTATTTTTTTATTACATTCTATCTTTCCTGCGATATTATTATTATTTTTTTATTGAAACTTTATTGCACGTAGAATTAGACCTGTCAAAATCAACACGATAAATCACCGAGCCATTGACCCATTGAATTAATTTATTACTATGCATGAGTGTAACTTCGTCATTGGTTTTGGATGATACGGAGTACTCCCTCCATTCAAGTCCATTTGCATCATAGAGAAATTTTACACTATTCATTCAAGTGAAGCGTTTTTGAAATATCTTTTTATCTATAAATGAAAATATAGTCATGTGTGATCTTATATGATACGTCTTCACGCGTACGACAACAATATGAATTTTTCATAATTTTTCGTAAAGCGAAACTATAGTTATTTCCATCCCGACATATGTCTTGGTAAACGTGAAAAAGATAAATGATGTGAATGGAGTTGAATGGAGGGAGTATAAAAGAAGGAAAAAAAATAAAAATGATAATTGGGGTGTTGTGAGAATCGAACTCACGACCTCCTGCACCCGAAGCAAGAATCATGCCACTAGACCAAACACCCAATTACATTCTATTTTTCATGCTATATTTATTTTATTTTATTTTATTGAAACTTTGTTGCACCTAGAATTAGACCTATCAAAATCAACCCGATAAATCACCAAGCCATTGACCCATTAAATTAATTTATTATCCTATGCACGAGTGTAACTTCGTCATTGGTTTTGGATGATATCGAACTCACGACCTCCTGCACCCAAAGCAAGCCACTAGACCAAACACCCAATTATATTTTTTACCTTTGTAGATTTTTTTTTAAAATTTTGTCTATTGTGAAAGTAATTAGACTTGTTAAAAAATCAACCTAACCGTTGTGAGAGCCACTTCTCCGTGTACATTTTAGAAATGTAAATATGTCTTACGTGCACGTGATAAAAACCTCAGAACGAAAATAACTTTTAAAGATTCTAAGATAATATTAACAACAACTAGCCATTTTACCATTTTAAGAACGATCATTAAGAAAAATATTTCCTTTTTATTGGATTTTGTAACATATGCGCTCCTTGGACATTTTAGAAATTCCCGTTTCTATCACATCTTTCTACAAAGTAAATAAAATACAGAGTACTAGATAAACACAAGTATAAACTATCCACAATCACAAATACGAAATACTCCGTATTTTATCTGTATAATTAATACAGTTAAAGTTTATTAACCCTTAAAGTTACAAAATAATTATTACTCTGTAGTACTCCATATCTATTAGATACTCGTAAATCGTAATACTCAAATGGTATTTTACTCCGTAGCTTTTTTTTTTTTTTTTTTTTTTTTTTTTTTTTTTTTTTTTTTTTTTAAATTAATTAATTTTTTTTTTTTTTTTTTTTTTTTTTTTATTTATTTTGAAGTAAGAAAAAACCAAAATAAAATAAAATAAAATAAAACAAAGTAAAAGAGAGAAAATAATGAGCAGCGCAACAATGGCGACACAACACATAATACACCCCCTTATCTTCCGCCAACTCCGCCTCACAACCACCGCAACACTCTCTCTCCACCGCAACAACCACCGCATACTTCCTCTCCACCACCGCCACAACCGCCCTTTCACCTTCCCTCTCTTCTGCACCCTCCAACAAAACCTAGACAAAATTGAGGTCAATAAAACCGAAGAAATCGAAAAAAATGAAGAAGAAGAAAAGGTAAAAGTAGAAAGAAATCTAGAGAAAAGAGAAGTTCCTGAGTTAAGTGTGAAGGAGAAGAAGGAATTGGGTTCGTATGCGCAGAGTTTGGGGGATAAATTGAAAGCTCAACAAATTGGTAAATCTGGTGTTACTGGTAATGTTGCTTTTGCTTTGGATGAAATTCTTGAGTCTAATGAACTTGTTAAGGTACCCTTTTTCCTCTTCTTTCTTGGGTTTTTGTTTGTTTTTAATTTCGGTTTAGTTCAGTTCAGTTCACTTCAGTTCAGAGTCGATTTGGTTTAATTTAGTTGTTTCTTGATAGTGGTGTTTGAGTACTTGTTCGATTAATTTGGTTCGGTTTAGTTCAGCTTAGTTCATCTCTATTGACTTCCTTTCAGTTCTGTTGTGATGGTGGCATTTGAGTTGTTGGTTGAGTGATTGAGTTAGAGCCAAGTTTAAAGGGGCTAAAATTTCGATTTGGATTAGTTCAATTTTGCTCAGTTGGGCTCAACTTAGCTATGTTAAGTTCAGTTCAGTTCAGTTTAATTCAGCTCTGTCTAAGTTCAATTCAGTTCTTTTATGATGGTGGCACTTGAGTTATTGGTTGAGTGATTGAGTTAGGACCAAGTTTAAAGGGTCTTAGTTCAATTTCGCTCAGTTGGGCTCAACTTAGCTATGTTAATAAGTGCAATTCAGGTTAATTTTGATCCGCGAAAAAGGTCCAAAAGAATAAGACTAATGTTTTTTTTGTTTCGAAATTGTGTTGTTGGAACCTTTTAGGCTGAGTTAATGGGGAGGGTTGTTTGATGGTAGTTACTATTGGCATAAGAACCATAAGAATAAGGTCGACTTCGCTTTAATGGTTTAAACTTTTGGTTTTGATTGTTCCAAAATTGAACCGTAAAAGTTCTGTTCATTTTACCTGCACTTAAGCTAAGGTCGACTTAGCTTCATTAAAATACGTCCAAAAGAATAAGGCTTTAATGGTTTGAATGGGTTGGATTTTTTTAAAGGTTGTTACTTTAAGGAATAAGAATCACTGGCGGGCCTTAATTATCAGTTTAAACTTTTTGTTTAGATTGTTCCAATATAGAATTGGAGCTTGCACAAGCATGAGTTTTCGGGTTCAAATTAGTTTTTTTCTTTTTTTTTTTTTTCTTCTGCTTTGATAGAACTCGTGACGTTGATGAACTTAATAGGTTATTACAATCCTAACATTTGTGGTTTTGTGGCGTTGTTTATGAATTGGTGGAGGAGTAATTGAGGTGTATCCATGTGGTGATTTTGTTGAAGTTTAGGAAATATTGTAGGTGGTCATAAATATGATTGTATTTTGGAAAGGGTGCGAGTGAGTTTGAGTAGCGGAAGCTGAAAATAATGTTGAGGCATACCTAGACCAAAATAAGCCAGTAAGCTATTATGGTGAGTGTCATTTTGTGATTTTAGTTTCTTGGTAAGCAAAAAAGACGGGTTTTCAAAGTCATGACGGCAACAAACATGCTAGTTCTCTTCCTTTGATTTGGATGAAACTTATGATGCCAATGAACTTGTTAAGGTACCCTCTTTCGAGCATTGTTGGGTTTTTGTTCTTGTAGTATTGGGTGTAGAATCATGGATTGAGTGATTGGGGTGCCGCAAAGTAGTGGTTTTGCAAAGCTATACGAAATTCTTGGGTGCATTTAACGGTTTGGAGAGAGTTTGAGTGATTGTACTCTCGACATCTTGTACTAGTTTCTCAAAATCTTACCTTTTGCGTTGGAGGAAACTTTTGAGGCTAATGAACTTGTTCAAGTATTACATTTTCAACTTCGTTAAATTTGTGCTTTTGTATCGTAGGTTTTGAAATGTTGGAAAAATTCCTAGGGATTATTTGTTTTTTATCATGTTGTTGGATGCAAGGTTCAGACTTATTTTCGATAGCTGGGAATGTGTATAACGCTTGTGTTGTTGGTCAAATGAAAAGTTTCGACTTGTGACTTTTAAAAGTGTGAACATATTTCTTTCTTTGAACCTTTTTTGAATCGTTCCGTGGACAGCTTAAAATTCATAGAAGCTGTCCCGGGGAGCTAGAGGACGTTATTAGCCAATTGGAGCAATACACTGGATCCGTTGTAGTCGGCCAAATTGGACGCACTGTAATACTGTACCGTCCAAGCGTCACAAAGTTAAAAGCCGAGCAGAAGAAAGAGCAGAACCGTAAGATTTTCGAGCAGAAAAGAAAGAAGTTTCTCGCTAACCCCTCGACGGTAAAACCAATAAAATTACTACTGTAATACTCATGTGTATACTTTTTACATATTGTGGTGTTCATATAAATCTGACTGATGTTCGTTTTGTAGGTGCAAAGATGGAGAAAAAGAGATTGACTTCGGGACAAACACGAGACGAGATCAGTGGTGAATGTAGGGAGCAAAACTAGACTAGAAATGTTACACAGAGTATGTGTTTTTTTGTAAGCTAATATTTCATCACATTGTAGCCTATCTTTTAATAAGGAGTATTAGTTTCTTCTGCAACTGTTTTTTCTTTTGCAGATATTTGTTATGATATCGTCTTTACGACCGACGCAATGTGTGACTTCACTGGCCTATATACAGTACGATGTGATAGATTATTATGCATGCCTACGTGTCTAAAATCTGATGTTGATTGTTCTTATTCATGTGCCTATATACGGTACGATGTGATATACCGAGTACTCCTAACTATGATCAAAACCATGTTTTGATGCATAATGGGCTAATGGCTCGTTCTTTACGTGTCAAGTATGTCCTGAGTTCACCTCGCAGTCCACTCCACGACAAAAGTCGCAAATAAAGGCTTGGCCTAATGTAAATGTTGTGGAAGTCGACTACTATCGACCTATTGCTAGCATATTATTACAAGTATGGGTCTTGTTGTTGCGTTGTTTTCGAGCTATTGGAAGTCATGTCAAATACTCCCTTCGTCCCAATCAATCATTTACACTTTTTTCCCTCGTAAAAATAGAAAATATATACTCCCTCCATCCCAATTTACTTGCCCCCTTTCACTAAAATGTTAGATTTAAGAAATTTAAAAAAGTCACAATCATCTCTTAATTTTCACAACATTTACCTATAATTTCGATTTTACCCTCATAATAATAAAAAGGAGGCTTGGTATACCAATTGCGTATACATATTCCCACACAAAGCATGGCCTTGTGCAGTAATTAAGTAATTTTTTCAAATGGGACAAGTAAATTGAGATTTTTAAAAAATAAAAAAGGGACAAGTAAATTGGGATGGAGGGAGTAAACAATTTACTAAAACAAAGGAACGACTTAATTTTTAATTTGAATTTAGAAAAAGTCGAATCGGATCATATCCATTCAAAGTTATCTTACGGATCAATTTTATTGAATGGACTTATGGACCCACAAAATAACCTCAAATAATGAAAAAGGTCAACCGCACAATTGACCAAAAAGTTCCACTCATTTGTGGGACCCTCCTTAACCCCTTTCACTCACTCACTCACACATCCTTTTTTTTTTTTTTTATTTTTTTTTGGAAATTCTCACCTGTACCCCTAAACTTTTTTGTTTTATCACAAATACCCCTCTTTTTTTAGAAAAAAACTTTGACCGGCGATAACTCTTAGTTATGATTTCATAAAAGTGTAATTTTTTTTTCCTATCGTAAGTCTTGACGAGATCTTTGATTTGGGAAAAAAATCATCGATTTTGAAATTTGTATGCGATAGTTTTAGCCGGTCAAAGTTTATTTTGTCAAACGATTTTGACCAGTCATAACTCCCTAATAAAAATTCCATAAATTCTATTTTTTGTTTCAAATAAAAGATAGATGTACAATGAGAAATAAAAATTATCGGTTTTTAAAGTGATAAGAAAAAGTTATTGTTGGTCAAAGTTTTTTCTTAGAAAAAAAGAGATATTTGTGAGAAAACGAAAAAGTTGAGAGGTACAAGTGAGATTTTTTTTTTTTTTTTTTTTTTTTTTTTTTTTACTTTATTCCTCTGCAAAACAGATTTTACTTCTGACAAAAGACAAACCCCCCAAAAAAAGAAAGAACACAACTTTTTTTTTTTTTTCTTTTCAAATAAGTGAATGGATTCAAGAAAATTAACATGTATAATTTCCTCCATTGTTTCCCAAATTACTCTTCTAATCATCCTCCTTTATCCCTCTCATAATCATCATCATCATCATTCCGAAACCCTAAATTCCCAATTTCAAACCCTAATTTCACTCATCCACCACTTTCTTTCTTCCTCCGACGCCGTAGCCGTCGCCCAGACCCGAAAACGGACCCGAACCCATTTACCCGAATCCGATTCCGACCCGGACCCCTCACTTGGCCCGCCCAAACTCGGTCGCCGACTCGGCCGAGTCGACTCGGTCCTGGTCAAGAACCCTGACTCGTTCCGAGTCACGTTCAAGATGTCGTCGTCGACTTTCGAGTGGCTTTGTGAGTTACTGGAGCCGCTTCTTGAGTGTCGTGACCCGGCACATTTACCGATGAATGATCTCTCGGCGGAATTGCGACTCGGTATTGGGTTGTATCGGCTCGCTACCGGGTCGAGTTACGATGAAGTCGCTGACCGTTTTGGAGTCGCTGACCGAGTTGCCCGGTTTTGTACCAAGCAGCTCTGTCGGGTTTTGTGTACAAATTTTCGGTTTTGGGTCGGGTTTCCTGGGCCCAACGAGGCCCGGTCATCGTTTGATCAAATTGTCAGTTTACCGAATTGTAGCGGTGTCATTGGTTGTACACGATTTCCGATAAAAAATGAACACGAACACGACAGCGTGGCTGCGCAAATTGTAGTCGACGCGTCATGTCGGATTTTAAGCATTGTAGCCGGGTTTCACGGTAGTAAGGCCGACGTCGAGATACTAAAGTCGTCGACTTTTTACAAAGACGTAGAAAGCGGGATTTTATTGGACGGAGAAAAAGTAAACGTTTGTGACGTGGACGTGCCTCAGTATTTGGTCGGGAGTAAAGGGTACCCTTTACTCCCTTGGCTAATCACACCATTCAATGAACACGACCACGAAAACGACAACGACAAAGACGACAATTCAATTAAGGCGAAATTCAATGAATGTCACTCGTTAATAACCCGAGTAACAACACGAAAAACATTTGCTAGTTTGAGGAATTGGGGAATTCTAAGCAAGCCATTTGATGAGGAATATAAAGACGGTGTTGCATACATAGGATCATGCGCTATATTACACAATGCATTGTTATTAAGAGAAGATTTCTCAAGTTTATGTGATGTTCATGATGATAATTCTAGTACTAAAATTGATGATTGTAGGGTACAATATGATCATGACATTGTTAAGAAGGCGAGTTCAGCCGAGGGATTTGCTATACGAAATGCATTGGCTACTTACGTTAAGGACTCGTCATGTTCTAAGATGGAGTGAGCTGAAATCAGTCGATCTCAAACGATATTGAACTCGATCGAAGAAAGTGTGAATAAATTCTACAATTGGTTGGATTGATTTGATTCTTTTGCACAATTGATAATAATAACACACCATAGACTCACTCTAGACTTAGGTAGGAAGTCAACATTCTACAGTATAGTTAGTGAAGAAGAAACCAATAAATTTTTTGATTTAGTCAATTTGGGCTATATGATTGAAGCTTTTTGTTGTTTATTACTATAAATTCTTTTTACTTAATTAGTGTTTGTTGGCTAAAACCTACAATCTACAATAGTATAGTACAATATAGCTTGACCGTTGACTTAGTTTTATATCGACGGTTGTTAGAAGAGGTGGTCCAACTAAGCAGACTGGCTTGGCAAGGCACGGTACTCTCAACGGTCGGGTCCAGGCCAAGGTGGACCCCACCACTTATTCAACTGTTCCTTAATAATTGTGCCATATAAAAATGATAAGAACCTGATGAATCAGATGGAGTATTACGTTGTAAAATATCAACTAGGATAATACTCCGTAATAAGATTGCAATATGCTAGAATACATATGAATTGCGTTTGTAGGTTGTAAAGTATGTGATTCGAGAGCACTATGTTTTGACAACGTTATCTGGCTTGTGAAGTTGGTCTTCTTCCCGGCTTACGACAAAGTGTTAAGGACATCAGTTTTGGTCCTTAGCAAACTATAACCCAAAACTCAAACTCCTAAAGTGAATCTCCATCTAAGCTTCTTTTAGATTTGCCAACCCAAATCGAGAAAGATCCTCGGAAAATAAGACACCGTTGGGAGATAGTAGGCGTCTTAGGGAGATAATGAATCGTGCCTGAGAACAAATCCCCGTCAACATCAAAATTGTCGTCACGACTTGTTTTGCACTACAAAGGGGAAAAAAAATGATTTCTGAGATGAAACAGAAAACAGGAGTAGTACGTACCCATTGGAAGCCAACGAGAGCGCTCCAACAGCCGACCAAACCGACACCTTGACTTTTGAAAATCTGTCAGTAGAATAGACGAGATGGTGAGGTATACCAGTAAACATTTCGCAAGCAGAGAACATCTCGAGGAAACAGTAACAGATGACGCTAGTAAAAACCGAGCAGAAATTTCAGCCGAAAAAAGAGATAAGAATTACCACCAATACTAGTGCCCCCAAGGCGAAACAGCTAGTCATTGATATGCTGATGAATTTGAGATCTCTTCCAGCCTGTACGTTTGTAAAGTTGAAAAACCAAAACCGATAAGCAGGTAAGTCGGACCACCGTCTTTAGACTCATGTCATTGAGTCGAGTTTTTAAAACCGTCTTTTGATGTATCAATGATTTGGTTCAATTATCGACCTTGGGTCATTCATAAACAACATCTCTGTGTTGTTAGCAAAGGGGTAATGTTGTTGTAGTTCGTTGTTTGTCACCGTCATTACATGTAACTCTAAGTCTCTAAACACAATATTTGTCATGACTCATGAGTCACAGCAATGTTTCCATGAAAGGCAACAAAGTGGTACATATGAAGATGAATTTCATTTCACTCGTTTGGCCTGAAACTTCCGGCTTTTTGAAGCATTAAAGTTCAGAACGAAAGTTACGAGGTCTTACCAGCAATGTGCCCTCGCAGCAGTGAATAGACGGGGTCACACATAAAGCCAGAAAGAACGGGATCCATACTTTATGCATCTGCACAAATACTTGGTTCAGTCAATACATCAAATGTTCCACGTCCGACAAAAAGATTCGCTGCCTCGGCATAACACGTGTACTTGTTACTCGTTAGCAAATCCTACGTCACAAATATACGATTAAAAAAATGACGAGACTGACCTCCGATATTACTGCAAGATCAGGGGTGAAAACCTTTGGAGCTAACCAAGGAATCGATGTTGCGACAGTTCCTAGAACAACCCCAACAGAAGCCCCTATGATTAAGAGAGACTTCAGCAAATCTCGGGCCTGGTTGTAGCATCATAGTTCATAGCGTAAGCGTAATAAGAAGCCACACCGATATGCAAATGGGTATTGTCTTTATAATATCCACTCAACGGTCACAATCAACTGACATGCCACCAAACTGTGATGACTAAAACCTATTCTCCTCATTTATTTTTATTTTTTTTTGAACTTACCGGAAACTTTAAAAAACTTCAGACAACTTCAAATGACTAAGAAAATTTTGAAAAACCGCAGACTTCAGACTTGTAAAAAAACACTAAACTTCATAAAACTTCAGACTTCAGACTTACTAAGACGAGGTGAACAAGTCCCAACACAATAAGTCAATAACTATAATATCACACCTTCTGTCAGCTAAAAAAATTAGGGTTCACACACTAGTCATTTACCTTGCCTAAACTTCGGTTTACTCCATACAACAGCTCTGGCATGAATGATTGCGCGGTCTGAGAAAGGGGCTCACCCCATACCGAGCACATGCTGAAAATTTGAGACAAGACCTAGTACGCGTTAAGTTAATATCGCACTGCATATTAAATCGATTGCATGACATGGTCATTGAAGATGAGGAAGATTGATTTACCTGATGAGCAGCAATAGTTTGCGTTCCCATTGATGTAGCAAAATATATGATGAGCGAGTAGAAAGCCACCTAAAAATATAAAACCGTAACTTAGATATAATAAATTTATAAAACTTCCAAGAATTTTCCGAATAATTGATTACCTTTGACACGATAGTTATAAATACTGGACCAGCAATTGTTACGATCTCTTGAAGTTCAGCAACAGATGGAACAGAAAGAGAAAACCCGTTGTAGCCCTTCTTATTTAAAGCATCAATCATTGTATACGCTGCAATAATCTGAAAAATAACACACCATTAGCAAATAAACAAGATATGTGTCCACATATAGATGAAAAAAAAATCAGATGATGTAATGTACGTACTTGTGATACCGCAGTTGCCCATGCTGCACCAGCTATGCCGTAGCCTAGGAACATACAGAGTACGACGTCACCGACACCATTCACGACACTGGCAATCACCAAGGCCTTTAAAGGTCCCATCGAATCTTTCATGCCTAAACTGAAGTAAAATTGACATGGATTGCTGGATTAGATGGTGATACATAGCTTACAAAGACGTGAAATCAGCAAAAGAAAATACTGATAAGCTATGTATCGAGTAAATTCATTCACTTTTAGATGATGATAATTTATGGAGTTAATATATTTCGAGTAGTTATATACCTTGCACTTTGAGCAACCCATCCAACAAGAATCGCAGGCCATGCTAAGGCACGAATCTTCCAGGAAACAGAATCACGGTGAGGTTGGGAAAATCTCGGAGAATATAAGAAAACAACAAGCATGATGACAAAACAAGAGGCAACAGTAACAGTAGACAGACCTGAATATAAGTATCTCCAGCAGGAACTAGGTGCAGGTTCTTTGCTCCGGCAAAAGCTGCATAAAAATTACTCGTAGATAAATGAACGAATATAACAAACAAACTACTAGACAGGAATCCGAAAAAATCTTTAGTTTTAGTAGCTGTGAGGTGCAGGTGCACCAAACTCACAAGAGCCTGAGGTGATGAGGTGCAAAATGCTAAGTGAGGGCACACCGTTTTCATCACTCAAATTTGTATTTTCAGAATAATATTACGTGCAATAATAATTATTTTTGGGTTATAAATCCAGTTAGAGTGTAGCGCAAAGATAATCAGGCAAAGCAAAGGCGCAAAAAAAAAAAAAAAGAGTTAAAAATGTCGAATTAAGACAACAGAGCGCATCGCCCCTAAGGTGCCTCGAGGCTTCTAAATTAGTAGCCCACTTAGCCTTGAACTTATGCGTGTCACGACCAAACTACTTTAAGCAAAGGAAACAATATGGTAAAAGCCAAAGTCGTAATACGAATCAATTACCAGTTAAAGCCCAAGCACCAAATAATTTTGTGAATAAAAGCATCATCACTCCACAAGCAAGACCCACAAACAGCAAGATCGATATCTGGTGCTGCACTTGCTTTTCATCCTGCACATTAAACGCATCGACGACACACACATTCAGCACAAATAATCCCATGACACACCATTGTATAGCGTACAACGACCCCGTAATACTTGTACACCTCATTAACTAGTACTACTACTAAATAAGGTGTACAACATTATAAGACCGTTGCATGACATACAACAGTCGTACACGATAATTACAAAATCACACCATCAACCTAGCAAAAGTACATAAAATCGAAATGCATTAACCTGTCTAGCCAGTGAAGTAGCAACCATGTTGGATGTGGCAATTGAAAGAAACATAAACACATAGCTCATATAATCACATAGCACTGTTCCAGGACCTGCTCATTTTACACACAAAAAAAATAAAAAAAAATTAAAAGAATCAACCGCTCTATGTTGCTCAAACTCGACTACAAGTGTCAAACACAACTCGTGATCAAACATGGCCTTTTACTTTGAAAAATGATATCGTTTATCAGACACGTGACATGACATCAAAGTAAAAACTACAGTATTACACTATATTACATGTACATTCGCTCGTCTAAAAATGAGTTTTTTCGAGGTGACGTATTTGACACGTGACACGGCATCAAAGTAACACTACTATCAGTCACAAAGTAAGATTGTTACAGTATGCATATCAAATGTACATTCAATCACACATAATAAAAATTCAAAATTTACAATATTTTTTAACTATTAAAATATTTACCTAAGGCAGCTAATTCAATGGAGCTACTTTGACCAATAACAGCAGTATCAATGAGACTCATCAAAGGCCCACAAATCCAAAGCCCAGTTGCAGGCCCAGAAAACTTGATTATCTCAATCATTTGATCCCAAATACTTTGATCAAATGATTTCCCACTAATTTGTTCCAAAGATTCAACCTTTTCTGCAGAAATTGGGACAAAATCCCCAACTTCATCATCAATTTCAGGTTTTTGATCATGGGTTTCAGTAAAGAGTTCTTTTTCAGGTGAAATGCAATGAATTTTGGGTGAATTGAGAGAAATTAGGGTTTTTGAAATGAGGGAATTTTGAGGAGTTTTGGGGAATTTTGGGTGGAAATCACCAAGTTTGTAATTTAAGGGGAAAGTTGGAGGAAAACATGTGGTTTGATTGAAGAAAATTGGTGTGATTTTAGGGTTTATGCATTTCAATTGCATTGCTGTTTTTATTTTATTGTCACAGGAAAATTGTGCAGAAAAATTGTGCAGAAAACAGCAGAAGAACAAATTCAATGAATATTCATCCTGGAAACTTTTTAATTGTTCAAATCAATTCAATATTAGGTACTTTGCTAAAATTCGAGTCAAAAGTTGGGTAGCAATGATACGACTTTTTCCGACGATTTAAAAAAAAAATGTCTTCTACCACTGAAAAGACGTTCGAAAGAGAAGACGTATAGAAAAAATGTCTTCTACGACTGAAAAGACGTTTGAAAGAGAAGACATATAGCAGTCCGCCAAGGTTGGTGAAAACTTTAGATAGTATAAAGTTGGTGAATAGACGAAAATAGAGTGAACCAATGTGGCAAAGTCGAATGATAGTTAAGATTATTGAGACTACTTCTGACGTTTAGGAGATTCAACCAATGTGGCAATGTCGATAGATATTTAAGATTAACACGACTTCTACCTAAGTATCTTGTTTTTAGATTTTCCTTAATAACATCGATTAGAAACGACGATCATTACGTCTAGGAACGGAGAACATTTCAAAGTGTGTGAAGTGAGGCGCAACGTGGCACGACTTGATTAATTAACTTTGGTAACATAGAAGGTGTCCCGTGACTTGTCACCTCGGAAAATTGATGATAACATTACATTTCACTGATTAAACATTGGATGAATGAATTTCAAACAAAGAGTTACATAGGCATTAGTATGGTTTCCTATTCAAGTGAACATCCCTGTTTCACCGGAATGTCGAGTGGTCTTCAAAGAATGCCGAAATGCGTTGAAATGTCGGTATGAGCTAAGTTGCTTTCAACTCTACGCTTCTAAATCGACTGACATCTTCCGAGTACAGCACACCGTTGGGGGAGAGAAGGCGTCTCAAAGAGATTAAGAAACGTGCCTGTAAGCGAGACAAGTAATCAGAAAATTTTGCGGTATGATTTCGATTAAATGATTAATACCATGATGACAAGTGCTCAGATGTCGGAAATCTTACCCATTGAAATCCGACGAGAGCACTCCAACACCCGACTAAACCTAATCCTTGACTTCTTACAAACTGTCGATCAAAAGCAATTCCATCAAATTCACCACAAATCATATGAAAACACACACAACAGACGGCGCAGTATTATGGAAGATCCAAAAGAGTACCAGTAACACGAGGCCGCCCAATGCAAAACATGCAAACATCGACGTACTAATAAATTTCAGATCCCTTCCAGCCTGCGCAAGCACTTTCACTGTCAAACTCATTTATATTTTCACATACGTAGGATACTAATTTTCAAGGTAATAAACAAGAAAAGCGTCTTAAGAAGAGAAACCGAACTGAGTTTCAGGGGTAAATCGAGAAATTTGTAAATACAAGATGCAGTAGTTTTTTTTACCAGCAATGTACCCTCACAAGGGAGTATACAGGGAGTCACACACAAGGAAAGGAAGAACACGATCCACACGCTGTGCATCTGCAAACACATAAACAAACATCGTCACCTCAAATAGAGTATTTAGGACGTCTTCTCAACTTATTTTTCTTAACTTACCAACTCTTAAGTAAACTTCAGAAAACTATTTCAGAAAACTTCAGACAGTTTAAGATGAAGCGAACAATTCCTTAGTGTATTTGCATTTTTCAGGTCAGCAGATACGGAGAAGAGATTGCTAGCTCTACTAACGGGATTCTTATCGAACACGGCCATTTTGTGGATTGTTGCATGTTTTTGTCTAAATGATACACCAGAAGTCGTGTAAATTCAGCTAGAAGGGACCAGAACTAACCTGTCCTATAACGGCGAGATCAGACGTAAAGATCCCAGGAACCACCCATGGAATGGACGTTGCCACTGCCCCCAAGAATACACCGACACACACTCCTATCATCAGAAGAGATTTCAAAAGCGATCGAGCCTGTATCAAGTAAACTTCCAAGTGTCAAATATTAAACAAGAGGTGCATTTAACAGAAACGATAATTTCAGCGATAGTCGATATAAACAACAAGACGGAGTAATTACCTTCGCTAAATTTCTGTTAATTCCATACAGGTGCTCTGGCATGAAGGACTGTGCAGTCTGCGAAAGAGGCTCTCCCCATACAGAACATATGCTGAATATTTGCACCAAAACCTACAAAGCAGAAGTAGTTGATCGACGGTGATTCAATGTGCTGTTCAATAGTTATGACTCGCAGATAAAAATGAAACAACATGACACAGGCAGTTGTTCACCTGATGAGCAGCGACGACATGCGTTCCCATTGATGTAGCGAAATAAATAATCAGACCATAGAATGTTACCTAAAGGAAGTACATATCTCATTAGTTAACTTGAATTAAAATCGTTGCATATAGATTTGAAGCTACAGAAGAAAGAGAGGTGAAAAACCTTCGAAACCATAGTTATGAAGACCGGAGCAGCAATCTCAAATATTTCTCGTAGTTCATCAAGTGAAGGGATCGTGATAGAAAACCCATTATACCCTTTCTTATTTAAAGCATCAACCATTGTATACGCTGCAACAGCCTGAGACAACAACGCCACAACTCGACAAAATTATGCGAGAATAAATTGTGTGCAGCAGAACAGTAGACTGACAATTTTACAGTAAATAAATGAAGATGATAGCTTAAACACACTTGTGATGCGGCAGTTGCCCATGCTGCACCAGCAATTCCGTAGCCTAGGAACGAACACAGCACTATGTCTCCTATACCATTGAGAGCGCTGGCAATCAACAACGCCTTCAACGGTCCAAGTGAGTCTTTCATGCCTAGACTGGAATGTGATATTGACAGAACTGAAAGCTCTAAGTTTTGTGCAATAAAGATACGATAAAGGAAACACTCAGCTTTATAATGATGGATTTAGAGCATGATCACCAATATCAACCAGTACATAGATGTGGATATTCGACTTCATTTACCTGGCACTTTGAGCAATTGATCCAACAAGAATGGCGGGCCATGCTAAGGCTCTAATCTGATTGAAAGAGTAAAAGGAACGATAAGCACAATGAAATTAGCAAACGGGAACGAAAACAGTCATATTAATAATAAGCTTTATATAACTTCAAATTACTTCGAAAAACTTTAGACTACCTAAAAAACACTGAACTGTAGAAAACAAATGAATTCTTCATAGAACTACAAACTAGTAAACTACGGAATATTTCAGATGCAGAGAACAGGTCTAACTCAGCGATTGACTAACAAATATGTGCGGCAACATGCAAGTATGCAACAGAACTATATGTATGAATGAACTAACGTTCACCGAAGAATTCTGCTAAGCATGTCGAAGCTTTTGCTGAGATACGTTCATCATAACCTTTAATTGTGTTAACTGTCAACCTATTTGATCAAATTCACTATTGACTTTAACTAAAGAAAAAGCGGGCGAACCTGTGCATATAAATTTGCAGCAGGAACAAGGTGAATATTCTTCTCACCAACAAAAGCTGAATGAAATAACCAACAATATATCACAGGCCTTATCTTACGATATACTTCATATCAACACGAGATCATCCGAAGAAACAAATGACAAGCGAGATATACAAAAAAGAAAGAAGTGATCGAGAAATTAATATAATGGTACGAAGTAGCACTCAAGTTACTGTACCGGTTTTAATTACCAGTTAAAGCCCATTCACCAAAGAACTTTGTCAACAAAAACATCACTACTCCACTTGCCACACCCAAGAATAACAACATCGATATTTGATGCTGCACTTGCTTCTCATCCTGCATAGATTATGGCAACAAGTCCTTAGTCCCGAGATCAAATGTCGGCTAAAACGAAATAATCATTTGGAACTGTCTATAAAAAAGGAAATGAAAGAATATGTTTTTAAAGAAAATGACTTTGTAAATAATACTCCGTATGTGTATTTATGATATCAATAATAATTGACGCATACAAACTTTGACGTGAATGTCATCAACTATCATAATTTTGACCCCCTACCTCCTCCTAGACTATCGCCTCTTAGGGTTGGAACGATACAGGTAGCGGTGTAAGGGGGTCAAATGTACGCTACCTCACCTTTGAGCAACACATACGACTCAAAGTGAATCACATCAAACATTGCATCGAATGACTCATACACTACGATAAAAGTTATGCGCAACGATGTTTGAGGAACATATAAAGTGCAAATTTAGACAAACAAAGTATAATAAAGATTAAGTGAAGTGAACCACCTGTTGAGCAAGTGATGTAGCAACCATATTGGAAGTGGCAATTGAGAGAAACATAAAAACATATCCAACATAATCACATAGCACAGTCCCTGGACCTGCCAAATCACATTAACCTCAATCATTAAATGATTCAACTCGAAATAAAAATCGTCGACAAAAATCAGTTTGTCTCGTATGAAACCGTTTATGCATACAACCAAGTCATTAACCATGTAATAAAATGAAGTCCATAAAATGCAGATTATACAATAGGACGACTGTCGTATACATACAACGATCTCATGAGTTTTCCTAAACAAAAATAATCACCAACAAGCAAAACAGTACTAATGCAATCTAGTGATCACTATGATAAGAGGGTCATTACAACCAAGTCATTAACCATGTAATAAAATGAAGTCCATAAAATGCAGATTATAAAATAGGATGACTGTCGTATACATACAACGATCTCATATGATTTTTCACAAAACACAAATAATCACCAACAAGCAAAACAGTACTAATGCAATCTAGTGATCATTATGATAAGAGGGTCATTAGACGGTCTCACACGAGAACTACTTAAATATCGACACGAAAGAAAAGCTACCTAGAGCAGCAAGCTCAAGGGAGCTTCCTTGACCAATAACAGCAGTATCAATGAGACTCATGAGGGGCCCACATATCCAAATTCCAGTAGCAGGCCCTGAAAACTTTACAATCTCCACTATTTGTTCCCACATGTTTTGGTCACCACTCAAAACTTGGGCTTGGGCTTGGGCCTCCTCTGTGAGGCCCACTGCATTTTCAGGCCCAACCCATTTGTCGAAACCGGGTTCCGGTTCATGGGTTTGGGCCAAAATTTGATCTTGACTTGGGTTAACACAGTGGAGTTTGAGTGGTTTTGTAGGAGTTAAGTAGTTGTAATTTGTAATGTGTATGTTGTTGAGAAAGTTGAGAGAAGATATTGTGTGTTTGGTTGTTATTGGTGAAGAGAAGTGAAAGTGTTTGAGTTGCATTGTTAGGGAGATTATTTACTAATTACTCAAAGTTAAGTAAAGTGTGTGAAGAATATGTAGAAGATATTTTTTTTTTTTTGTTTTGTTTTGGAAGAAGTATGAAGTATGGTAATGGTGAGAATGAAGAAATGTATTGGGGAAAAGTTTTGGCAATTTTGGATGGTTGAATTGGTGCCACTTGAGTGTGCAAAGTTTGTTTGGTGTATTTGTGGTTCATTTTGATTTTCGATGACAATGTGCTTTTTCCAAACTCACTATAGCTTGTACTTGTATAGTACTCCGTAGTTGACTAGTCGTATATTAGAGGTGGCCAGAGATTGGACTAGGCCGGGTTTAGGTTAGCCGCTACGGTAAAATGTTGTTTTTAGGCTCAAAACCGATACATCGAGGTGTCAAGTCGGGCTTGTCAAACCAAGCCTTGAACTTGATCGATTAGTTAAAAATTTGGAGAAAAGGAGATGCACGACGCGTTACGGGATCGGGCTGGGGCTCACTATAGCTTATTACTTGTACAGTTGTTTAGAGGTGGCCAAGGGATCAGACCATGTTGGGCCGGGCCGAGCCAACCCGTTGATTATAAATAAGTTAAAAAGGAAACGCATAACTTGTTACGGAGTACTTCATACTTGGGCACGGCGAGGCGAGGCGAGGCGAGGCAAGCTATACCTTTAGCAGGCGAAGCCGTGCCGACAAAATAGTGGCTCATTGGATAGATTGGGGTCGGGCCATAATTTGGCAGACATGACTTGGCCCGCCCAGGTAACATGCCGTGCTCGGGTCACAATTTTTGAGATCAGACTCATCCACCCTCTCTTTTTCCTCTAATTCATGACCAACAGGTCAGACTTTCAGCCTGCTCTTTTCATATGAAATGAACTTATGTGTTCTAACTTATATGAAATTGAAATTAACTTATAGGAAATTGAATTGAACTTATAAGAAATTGAATTAACTTATATGAAATTGAAATTAACTTATAAGAAATTAAATTAGTTCGAAAAGAATGCGCCTTATACCTTGAATTTACAAGTTTAGCCACTGCCTGCCACGCCGAAGGCCTAATTTTAAGTCAATCAACTAAGGGTCGGTTCTTGGTCGAGCAAATCTCGACCTGACCCGGCCCGCCCCTCCCCGCCCAAGGCCCAGTCCTTGGCTACTTCGAGCTGTAGGAGAAAGCCTTCTAGAATCTGTCTTCACCACGAACTCGAGTTCCTCGTTCTCAAACCATTGGCCATTTCATACCCTAAATAAATTCACTGAAAACTGCTCTCTCATTTTGTCATCTTCTCATTTCTCATCATTCAAAAAAAAATCATATATATACATCAACAAAATTGAACCATATATACCCTGTAAATTCCCCTAATTTTTTTCCAAGATCACAAATTTTTAATTATATTAATTATATTTAATATTTGTCTTTATCAAATTCCATGACAATTTACTCACACCACATATATTAAAATCACTCAAAACTATCAATAAAACCTAATTAAACCACTAATATATCAGTGATTTCAATAGAAAAAGATTGAATTTTGATAAGAACCCAGATTAAAAATGGCGAATTTAAGTGCAATATTGAAGTACCCAGATGAATTTTACCCGATGTTGAAGCTGAAAATGGCGATCAAAGAAGCAGAGAAGCAAATTCCTCAAGAACATCATTGGGGTTTTTGTTATTCAATGCTTCATAAAGTTTCCAGAAGTTTTGCTCTTGTTATTCAACAGCTTGGTACTGAGCTCCGTAATGCTGTATGTTCATGTTCCCTTTTTTTTATTTTTCTCGCAAATTATCATATGAGACGGTCTTTTTTAATACGGTGTACATAGTTATTATGTAGTTAGAGTAACTATTTTAATACTTAAAGCGACTATTTTAGAGTTTTAGTGACCATCTTAAACGCAGTCGTTTTAAATGTTAAAATAGTCACATTTTTGTAACTATTATACGAGAGTCGATATTGTAACGGTTTTACAAGAGACTAACTTGGCGACGTTGGTTGGAGTAATCAGGTTTTTGCTGTGATTCATGCTTGTATGATTTTCGAAGTATAATTTCACTTGGTTGGGTTTAGAAAGTTTGGAGCTTTTTATGATCACATTCATTTGATAGATGGAGTGTAACTGTGGAGTTGATCATTTGAATGGTAACTAATTAAACTGAACTAAAGTGAGAGCAAAGTTGCATGACAAATAGCTGAATAAAAAACGACGTAAACTTGTGTAAACTGAAGTATTTGAACTCATTTCTTACTGAAAGGATACATCTTGACCCTTTAATTGGCTATGTTGCTCGACGATTTACTCGCTTACAGTGTGTTTAGAGGAGTTGTTTTGCTCGGCATTTTATCTTATTGAATGTGTCTATTCGTGTATAAGGTCTAAGGAGCATTAGGTAAACGAAGCTTGTGATAGATTTTGTTCAAATTGGCCATAAGCGTGTTCATTTGGATACCCAATGTGTTATTTTGCATGCGCCTTTTTTTTTTCCACTACCGTTTAAGTGAGAGTAAGGTGTGTGAGCGTACAATTTAGAAGCTTATGAAATGTGCTACTCTTTTTTCGCAGGTGTGTATCTTTTATTTGGTACTTCGAGCCCTTGACACCGTAGGTGCGTCTCTGTGTGTTCATCAATCACACCTCACTTCAATTTGAAGGATAGTGGTAATCTATTTTGTATCGTGTGATATTGACGCAGTACTCCAACATATGTTTTGTTTGTTGTTTACGTGCAGAGGATGATACGAGCATAGCCACAGAAGTCAAAGTTCCGATTCTAGAAGCCTTTCATCAGCACATATACGATCGTAATTGGCATTTTTCATGTGAGTGCACTGAATCTTATACCTGCTCTCTTCAGCTATTCTACGTCCTCACAGTTTGCTTCTTACATAAGTATTCACTATTCAGTAGCTTTATGTTTGAATGTTTAACTTTCTAGTTTCATATGTTTACTTATGCCTTATCTTCACGTAAGATACATTTTATCCTCAAAGTGATGCGTGGATGTTATAATCTTGCTTTCTTGTCGTCCATAATGTTGACTTGTGTAAATCAGTTCCAAATGTGATACTCTCTTTTGCTTTCCAGGCGGTACGAAGCACTACAAAGTTCTCATGGACGAGTTTCATCAAGTCTCAACTGCTTTCTTGGAGCTTGATCGAGGGTAGCATTCTGATCTTATGGATAAATTTGAACATTTATTCATCAAATTGTTTTCAGTAGTTGAACTTATCCATGACTTGCTTGCATAGACTATCGATTTCAAAAAAGTTGAGCTTCTCTTCTGATTTACCCTTAAAAATGACACTCATGAACTTGATTAGCATTTTGACCATGGTCCATAAAAATGCGCGAAGTCCTTTACTTATTGTCCTTAAATGTTAGTCTCTTAGTTGCTTCTGTTCTAGTAAAATGAGAAACGTGTTGCATCTGTAGGTATCAGGAGGCAATCGAGGATATCACCAAGAGGATGGGTGCAGGAATGGCAAAATTTATTTGCAAGGAGGTTTGTGATTATGCATTAACGAAGCCCTTTATATGTTTACGATTTTGTTCAGCAATATTCGGAACACAAGTTACTTGCTATATACTCCTTACAGACCGTAGTAATTACCTTTTACTGCTTTACATAACAAAATAATTCAGCTGGATTCCATACATTTTGTAAAAATTATGTTCATCCATGCAGGTGGAAACAGTCGACGACTACGATGAGTATTGTTTCTATGTCGCAGGACTAGTTGGCCTAGGGTTATCAAAGCTTTTTTATAACTCTGGCTTAGAGGATATGCCAGACGACACATTATCGATTTCGATGGGTTTATTTCTTCAGGTTTATCTTCCGCTCTCAGCCTCACCTTAAGAAATTCTTTTCTCCTTCTGGCATTGTGTCGTGTTGTTCAATAGCTAGCCCTCTTTTGCAGAAAACAAACATTATTCGTGATTACCTTGAGGATATAAATGAAATACCCAAATGTCGCATGTTTTGGCCCCGAGAAATATGGAGTAAATACGTCAACAAACTTGAGGTCAGTGTTTCTTTATGGTCACTTTGATGTTTCACTAATTCTTGTATTAGACAGTTTATAATAAATCTCTGTGACCGCCTCATCTGTGGTCATTTATATGGTTTTTGTACTCCTATATGTGATAATGTGATACTATATTAACATACAGTACTAACGGTATTTGTATCTATTTTATTCATAACAGCAACTACTTTTTCTAGTGACCATGTCATTAACTTCCGTAGATGTATTTGTATTTTCATACCCCTTTAACTCTAAATTGTAAAATTGGCGTCACATAATTTATTGTGAGACCTCTCACGAGAGACTTACTCTGAACGTTTCTTGGAATGTTAACCTGGAATCGGTCGTGATTTGTCGAGCAGGAACTGAAGTACGAGGAGAACTCAGAGAGAGCAGTCGAGTGTTTAAATGACATGGTGACTAATGCTTTATTGCATGTCGAAGATGTCCTCACGTACATGTCTGCTTTGCGAGACCGCGCTATATTCCGATTCTGTGCTATTCCACAAGTATGATATCGTCTCTGCTAATGTGCTATGAGCCTTGTTTGTGTTACAGTCTGTTCTCTGCATTTCGTGACTTACTCTTCTTAACTAGAATTGATTGTTGAGTCCACTTAACAGTTACTATGATTTATGCCATTTTTTTTCACGTTCTAACTTCTAGGCTAAATTCACCCGGCCCTCTCTAACCACGTCTTAGACGGGAAGCACCAAACTTACCAATTAACGTCATCAACTTTTTTATTTTTGACATAATCGATCAACCTTGTCGTATTTTGACCTATTCTCTATGTGGTTGAGTTTTCTTTTTTGCACGTGATACTACCGTACTATACTTCTCAATTCATTTTGGTTAACTTCGCTGCTCTTTTGTCTCCCCGCCCATGTAAAACTCACACACAACGTCGTTTTTCTAGATCATGGCCATAGGAACATTGTCTTTGTGCTACAACAACATTCAGGTTTTCAGAGGCGTCGTGAAAATGAGACGTGGTAAGTTATAATTCTCATAGTGTAAGTCATCTTGCTTTGTTCCGTCACAATATGAAGCCGAACCATAGTGAACCTTTACCTTTTCATTATCTAGGGGTATATTTACAAATCTTCAGTTAAAAATACACGGCTCACTAATGCACTGATTTTGTGTTTTAGGCCTCACTGCCATAGTAATTGAACATACAAATTCAATGGCTGATGTTTATGGCGCCTTCTACGATTTTGCTTGCATGTTAAAACCGAAGGTAAATGTCACATAGACGCAAGCTAGCCGTGCTTATAGTGTTATACGGAGTTGAAAACCCTCAGTGCTTACTTGCATCATGTCACTTTCATGTCGTTTCGGCAACATAGGTTGACATGAAAGATCCAAATGCCGCAAAAACATTGAGCAGAATTGAGGCGATCGAGAAAATATGCAGAGATTCTGGAACGTTGAATAATAGGTATTTTAACATCTGTCTCCCTGATAATAATTATACTCCGTAATAATTTCACCAATAATATTTGACCCTTAACACATTTCATTTGTGTTTTTTTCCAGGAAGTTATACGTCGTGAAAGGCAAACCAGTAATAACTCCAGCAATGGTGAGAATCCCTGAACGTTTCCCTTGATATTTTGTTTCTCAAGTATATGTATTGATCCTCCTAACTTCGTGCAGGTTTTTGTGTTTTTCATTATACTGGCAATAGTTATGCGACTAATATTTCCCAAACGACAAAATAACTAGTAACTCGGGTACGTCTCTCACTTGTGCTTCTGTAAATCATGAAAGTTCTGCTAGCTAATGAATTCTAAGCGTTTCGACATACCGGTTTTTCAGGTTCAGGGTCCCTTCAAATATGGTATTCCTCTAATCACAGGTGATAGAAACAATTCCAAGCCGCTTCACATAAGGTCACTTAGAAGTTGGAAGGACTCGAGGAGTTATTCTTGTACGAGACTGTTACATGTGCATATAACTAAGTGTCCAAGTCGTAAGTCATAACGTTGTTAATTGAAAAAAATAGTACGGAGTATTAAATGATCTGGTTGTATGCATAAAACAGTTCTCATATAAGTTTTCATCTTTTTTGGTTCATATGTGATCGGACTTCATATTTCTATAGCTTGGTATTTTCGATTTGGCATTCATAGTGAGGAATGAAAGTCGGTTAACCAACACAACAAATCTTCAATCAAAATGTAACAATTATGGACGCAAACCTCCGAGACGATATTTGACAATGCAAAATTTTTGATAGCAACATGTAAGCATATTAATAGGGGAACATTCCAACCGTCATTACAGCCGTTAATACAGGTCACGATTTACTCCATATTTTGAGTAATTGTAATAACAGTTACACAAATAACGCGATGTGCGCATAAAGTCTCGTTGTAGAATTGCTCGAGAAAGGAGATCAAAATTATGTACTCCATATGACACAGGTTACAGTTTAGATGAAGTTGTACAGATTCAATCCAATAAAACAATTGCCTGATGTTAGGGTACTTCCTGCAGACATTTATCAAGCCACAAACAAAAGGACCCTCAAAATTGAGACGACTCCATAATCCATAATTAGACTTCAAAACACTTCTGCAATCTTGCTCGCTAAAACGCGTTCTCGTCTCTCGATGTATCCAAACGGAAACCAACCGGCTCTTCCTTTGCACTCTCCTTCAGCCCATCCATTGTTCGAAACCTGAAACAATACCGTGGCAAATTATTCGCAACGACATGTTTTAGTAAATAAGCGTTGAATGTAAGAAGTTGGGGCTCGCTGAATACCGTGGAGTTGAAATCAAGGACACAGACCTTTCGAATCACGACGTAATCTCCCAATGACAAACTCAATTCGGTGTCAGATTCAGCTTGATATGGGCACGTAACCTGTAACAAATAGAAAACATTACATCCATAAACCAAAGTATATAGAAACAGATGCAAATGTAAGTTTTCGTAGGTGGTAGTCCAGGTGAAGGCACTGAGCGGTGACACTCATAACGTGAAATCAAAACCTATGAGCGTCAAAACTTAAATGCAAACATGTATGACATAAGTCTTCTACATCACTTATTGCTTTAACCAGGACACTTCGAGGACTATTTTTGATTTAACTACAGTAATGATAATTGCCATCAGTATGCATGAATGAAATTAGCCAACTTCTGACAAGTGACTAGCTGCTTTTGCTAGCACAATATGCTTCGTTTCAAATTATAATAGCTTTGGAAAAGCACGGCAAAAAATAAGATTTGATAACGGACCTCTCCTAGGAAATAACCCATGCTATCAGTAGTACCATTCTGCGCTTGGGATGCAAATACGCCATTAACCTCTTCGTATGCAGGAGGTGGCGGTACATTGTTTTCGAGTTTAGGGCTGGGAGCAGCTTCTATACGTTGTCGCTCTGAAATCATCTGTAAACCACCAAAAATTTTAGTTTCGCCAATTTGAAAGACACAGCAACAACAACGACTGCGCTACTACATTATATAAGCTACAGTACCTCGCCTTCCAGTTGATCGAGTATTTGAAGTGCTACTTTATGATAGGCACGTTCTGCTTCCACCTTATTGACCGAACACAGAGAACAAAGCACGAAATGAGCCTTCAAATCTGTTATATTGTTACAAAGAAGCTATGATGGAAACATCTGCAACTTTGCATTACCATGGCAATGAGTCTCTGAAGAGTCAATCTCTGTTGCTGAGCTTCAACAGCAGCCATCGCAGACACTGCTTCTTTGCCCAAAATGCCGACGTTTGACTTTAAGTCTTGAAGTTTTGATTCAGCAGCTTCCAGCTTCATAACAACATCGGGATTACCAGATGTTTCCCTGACTTTTGATTGGCGTTTGGAAACTTCGATTGCCTGTCTAGGCCCAAATACAGATGAACATCAATTTACATATTCGGCATGACCAAGTTTACGATTGGATCAAATTTTTGAATAATAAGGAGTAATAAACTCAGAGATACCTGAGCTTCAGCTTCTTGACGCATTCTATCATAGCGTTGAGCAAGATGCCGAGCGTCCTCCAACGGGGCTCCCATGACCATTGCTCTTAAGGGCTCCGCCACCTAGAATTGCATAAATAATCAGTTACTTGTTGACGATCAAATTTATGGGAATGACTTCCCTTGATATTGAACGATAAGGCTCTTGTTTGGTTGGACAGATACGGTGACTAAAAGGTTCCTCAAAAGTTGAGAGAACGACTTACCTAAATCCCTAGGTCACTAGTAATGTCCGTGGATATTTCAATCTCTTTATTCCAACAAGCTTTTGAGAGTGCATGTGAAATTCTAATTTAAGGGAGATCTAATGTCGACGGGAATTTAGACTTTCAATGGATAGCATCTTAGGTTAAAAAGATGCAAATGTGCACCAAGGTGCTAAAGAGCCAAGGGAACAAGCATAAGCCGCTAGCCTTTTGTGGCACGAGGCTCCCTGTTTCTAGTAAAAACACTTGGGTAAAAATGGGAAAATGGAAGAGCATAATTAAAGATATAGCAAAATAAAAAAACATGAACAGTAAAAGAACTTGTAGTTACTCGGAAAAAAATCAATACATTTCAATAAATAAATAAATAAAGAACGGCAGAACAATTATGAGTACTCCGTATGGAGTAATACTAGTTAAAGGCAGCCTACCTGGGTACCCAAAGCTTTTAACAAATTTCCTCTCTCCTTCTCCATCTTTGCGCGAGCTTTGGAAAAGCTTACTGCAGCTTTGGATAGCGTGCTACCGCTGGTGCATGTATTCTCGGCCCCATATTTTCTGCCATCTTCAGATAACTTTGTTCCTGGCAGAGATACGAACCATAATATAAGATGCTAATTATTGGACCGAGAAGTTTCATCGATAGTGGTGGTGAAAACTGAAAATTACCAATTTCAACTTGCTTTGATCCAGTAACAATGTAACCTTCAACTCCACGTACTGTATCCCTTTGAAAATGCTGAAAAAAAATACTGTTAGTGAGCAGGAAGCAAAAGAGCCTAGCAGAAGTCGATATCAGATTAAAATACTGATAGAAAGATGGCAACCTTAGCAGCTCGTGTAGATATATACAGCTTCTCGAGTTTCTGATGCTGATGAAGTTCGGCCTCATCCGTGACCACACTATCTGAGCTATATCCTCCACCAAATTGCTTGAGAACAGCCTACGAATAATAGTAAAAAATGACTCACTAAATAACAGTAGTGCTTTATTGTGCATAAAAACGACCACTAACTATCCAGAAGACTTGGATTCTAGGAAGGCACTATTACATAAGATCATTAGATGCTTTATTGTACCCTAATTGATAAATCATCGTCTTTAACCAAACCATGGCTTAACACGGTAGTGCCTATATCACTTAATCAGTGGATAAGTGACTTCACCACCTTTGACTTGTTCTCTTCGTCTTAATTAGTCTAACGTCTGAACTCTAAAGTTTTCTGCTTGAAGTTGTCTAAATTTGTTAGAAGTTTTCGGAAGCTAGTTACTCTTAAGGCATTCGCTTGCCAAAGTATACTTAAATTTTCGAAAGTGTTAGATAAATTAAGTAAAAATAAATGAGGAGAACATGTCCTAACGTCGTCACCTAATACCTAAGTCGTCTTCCCTTTTGTGTTTCTTTAAGAAAGATGATCCTTTTTCTTTCTTTGTAAGAAGAACAACCATTGCATTATTAACCAAAAGTCGAGAAGAAGTCATACGATACAATGCTTGCAATGTCATTGTCATCAGATCTCAAGTCAACCAATACGCTAAAAGAACGGTTTAAAGGCATTGAGTATTCAACTGCGCCATACAACGAGTCGCTCAACTCCCTTCCCTTTCCAAAATGCCGTCAAATTGAAACGCTTAGCTAAGTCGGAAAATTCACTTCCAATCATCCTATGATAGCTCAATCTAAATTGCTTCTAAAAGACACATGAACTACAAAATCCATACATATATGCTGCAATCTACGGCTTCTACACTGAGATCTCAATTACCACGACACGAAATGTTCCTCAATTCGACTACATCGCCATGAACGAGATCACACCGTATCGAATCATGCAATAGACAAATTATCTGATATGATCCATTTTCAGCATTCAAAAATTCAAATTTGATCACATTTTCAGACCAATAAAACACCCACATTCTACTAAAAACAGATCAAATTGACTAAATTACCAATCAAATCGATCAAATAACTCAACAAACACAGAAATCAGCAACATCCAACAAAAAAAAAAAGATGAAATCTTTCGACATAAAACGAGAAATTCCAACAAAAAACGATCAAAATTGAAGGTACCCAGAAACAGCTGAGCTCAAAGATCGAATCAAACACACTGATTAGATCAAACAAAATGTAAAAAATTGGGGACTTTAATTGCAAAAATTAGGGTTTGAAAAAATTGTACCTGTTGTTGCTTAGCAACTTGTTCACGAATCCTAGAAGCTTGCTTTCTTAAAGTTTCCATTTAAATTCAACCTAAAAACTCAAATTTTAATACGAATTTAATTGTTAGGGTTGATCTTGTGAATTGATTTCAAACTTTCATGTATGAAATGATGAAAGAAAGGGGGGGAGAAACACAGGCTGTTTTTGAAATTGAACTGTATATTAACTTTCTATTGTCAAGTACATTAGAATTTAAACCCGTACTTCCATAACAAATATTTAAATTCTATGTCCCGTAAAAAGTATAGTTTACTGTAACGAAATATATCACTAAATAGAGCTAAAATTATATAAAAAAAAAAAATCCATAATAATAGTAAAGTCCTGCCGGCCGGTTAATGAAGGATGTATCAAACCTTGCCTAATTTTATTAATCGCATATATACTACAGACAGTTAAAGATGTTGTCCAAAATGGGCGAGGCGGCATGAAATGACTGGGTAAGATGAGAGATGGTGGATTATCGAAATTATAGGAGCTAGTTAATTAAGAATTAGATCGTATTACAATATTTTATACAAATAGTTTTGCAAGTTTTAAATTAAATAAGTATATTTATTAAGATCAATGTTATGATTGTTCACCTTTTGATATTATCTCATTTGTATTAGTCGTGGTTAAGCAACAAATTATAATTAATTACGGGGAACAAATTTTTTTAGGGGGACGAACAGTTAATAAAGTTCATTAAAATAACACCGAGTAAATTTTAACTTGTTTTTCCATTTTTTCATGGTTCCTAATAGCTCGATCCCCCTCGCTACACCCTTACATTAACATTACTAAAGAGGTCATCTTGCTTTATGAACAATAACCACATACGGAGTATATATTATCTACTTAGTATTAAATAATTAGGGTTTACTTAAGTCTTGTTCTTTTCGACTTTTTAGAGTTGAAGTTATAGGAGTTGAAGTCTGTGTAAATTAAAATTTATTGTGGCTTATAGGAGCTAAACTTATAAGAAATGAGCTGAATTATAAAAGGTGAAATAAAACTGAAAAGAACATTACCGAAAATTACTTAAGTAACCCTATAATTAGTGTCCACGTATCATAATAACTAGACATAAGACCATGATCTATTTTAATTTCCAACAAGTGTCATTCAAGAATTAATTAAGAAGATCCAACAAAAAATAAAAAGAGTGCAAAAGCAAATCTAAAAGTCATGTACTGTGATTCTTCTAACTTTACAACGATTTGATATACTCCCTTGTATAGTTGTAATAGTATCAAATATATATAACGTCAATTAATTGTCACCTTCTTCATCCATCTACTTGTTCATGAGGTGTTTAATATTTGTTGCAGGTACCAACGAGGTCTTGGTCTAGTGGTGCCGGGAGCTAGACTTGGTAGGGAGAACTGAGGTTCGATCTCCCGCAAGCCCGTTGGGAGGAGTTTAAAACCTTAACCCTGGGACACGCTCCGAAACCGAATTAGTCGGCCCAAATGAGTTCGGATATCGGTTGGGAAACCAAAAAAATATTTGTTGCAGGTCAAAGTTTTTATTTGATTAGTTTTTTTATATTTTTATTTTGATTGAGTTTAAAATCATATGACAATAAAGTAATTGACACTATATAATTGGGTGTTCTAAATTACTTAGGTGCGGAATGATCGATAACAATCTGAGTTCCAAATAGATATAAAATACTCCGTACATCTTAGTTGATAGAATTAATTAAATCATTAGTTAATCTTTAGAACGTGACTTTTAGGTTTCACAAATTGCATTTGATAACACTACCTTGTTGAGGTATTAGTGTATTACATAGTATTAGTCATTAATATCATTCGATAGGGTTGTCTTAGGTTCATGCCCGTATGGAGTTGTGTAGATCAAATGTACAATCGACATGCATTATAGATTCGACATTGTAGATTTGCAGATATGTTTATCACGATCCTACTAAGCTAGCTAGCTGTTAAAACCGTACTCACAAAAATAAATCAACGTACATACTATAAATCAAAACATGTAATATGTATTAGCTATAATATTTAAAATTCATATTCCTTGCTATTTTATTTTTGATAAATACAAGAAAATTAATCAGTTAATCAATACATATAAATACAATTGACTTACAACACCCATATTTTTTGAAAGTTGACAACTTGACCTAGTAATGAAAGTCAAATTACACATGATACCAATATGCCATTTGTCCCTTTTCAACAAAAAATTTAACAGCGTTAGTTTTCATGAAAAGACGCCAATATGCCATTTGTCTAACCAAGAATCGATAAAGTGTCTACCAGTCAAACGTAAGTAAGTTTGTTAATATTATGCCTAACATTCAAATTTTTGGTTAGAAAAAAGACATATTGGACACAAAAACAACAAGTTTAGGGGTTCTATATGAACAAACCTTAGACATTGGATATCATGTATAATTTGACAAAAATCGAGGGTACCATAAGAAATATCCCTAAATTTAAACAAAGGGATATTCTATAGGGTACCCTTCAGTTTTTCGACTTTCCACATGGTGCCCCTACACTTTTTAAAACGTATATGATACCCCTAGTTGTTGTCATTATCCGTTAGTATACCCCTAAACTTTGTTTTCACACAATTAAACTCAGTTTTAGGCATTACATGATGACTTAGATGCGCAACCAAGCTTGTCATTTATTATCTCATGACATAAAAACTCTATTAAGCTCAATATCCATCAACAACCTAATATTTATTGATATATATGGGTTAAAAAATTTGACGAAAAATAAGTTATTGTTCTCCTACAAATTTTATCACGTCTAAGATCAATATTGAGCCTAATAGAGTTCTTCTGTCATGGAATGATAAAAACCAAGCTTCGTTACACGCCCAAGTAATCATTTAACGTTTAAAATTGAGTTTAATTGTCTGAAAACAAAGTTTAGGGGTATACTTACGGATAATGACATTAATTAGTGCAGACTCATATGTTTAAAAAATGTAGTGCATCTATGTAAAAAGAAAAACCGAAGACTATATAGAATATCCCTTAAACAAAAAATATCCACCTCGGCAGAAGTTTGGTTTGTATGCTTAAAATTGACGACATTATAAATCCAGTGAGTAAGGTCACGTAAAGTACTAAATTCAAAGTTGAAAGTTAACATAGACACAAACTTTAAAAAATTGGGTACTATTGAAAATGTGTCAAACCTCAGGGGTACCATGGGTAATTTCCCTTTGTTAATATTGACCTGTCAACGCTTTTTTAACGGACATAAACTAAGAGGTCACGACAAGTGCTAAATTCAAAGTTGGAGAGTACCATGGACACAAACTTGCTTAAAAAACTTGAGTACCATCGGAAATGTGTCAAACCTCATAGGTAACATGAGTAATTTTCCTTAATACTTTTGGTACTCTTATATTATCACAGTATTAACCTTATGTTACTCTTAGGCTATCTTGTTATTACCCTTCTATTACTCTTATATGTTGACCGTAACCTATCAACTTAGGATGAAAAAAATTAAATAACTAATTTAACTAATCTCAAACATCCACATAGGGGAAATACTCGTCTTCCAAGATCCCTCAACAGTCCGAGATTAAACGATCACCCCTCATATCCAAAATAATTCCAAATAATATTGTAATCCAAAACTAGGGGTGTTCATTAAAGGTTCAGTTAGCCGGTTAACCTCAAATTGTTAAGTTACTTTTATAATTCTAAAATTTAAATTTTAATTTGAAAAAATCTGCAGAATACTCAACAATCTAAAAACTAAAGATGATCGATGTTCCATTTTTTTTTTTTTTATATTGAACAAATTAAAATAAATGTTCAAAACTAAAGTTTTAACAAAAAAAAAAGTGTGTTAATTATATTATAGTTGAACATTTTAATTTTCAAACTTTTACTCAATTCAAATCCGAATACCCGTTGATATAGCCTCTGTTGACTATTGTTACATGTGCAAATGTATATATATATATATAGAGAGAGATTTATAAATGGAATCATAAGTTAAAATAAATGACCGAAGATCCAGTGATATTACTCTACTTAATTTAAATAAAAATAGTAGAACTACAAAACAGAGCATTCAAAATATCACAAGTTTTTTCAGATAGATAAATATGCAAGTTTTAATATCATGTCAGTTTTTAATGTCTGATATCTTTGTCATTTTTCACTTTAATTTTTTTTTTGTAACTCTTTTTTTAAGACACTTTTTTCTCCCGCTCAACGATTCCACTAACTTCTTTGGGGCTTTATTTCCCTCCGTAGACGCTTCGCAACAATACTAAGTTCTCCAGTAAAATCTTTAGATGACTTTCCTTTTCCTCTATCTTGAGATGATTCAACCCCAGCAGTATTTGCATATGAGTTTACTACTCTATTTTTATATGATTCATAACGCTCTACATGCATCAAAAGCATTAAAAACTTCGAAGTCGCAAGTGAAAATGAAGTATGTAGAAGAAAAGACATATTTACCTTTACCATCAGGAGTCACAGTCATGGTAGGAATCATAGTCATCATGTGGCCACTCATTTTCACGATTTTGGCTACATTACCAACAGCACCACTACAATTATTTGAGGTCGACTCATTGTCATTAGTCTCTTCGATATCACCTTTAGCTGGTGTGCAAAGGTGGTCGTACAAAAGGATCATTTAACCTTGACTGCAATGACGCAAATTCATCCTTTTAATCAAACACAAACCAATCACAATACACCTGACATGATACTTTAAACCATGCATTTAGATAGCAAGTAGAAAACATATACCTCCAACACGGGAGTATATCCACCGAAATTTAGTTATTTTTCCGCATTGCTTGGATCATTTAGCCTTGACTGCAATGACGCCAATTCATCTTTGATGTGCTTACAAGTCAGTTTCGCCCAATTTATTGCATCAAATGAGCCCAAATCTCCTACCACGTTCCAAAACTTATTTCTGCCGTTCTTGTTTGTTGAAGCTACCAAAAATTGATCGACTACATAGAATAGGATCAATTTTAAATATTTAACGTGTCCTCCTAACCACGTTTATCCTCTGAATAATTACCTTCAAATCTGCCGTGGTCAGAGGAATGGTAGATGATTTCTCGGCCATAGTCTCACAAAACCAGCTCCTTCGCTCACACACAAAAGGGGAACATGTGTGACATCGAGAAGCTCTAAATCCCTCCCGGTGTTATTGATGCGAAGTATATCTGCCACTTCGTTGACACAAAATTTGAAAGACACATCATTATTAAAATTGAACACGTCATTGTTCTTGTCATACAAGTCACCGAGTGCTTGTACAACTGTAGCGGAGCTTTCTTTTCTATTTTTCATATTACATAGAATGAAAAACCGAGAACCATTCAGAAGTCCCTTCTTTGTCTCATCCAATGACAAAGAAATAATTCTCGACCTGCTCGCGAGACACTTGACCCGTTACTTTTAATCTTTACCCTCATAGGTACCCATGATGGAAGGTCGAGAATTACTTCTTTGTATGACAGGAACAACGACGTGTTCAAACGCAGGCCGAGAATTACTTCTTTACCTTCCATCTTGGGTACTTATGACGGTAAATATCAAAAGCAGCGGTTAAGAGTCTAGCGAACAGGTCGAGAATTACTTCTTTGTCATTGGATGAGACAAAGAATGGATTTCTGAATGGTTCTCGATTTTCCATTCTATGTAATATGGAAAATGGAAAAGAAAGCTCCGCTACACTTGTACAAGCACTCAGTGACTTGTATGACAAAACAATGACGTGTTCAATTTTAATAATGTCGTGTCTTTCAAATTTTGGGCCCACGAAGTGGCGGATGTACTTTGCATCACTAACACCGGGAGAGATATAGAGCTTCTCGATGCCACACATGTTCCCTCTTTTGTGTGTGAGCTAAGAAGCCGATTTTGTGAAAGTATGGCCGAAAAATCATCTACCATTTCTCTGACCACGACAGATTTGAAGATGATTATTCAGAGGATAAACGTGGTTGAGAAGGACAAGTTGAATATTACAAAATTGATCCTCTTCTATGTAGTCGATCAATTTTTGGTAGCTTCAACAAACAAGAACAGCAGAAATAAGTTTTGGAATGTTGTAGAAGATTTGGGCTCATTTGATGCAATAAATTGGGCGAAACTGACTTGTAAGCACATCAAAGATGAATTGGCGTCATTGCTGGCAAGGCTAAATGATCCAAGCAATGCGGAAAAACAACTAAATTTCGGTGGATATACTCCCGTGTTGGAGGTATATGTTTTCTACTTGCTATCTAAATGCATGGTTTAAAGTATCATGTCAGGTGTATTGTGATTGGTTTGTGTTTGATTAAAATGATGAATTTGAGTCATTGCAATCAAGGTTAAATGATCCTCTTGTACGATCACCTTTGCACACCAGCTAAAGGTGATATCGAGGCGACTAATGACAATGAGTCGACCTCAAATGATTGTAGTGGTGCCACTGATAATGTAGCCAAATCGTGAAAATGAGTGGCCATACGATGACTACGATTCCGACCACGATTGTGGCTCCTGATGGTAAAGGTAAATATGGCCTTTTCTTCTACATACTTCATTTCCACTTAGGACTTCGAAGTTTTTTAATGTTTTTGATGCATGCAAAGCGTCATGAATCATCTAAAGATAGAATAGTAAACTCATATGAAAATACTGCTGGGGTTGAATCATCTCAAGATGGAGGAAAAGGAAAGTCATCTAAAGTTTTTACTGGAGAACTTAGTATTGTTGCGAAGCGTCCACGGAGGGAAATTAAGGCCCCAAAGAAATTAGTGGAAGAGTTAAGCGGGAGAAAAAAAGTGTCCCAAAAAAAGAGTTACAAAAAAGAATTAAAGTGAAAAATGACCGAAGATATCAGAATTTGACATTAAAAACTAACATGATATTAGAACTTTCATATTTACCTATCTGAAAAAACTTGTCATATTGTGAATGAACTATTTTGTAGTTCTACTATTTCTAATTAAATTAAATAAAGTAATAACACTGCATCTTTTTATTTTAGCTTATACTCCCTTTATCTCGGTCATTTGTTTACACTTCACCCAAATCCCCCTAAAAAAAAAAATCAAACCGTAAACAATTCACTGGAATGAAAGGAGTATACATTTTCTCATAAACTAGGTAAATAAATTAAGAATGACCACTTTCAAAGCAAAATCAAAAAAATATCTTTTCATAGCACATGAGTAACAACAGTCAACAGAGGCCATATCAATTGGTATTCGGATTTGAATTGAGTATTCTGCAGATTTTTAGATTGTTGAGTAATCTGCAAATTTTTTTAATTAAAATTTAAATTTTGAAATTATAAAAGTAACTTAACGGTTCGAGGTTAGTCGGCTAATCGAACCGTTAATGAACACGTCCAGTTTTGGATTATAATATTATTTGGAATTATATTAGATGTGAGGGGTGAACGTATAATCTTGGATTGTTGAGGGGTCTTAGACGACGAGTAATTCCCCTATGTGGATGTACTTGAGTTTAGTAACTTTAGTTATTTAATTTTCTTATCCTAAGGTGCTAGTTTACGGCCAACATATAAGAGTAACAATAGAGTAACATAAGGGTAATATTAAGATAGCCTAACATATAAGAGTAACACTCGTTAAAGGTAGCCTACCTGGGTACCCAAAGCTTTTAACAAATTTCCTCTCTCCACCATCATTGCGCGAGCTTTGGAAAAGCATAGTGCAGCTTTGGATAGCGTGTTGCTGTTGGTGCATGTATTCTCGGCCCCATATTTTCTGCCATCTTCAGATAAATTTGTTCCTGGAAAAGATATACACCATAGTATGAGATGCTAAGTTGCTAACTATAGGGCGTGAAGTTTCATTGATAGCGGTGGTGACAATTACCAATTTCGACTTGCTTTGATCCGGTAACAATGTAACCTTCAACTCCACGTACAATATCTCTTTGAAAATGCTAAAAGAAATAATATGTCAGCAAGCTGGAAATAAACAAGCCTAGCAGAAGCCAGTAAAACTTAGAAAATGCTGAAAGAATGTTGGCAACCTTAGCAGCTCGTGTGGATATACACAGCTTCTCGAGTTTCTGGTGCTGATGAAGTTCGGCCTCATCTGTGACCACACAATCTGAGCTATATCCTCCACCAAATTGCTTGAGGACAGCCTACGAATAATAGCAAAAAAAATGTGTCACTAAGTAACAGTAGTGGTTCATTGTGAAAAAAAAACGACTACTAAACTATTCAGAAGACTTGAAGGGAACTGTAACTTAAGACCATTAGATGCTTTCTTGTCAGTGTATAACATACAACTACCCCTAATCGATAGGAGTATCGTCTTTAATCAAACCATGGCTTAACACGGTCGTGTACTCGTGTCTATATCACTAAATTAGTGTATAAGCGACTTCATCACTTATGACATGTTCAATTCGTCTTAAATAATCTATAGTCTTAACTCAAAAAGTTTTCTGCTATAAGTTCTCTAAATTTGTTAGGAGTTTTCAGAAGTTTAGTGGCATGCGTTTGCCAAAGTATTCTTAAAATTTTCGAAAGTGTTAGATAAGTTAAGAAAAAAAAAATGAGGAGAACATGTCCTAATGTCGTCACCTAATACCTAAGTCGTCTTCCCTTTTGTGTTTCTTTAAGAAAGATGATCCTTTTTCTTCCTTTGTAAGCAGAACAACCATAGTATTATTAACCAAAACTCGACAAGAAGTCGTAAGACACCATGATTACAATGTCATTGTCATCAGATCTCGAGTCCACCAATAAGCTAACAGAACAGTCTAAAGGCATAGTATTCAACTGCGCCATACAATGAGTTGCTCAACACCCTTCCCTTCTTTCCACAAAATCCCATCAAATCGAAACGCTTAGCTAAGTCAAAAAATTTACCCCCAACCATCCCAAGATAGCTCAAACTCTATTGCTCCAATCTAAGCTTCTACACTGGTTATTCCTTTAACCAGGACATTTCGAGGACTATTTTCGATTTAACTACAGTAATGATAATTGCCATCACTATGCACGAATGAAATTCGCCAACTTCTGACAAGTGACTAACTGGTAGTGCTTGCACAATATGCTTCCTTTCAAATTATAATAGAGGCTGCAAACAATTGGTTTAAAACGAGCTTCGGAAAAGCACTGCAAAAAATAAGATTCGACAACGGACCTCTCCTAGGAAGTAACCCATCCTATCAGTAGTACCATTCTGAGCCTGGGACGCAAATACGCCATTAACCTCTTCGTATGCAGGAGGTGGTGGTACATTGTTTTCGTGGATAAGGCTGGGAACAGCTTCTATACGTTGTCACTCTGAAATCATCTGTAAACCACAAAAGTTTAGTTATGTCAATTTGAAAGACGCAGCAACAATAACGACTGCGTTACCACATTATATAAGCTACAACAGTACCTCGCCTTCCAATTGATCGAGTATTTGAAGTGCTACTTCATGATAGGCACGTTATGCTTCCACCTTATTGATTGAAAAAAGAGAACAAAGCATGAAGTTAGCCATCAAATCTGTAATATTGTTAGAAAGAAGCTATGATGAAAACATTTGCATTACCATGGCAATGAGTCTCTGAAGAGTCAATCTCTGTTGCTGAACTTCAACAGCAGCCATCGCAGACACCGCTTCTTTGCCCAAAATGCCAACGTTTGACTTCAAGTCTTGAAGTTTTGATTCAGCAGCTTCCAGCTTCATAACAACATCGGGATTACCAGATGTTTCCCTGACTTTAGATTGGCGTATGGAAACTTCGATTGCCTGTCTAGGCCCAAATACGGATGAACAATAATCTACATTATTCGGCATGACCAAGTTTACGATTGGATCAAATTTTTTAATGATAAGGAGTAATAAAGTCAGAGATACCTGAGCTTCAGCTTCTAGACGCATTCTATCATAGCGTTGAGCAAGATGCCGAGCGTCCGCCAACGGGGCTCCCATGACCATTGCTCTTAAGGGCTCCGCCACCTAGAATTGCAGAAATAATCAATTACTTGCTGACGATCAAATTTATGGGAATGACTTCCCTTGATATTGAACGATAAGGCTCTTATTTGGTTGGACAAATACGGTGACTAAAAGGTTCCTCAAAAGTGGAGAGAACGACTTACCTAAATCCCTAGGTCAGTAGTAATGTCCGTGGATATTTCAATCTCTTTATTCCAACAAGCTTTTGAGAGTGCACGTTAAATTCTAATTTAAGGGAGATCTAATGTCGACGGGAATTTAGACTTTCAATGGATAGCATCTTAGTTTGAAAAGATGCAAATGTGCACCAAGGTGCTAAAGAGCCAAGGGCCCAAGGCAACAAGCGTAAGCCGTTAGCCTTTTGTGGCACGAGGCTCCCTGTCTCTAGTAAAAACACTTGGGTAAAAATGGGAAAATGCAAGAGCATAATTAAAGATATAGCTGAATAAAAAACATGAACAGTAAAAGAACTGGTAGTTACCCGGAAAAAAAATCAATACATCTCAATAAAAAAAAAAAAAAAAAGCAAAAAAAAAAAAAAAAGAAAAAAAGAGAAAAAGAAAAAAATGAACGGCAGAACAATTACGAGTACTCTGTAGTCTGTACGGAGTAACACTAGTTAAAGGCAGCCTACCTGGGTATCCAAAGCTTTTAACAGATTTCCTCTCTCCTTCTCCATCTTTGCGCGAGCTTTGGAAAAACTTAGTGCAGCTTTGGATAGCGTGCTACCACTGGTGCATGTATTCTCGGCCCCATATTTTCTGCCATCTTCAGATAACTTTGTTCCTGGAAAAGATACGCACCATAGTATGAGATGCTAAGTTGCTAACTATAAGGCGTGAAGTTTCATTGATAGCGGTGGTGACAGTTACCAATTTCAACTTGTTTTGACCCAGTAACAATGTATCCTTCAACTCCACGTACAATATCTCTTTGAAAAGGCTAAAAGAAATAATATGCCAGCAAGCAGGAAATAAACAAGCCTAGCAAAAGCCGGTAAAACTTAGAAAATGCAGAAAGAATGTTGGCAACCTTAGCAGCTCGTGTGGATATATACAGCTTCTCGAGTTTCTGGTGCCGATGAAGTTCGGCCTCATCTGTGACCACACTATCTGTGCTATATCCTCCACCAAATTGCTTGAGGACAGCCTACGAATAATAGCAAAAAAAAACGTGTCACCAAGTAACAGTAGTGGTTCATTGTGCAAGAAAAACGACTACTAAACTATTCAGAAGACTTGGAGGGAACTGTAACTTAAGACCATTAGATGCTTTCTTGTCAGCGTATAACATACAACTACCCTAATCGATAGAGTATCGTCTTTACTCAAACCATGGCTTAACACGGTCGTGTACTCGTGTCTATATCACTAAGTTAGTGTATAAGCGACTTCATCACTTATGACATGTTCACTTCGTCTTAAATAATCTATAGTCTTAACTCAAAAAGTTTTCTGCTATAAGTTTTCTAAATTTGTTACGAGTTTTCAGAAGTTTAGTTACTCTTAAGGCATGCGTTTGCCAAAGTATTCTTAAAATTTTCAAAAGTGTTAGATAAGTTAAGAAAAAAAATAAAATGAGGCCAATAAAACAACCACATTCTACTAAAAACAGATCAAACTGACTACATTACCAATCAAATGGATCAAAATCATCAAATAACTCAACAAACCCAGAAATCAGCAACATCCAACAAAAAAAAAAAGATGAAATTTTTGCACATAAAACGAGAAATTCCAACAAAAAACGATCAAAATTGAAGGTACCCAGAAACAGTTGAGCTCAAAGATCGAATCAAACACACTAATTAGATCAAACAAAATGTAAAAAATTGGGGGATTAACTGCAAAATTAGGGTTTGAAAAAATGTACCTGTTGTTGCTTAGCAACTTGTTCACGAATCCTAGAAGCTTGCTTTCTTAAAGTTTCCATTTAAATTCAACCTAAAAACTCAAATTTAAATACGAAAATAATTGTTAGGGTTTGAATTGATTTCAAACTTTCAAGTATGAAATGATGATTGGAGGTTGGGGTGGGGGGACAGGCTGTTTATCAAATTGAAGTGTACTCCATACGATATCAAATTGAAGTGTACTCCATACGATATCAAACTTCTATTATTACGTACTCCCTCCCTCTTCTCTTTTTTATCCATCCATTTGTCTTAATAATTGTCTTTCCCCCACACACTTTAATTTTGGATGGAGGGAGTACATTAGAATTTAAACCCATATTTTGGGTACCTCCGTCATGTCCATTGGCTAACATGAGTCCATGACATTTTCGGTAGATTATCGAAATTATAGGAGCTAGTTAATTGAGAATTGGATCAAATCTAGTATATTAATTAAGATCATTGTTATGATTGTTCACCTTTTGATGCGGAGTATTATTTCATGGGTGTTGATCAACTGTAGCCGACTTTTTCTCAGTTGTACCCAAAAATGACATCAATGCCCTTTTCATTTCCTTCCCCACATATTTCTTAACCTAACAATTCTTTTTTCTCTCTCATCTCTTCATCTTCATCTTCATTAAACCACCACAACTAAATTACCACAACTAAACTACCACAACCACCATCACTTAGGCCACCACCCACCACCGCCTGCCGTCAAGGCCACCCCCACCACGGCCGCCGCCGCCACAGCCACCCCCACCACAGCCGCCGACCCATCAACCACCCAAAAAAAAAAAAAAAACTGAACCCCTACGGCTGCCACCACCGCCTGCCGCCAAGGCCAACCCCACCACCGCCGCCGCCGCCATAGCCACCCCCACCACAGCCACTGACCCCTTCCCCACCATCTCTACCACCATCAACCACCCCAAATAATTCATAAAAAAAAAAAAAAAAAAAAAAAACTGAAACCCTACGGCTGCCGCTACCGCCTGCCGCCAAGGCCACCCCCACCACAGCCGCCGACCCCTTCCCCACCATCTCTACCACCATCAACCATCCCAAATAATTCATATCAAATCAATTACATAAACCAAATTAATGAGAAAAAGTTAAATTAAAGAAAAAATAAGTGAATTACTTGAAATATATCGTCACAAGGATCCATAATTTAAGAATTGAATTAATCGTATGAATAATTGAATTAATTGAAGAAAAAATTAGTTGATTTTAGATTGTTTTAGGTTTTTTTTTTGTTCGAAGGAAAAGAGAGAAAATTTGGTATAGGTAAAGGTAAGTGATGGAAAACTAATGAGAAAAAAGGGTACAATTGAGAAAAAGTCGGGTACAGTTGATCAATTACGTATTTCGATTGTATGAGTCGTGGTTAAGCTAGAAATTATAAGTAATTAAGGGGAACAAAATTTTTCAAGAGGACGAACTATTACTCCCTTCGACCTAGTGATTTGTTTACAGTTTGACTTTTTTGTAAGAGAAATTTAAGAAAAGTGTAAACAAATGACTAAGTTCGAGGGAATAATAAAGTTCATTAAAATAACACCGATTAAATTTTATAAATTTTAACATGTTTTTCCACTTTTTCATGATTCCGGATAGCTTGATCCCCCTCGCTACACCCTTACATTAACATTGCAAAAGGAGTAATTCTATGATGAGGCCGTCTCATACTTATGAGACACCATCAATACTTCACTATAATTATACTACACTTCACCCACACATAACAACATTATACATTCTATTTTAGTTTTTGTCATTATTATCAATTAGATACAACATTATTTAATGCTGCGACATTCAATAGCAAAGTAGCAAAAATGTACATAAATTAATTTTTTTTTTTATTATATTTTATCGTAACCGGTAAAAATTTGTTTCTGATGTACATTTTTTTTTTTAATAAAATATCGTTACGTTTCACGTACAATAGAGTTACATTTGAAGCAAGGTACAATTACTTTTCAAGTTAAGTAAATAGGTTACGTTTGAAAAATAATATAATTACTTTTGAGTTGTCTCATACTATGAGACGGATACACCATAGAATTGTATTGCAAGAGAGGTTGTCTTGCTTTATGAACAATAACCACATATTATACGGAGTATTATTTACTTAGTATTAAATAATTAGGGTTTACTTAGGTTCTGTTCTTTTCAACTTTTTAGAACTGGACTTATAGGAGTTGAAGTGTGTAAATTAAAGTTTAGTGGGGTTTGTAGGAGTTAAACTTATAAGAATTGAGCTGAATTATAAAAGGTGAAAATAAACGGAAAAGAACAACCCAAAACAACTTAAGTGACCCTATAATTTATGTCCACGTGTCATCATAATTAGACATAAGACCATGATCTATTTTAATTTCCAACTACAAGTGTCATTCAAGCTAAGAATTACTCCCTCCATTCAACTTCATTTTGTGCATTTGCTTTTTCACATTTGCCGAGACGCGTTTTGCAACGACAATATCTTTAGTTACACATTTTCAAAATTTATGAAATTTGATATTAATATTGCATTTTGAGAGACGAACAAAACAAGATCACTCATGACTATATTTTCGCTTATATATTACACGGAATTTCAAAGATTCTCGATGCTCATGAATAGTGTCAAAAAGGGAAGTGCACAAGATGGAGTTGAATGGAGGGAGTAATTAAGAAGATCCAACAAAAAATTAAAAGGGTGCAAAAGCAACTTTACAACGATATGATATACTCCCTTGAAGAGTTGTAATAGTATGAAATATATACTTCCTCCATTCCATTTGATTCTATACATATTCCTTTTTCGGAAATTCCAATCAATTTTATACATTTCTATTTTATTCTCTACTTTATTAAACTAAAAGACCAATATACCCTTCATTAATACCCACTCAACCCACTTGCAAACAATAAAGTAGGGGTATTTAAGTAATTCCATTATCTACCCCACTTGATTTTCTTCTACCTTAATTACCGTGTTTTGGTCAAACGTATAGAATCAAACGGAATGGAGGAAGTATTACCTCACTTAATTGTCACCTTCATCATATCCATCTACTTGTTGATGAGGTGTTTAATATTTGTTGGAGGTCAAAGTTTTTATTTGATTAGTTTTTTATATTTTTATTTTGATTAAGTTTAAAATCATATGACAATAAAGTAATTGACACTCTATATAATATGGGTGTTGATGAGCTTTAAATTTATACCGCAAGCGTACGGGTGTCGCAGCAAACGGGTCGATCACAAGGAGGTCGATAAACTAGTCACTAGTTAGTCTCGAATTATGAGTTATTTACGCGAATCGAGAATTGTGGTGTTTAAACTACTAAACTAGGCTAAACTAAACTAAAAAGCTACTAAATATTAGGGTGTCGGTATCATAACCAATACGAATTAATCAACGCAATGACTCCTTAACGACTTGTTTAATTGACTACTCAGGTGAGACTAATGTTCTAACTCGACTCATAGAATCAAAGCAAATACTTAATATTCTCTCTCGAGATATAAAAAGCTCTACCTAAAGATGTTATAAGTCCTATTCTCATGGCTCAAACAACACGATAGATGCATTGAGACACAACATTACAATGTCCCGACTCTAACTTTCACCTATTCTCATGGGAAAGGTCAAATCTTAATTAGGGTTCTCTAAATACAAGCCCTACTGTCGTAGTAACTTATATTGAGTAAAATTAGTAAAATTAATTATGATAAACACTAAGACTCATAAGGATCAAGACTCGACTCTCGTACGTAATCTCAACCAAGAACCAATAATGTCAAATCACAACAATAAAACTAATCAATTAAGCACAACCCTAATTAAACCTAAGCAAAGCAATTCAACAATTCAGAGTCATCATGTTAATTAATTCATACTACGGTTCAACCAAACCCTAATACAAGACTACTCAGAAATTAAACTACTAATAATAAGAACAATACAGTAAACAAACATGATCAAAATTAAATAAAGAGAAAGGAAGAGAAAACTTAGTCTTGATTAGAAGTCATAACTTGAACAAAGGTTGAAGATGAGAGAAAATTACGGTAAAAACTACTCCTAAAACTACCCTACTCCTAAAACTACTCTAATCTAATCTACGTTCTACGTTCTACGTTCTACCACTACTCCTACGTTATTGTTGTTGTTGTGTTTTTTTTCTCAGAAAAACAAGATTAAAAACTAATTAATTCCTAATTACTGCCCCAATGATTAACTGCCTCCCATAGTCCCATTCACTCAACTTCCTTAGTCTCCTTTTTGGGCCCTCCATTTCGGTCCATTTTTTGGCTCTTCTATTTGATAAAGCCTCCATCTAACTCAGCTTGACATAAATAAATGGGCCTGTTTGCATTTTGTTCTCCTTGTTTCATTTGGATCGTGATCCGATCAATCTCGTTTCATATTTTCAGCGTAAATATCTCCTTCCTGCAAGTAATTACATAAAATCGCAATAAAGTGCTCTAGGAAAGAATATAATATAAAATAGGCTAAAAATGACGAGAATATATATTAAATCACGGGAGAGAAGGTACAAAAAGGATGTTAAATTACGAGTACAACAAACTCCCCCATGCTAGACATTTGCTCGTCCTCGAGCGAAAAAGGATCGGAGAAAATCAAAGTGACACAAACTTTTCACGTTAGTATGTCGAAGTTGACGACCTATACACATAAACTTGCAAGCCTTAGTCTATTTCACCAAAAATAGAGCACAAGTCTCAACCATTCACACCAACGTCATACAACTCATTTCTCACGCTTTCGCAAAAATTAAACTTACGATATTTTCAATTCAAGCAAGGCCAACCAAACATCCACTTTCCGTTCCACCAAACTTTCCACATTCCTTTTTTTTTCTCTTTTTTTTTTCTTTTTGCTTTTTTTTTTTCATTCATTTTTTTTTGAAAATGTGAAGCATCCCTCGTATGTTATACCGTTTAGCTTGACATTTAATCGTTAAAGATCGAGCTCGGGTACACATATTTCCTTAAGGGTTACATCATTGCTCATACTCTCGGTCACAACCAAATTCATGGTCATTGTGGTTACTCAAACCAATGAGTCCCCTCCGAAAGCATCGAAGCATTGCTCCAACATTATTAATATCCATCCATTCATACCACAAACCAACATTCCAAACATACCACAACCCATTGCCTTACTTGAATGTCAATATCGGAAGCAAACAAACAAAAAGCGATAAGAATTAAGCAAATACAAGTGGGATAGTGTTTGAGACTCGCAATCTATTTATAGGAAACAAACGTATAGTGCAAGCTAAGACGATAGATTTTCAACTCGGAGATACTAAAGATCAAAGTTAGCACACTAATCAATTCTCGAAACATGAAAGCAAATCTCCAAAGCATGAAAGCACAACAAATTTAATTTTTTGGAATACCCTCCCCCATGCTTAAATCATGCATTGTCCTCAATGTATGCAATTAAAAATGTAAGAACAGAGGACACGTAAATAATGGAGAAGGAAACGAGCTCACCAAAGGAATAGGCGGAGAAGCATAGGCATGACAATACTGCTCGGAAACCAATCTGGCAGAATGATACTCGCTCGGACAGCTATAGAAGAACCCAATATGACCCCATAACCGAGAACCAGATGGTGCTCCGAAAATTGCAGCAATAAATCAACTCGATAGCAGCCGTAATTGGAGTCAAATACGCAGCAGATTTACCCATACCACCCAGGACTCGACAGAGCAAAAATTAAGTAGATTTTCATCCGCAATGCCCAATTATCGACAAACCGATAAGATTTTGACATCCGCAACTCGACAGTAATGATCAGTATGATCAGTTCCAGCCCAAAAGCGCAGCCAACATCACCCAATCGAATCATACTCGCCATAGCAGAAATCAGTAATTGAAAACACCATAATCGAAAAATTTCAACCAATTTACCCCAGAAACAATCTCCGTTTTGCGCAAATTATCTCCAATCTCGAATCTAACTCGGTGGATGACATGAATTTAAGCCCAAAATAGAACCTCCAAAACCCTAATTGCATTGAAAGAGAAGGGGAGAAGAAGTTATTTCTGACCGGAGAGGGCTGCGTATTGGCCGGCGGTGGTTGGGGCGCGTTTGCGGTGGTCGGAGACGGTGGATGGCCGGCGGCAGCAATGGAGATCAATGGAGAAAAGGGGAGTATGCGCGGTGGAGACAGAACGCAGCGCCGGCGGTTGTGGTTGACCACGGTGATGCTGTGGTGGCGGTGGTGTTAATTCGGTGGCGGGAGAAGTTATAAGCATGGGGGAGGTTGAAGAAGAAGAAGAAGAAGAAGAAGGAAGTGTTTTTGGTGGTTGTTGATTTTGTGTTTCCAGTTTCACGTGTTTTGGTTTTTTTGATTTTTTTGGTTTTTTTTTTAAAAAAAAAAATAAGGGAAGGACTATAGTTGTAGTGCAAACTACAACCTTGGTTGTAGATGGGGCTGTAATTTTTTCTAAAATTTTCTTCTCTACTACACTTGTAGCATGAACTACAACCTCACTTGTGGTTGGGGCTGATCTTGAAGCACTATTTTTTTCTTTACTCTATAATTGTAGTAGAAATTACAACCTCCACACCAATTTCTTTCTTCGTTGCATCCCCTTTTTTTACCTACAAAAGCACACTAAACAAACAAACTCCATACAAACATATATACAAAAATACAAAATTATAAAATCCTAAAACTAAAACTAAAACTAAAAATGTTTTTATTCCAATTTAAGATAAACTACAAAATATAAAATACGAAGATAAATTGGGTTGCCTCCCAATAAGCGCTTGTTTTAAGTCATTAGCTCGACTCCTTGAAAAATCTTCTTCCGGATTTCTCAAGTTAGGAAAACCTGCAAAACTCAAGATCGGAAGCATTCAAGGCTCTTAAGAGCCGATCAAATAGCTTAGCACAAAATTCAGAAAAGTGACAATAAAAGAAGCTAGTAATCAAACAAGACAACACACGAACAATAGAGTAACAAACATGTATGAAAGGTTTCTCCGGGACTCTATGTTCAAAAATCACTTCCTTGTCACTATTGTGCTCTAGACTAGAGGGCAATTGTATAATAAGTAATGGAGCAGGTGAAGAAGATATGGGATATTCTATACGGGCTAACACAAGTGTCTCCGATAAAGGTTCATCTACACTAGGGTAGGTCTCAACATGTACATCGATCTCCTCTACCCGACTATCTTCACATATTACACCTTTTTCTTCCTCATCGCCTTGAACCTTTAAAGAACCATCTTCCTTAACCTCGTCACTAGTCATGCAAAAATCGTCTACCCTAACATCATTAACAACCTCAAAATGCGGGGGTAACCAATTAGTTTGCTCAAGAGAAGTCACCTCGTCGGAGTTTTCTACACAATCATCATCGTCAAAGAAATTTTCATTCTCACACAAAGTTGTATTAGACTCACGACATTGACTTACTAGAGAAAGATAGGCATCAAGATTAAGAGCGGTTCTACAAACTTCCTCAAAGTCTACTATTTCTTCCGAATCACCAACATTAGCTAAAGGAAAATGCCTAGAGCTCTCAAGTGGTAAACTTACCTCAGCTTGAACCTCAGCTTGCATGCTGGCAAGAAGTTCATTTTGTCGCTCCAGCTTCTCTAGCATGACATCCATATTGGACTTAGGAGGAGAAAATTCAAAATGTTCAATGTTCGAATTCACAAAAGGTTCATTTAGTTGGAAACAATTAGATTGAACACTCTCTATCGGAATCATATTACACTCCATAGAATTCCCAAAGTCACAAGAAGAAGATTGCATAGACACTTCTAAAGATTGAGAGGCCTTAAACCTATAGAATGCCCATAACTCATCAATACACATGAACGTAAGTCTCCCATTACTCATATAATCGGCTAAAGCTCTAGTTTCACAATTCATGCCCTCCATGACAACATAGCCTAATTCCCAATTTGAGTAATAATAACCACAAGAACCACAATAAGCAATATAATCATCAAACCTGGAAAGGTACTCATGAAATGGTTCATTGTCATACTGGGGGAAATCGAAAATGGCCATGTTAAATAAGAAAAAACAGAAAAATAAAATGCGTAATCTAACAAATCCAACACTAAACTAATGCTAATCCGTTGACCTCCCCGGCAACGGCGCCAAAAGCTTGATGAGCTTTAAATTTATACCGCAAGCGTACGGGTGTCGCAGCAAACGGGTCGATCACAAGGAGGTCGATAAACTAGTCACTAGTTAGTCTCGAATTATGAGTTATTTACGCGAATCGAGAATTGTGGTGTTTAAACTACTAAACTAGGCTAAACTAAACTAAAAAGCTACTAAATATTAGGGTGTCGGTATCATAACCAATACGAATTAATCAACGCAATGACTCCTTAACGACTTGTTTAATTGACTACTCAGGTGAGACTAATGTTCTAACTCGACTCATAGAATCAAAGCAAATACTTAATATTCTCTCTCGAGATATAAAAAGCCTACCTAGCATGTTATAAGTCCTATTCTCATGGCTCAAACAACACGATAGATGCATTAAGACACAACATTACAATGTCCCGACTCTAACTTTCACCTATTCTCATGGGAAAGGTCAAATCTTAATTAGGGTTCTCTAAATACAAGCCCTACTGTCGTGGTAACTCATATTGAGTAAAATTAGCAATATTAATTATGACCAACACTAAGACTCACAAGGATCAAGACTCGACTCTCGTACGTAATCTCAACCAAGAATCAATAACATCAAATCACAACAATAAAACTAATCAATTAAGCACAACCCTAATTAAACCTAAGCAAAGCAATTCAACAACTCGGAGTCATCATGTTAATTAATTCATATTACGGTTCAACCAAACCCTAATACAAGACTACTCAGAAATTAAACTACTAATAATAAGAACAATACAGTAAACAAACATGATCAAAATTAAATAAAGAGAAAGGAAGAGAAAACTTAGTCTTGATTAGAAGTCATAACTTGAACAAAGGTTGAAGATGAGAGAAAATTACGGTAAAAACTACTCCTAAAACTACCCTACTCCTAAAACTACTCTAATCTAATCTACGTTCTACGTTCTACGTTCTACCACTACTCCTACGTTATTGTTGTTGTTGTGTTTTTTTTCTCAGAAAAACAAGATTAAAAACTAATTAATTCCTAATTACTGCCCCAATGATTAACTGCCTCCCATAGTCCCATTCACTCAACTTCCTTAGTCTCCTTTTTGGGCCCTCCATTTCGGTCCATTTTTTGGCTCTTCTATTTGATAAAGCCTCCATCTAACTCAGCTTGACATAAATAAATGGGCCTGTTTGCATTTTGTTCTCCTTGTTTCATTTGGATCGTGATCCGATCAATCTCGTTTCATATTTTCAGCGTAAATATCTCCTTCCTGCAAGTAATTACATAAAATCGCAATAAAGTGCTCTAGGAAAGAATATAATATAAAATAGGCTAAAAATGACGAGAATATATATTAAATCACGGGAGAGAAGGTACAAAAAGGATGTTAAATTACGAGTACAACAGGTGTTCTAAATTACTTAGGTGCGGAGTGATCGATAAATAATGACCTGAGTTTCAAATAGATACGGAGTATAAAATACTCTCTGTACATCTTAGTTGATAGAATTAATTAAATCATGACTTAATCTTTAGAACGTGACTTTTAGGTTTCACAAATTGCATTTGATAACACTACTTGTTGATGTACTCTGTATTACTCTCTCCGTTCCAGTAATTTGTTTACGGTTTGACTTTTTGTGAGGGAGATTTGAGAGAAGTGTAAACAAATGACTGAGATAGAGAGAGTACTTAGTATCAGTCATTAATATCATTCGATAGATCAAGTGTTGCCTTAGGTTCATGACCGTGTGGAGTTGTGTAGATCAGATGTACAATCAACATGCATTATAGATTCGACATTGCAGATATGTTCATCATGATTCACGATCATACTAAGTTAGCTAGTTGTTAAGACCATATTCACAAAAATAAATCAACGTACTATAAAATAAAACATCTATGAGTAATATGTACTACTAGCTATAATATTTAAAATTCATATTCCTTGCTATTCTATTATGGATGAATGCAAGAAATTAATTAATAAGTTAATCAATACATAAATACAATTGACTTACAACACCCATATTTTTTGAACGTTGACCTAGTAATGAAAGTCACGAGTGTGATAATGGTCGACATAGTTCATATACTACGTACCACTTTGTTTAGGTCGTGCATTTTGCATGCAATGTTATGAGCTGTTGTTTTGGTGTAACTCACAAGTTTATTTATTAAGTCACCTTACACTTTTTTCTCCTAATAAATACCTTAACTCTCTAAATTTCAAATTCATATCATATTTATTTGTATATGCGATTTTCGAAATTCACAATAATTATAATAATTATATTATGGCAATTATTCCATTATTCATTCTAATAATAATAATACTATCACCCTCCTCTTCATCGATACTGGGTTATGTGACTGCGTCTAGCAGACCATTATCAGATGAATTCAAGGTGCCGATATCGACCGATAACGTCCATAGTATTTTCACCGGTAAAGTGTTGGAAGATTGTTTACCAAAGGGTAAATTCCGACGTAATTCAGCACCAAGCCGTTATATTAATGAAAATACAACAAGTGCTACATTGTGTTCAAGTGCTAGGGAAGTTGTAGCACCATCTATACCTTAAACTTCACTATTTTTGGATGCACTTCATATTATTATTTATTAATTTGTACTCCGTACTTTGTAGGTCATAGATTATATTTATCATCAAATGTATTTAATCAAGTTACTCAAAATTAGAGTAACAAATATATACACAAGTTATTTCAGAGTTTTATCTTTTATGATGACCTTATTATTATTGAGAAATTTTTTTTCTGATCTATAGTTTGATAAAGTTTATTATTGAAATAACTTTCAGTGTGAAATAACTAATGTGTAAAACTGAATAAAAAATGATTAATTGCCAAGAATAATCCGAACTGGTCCTTTTATTCCATAAATAATCCGAACTCGAATTAATCCACGAATAATTCCAACTATTGAAGTAACATTCCAATAATGTACTTTAACCAATTTTAACATGCTTTAATCAATAAAAAAAAGAAGTCAAAACGGTTTGAATTTCACTTAAAATAAGAGTGAGGCAAAGTTCGAGTTGATTTCACTGTTTTTTTAACGTGTTAGAGTCGATTGAAATTGGCCAAAGTACATTATTGGAATGTTACTTCAATAGTTGGGATTATTCGTGGATTAATTTGAGTTCGGATTATTTATGCAATAACTGGACTAGTTCAGATTATTCTTGCCAATTAATTCAATAAAAAAAGAATACAGAAAAATCAAAATGTAAATGATCAAATAAGAGTACAAACGATGAAGAAATAAAAATGAGTTTAAAAAATAAGTTTAAATATATCTCCTTACAAAATAAAACAAATGTTAAAAATTCAATGGAACAGATAAAAAATGTAAAAAAACTTAATTCTTTATTTTTTAACACACACAAGTGAAGGCGTGAACCTATTGATTATTTTTTTAGAACGACCCGTCAAATTTAGGCGAGCACACGATAAATACAAAAACGACACAAGTATATATTTATTTGTACTCCGTACGATATTCTGTATTTTATTGATGTTATATTAATACGCACCCATTGACACAGCCTGTACACCTAACGATTGAAAGGAACTTCACAAATAATCTTCAGTTTCACAGCCTCTTCTTTATATTTAAGTCAAATGAGAACAATATAAACGACAAATCATGGCGGAAACAAACGAAAATGAATCCGAAACAAAGTCCATGATTAACATTCCCGATGAATTAATCGTCGCAAATATCCTACCTAGAATGCCCGTAAAATCTCTTCTACGCTTCAAATCTGTATCCAAAAGTTGGAACAATGTTATCTCGAGCTCTGAATTCACCAAAATTCGTCTCGAGTTTGGCTATTCGTCCCCTCAATTTCTAATACCAAGTTATCAGCAAGGGGACGACTGTCGAATCATATCGTTATCTTACTCTGAATGTCGCAACACCCTAGAAAAGCCCGTCGAATTGCAAAGTCAACACCACATTGATAATGGATATCAAACTACATGGACAATTGTAGATTCTTGTCGCGGTTTGGTGTGTTTGAATCTCGACAACGAGGGCAGTTTTGGAATTTGGAACCCGAAAACCGACCAGTATCAGCAGATCTCACAGTGTCAAGAATCACCTGATAACAATTATCGCGACAGTGATATGATCTTTCAAGCTGCGGGTTTCGGGTATACATCGTCCACCGACGACTACAAGATATTCGGTATGTACTCCAAACCGTTTTTTCCTGAGAAATCGTTGTACTATCTTTTTTCGTTTAAAAGCGGTAGGTGGAAGTTAATAAAGGTCTCGCCAGAGACCAACTTCGCTCAAACTGTGGATTCATACACGGGTGTTTGTGTCGAGGAACGATTGTATTGGCCCCGCAATGATATACAGTCCGGTACAATTGTCGGCCTTTTCTGCCTCGACTTAGCTACGGAAGAAATGACAGAACTCGCGGTGTCTGATGAATTTGTTGAATGCGAGTACGACAGGGTGACGCATATATTTGCTGTCGACGGAAAGTTATCAATCAATTGCTGCAATTATAGTTATTATACAGACAAAGTTAACCATGTTTGGATTTTAAAAGAAGAAAATGACTCGAAATCGTGGATTAAATTATTTTCATTTGATAAAACAGACATTTTTGTTCTAGGGTTCACTACGACAGGTCGATATTTAGCGCTTCATCAAAATCAATTCAAACTCATCGACCCTAAAAACGAAGGCTCTTATCATTCTCGAGCGGGTATTGATTATAATTACGGTCTGGTTACCGACAGGGCGTGGCATTATGTCCCGAGCACATCCACTTTTCGAATTAACGAATCTTACCCTGCTCTCAATAAAGATGGAGGTAATGAATGACTCAAGTATGTGAAATTATCGCGATTTTTATAAAATTATTTGCTTCGGTTAATAAATGTAACGTACGTAGTACGTATTACTTTGTATCGTCATTATTCAAGTTAAATCGCGTTTAGTATATCATGTCATATGAGTATATTACAATGAATAATGATATACATTTGTAATGCATTATACACTGTACATAATTTGTTGAATTCGTGATTTTCACTACTATTTCTTAGTAAAATTTGTGTCATATAGTATCGATACTGGGATTTGTGACCGTGACTAGACCACTGCCGTCATATGAATTCAAGGTGCCGGTATTGACCGACAACGTCCATCAGAGTTTTTTTCACGGGTAAAGTGTTGCCAAAGGGTAAATTCCGACGTAAATCGATCGACACCAAGCCGTTATATTGATGAATGAAGATACTTCGATTGCTACATTGCGTTCTAGTGCTAGGGAAATTGTAGCACCACCTATACGTTAACTCAATTCATTATTTTCATATACCCTTTATATTATGACCGTGTGAAATTTATATTTATCAGTATGAAAGAACCGATAATAGTGTGAATAATTTGGGGGGTAAAAAAAACATACTGAAGAACCGACATCCTGTAAAATGGAATTTAAAAATTGGATGAAAAAAAAAAAAAAAAAAAGGTCAATGAGTAGCACATATATTGATATTTGTATGAGGGAAATGATGATTTGAATAATTAATTTTCGATCATCCAGAGTAAAATGTGAAAGTCTATCGTGTAGAGTTTATAAGAAACTCCAGAGGATCCACAGTGGTAAACAACCGGTCTTATTTTGTTTGGTAGAATCTTAGCATATAAATACAACTACTTGACTCGCAAGTCTATCTATTTTGCATTATTAAAACACGACTTGTGATTATACATTGAACATTACCTGTTTAACAACGGTCATTCAAATTTTGACTAGTACACAATAAATATTAAAAATATATACATTCATATATACATGTACCTCCCCTATATTATATGAGAATAAATTAGTTTTTCGAGTTAGATGGTTTTGCGATAACATTATCGTTTGACGATATCACATGAGATTTACAGTTATACCGCCTTCCCTATATTTTATTTTGTTAGATTAATACGTGTTCATTGACTTAGCCTGCAAACCTCACGTTTGAAAGCAACTTTACAAATAATATTCTTCGGTTTTACGAGCCACTTCTTCTTATTTAAGTCGAATGAGAACAATATAAACAACGAATTATGGCAGAAACAAACGAAAATAAATCCGAAACAAAGTCGATGATTAATATCCCCAATGAATTAATCATGGCAAACATTCTACCTAGAATGCCCGTAAAATCTCTTCTACGCTTCAAATCTGTATCCAAAAATTGGAATAATGTTATCTCGAGCTCTGAATTCATCAAAACTCGTCTCGAGTTTGGCTATTCGTCCCCTCAATTTCTGTTACCGTGTAACAAAGACGACAAATGTCAAATAATCTCCTTAGCTTACTCTGAATGTCGCAACACGTTAGAAAATTCAGTCGATCTCCAAAGTCAACACATTGATGGCAATCGTACAATTGTCGATTCTTGTAATGGTTTGGTGTGTTTGAACCTCGACAACGAGGGCACCTTCGGAGTATGGAACCCGACCACTGACCAGTATCAGCAGGTCCCACAATGTCAAGAATCGCCTGATAACAATTATCGTGACAGTGATATGGTATTGCAAGCTGAGGGGTTCGGTTATACATCGTCCACAGACGACTACAAGATCTTCTGCGCGTACTCTAAACCTTATTATCCCGAGAGATCGTTGTACTATCTATTTTCGTTCAGAAGCGGTAGATGGAAGTTAATAAAGGTTTCGCCAGAAACGTACTACGCTCCAACTGTGGATTCGTACACGGGTGTTTGCGTGAATGAGCGACTGTATTGGCCTCGCCGTGATTTTGATCAGTTCGGTACAATTGTCGGCCTCTTCTGCCTCGACCTAACTACGGAAGAAATGACAGAACTCGAGGTGTCTGATGAATTTGCTGCGCGTGAGTACAACAGGGTGACGCATATTTTTGCTGTCGACGGAAAGTTATCAATCAATTGCTCCAATTATGCAGACGAAGTTAACCATGTTTGGATTTTAAAGGAGGAAAATGAATCGAAATCGTGGATCAAAATATTTTCATTTGATAGAACAGACAGGTTGGTTCTAGGGTTCACTACGACAGGTCGATATTTAGCACTTCATCAAAATCAATTCAAACTCGTCGACCCCCAAAACGAAGGCTCTCGTAGCTCTCAAGAGGGTATTGACGGTAGTTACAGTTATCTAATTACGGACAGGGCGTGGCATTATGTCCCAAGTACGTCCACTTTTCGAATCAACGAATATAACCATGTCGTCAATCAAATTGGAGCACAAGCTGACTAAAGCTTGTGAAATTATCGCGCATTAGAAAATTATTTACTTCGGTTGATAAATGTTTCTCTGTACTTCGTATTACTATGTATCGTTATTATTCAAGTTCGAGTTTAGTATCATGACATATATCGTACAATGATGTATGAATACGTATGTAATGCATTATACTTTATATAAGATGGGTAAGTTGATTTGAGTAAGGCCATGTTTGGGAAAATTAGCTGAAAAGGTAGTTGAAAGCTGAAACGCTAACTGAAAGTTGAAAAGCTAGCTGAAATTGTAAAACCACACGTCTAATAGTACATACGCTTGTGGCTCGTCATTTCTATTTAAAAATTTGTAAGACGATCTGATATGTTACTGTAATACGGAGTATAACTAGAACAAACAATTTGAAGCTAAAATTATACTCATTATTATCCAATTTATTTACTTATACTCGTTAAATTAGATTTAAAGTAAATGTAACCAATTATTAAGTTGGGACGATAATAATGATAATATTGTTAGACCGTCACCTGTTACATGAATATATTTCCTAATAATTTGACTTCGTATAAGAGTAATAAAAAATTATGTTTTTTTTTTTTTTTTTTTTTTTTTTTTTTTTTCAGTCTTCTTTTTTTTAACCACAAAATACGAGTCTTTAATTAATCTACATATTGCACGATTGAAGAGGCTTGAGAAAACGTTAGTGCTCCTACACGGCTACACGAAGGAAATTAAATAATTTAAAATTTCAATCACGGCTCCAAATTTATTTAGTTTAGACAGTTTTAGTTATGTGTGATTTTATATAATTTTTCTTTATGAGTACAATATTAATATCTAATTTTTACTTTTTTTTTTCTCGTGTCAAATTATAGATATTATTGTTTCGACATTCGTCTCGACAAATATGAAAAAGTGAAATGTTCAAAATGGAGTTGAATGAAGGGACTAATATACAAGCCAATACATTCTTAATCAACAACAAAATCCGTTGTAGTCTAGTTGGTTAGGATACTCGGCTCTCACCCGAGAGACCCGGGTTCAAGTCCCGGCAACGGAAATTTTTTAATTAATTTTTTTTTTTGTTGTTGTTTGCATTTCTAAAAACCCTAATTAATCAATTAATTACTCCTACATAAAAAATTTAGTCATTTCATCATAATAACTTCCTACATAAAGCTAAATTTAATCGCTAAATTCATTTTCTCCGAAACATCGGCGTCAATTTTGCTGCAATTTGAAGGTATTAATCGATTTTTTTTATTATTTGCGGAGTTAATTTGTGTGATGATTATCATAGTTTTTTTGTATGATTGATGAAGTTTTTGTTAGGGGTTTTGTAATTTAGTAATTTTGAATCATCGAAAGTGTTGAAATTTGGATTTTTGCTTTGGGTTTTCTGAGAAATTTGATTATTTTGCGCTGTTTTTGTGGATTTTTGTTCATGTGATTATAAATTTGGATGTATGAATCTTTGATTTTGTGTTTTTTGGGGGAAATTCTGCTGAAATTTTACTATCAATCTAGTGTCGGATTCGACACGGTATCGACTAATTTTTATGAAAAATCCCTGAGCTTTTGGTTGGCGTTTTCGCATCAAGCAATTTGAATGTCGAGCACACGAGACGCTGTCAAAATGAATTGTCGAAGTGACATAAGTCTAGCCGTTGTTAGGGTTCTTGCCGATTTTGGAATAGTAGCCCTCAGTTACAATTCTTTTGATGCGTCGTAGCATTAATTTTCGTACAACTTGATCGTTTGGTTCAACCTTTCTCGTCTATCAAATTAGTCCGCACCTTGTGACCAGGAGTAATAGAGACACGCGAGAGTTTTTAGTCTTCAATTGTATCTCGGTTTTGTCATTGTAGTCGTCGATTCTTTTAGTCTATTCATGAATGTGCTTAAGGACGTAATTTTATTGAACTGAATGGAACTTAATTTTGCTGTAAATTTGTGAAGAAGTGTCTGAATGAAACTTAAATTGACCTGAAAGTTTAAGTTTTGTTTCGATGTATTTTCTCGAATAATTTGAAGATGAGTAGTCTGCAGGTTTGATAGTTTGAAATTGCTGTCATTTTGTAGTTTTAGTTATGGAGCTATTCGACGAAGACATGATGGAAGTTTCGGTTCCTTCAACGGTTTTAGAATCTTTTCGGAATATTAATTTGAACGCGTCCAAACCTAACTGGCATTCTATTAAAGAAGCTTTTCTTAAGACTGTCAGTTCCGAAACAGGACCATTTAGTTCATTTGCCGATCACGACCCTCCGACGTTTGTCAGACGACTCTATCACGACAACCATCTGGCAGAAGAGGTCAACCTAGAAACAGAGAAAATACGCCAACACATTGAGAATGACTTCCGCCGAAGTTGTCGAGGGGACATTGTGACAGTCGAAAAATTTATCAGACAACTCCATCTCGACAAGCATCTCACGGAGGAGGTTGATCTAGAAATAGAGAAAACACGCAAACGTATTGAGGATGACTTCTACCAACGTTATGCAGGTGACGTTGTCACAGTCGACAGCAACGACACTGCCATGGACCTAGGTTCTTCATCAGACGACATATTTAGAGTTTGGGATCTGGGGATTCCTGACATGAAAGACGAGTTCACGACCGAGTTGGGATCAGCCTTTGTCCATGTTCCTCCGCTGATGATTCAGCCACGTTCCGATGATGCAACAGCGTGGAAGGAAAATCTCGTTGCTGCCGTGGCTGATCTTTCTCTGGAAGAAAATTCGAGACGTTTCATTTGTCCGAACATAGAATAGATTTCTTTTCCTTTTTAATGTGCTCTGTTGCGGTTTGGAAATCGAAGCTCTTGCTTTTACGCAAGTGGTATAGAAATCAAATTATATTCTTTCTCAAGAATACAATGGTGCCATCAATGTTCCAGGGATCGATCTTTGGGGAATACGGTTCAAGCACACGTAGAACATCCGTGCAAAAGCGAACTCCGAGGCTCTACTGCGCAGCTGCACAAGTACGCAGATGAAGACGAGTCAAAGGCCATCATGTGATTAAGGGGCCCTAAAAACAGATGTAATTTCGGTAATTTCTTGAATTATACTTGTACTACTTATGATTCTTTGATTTAAAGTAGTACTCCGTATATTGTTAAGTACATAACTCGATTTCAATCATCGACCAAGGATTACTTTTTCTATTTTTGGCTTCGGTTTGATCTTCATTGCTAACGGTGGTCGTAAAACGATCGAGAAGGTCATAAATAGTTCTTGTTTGATAGCACTTGCGTATGTGGTGAGCTTTATTCCCACAATACAGTCATTTTCATCCTTTGAACATATTCTTTGACAATATGTATCAACTCATGTCACGAGTCGAAAAGTTTATTCATTATTGCGAGCCCGTCTCTTTTAACACTTTAATACAAGGTATGACTTCGAACATCGACACTTACCGATTCATTATTTTACTCTACTTTCTGGAATACGGTGGCATGTACGATTTATTTATATATATTTTTTAAAAAAATATTCTTAAGTAAAATATACGGAGTATTATTATATGGAGTACAAATAAGTGTATTTATTAAATTTTTTTGCTAGAATGTTCACATAGAAAAATAGTTGACTATGGACCTATTCTTTCCGGCTTAATTTCAGCTCTTATAAGTTAGATTAATTTCAATTTCAATTTCATATAAGATCAATTTCTGACATTCTATTGTAAATTCTGTGAAAAAAAAATAAAAAAACAAAATTTTAGCTCTTATAAGTTCAGCTCAACTCTTTTAAGTTCAGCTTTTATAATTTCAGGTCTTATAAGCTGAAAAAAACAGGTCCTATGCCATTTTCAAGGGAGGTAGAATTTCATCAACATGGATCATAATTTTTTTTAAAATTATAAGAAGCAAACTCAAATGTGCTGTGTGCTTAGTTACAAGGAAACATCCATGAAAATCCAATTTTCAAATAATTGTTTTTCCACAAGGTTTTTCTTGGTGAAGTTGCTTCCCTAGAGAACCTATACCACTTGTTGAATAAAACACGCAAATAAATGTTCACAAATTGTAATATTCATCAATCAAGTGAAAATTTCAAATTTGTATTAGATTTAAATTTAATTTATATATACGGAGTATATTTTTATTTTCTATTTTTATTTGTACATGACAAATCACTAATTACTAAAGAATCATTATAGTATCATACGAGTCGACTGTATATATGAATAATTAAATCGACTCATATAAGTTTTTATTTGTAGTTTAATAAAGTTTTAAATCATAGAAAGTCAAAGGGACCCAAATTAAAGCCTCAAATGATCAACACACAAGAGTTCCTAATGATCACCATATAATGGAGTAATTATAAGGAATACAATTTGTAAGAAAACACACACACAAATGTTACAAATATAAAACACAACCATTAATTTCTTAGAAAGCATTTTCAACATCATGGTATGTCATGCCATTTTCAAGCTTCAAATTACAAAATTACACTTATTTTAGCCACCACTAATTGTTGTTAATCAAGAAGCTAAGATCAAGCACCACCAATGTTACCTAGGGTACCATCCCCCGAAACACGATGATCGTGTCGATTTCCATTGATCTTGTTGTCTATGTCGACACATCCCGATATCTCCTTGTGATTGCCAACTTTGACATCTTCGCTTGCCTGTGTACCCGACTCATTCGAGTTCATCCCGGTGTTGAAAACGCTTCCGGGGAATGCATTGTATGGGGTGGGATAGGCCCATGTATAGTAGGGAGGGTACCCACAATTGGATGGAGGAGTTTGTTGAGGGTATGTGTAGGGAGGGTACCCTTGAGTTTGAGGACCTTGGAATTGCATGGTGTTAAGAGAATGTTAGAACTCTTTTGTTGTTTTGTATGGTACTACTATTTTGGTATTGCTTATTTGGTTTGCCAAGTTCTTGCCCTTGTATATATAGAGAACATTCTTTTTAAAGTCTTTGTGATAAGAGCATACGATAAAGAAAGTACTCCCTTCGTTCCAATTATTTGTTTACAGTTTGACTTTTTTGTGAGGGGATTTGAGGGAAGTGTAAACAAATGACTGAGACAGAGGGAGTAGAAAAGAAAACTACTTTAAACAATCTGTCAGGAGAATTGAGATATAAATTATTGTTCTTATCGGTTCTAGAAGAACATTTAAGTAGTACACCGTGCAGAAAAAGGGCTGTGTAACTTATGTATAATACAGAAAAGAGCTGATCAGTTAAATTAGCTGATGTTTGTATAATAGAAGACGGAAAGGAGGTACCGGATTCAAAGCAAAGACAATACAATAATATAGATTACAACTTGAGCTATGAGTAGTTGCTATACATATATATTCCAACATTATCTTGATCACTTTGTTCCTAAGCTAGGAAAAAAAAGAAGTGATGGGATGGAATTTTAAGTATGATTGGACATAGATAAAGACTTCCATCTTCATTACATCCATTAAAATTTACTTGAAAAATAGATTTCTTACATGAGATCATCAACTATTTCATGTTCATCCCTTAAACCTAGTTTTCGACTCGATAAGCACTACAATAATTATCATTCACATCCAATGAAATTGGAATTTATTCTAAGAAAATAAGTCAAAAACATTCCATATTATTGCTTTTTTTCTCTTTATTTAGCATATTATAATGTGTGAAAATTGTGGAATTATAGGAATTTTGGCATATTTGCTTTGTTGATAGCAATGCATTGTTGCAATGCAATCACATGTTTGATGCTTCTAAGTATCATCATTTTGATTGATTGGTTGGCCTCTCAATTTTTTTCTAGTGTGTACCATCGACAATTGAAATAATCACTGCTGTTGACGGTATCTTGATTTTTGACAAGGAAACTCGCTTTTGTAAGTCGACCAAATCTTTAAAAATGCAAATTACGATAGTTTTGTCCTAGCTTAGTGCTTTTGTAAGTCGATAAATCATTAGTACTCAATAATCCGTCCAAATTGAATAGTTTCTTTTATTTTTAGAAATTCATCTTAAATTATTAAGAATGAATTTTATAAATACCCGACAAAAATACAATTAAACTAAAAGTATATAAATAGAAAACATGACAATCAAATTTGAAGAGTACATGTTAATATGAACTTAACCACATAGTGATTAGATATTCGTTTTTCAAAAAGAGACGTGAAATGTTTGCTTCTACATAATACATTGATACGACTATCTGCTAGTTGAATTATACCGTGCATTTACGTGTGACGTAATTTCTATCGACATTCTACAATAACCATAGACAGAACGGCCGATTAAAATAAACTATGATCATTTAATCTGAAAAGTAATAAATTCAAAAATGTTGTAAAGTACAATAATAACAGAGTTTAATCCGGGTCATCCAAACAAACAAAAAAATTTGTATCAATTAAAATTTAGAACCTTTTATATATCGTTTTTTATTACATAAATTAATTAATGTGAAATCATCTCATTCATTGAAAATTACAATACGAGGGACTCCTCGGTAGGCTTCTCATCGACGAACATTAGCAAACTCGATGCCGCCGACTTGCTGCCAGTCACCCTCATTAGTGTTACCGCCGGCTTTGAACACAAATCTACCGTTTCGAGGTAAATTGATGGGCGAAACACCGGCATTAGACGTATTTCCAACGACAATTTTGCCTATCTTTTGGTGCCCTTTTTTATTCACATTGTTCCCTGCATTGAATTCCCATGACGCTTCCGCCTCTACCTTTGCTGCACATTCACACAGTATTAGTAATTAGCCTCCTACAAAATCGTCCGACGTCATATAAATTTTTTACAGTAACCCAAATACACGTTAATCAGTTACAAAATAGGTAAACAAAGTCAAATTTTGACGTGCTAATTAACTGAGACAGAGGGAGTACTTTACTTTTATTTTATTTTACTCCGCTGAAAAATATAACAGAAAAGTTCATTGCAAGCATTTACATATTGTAAAGTACCTTGCTGAGCAGCATACAGGTAGGCGATCGGTGCATCGACAACAGATGACTGAACGCCGTCACCAGCGGTCAAAGGTGGCGGAAAAACCGAAGCGTTATCAGTTTGGTAAGGGTTTGGATGGTGAACAACAGAGTCAGGAAGACCCTTTGGTTTGAAGAAATTTTTGAAGGGATTTTTCATACTCTAAATATTGAATACACTTTCCTATAATTAATTGAATTTAATTTGAATGTGTTAATAATATGCTTATAATAAAGTTGTAGTGCACAGCAAAGGAAAGTTACAAGAACATTACTCAACAGTAGTCCCCATTTTTAGTCGAGGAATTTCTCGTCAAGACACTTATTTGACCGTATTCACGTAAAAAATTTAACTGTGAATCGGTTGATACTCGATACTATATCACGTTCAACGTACTAATGTTAGCGTTTATAACACGAAGAGACTACCTAAGTGAAAGCCGAAATAGTATGCAAATTACTTGAGGCTTCATCGAGACAATAAAATAACATCCGTTGATACTCCTATTTGTTAAGACTGTCCTCGCCACCTATTAGTCAGATATTATTCGCTTTATGTCAAACCTACAATACTTTTACGCCTCACCGACCAACATTATTATCGTTTAAAAGTTAGTAACTTCATCGAAGAAGCCAATTACTTTCCTGTTGTTTGTATCCACTGCTTTAATTGAACAAACTTTTACTCCAAAAAAGTTAGTACTATGTACTTGTGCATAGAGGTGGCCATGTGTCTGTCCGGTCCGACTCTTCTTGATCAAGTAACGGGTCGGTTCTACAATTTTCATGGCCCGATTCACCGGCCCTTCTTAGGAAGTAAATTTTAAACCAATGGACCCAACTCGAGCCTCTATTTTGTTAGCTCTACTAGGCCTGGGACCCGTCCGTCATCCCAAGGCTGGCCTTGTAGCGGGCCGACCCTTCCCGGCTATCCTACGCGTTTTTTATGTAGTTGTGTGGTTTTTCTTAAAAAGATATTCGAAGTACGGAGTATCATTCAGCAGATCTCAAAAATGAATAAGTCTGTTGACCGTCTCACGCATGAAAGTATCTTTATTTGTGTTTCAAATGGGCCTAACAAATTCTTGTGTGAGTCAGGTCTTACAATAAATTATTGTAAGTCCGTCTCATTTGTACTCGATTATATAACTTTTTGTACTATTTAAATACTTCCTCCATTTTTTTGGATTATCATCGTTTCTTTTTCTTGCGTCGTCGATCTGCGTTTTCTTTTGTTTATATCTTTAGTTACATAATTCCGAAAATTATAAAATTTAAATATTAATAATGCTCTCGAAAATGCAATTAAAACAAGATCTCACATGACTATTTTTTATTTCATATATTAGACGATATATCGAAGATTCTCCTCACTTGTGAATAGTGTCCAAAAAGCAAATGTATACAATAAAAAAAAATAAAAAATGGAGGAACTAATAATTATCTATGCCTTGAATTACTCTTAGGTTAACTTAGTGCAATTTTCCCCACACTTGCGTACAAAGGTACAATTCTGGGAAATTAGGTTAAACTTCCCCCAAAATTGTAATCCAAATTTCTGGTATTTCTCTCCTTCTGTAATCATTCATTTTGTTTAATTCTTCAATTTGAATTGCAATCTACCAAAATGTCTTCGCTTTTATGTCGATTTGAACTTCAATCTCTTACTCATTATCACTCGCATTTTCATCGCCGTTATTTTCGCAGTTCTTCGAATTTCAATCTTAATTTTGATTTTGGTAATGATTCTCAGTTGTTGTTAGAGTATGTTAGAGAACAATCCAAATTAGGGTTTCAAAATCTGGAATTTCCCCTTTCCCTTTTCCGTCGAATGATGAGTATTCCTCATCGTCCTTCGATTGTCGATTTCACCCGGATTTTATCCGCCATGACTAAATTAAAACACCTTCGAACTCACTGTACTGCCGTCTCGCATTCGAGGGAGCTCGAGTTATCTGTTGTTCGACTCGATATGTATTCTGCTGGTATCCTCGCAAATTGCTTTTGCCATTTAGGTCTTGTTGATTTCGGGTTTTCTGTTTTCGGGAAATCGCTTAAGCTTGGGTATCGTGTTGAGTCTGATATCGTCTTTTTCAACACCTTGATCAATGGCCTTATTCATACTGATCAGCCACGGCAAGCTGTTTAATAATTGGATAGAGTCGTTAAATTAGGCATTAAGCTAAATCATGTTACCTATGGCACTATGATCAAAGGTCTTTGTAGTGTCGCGGACAATGATAGCGCTCGCCGCTGACAAGCTGTTTAATTATTGGATAAACTCGTCGTTAAACTAGGCATTGAGCTAAATCATGCTACCTATGGCACTATGATCAAAGGTCTTTGTAATGATCAAAGGTCTTTGTAGTATAGGGGACAAAGATAGCGCTCGTGGACGACAATCTGTTAACTTATTGGATAAAGTCGTCGTTAAACTAGGCATTGAACTAAATCAGGTTACCTATGGCACTATGATCAAAAGGTCTTTGTAGTATCAGGGACAATGATAGCGCTCGCCTATTGCTCCGCCAAATGAATTCCCATCCTTTGCATGGTAAGGCTGAAGTAGTCATGTGCAATACGGTTATTGACCGTCTTTGTAAGGATGGGTTACCAGATGAGGCCTTAAGCCTCTTCGTGGACATGAAAATCGCGAGTATCAAACCTAACGTGTTTACTTACAACTCCTTGATACGAGGTATGTTTGTAGTTGGTCGTAAGGGAGACGCTACAAAAATGTTGTTTGAGATACTGGAGAGTAACATTGTACCTAACGTTTCTACCTATAACATGTTGGTTGACATGCATTGTAAGGACGGTATGATTGATGAAGCACAAGCCATCATACATAGTATGGTTGAATGGGGCGTGACTCAAAATATCATCACTTACAATGCGTTTCTCAATGGGTGCTGTTTGTGTGACCGAATGGATGAGGGAAGAAAGGTTGTCCACTTGATGGTGAAAAACAATTGTGCGCCTAATGTTGTGACTTTCAATACTTTGATAAATGGGTATTTTAAACTTAAAAACATCGAAAAGGCTCTCGATGTATTGCAAGAAATGTTTCAACAAGGGATCGCCCCTAACGTCTATACCTATAACACTATAATAGATGGCTTGTGCAAATCCGATCGAATTTCAACAGTTTTTCAGGTGTTTAGTGACATGGAATTCCCTGGGGTAATGCCAGATTCCGTCACTTACAATTCCTTATTAGACTCGTTACGTAAAAGTGGACAACTAAATGAGGCTGCGGCCCTGTATAGGGAGATGGGCCGTAATGGAGTTTTGCCTAATATCGTCACCTACACTATTCTAATTGACACCTTCTGTGACGCTGGTCAATTTAAAGAAGCACATGAGCTTTTTTGTGATCTCCCTACAAGAGGTTGTTTACCAAATACAATAACATATAATATAATGTTAAAATGGCTTTGCAGAAAGGGTCTTATAAGTAAAGCTATGGAGCTCCTAAACAACATGGAGCAATATGAATGCTCCCCTAATAGTGTTACTTATAACACAATCATCAATGGATGCATCTTCAATGGTGATTTTACGAGTGTAGTACGATATCGAGATATTATGGCGAACAAGGGATTTGAACGATAAGTAAACAAACAGAATTTCATCGTTTGTCTAATTGCTGCAAACATTTTTGAAATGACACTTTAATATTTATAGCTGAAACTGATGTTCGAACTGTTGGGGATGAAATTCTAGCGAGGACAATGGTCAATTTGCTTCGGTGGTGAAACTGGAAAACCGCTTTTTGTGTGCTATAACAGGTTAATGTGACAGGCCGGCAGCTTTTTTTCGTCAGTGTAATGTACGTCAGCTGGCCAATGTATAGAGCAATCAAGTTCCCTATCCTCTCGGTTTTTTGAGGCGGCCAAAGATGTTGATCGTGTTAGCTACGCTAGCAGATGATTTGAAGTGGCATCCATTGAGTACGTGTTTGCTTGACAAGGTCAAGAAGACTGTCAATACTCCCAGGTGAAATGATATTCTGATTATTTGATCTTGATTGCTTATTTGTGCGTACAAACTCTCCTATAAGATCGTCGTATATGTGCGGTGGAAATATACCTGTTCAAAACTGCTGAACCTTTTTGTCTACCTTGTCTTCTTATTTGTGAATAATCGTATGGGAATAGTACCATGGCTTCGGTTTGTGCTCCCTGTATTAACATGAACTAACTTTTGTTACTAAATTTCACGGGGTATTCCCCCTTTCATTGCTTCAATTCTCGTGTGATGGTAATTCCTTTTTGTAACTCAGATATATTTTCGTATATCTCGGCTTGAAGCACATCTCATGCCTTGACTAAACCTGCTTTTCTGTCCAAACTATCGGTTGTGTCTTTTTTCAAACGGTTGCACTCAAATTGTGCAGGTGAAGCTAGACACACCGACGTTGCAAGCAAATTTAAAGGTAAATTTGCGGCTGAATTAGAAGAAAAATCATAAATGGCGCTGAATTTTATAACTAAGTATGTTCGTAAGGCATGCGTTTGTATCAGCAGAAAGGATACAACTTACAGACGCAAGAGATGATTAAAGAGAAGTGTTACCTTCGTTTCCCAACATTGCTATTTATTGCGAAGGAGCCGTACGATTGACTTCTCTTCTAAAAATACGCAAGCCTGTAATTCTGTTGTGCGACTACGGTATCAAAATTTTATACGAGTCTTGATGAATTGTGAAAAACCGAAGACTTTATATAATCACCTCTTTAATACTCCGTATTGCTTTTACTTATCGTTCAATCTTATAGTGAAAGATGACTTTTCGTAAGACTTACATTGAAAAAGTCTTTAGTTTATTATAGTGGCACACGTTTTACAATTCGGTTCTCTCTTTCACGCAGATTCAATCTCAAAGCATGATTCTCCTTCGACAACTATTGAGGCTCATCAGCGCAAGTTGGAATTACGATGATTTCGACTCTACTCTAAAGTTGGTGCTCTCTGAAAGCAAGTCAAGTTATCGGATACCTCTAATTTTTGTAAGAAACAGTTCACGATAAGCTATCATAAAACCACTTGTGATCGCTTGTATGAATTTTTTTTACCTCTTTTACGGTTGTGTGTGATTCTAGCTGACAAGTCGACGTTGTGCAGGTGAAGCACACATTGACGTTGCAAGCAAATTTGAAGATAAGATTGCGGCTGAAATGGGGGAAACTGTAAATGTCGGGGAGTCATTCAAAACGAAGTATTTCCATAAGGCGTGTGTTTATATTAGCTGAAAGAATCCGACTTGGAGAGGCAAGAGAATGAAAGTTGAGAGATGATCAAAGACGAGGGTTACCTACGTTTCCCGATAATTTCCATTTATCACGACGGTGCCTTACGATGTTCCAATGATTTCGACAACTATTCCCTCGTCTTGGCGTCCAAAGATAAAAGTTTTGTTCTTATTTTGTTAGTTGTTATGTTGTACTCCGTACTCTTTATAAATAACCAAAGACTTTTTACATAATCACCTATTTACTTTATCTTTAAATCTGAAGTGAAGGATGTTTTTTTTCACAATTCCATTCTTTTTCTCTCACACATTCATTCCCGAATCATGGTTCTCCTTCGACAACCGTTGATGCTCGTCAGCACTTGATTGGATTAAAACGATTTCAACTTCGATCTAAAGTTGCTCCTCTGTCAAAGCAAGTCAAATTATTGCACACCACTATTTCCGTCTAAAAAAAAAACAGTTTACAATAAATTATCGTAAACCTGCCTGTAACCACTTATATAATTTTTCTAAACCTTTCTCAATGACACTCAAGACTTTAGTATGAGAACCATGTTAATTTTTTTAACCCCTTTGTTCGTTGTTACTAGTATGTCATGTGTAGTACTCCGTATTATAGGAAGTAATTTTAGAGAAATCGAGCTCTAATGCACGCACGACGTAAAAAGTCGTGTCATCAATTGATTTTGTGAGAGCCATGTAACCGCTCATAAATATAAAACCTATTATTAAATTCCAAAATAATATTTTTTTTTTTTTTTAATTTACGTATTTTTTTCGTATAAATTTTTATGTGAGACGGTCTCGGAATTAATTTTTGGTCTCTTGTTGGGACTAAATCAAGTCAATTCCACCCATTTAGGCTAACTCTTCCCCAAAGTCCCAGACTTAGGGCACAAATCTGGGAAATTAGGTTAAACTTCCCCATAATTTCAATCCAAATTTTTGGTATTTCTCTCCCAATTTGATTATTCATTTTGTTTTAATTGATCAATTTGATTGATTTGATTTGAATTGTATTATACCAAAATGTCTTCTTTAATTACTTATTATCTCTTGCAATTCCATCGCCGTTATTTCTGCAGTTCATCGAAATTCAAGTTTAATTTTGATCGTTGTAATGATTCTCGGTTGTTGTTAGAGTACGTTAGAGAACAATCCAAATTAGGGTTTCGAAATCTGGAATTTCCCCTTTCCCTTTTCCGTCGAATGATGAATCTTCGTCGTCGTCCTTCGATTTTTGATTTCACTCGGATTTTATCCGCCATGACTAAATTAAAACACCTTCGACCTCACTCTACTGTCGTTTCACTTGTGAGGGAGCTCGAGTTCTCGGGCGTTCAACTCGATTTGTATTCTGGTTGTATCCTCGCAAATTGCTTTTGCCATTTAGGTCGTGTCGATTTAGGGTTTTCTGTTTTCGGGAAATCGATTAAGCTTGGGTATTGTGTTGAGTCTAATGTTGTTTTTTTCAGCACGTTAATCCACGGCCTTATTCTTAGTGATCAGCCTCGAGAAGCGGTTAAATTATTGGATAAAATTGTCGTTAAACTAGGCATTGAGCTAGATCATGTTACCTATGGCACTTTGATCAAAGGTCTTTGTAGAATCGGGGACAATGCTAACGCTCGACGTATGCTCCACCTAATGAATTCTCGTCATTTGAGTTGTAAGCCTGACGTTGTCACGTATAATACGCTTGTTGATCGTCTTTGCAAGGATGGGTTATTAGATGAGGCTGTAAGCCTCTTCGTGGACATGAAAACCGCAGGTATCAAACCTGACGTGTTTACTTATAACTCGTTGATACGAGGTATGTTTGTAGTTGGTCGTAAGGGAGACGCTACAAAAATGTTGTTCGAGATGCTAGAGAGTAACATTATACCTGATATTGCGATCTATAACATGTTGGTTGACATGCATTGTAAGGACGGGATGATAAGTGATGCACAAAACATCATACAGATTATGGTTGAACGAGGAGTGTCTCCTAATCTCATCACTTACGGTGCATTTCTCAATGGGTGCTGTTTGTGCGGCCAAATGGATGAGGCAAGAAAGGTTGTCAATTTGATGGTGAAAAACAATTGTGCGCCTGATGTTGTGATTTTCGGTACTTTGATAAATGGGTATTTTAAACTGAAATGTATCGGAAAGGCTCTTGATGTATTGCAACTTATGTTTCAACAAGGGATCCCCCCTGACGTCTATATCTATACCAATCTAATAGATGGGTTGTGTAAATTTGATCGAATTTCAGTGGCTTTTCAGGTGTTAAGTGACATGAAAAGCCACGGGGTAAAGCCAAATACCGTCACTTATAGTTCCTTATTTGTCGCGTTAAGCAAAAGCGGACAACTAGGTGAGGCAGCTGCCCTGTTTAGGGAGATGGAGCGTAATGGAGTTTCTCCTGATAACGTCATCTACAGTATTCTAATTGACACCTTCTGTGAGGCCGGTCGATTTAAAGCAGCACATAAGCTTTTTTGTGATCTCCCTAGAAGAGGTTGTTTACCGGATACAAGAACATATAATATAATGATAAAATGGTTGTGCAAAAAGGGTCATATGAGTAAAGCTATGGAGCTCCTAAACAAAATGGAGCGACACAAATGCTCCCCTGATAGTGTCACTTATAACACAATCATCAATGGATGCATCTTTAATGGTGATTTCTCGAGTGCGGCACGATATCGAGAAATTATGGTGAAGAGGGGGTTTGAAGACAATAATAACACTAACACTAACACTAATTCATTGTTTGTCGAACTGCTACAAGCGTTTTTGAAATGACACGATAATGTTTGCTGCACAGCGATTTCAACTTTGAGTTGCAATGATATGGAGTATTCTTTACTAGACTGCATCAAGAATGCTATTTCAGGTAATTTTACAAAGTGTCATCTGTCGTAATTGGTTTAATGCATACCGTGTGCTGCCCTCCGTGTATGTTCATTACATGTGTAGAAAGTTGGAAAGACGCGATCTTGCATTAATTAAACTGTGAAGGAATGCTAGGTATATAAGTAGAATGACAGCTGAAACTGATCTTCTAACTAGCATCGACAAATGGCCGATTTGCTTTTGTGATGAAACTGTAAAGCTGTTTCGTCTGTGCTGTAACAGGTTAATGCAACAGATCCTTCTCGTCAAAATAATCCTAGCAGATGGTTTGAGGTGGTCTCTCTAAAGCGTCGGTTTTTTTATTATTGTGACCATTAGTAAGTAACTGTAACCAATTATAAATCCTCTACTATTAGTCTCAATTTTGATCATAATTACGTTGTCGTACACATACTGGTCTCATCGGAGTATTTCCTAAGGCATTTGTTTTATATTAGCAGATAGAATCCGACTTAGAGAGGCAAGAGATGATCAAAGAAAAGTTTTTCCTGCGTTTCCTGACATTGTCATGTATTGCGAAGGAGCCCAACAGTGTCATTATCACTGATTACGACAACTAAATCCTCGTCTCGGCATCCAAAGGTAAATGTTTCGTTCTTCTTTACTCCTCGTCGGTACTTGGTATGTGCTCTTTCTTATAAATAACTTTGAATGTCATTAGCCATATTTTCTTTCACATTATAACCATGTACTCCGTATGTAATATTTTGATATTGGTCTTTTAATTTGAAAGTGAAAGACGTTCTGTTAAACTTACTCCCCGTCGTTGGTTGCTACTAACGGACGCGTACTATTATAGAAAGTAATTTTAGAGAATCGAGCTCTAATGCAGATATGTAGCAGCTGATAAAATCGAGTAAGAACCTATTATCGGGTCTCAATCATCACCATTTTGGTTGAAATTATCTTTTATTGCGGCTTGTTAATGTACTCGGTAATTTTATGTTTGTGCATTAACCATGTTCTTTTCCTGAGAAATAAACATGTATGAACAATTTAAAAATTGGTTGATTAATTTTCCTTCAAAAAAATCGACCAACATTTGACCATTTACTCTGTATTTACAGCAGTAACTACCGACTTGTTATTGTTTATGCATATTAAATAACTACGGTAGTAAATTTGACATTGGAAATGTTTTAGCTTGAAGGTGAATCGCTCTTCGGCAACAGACACCCGAAGTAGATGAAGAAGGTGAAATCCAAAAGCGATTATATGCACGGATTGAAGAAGCTTCATTTCCCGAAAGTGTGACAGATATCGGCAGTGAATCAGCTGAACAAGCGGGTAGTTTCTGCCTTAGTTTGGATGTTAAAAAACTACATTGACGAGAAAAAATATGCATCAGAATTCAGAGTACCCTGAAAAAATGTCTCGGTTTCTATTTTCAACACGTTGTCTACTACGAAACTGAACAATTGAATTGCACGTGTTGTGCACCCTCGTACTCGAGTTATATTAATGCACACATGTTACGTTGAGGCAAATTCTTCTACGGAGTACTTAGTTACGCAGTACAATTGTTATCCACGATATACTCGACAAAGCAAAAGTACACCCTTATACAAAGTATTATGAAAAATTGCAACGAAGAATAAATCGACTACCTGACTTATTTTCCGGGATCACCCCTGAATCCGCGAGGAACAATGCTTGCTGAATCATCATTAGTCGCAGCAAAAACATCTGCTCCCTGCGTCAGTTCATACAGCAGCGTATCAGTGACAGCGGTTTTAAATTGTTAGCAAAGAAAGACGAGCAAAATTCAGCCTAATAAAAGGTAATCTTAAAATTTGTATATACTTGTAGAAATGCACCTGGTTGTTTGGGGACGGTACGACAGTTCTTTGGGGTCGAGCATTTAGATCGATCATCGAGGCATCGATTTGAGCGTCAGTGCCGTTATTACCATTTAGAGTCGGAACCACAAATACTCCGTTGCTTTGCTCTCTCTCTGTCGATGTTTGGTTTGGTTGCTGAGAGTTCGCGTCCTCAATACGTCCAGAACTATCACCTGGAAACTACAGACGAATATCCATTAACGACTGAACTTTTTATCGAAAAACAAAAGAGATAACACGTGACTGACGACAGTAGAACAGTTTGCAGGAATTAAGTCTCGGACCTCTGCTCTCTGCCTCAACAGAAGATACCGTCTGTGTTTTCTTTTGCCACCGACATGGACAACCATATCGCACTGAAGGCAGAGCGAACTCCCGTCAATTTCACAGTAGAAGAATGCTGCACACAAGTTTCATTCATCAGCTGCACAAAAACTTAACAAAAGTCATTTCGTGCTATGATGCTAAAAAGAACCTACCTGGTGCGTTTTCACAAATGTCGCATTTTGGCACAGCGTTAGGGGCGTCTAGTCCAACACGTACATGTCTACTCGCAAGCTTGTTACACAGATGAACCTACCCACGACAAAATTCATCGAAAAACAGATCAACGATTAATTACAGGCACGTGACTTATGTTACTCAAACTTGACTACAAGTGTCAACGTATCAAGCATCAGATAGCAAACACAGTATCAAAGCGAAGTGTCGAAGTAAACAAAAACACTCATTTTAAACAAATAAGATCACAAACAATCAGTAATTCAGCTGAAAGCATCATGTTCACTATTGGTCATTTTCGGGTCAATTCCGCTTTTGGGTCATCTTTAGATTATTTCATCTCGATCAACCTTATCGAGTCGGGTCAATTTCGCCAGATGTACACTAAATTCATCAAAAAACACCATCAAAGATCAAATCTTTCATAGATTATCATGAACAAAAATTAACAACAAATCATTAAAACTAATCAAAAATTAATTTTTGGTGAAAAAAATTACTACCTTTTCATCACAAGCACGACATAGAGCAGCTTCATCTGCAGCACAAAAGAAAATTGCAGCTGCACTTTCACATACATCACAAATTGTCCTCATTTTTTTTTTTCCAATTTTTTTTTTTTTTTTTTTTCTCACTTTTTTCACTTGCTAAAAAATCCCACAAAAACTACACATTTTTAAAGGGTAAATCCATAGAAAAGAAATAAAAGATAAAATCAAATTTCAAATAGCATTAAAGCCTTGGACTTTTCTATGTTTTTATAATACAAAGTATCAGAGACAGATATATCCGTTTTAAATAAGAATTTACGATAAAATTTGGCTTAAAAGATACAGCTAGCAAAGTGGGTGCATCATCCAATATTTTAGAAGTTGGAAAATTTGTAGATTTTATATGCTTTTTTCATATGGTTTTGTGTCTTTGTCTTCTTTTTAGAGAAGGTGAGAAATTAAGAATAGTGACAACAATTAAGTAACATGACCCCTCTACTCTAATCTTTAGTGGATTTATGTGTGTCATGATCTTTAGTACTAATTTTGTACATATGGATAACTTTATTAATTTTAAATTAATAATTACTTTTAAATTATGAGATTTTTTATAGATTTGTTTCATTTTGTTATGTTTGATTTCTATTAATATATATAAGTATAGAGCTCAAATTTGTATATGAATATTTGAATGATATTCAATTCATATTAAAATATATAAATTTGAAGCAAATAAGTCAATTTTTAAATCATCCTTATCTGCACATATAATATCAAATTTACATTATATATAGGAATACCCTTTACAAACTCGCTTTATTATTTTACGTTATTTCAGCTTAAATATGTTTTAACAAACTTAAATTTAATGATTTCAATTAGAGAAATACTATCTACCTTCTCTTTTACATTCTTCTCTCACAATCAACTAAAATATCAATATTTTACCCTTATCCACTTGTCATCATACCTCACTCGATATAAAATGATTTAATAGATTGTGAGAGGATAAAATAAGAAGGTAAAAAAAAAGGTCGAAGGTAGATAACACCCCTCTTCCGATTAATCTACTATATTATGAGTCATCATGGAAAGTGTGGAGAAATAATGGACGCTAAGCCCGCAAGGGTGTGGTCTAGTGGTTAAAACATGGGTAAAATTCTCACGGGTCTCAGGTTCAATTCACTCCAAGAGCAATTTTGTGGGGAATGTTAGAAAGCTCGATTTATCTTTAATAGATCGCGGCGTGTCGCGATAAAAGGGTGGGCGGCGCAGCGTGTATGGTTTGCAGGTTATCATGCACGCTCGGAGGGTTTATCCGAAGTTGAAATGAGGAGACTTTTAGGTTGAAGACATGAAAGAAGGTAGTAAATGATGTGTATGTCACATGGACACCTACAAATTAGTGGCCACAAACTTGTTTATGAAAGAAATAATAATAATAATAATAATAATAATAAAGGAAGTTTGTGTGATTTTGGGGCCATATGTGAAAGCTCTATAGTGCAATTTGAACCACTAATGTTACCAAAGGAGTGACCCCACTTATGACCTACCTATTTCTTCACCACCAATATTGATCCTTTTGCTATTTTTGTCTACTTTGTGGAGACCATTCCACATAAACAATTATGGTATTACAACACATTTTGTCATTTGGGATCTATCTAGTATTCATGCCTTAGATTTGACATCATTAGTCCTTTCATTTGTGCAAATAGTTGTGAATTATTGTGCAAATAGTACTCCTACCATTCATATCCACACTACACATTTGCTTTTTCACACTTGTCAACGCGCGTTTTGCGCGTTAAATATCTTTAGCTACGTTTACTCTAAAAATGTAAAATTTAGATTTTAATTATGTACTCGTAAAGACGAATCAAACAAGATCACACATGAATATATTTACACTTATGTATCAAGAGATAATTGAAGTTGAATGTCGAAGTATGAATAGTGTCCAAAATGAAAATATACCATGTGGATATGAATGGAGGGAGTATATATGATCATAATATTCTTCTTGTAATGATTGAAAATATAAATTAATAAATTGTTATTTTTATGTTTTTAATTCGAAATAATAGTTGTAAAGTTAATCACTCGATATATTTTAGTTTAAATAGTTGTATACTTGTATACGATAATTTTCAAATCTAAAAATAAAACATTCGTTTTTTTGGTCAAAATGACAGGCTTCATGCAGTATATTTCTTCAAAGTTCCACCTAACTAATCCCGTCAATAGTCCCCATTCATTAAAAGATTTCATAGCTCCTAGCTCCCAAGTCCCAACACCTTGAATGCAACAAAGTGACAACGAATTGGTCTCAAATCTAAATTGAGCCAACACATTCAATTTTCAAACCAAAATCCTTACTTAACCCAACTTTAAAGCCAAAAAAAAAAAACTCGTCTTCAGATACGTACACTCAACTCGACCCCAACTTGTAGCCAAATCTATCTAACTTTAGGACCACCAAAAAAATCAGAAAACCACCTAACTATTTCTAACGAGAAAGCGAAAATCAAACTTGAGAGTTACCGCTCAGTATATTCGTCCTTACAACCTTACCACTAGATCACGACATTTTCGGTAACATTTTTTCCCCCGAAAAAATTACTCATAACATTAATTTAGCAAAAGAAAAAAAAACCGAGAGAAGAAGAAGAGAAAGTTGAGAAATGAGCATATCAACGGCGTCGTTTTTGGCAAGAAGAGAATGTCAGAAGCAAAGAGTTCGTCTTCTCTACCGTCGTGCTCTTCGTGACACTCTCAATTGGGCTGTTCATCGTCATCTCTTTTATCAAGATGTAATCTTTTTTATTTTAATTTAAGTTTTTTTTTTTTTTTTTTTTTTTAAATTGTATTTAATAGTACTACATTTTATCTGAATTTTTCTGGGTTTTTGTTTGATTGTGTTTTCGTAGGCGGATGAGCTCAGGAAGAAGTTTGATGCTCAGAAACATGTGGTATGTTCTTCAAATGTTTGGATTTAATTTTGATTTTTTTTTAATTGAATGTGTGGGATGAAAAAAGTGATGGGTTGTTAGGGAATTTGGTTTTGATGATCCAAAATTTGACCTTTTTTTATTTCAATTGTTTTGAATTGAGTGATGAATAAAAATTGTGTTATTTGTATTGATTAGTGCATATGATTGAGATAATTGTGTCTGTGTTAGTGATGAATGTGGAAATTTTAAAGGGTTTTTATTACTCGATCGAGTGATGGATTGTCTGAAATCTAAATTTCATGATCGAATATCCGACCTTTCTTTCGAATTGAGTGATGAAAAATGTATTCTTTAGTCTCCTTTGTGCATATGAATTATGTTTTGTGATTGTTTCAGTGATGATCATGGAACTAATTACTAATGAGTAAATGATCTCGTAAATCGTTGTAATGTAGTTCGGGAATTGATCAGGAGACGAAAGGTTTCCGAGATTGGATAGGTGACTTAATGGCGTGAGTTTGAGATTACTTGCTTATGATCACGGTGATAAAGGCGTACTCTTTATAGTTTGTTGTCACAGTTGTTTTGGTTGAAAAAATCGCTTGAATTTTAGCTAGATAACGATATATAAGAGGAAGAAGAAGCGAGTCTAGCGAGTAATAGTGAGAATGAGGATCGACAACTTGAAGATTGTCATATATCTATGTAAGTGATTCCGAGTATCCTTCGTACAAATGGATCAATCTGTTATATAATGTAAGTTTATTGGTTTCGGTTGTTCTAATGATGTCTGTGGAAGCAAAGTCTTCTGATTACTTCTGTTATGATGTAGCGTGGCAAATGGCAATTGATCGCGTAAAGGAAGTTGTTTGAGATTAAGGGTGTGTTTGGATTGAGGGAAATGAAGGGAAAGGAAGGGGAGGGAAAGGGAGGGATTGAGTTTCCGTCGTTTGGTTGCAAAAAATGGAAGGAGGGAAATGGAGGGGGAGGGATTTGGAGGGATCCATTTTCCCTCCTCAAAGCCTAATTGGAATCCCTCCAAAATAGGCAAGATTTGGAGGGAAAATGGTATCCAAACACCACCATTTCCCCTCCCCTCCCCTTCCTTCCCCTTCTTTCCCCTTCCTTCATTTCCCCTCCCCTCCCTTTCCCTCCTATTTTGCTATCCAAACACACCCTAAAGGGAGAATTTTAATCGAATTATAACCAACTGGTGTGACTTAAAGATCACTTGCTTACATCTATGGTAAAGAGGTGTAATCTTTTTATTGTGTTCTCACAGATTGGATATAATTACGCTACATTAGAGATTTCAGGTCAACGAGACCTAACCAATTCGATATACGTCATCTCGTCATTTAATTTCTGTCATATTTTGAATATAAGAGTATATCAGAAAGAAAAACTTTGGAGAGCGGTGTTGTTTACTACTATGGTTTATGGCTTGCAGGAAGATCTTGACACGATCGACAGAATGATTGCTCATGGTGAAGCTGAGTACAACAAGTGGCGGCACCCCGATCCTTACGTTGGTAATTGACAAAACCCATCTTTGTTTCTAATATAGTGGGTGTTTACTTTAGTTTCGATTTCTATTTATAAACTTTTCGCTGTCGCAACGTTTTTGTAGTTTGTTAGTCTTATGTTTTTATTATTGTGATCTTCTACTCCATGCATTTTTGGGTTCTCCTTAAGTGGTTGATTCTTCAAAAGTCCTTCACTTTGTTCTTACATATTATCCAGAGTCGATATCTGTTGCGTTTCATTCGCATCACATTTTGTCGTGAACAAAAAGACTGACGGAGAATGTTGTATGCGGGAAAGAACACGAAGTCATGAACAAGTGACGTCACTCATTCTTCTTCGCAGCATTTCTCCTCATAGAGTGCTAGACTTATGTGCGTGAACTTGCGTTGAATAACTAATCTTTTGATGAGAATTTAAAATATGTCTATATATTACGTTATCCAACAATTCGACTACTTCATATTAACATAATACGAAATATTACTCTCAGAGGACTGATCCATTGGTTTGTGATTCGTATCTCATACATATTTCCGTTTACTTTGCAGTTCCATGGGCTCCCGGCGGTTCAAAGTTCTGCAGAAACCCTGAGCCACCTAAAGGAGTACGGTTTTTTTTTTTTTTTTTTTTTTTTTTTTTTTTTTGTCCCGGACGTAGAAGACACTTTATCATATGTCGTTGGTGTCTATTAAACTACCATCATTTCGACACCATCAATGGAAATATTATATTTTGCGGATCAGCGGATGTATATAAGAAATGTCTTTCATTTGCTGATAACTAAACAAAAACAATTTGTCAATATGTATGATGCTCTAGGCCTGAAAGAGAGAGTGAGATGTTTTATGTCTCGTGGTAATGCGGTGGTTATCCTATGTTAAGATATCGATTTATCAGTGCCCTATTCTTGAGTATGTTGATTTGCAGATTGAGATCATCTACGACTATGGACAAGAAGAGGCCGAATTGAAGTAGCTTCACGTCCGTTATCTCAGTCAATGAAGGTTCGGATTTCGGATTATGGCTAGTATCAAGTGACCCGAGTCAATGGTCTAATCAACAGTTTATGTATATTATGTAGGCTTATTTTGGAAAGTATTTCAACTATTTGGGAAGTACTTTAGTTCATGAGTTGTGGACTTGTGGATTTCCTCCATTAATAAATTACTTCCATTCCGACAACAATAACATTGTCCCAATAACTCAATGGTTCCTGCAAATTGCGAGGTAAGAGGGTTGGATAAAGGCAACCCTTACCAGAGACTATTTTCGAGTGACTCAAGGTGAAGATCGCGTCGATAATTCAGTGACTCAAGGGTATCAACTAATTGCACATCATAATCAATGATAGGATTAGGTCTTGCCACTAATGTATATACCATTTCACGCATTAGTCGTGCTTTAGTGCATAAAAACGTAACCATTTTAAGACCGCTGATACATTATTGAGAAAAATGTGATCAGTTTTAGTATCGGAAACATTGATCATATTTGACTCAATAATAATAAGAGTTAAAGTAGTTGTTTGATACAAATTTTGGTCAGGCTGTACAATGACATGGTTCGTATATAAGACGTATCGACAAGTGTGAAATCCACTACAATAAAAGTACATGAGAAGATATACTTTAAAAACATAAACAAATCACACAAAGCATTAGAATGAGTCGAGTCCTACCAAAATTTAGGTCAAATTGGTGTGAAAAATATGCATGAAAGATATTGATGGTGATTTGATTAGAATTTTCTTTGATCATCAGTCCAACTACTTTTTATACATTAGCTTTGACCCTTCTCTCTATTTGCCGTCACTCCAAAAGAAACGAAAAAAAAAATCATTACATTTTGAAAAAATGTTACTTTAAATTCTCTAATAACCATTTAAAATACTCTATCTGTCTCAGTCATTTGTTTTTATTGACAAAAACTTTCATAAAGTATAATTATCAGTTTCACTCGTATGACATTCTATGTTTCTTATCGCAGACTTGTCATTTCTGTTACACTCTCGTAATCAATCGATGTCAATAATTTTAATCAATGTAAAATTTGTAAGGAGTATCACATATGTTTTGATCAATCGAAACAAATTATTAATTATTAATATCATAATTAATTTACCATTTAAGTATCAAATGTGTAATTAGTTGGTCATTTTCCACTCAACCAATTGTTGGGGTTTCCCCTAAAATGGGCAAGATAAGTAGTTGTAGAAGAAAACACTTTGAAAAAGTTTGTTCTCCCTAAGAAACCTTAATAATATGTAGACAAATGTTGGAATTTAATTGGGTTTAATTTTACCAAGTCAATTTTAACACTTTGGATTTTACCTTGAATAATCTCAAACCACAATTTTAACAAATAAATTTATTAATTCTCTTTTAAGATAAGCATATATACGACGTACAATTACTTAATAGTTTTAATTAATTTGATCATTTCTATTGTTGTTATTGGACTGATTGTAACTATTATAAAGATTTATGGTTACAGTTTACTCAATGATACATTTAAGATTTTAAGGCATATTCATCTTACCTTGAGTTGTCTGAAATCTGAAATATAAAGTTGAAAATTTTCGTGCAGATTAATTATAGATAAATTGAACTTCTAATTTTTTTTAATTTAATATTAATAGCAATTACATGTAGTGTAACTTTTTAGTTTTAAGAAGTCAAATTACTCTCCTAATTATAAGGCTAAGTACCCTCACTATATATATACTACACTTTAACAACCTTCACAAGATTATCTTAGACATAAATCTCAAAATTCTAATTACATACTCACCACATTTGATATCCAAATTCAGGTGGATGGACGATGACGTGGTACACTCTATTCGACGGGTTTTCAACCACACGACACGAACTATAACGGTCGTTGGTCCGATGATAATGCTGGTGTGGATAACCTACAGTGGATATAAACTAACTACGACGAAATACACAGAGATTTACATCAGTTCACGGGATGATGACAGTTACGACATGGCTCTTTTGTTTGGTGTCGTAACTGTCATTTTCGGTTTGATTTATTTCATCAATGGAGTATTTATAGTCGCTGAAATGGGTTTCGAGTTTTTGGTTTGGTTTCGACAAGACGACACGGGAATTCTCGAAAATCGAGGTACTCTTTTCTAATTTTGTTCCCGTTGATAAGTAGTTTTATTTAGGACTTCTCTTTGTTGTCGTCTAACTTTTCGATCATACGAAATTATGTGAGCAGAGAAGGAACAATTGGCAAAATGTCGGATCTTCGTACACACAGTAGCCGTGATGGCGTCAGTGATCACGCTCACGTGGACAGCGTACTACGGATACAGGCTAGCACTCGAGCCTCGTGTGGATGTCGTTGTCGACCGTTTGGCTTTCCTAATTGGAGTCATTAGCATGGGTTTCGGGTTCATATATTTCGTAATTGGGATCAGTACTCTGGCTCGTTCTGTACTACTACAATCTACGACTGTCACGAGTACTGATAACGCTCTCTTAGACAGGTCGAGCGAGGTAAAATTACTGACGATTTTTTGTGAGTCGTAGCAAGCTGTGTGTATGCAGCTGTACAATCGCGCAGATGACTCTGATCGAAGACGTGTATCATAATTCGTCACAGAAAATTAAACTGTCGTCTAACACGAGATTGTATTTGTGATTTCAAGCGGCAAATTCATGGAGTGACCGACTGTCTGCACATAGTTTACGGTTAATGCACTCTCGTATAAGGGAAGACACATATTTGTTACGGATTAATTTTGAATTCGAGATATTGTGTCGTACGATCGATGTTATTAGATGATGGATTGTACTTTGGATCGATAGGTTGGGTAGGATTGAATCGGTAGAATTATTGAATCTTGGAATTGTATGATAGAAGACGAGATTTCGACATTACGAAAACCTTGTTGATTGATTGAAGAAAAAAGATTTCTTGCTTGCAAGTTACATATATCCATTTTCGCAATTTAAGGTCGATTTATTCGCAATAAATAAATTAGTGTCTTATCTATTATAAAATCGTTATATATTGATGTGACGGTTTTATCGCACCTACAAACAACCATAGATTAAGATTTTTTAACCAAAAACTAACATCCAAATTTCCAAACTTTTATAACAAAAGTCACTCATCACAATTCACACATATTTATGAAATTATGATTGATTGACAATATAGTTCAACAACCAACACTATAATGTTTGGCAAATTGAATTCTTCTTGTTTTTTGATTGGGCCTTGGGCTTGATTTCTAATAGTTTGCTTTAGGCCGATTTTATAAGTAAGTTTTACATAAAACCATTGTATATAATGTGACAGTAATATATTTTATACATTATATTAAAAATTTGAAATTTTATCATTTATACGAGGCAGCCCAATAAATGGGTCATGATTTTCTCGGCTCACCCAAGTAATGGGCCGTAACTGGCCCATAATTTTTGAGGCCCAATAGGCCAATATATAACTAGTGGGCCGGGCTCACGGCTTGAATTTACAAGTCCTCCCCTGACCTAGGCTCTACCCGTCATCCCAACGGGTTGGTTACGAGTCAAGGAAATTAGGCCCAGCCGACCTGGTCCGGGACCAGGTCTAAGTACCATTATATCTAAAAAGACGAGTTCTTTACGACTTTACCTATATTTTTTATTTTTTATTTTTATTTTTTACATTACTATTTTCATTATCTATACTCAATTACAAAACATATACCAACACATTATTATGAGTTCAAAAATCATGAAAATTTCATGTGTAGTCAAAAGAATTAATGTTTAGGCACAAAAAGTCAAAACAAAATCATATGAGCAATCAGAATAACATTACAAAAGCACATTTCAAAGATAATCTGCAAAACACAGAACTCATGTTTTTCTGCCTTGCTTATATTTGGCAAATATATTATTTATTAATTTTGTTTTGTTTTTACAGTCAAATAAGTATTTAATGTGCTTTTTTTTTCTATCTTACGTTTGCAAATTCTGCAACATCATGATGATAGTTTTCTGAAAACTTAAGAAATTGATCTATTTTACTCGTATTATTTGTGTTCTCTATTTCTAAATATTATAGATAAATTGATTTATTTAATTAATACTCGTATGTCAAATTGTAAATCATTTCTGTATAATACTGTCGTATTTTCTTTATTATTAATTTATGTGGATCTGGCCATATTTTTATACTGTGAAAATAATTAATGTTTACACTTCGCGCTTATTTTTTAAGGAAGGTAAACAATTGAATTTAATGTACATATATAAAAAGAATTACGTACAGAGTATTTAACCTAAGTATAATTATTTGTTGAGTTGATTCCTAACAGGATATCTGATTTAAATCTCAGTTACCTCCACTCTGTCAAACAGTGGTATATATAGCACCAGATAAGCTTTCGGTTGAATTGATTTCTAACAATATTACTCAAATCATCTATTTTCTCTTCGTTAATATTTCATACATGCATCAAGCAATATTGACAGAAATTAACTCAACCAAAAGTTTAAACTAATACTAGTAGTTGGAAGTTTATGATTGATTTAATACTCTAACGCGCATCCTCACACAAATGCCGACAGAGACCAACTTAACCAAAAATTTAAACTTTTAGTTGGTTACGGACAAATATAATTCTTGCAGAGAAAAAATGGTCCTTTATTTTTATTTAACCTAAACGCAAATTATTCTACTCCGTATCATATCTAATGATATAGCCAACTACCGTAAAATCTTAAACTGTTAACTACGGTAAAATCATAAACTGTTAAGTAAAAATTTTACTACAAAAAAATTGCACTATTTAATGGTAAAATTTTCTCCCTATATTATTCATTAATGAAATTATCGTCAAATATTTTAAAACTGGTTTTAATTTAAAATTCAATAGGGAGTATAAATTTAATACTATTTCATAAATAGTTGCTTTTAATTTTCATAGCTTACGAAAGCAAATATAATCAGAGAAGCATAACGAAAGTGTTTGGTTAAAACTTACAAAGACGTAAAAAGCTCAGAAATATCACAGAAATTGTTGGCCTCTTATTTAATTTCCAGGACTTTATATAATGCATGCTACGTCGTATATGATCAGAATATAAGTACGTAACATCATAATTTTATAGCATGCCAATTTTATTTTTACGTACTTTTTCTGCTTTATTTCTTCTACAAAAATTTATTATTATTATTGTTATTATTATTATTATTATTATTATTATTATTTTATTTTATTTTTTATATAATTTTTTTTGGTCTTCGCATGACAATATACGGAGTAGCATGCATTTTAATTGGTATGGTTTCATTACGTCATAGCTAGTTACAAATATAATTCTCCGTACTTCTCTTTTTTTTTTTTTTTTTTTTTTTTTTTTCATGGTCTTTTTGACCGAAATATTGTTTCGAAGATAAAAACGATCAATTTTTGAATTTGACGTGATAGATATTTATTGGAGTAATTGTGAAGCACGTAATTTTTATAGATAAATGTAGTTTAAAATTTCTTTAATTAAATAGAAATGTGTTCAAAGTATTGTTTTCTTTTAAATTTAAGATCGATTTAAAAGTTTTTATTGTTATACATACTAGTACGTAACTACGTACATGCAGAGGACTGCGTACATGTATCATATCTATATTCTACAAAATATATAGCACTACTTATTTGATTACTTGTGAATTTTTTCCTATAATATGATTATCCTACCTTAAAAATTTATTTCAATTTCTAAATAATAATGATCGATTACTCAAAGCATATACAGAGTATTTAATACATACCACATCGTATTACACCGTATAATTACTATATCGTCCTCATTGTATGGACTTTGAGACATTATTGAAAGTATCAAGACATGTCTTATAATGTTTATTGCATTATTGAACATTAACGCATGAAATTAAAATGGGAATTTTAAACAACCAAATAAATATCATATTAATAATACTTCAAATGCATAATATATGTAATCATGTATGTACACCGTATCTCCTTAACGACTGAAATTTTTCACTTAATTACTTCAACACTAGCAAACCCTAATATTCGCTACTAAGTATCATAAAACCGATCCCACAAGATACTTAATTTCCGTCATATTATACCATATATCCAATTAAGTTAATCTCACTAATTTAAAATACCTAATTACTTAAAAAAAAAACATTAAAATACTAAAATTAATTAGCTAATAATTATAATAATATTAATAACGAATAATTATAATAATTAAAATACTAAAATTAATTAACTAATAATTAGAGCCAAAGTGCACCAGCCTCCTTAAGAAGAGGAACAAGAGAGCCATTAATATGAGAAGCCATGAGCGACTCAATACCACCCAACAACTTACCTCCAACGAACACCGCCGGGAGCGCCACCTCGTCGCCGCCTGTGAGGTGGCGGAGCACTGCGGCAATGTCGCCGGAGGAGGAGTCCAGCTCCACCACGGTGGGGGCCACCCCAAGGCCGAAAAGTAGGTGTTTCACCACATGGCACATGCAGCATTCCTCGAGACTAAGAACCACTACTGCACTTGTTTCTATGACTTGTCTCATTTTTTCATGTAATATCATCATCATTTGTTCTTCATTGTTGTTTTGATGATTTCCTTTTTGATTATGATTATGATCTTCATGATTCATTGTTGTAATTACTTCCATTTTAGTTAATAATAATTTGAATTAATTTGGTTATTAGGGTTTTTAGTTTGAGAGAAAATAGAGTGTATAATATGAGGAGTATATGTGCGTGGGAAATAATGTATGGTGTTATGTTGCATTGTGGCCTTTATATAGAGCCATTTATTTAATTTGTTACGAGTAGGTTATATGTAGAATAAGGAGTGTTATAAGATCAGTAATTCCATTAAGAGATCGTACTCACACTCTGTAAGTCATGTAACAAATAAATCAAGAAAAAAATTACAACTATTTGTGTGAGATGCCTCACAATAAATCTATCATGAGACTGTACTCACACAAGTATTAGTATTATACGATAAATCGGTCCAAAAATATTTCCTAAAATTTATGTTAGTATCTTTTGAGAAACAATGTTCTATATTCGGTGCATATGAAATTAATTGATCAAATCGATATACCCTCTTAGGTTATAAGATAAAGCGGTCCAAAAACATCTCTTAAAATTTATCTTAGTATCTTTTGAGAAACAATGTTCTATATTCGGCGTACATGAGATTAATTGAAGTTTAGTGTATCTTGAGAAAATCAGCACACTTCAGTGCATGTATTTTTGTGAATTTACCTTATAACATACATAGTACTCCGTATATAGACTCAAACTCTTTGACACGGTATCATGTCATAATTTCTAATTATTTAGTCCAAAATGAAGTATCGAAATACCGTATATGTCGGTATCGTTTTCATTGATTTATTTAATTAATGTGGAAAATCTTTAATTTTGAAGAAGGCACGCCTTGTGAAAGTAGTAGGGTGCTGCATGCAAATGATATGGTCATCATATTATCGAGTGGCTAATACTTATTCTGTATTTCTGTGAGCTCTGACACTATTATGCAGTGATGTATTGTGTAGTACAAGTACACTGAAAAAACAAGATCAAAGGACACTTCAAATATGCATCATGTATATATCATGTATGTTATTCTTTGTCTTCCTTCTACTTGTGTGAGTCATATACTTCTATCACACTTGTTGCAATAACTAATTACACTTGTTATCATAAATACTCTATAATTAAATTAAATGAGGTTGTTATTGTAGACATAAAAAATGTCTATGAATAAATTATTTTGGGTCAGAGTAAAACTCGACTCATTTAATTAGGATAAATGGGTTAATTCATTAAATGGGCTTAGTGACTTTCAAGTCCATCAAGCCTCACACCTTTTATTCTATAAATACAAATCACTAGCTCATTTGAGGGGGTTGGTTAACAGAAATCAAAAAACTCTCCACAAAGAAATCAAAAACTTCTAAATTCTCTCAAAAGAAAACCAAAAACAAAACTCTCTCTTTACAAAGAGGAAAACTCAAATTCATCTCCTAATTTCATATTAGAAGAGGAAGAAGTAGAAGAACGCAGAAGGAGATCAAGTCATTGAAGACCCTCTTTCGCATTCAAGTTTACTGTGGAAATCGAATCAGTGGATTCACGAAATTGTAACCCTAATTCAAATTAATCAAATTATTTATTTTGTTTGCATTTTATTTTGTATTTTGTTAAATTTTGCAGATTACAAAATTTGTGTTTACAAATTTGGCACGCTCGGTGGGACCAATTTCTACCACTCATCTCCTTTTCCACGATAAGTTTTGAAGAAAAACAAATTGAGTCCATGGCGTCAAGGAAGGTTTTTACCACGTCCGATGGTGTCGCGAAGTCTGCATCCGATGATGTCGCGAAGTCTGGATCCGATGATGAAAGTTTCGTCGCCCGTGGAGCCACCTCTGGTGATCAATCGACAGGAATTCTCACGAGAAAAAGCGCAAGATTCGCTCTCGTCGACGTTCCGGGTGCAAGACTTCGATATGCGTCGGTTTCCACGAAGGCGCGTCCTCACAAGCCCGAAGTTGTCGCCACCGGTGTGAACGAAGACTTAAACAACGTAACAAGACCACTTGATTGTCATATTTTTGACGCTACGCCTCCGATCCGAGTCGAAGACATGGAGGAAACGCCTGAGAAAATGATGATTTACAAATGTCCGTTATTTGAAGAATATACGTTGCCACCCGATGACGAAATCGAAGAGCTGTCAAGTCGAGAAAATTGGTCATCATATTTTACTATTGCTCCCGTTATGACGACGCACGCCCTAACTCTCGAGGAAGAATTTGCTCAAATGAAGGTAATGCTCGAGGAACTCAAGCGAGAAAACGAAGAGAAAAGTAAACAAATTTTGTCGTTGAAGAAAAAGTTAGAAGAGCGCCCAGAATCGTCGAAGCGTAACGAGAAAAGCGACGATGACGCGTCCAACGATGGCGATAACGAATCGAAGAAACGCGGTTCGGGTGGATCATTCACCGTGGAAGACGTACAAGGAATGATTTCGAACGCCATAAAAATGCAGTTCGGCGAAATTCCTCGAGGTGGTCGCCACTACGTAAAGCCGTACACGAAAAGAATTGATCGCCTTGAAATTCCTTCTGGATACAAGCCGCCAAAATTCCAACTGTTCGACGGACAAGGCAATCCAAGACAACATGTCGCCCACTTCGTCGAGACTTGCAACAATGCCGGCACGGAGGGTGATCTCTTAGTGAAACAGCTTGTTCGCAGTCTCAAAGGAGTCGCGTTCGACTGGTACACTGACTTGGCCCATCAATCAATCGACAGTTGGGGGCAAATGGAAGACGAATTCCTCAACCGTTTCTATAATACTCGTCGTGTGGTCAGCATTGTCGAGTTAACTAAAACGAAGCAAAGAGAAAGCGAGTCGGTGATCGATTACATCAATCGTTGGCGAACACTAAGTTTGGAATGCAAAGATCGCCTTTCCGAAATTTCAGCGGTGGAAATGTGCATCCGAGGAATGAATTTGGACTTGGTTTACATTCTCCAAGGAATTAAGCCGAGGACGTTTCAAGAATTGGCGACACGAGCTCATGACATGGAGATCACAATCACTCGTCATGGGGGGCAGCTTTTTCGTCGTTCAAACTCGACCCAAGAAATGGAGAACTCCACGGAGGCTATAGACAACACCGGTTTAGCGCCCGTAAAAATCTTCGCAAGGCGCAATAAATACTTTATGTCCGATGAAGAGATGAAACAATGGCCATCCAAAAATGAGGGTGAAGGAAAAAAACAGTCTTCCACCGACGAGGATACTTCTGATGAAGAAGAAAACGAACTCCGTCACTAAATTTTCGAAAAAAAAAAAAAAAAAAAACTCCGAAGCAAGAGTTGAAACTGCAAGGTACGCTCCTAAGCACGAGCTTAAACTGTCGAAGACGCTCCCAAGCACGAGCTTAAACTGCCGAAAATCGCTCCTAAGCAAGAGTTAAATCTGCAAAAAAACGCTCCTAAGCACGAGCTTAAACTGTCGAAGACGCTCCTAAACACGAGCTTAAACTGTCGAAAAAAAAAAACGCTCCTAAACACGAGCTTAAACTGTCGAAGTCGCTCCTAAGCACGAGCTTAAACTGTCGAAAAAAAAGACGCTCCTAAACACGAGCTTAAACTGTCGAAAAAAAAAACGCTCCTAAACACGAGCTTAAACTGTCGAAGACGCTCCTAAGCAAGAGTTTAAACTGTCGATCAAGACTCCTTAGTACGATGATAAACTGAAAAAAAAAAAAAAAAAAAAAAAAAAAAAAAAAAAAAAAAACGCGAACTACGTCGGCTTGATCTTGTAAAACGCCAAACCTGTTTTGCAAGTACGTAGGCAGCTTGAGTCTTACTTTAGTCCAGCCACACGAAAAAAAAACGAAACACCTCTCGTAGGGGCATCAAATGTCAATTGAAGATTCGGAGAAAGCTTCCAAGCACCGAGACTTCATCGAAAAATGGAGAAAATTTCGAAGCATCAATACTTCGTCGTCAAACCAAAAGAAAATTGGAGAAAGCCCTTAAGCACCAATTTTCCGCAAAATGCGTAAATACGATGTCTACAGAGAAAGCTTCCAAGCACCGATAGTACGTCGTAAAATCATGTGAGGACTGGAGAAAGCTGTCAAGCACCGGTTCTTGGTAAAAATAATGATATCGTCGTCGGAGCAAGCTTTCAAGCACCGATGTGTCATCGTCAAACTGTCTGAACACTGAAAAAAAAACTACAAAATCACGGGTGAGGGCTGTTCTTGCTCCAAAATAAAAAATCGAATTGCTCCTGTGTTGAAGTCGAAGACGAAGTTGCCGAGGTGAAATCAAAGGAAACGTCGTCTCGTCCTCCATGGTTCGCTGCGTTCTCCGGATTTGGCGTGAAAATCGTTGTCACACACTCCGTGGTTGGCGTCAGGTCTGCCGTGGGCGAAAACATCGACTCCTCCTTACTTTGTGGTTGGCGTCAGGTCTACCGGGGGCGAAATGTCGACTCCTCCTTACTCTGAGGTTGGCGTCACGACCACCGAGGGCGAAACATCGACTCATTGTTTCTCGTAATTGGCGTCGCCGTGTAATTACTGTCCGTCAGGGGTGTCGTCTTGGGTCCGCGCGTTGAGGGGTGTCGTCTTGAAATTCGATTGTCGAGTGGCGCCACCAAAGAACTACTTTCCATCGAAGGCGTGGTCTTGGAATTTGGTGTCGCAGAACTATTTTCACTTTCCGTCGGGGGTGCCGTTTTAAAATTCGCGCACTTTTCGTCGAGCAGTGTCGCCGCGGAGCCAAAGCCATCATCTCTGTCAAAAAAAAAAAAGACAACACATCCACATAAATCAAATTAATCCCAAGGAATTACAAAATTGATTAAACACAAATTGATTTCTTTGTATAATCGTGAAATTCGTCGCTGACGATATCGGCAATACCACCGAAGGAAACGCAAGTGCGGTGAGCACCAAGGACTCTGTTGAAATTGATAATCTAATCCTTGAACAAAAAAAAAACCCACGAAGCTCAGGACACCCAAAACAATTTTCATCCCTCAAGTTGATTAAAATTAGAGTTTCCCAAGTAAGTTAGTCCAAAAAAAATTCGGCTATCTCCTCCTCCAAGTACGGGCAATTCACATTCCGTCACTGGTTCGAGAAGGCCACCATGGGTGAAGTCGGCACGTAGTTACTCCGTAGTGGGCGTCAGACCACCGTGGATGACGCAAACTCCATAATCGACTCGTCTCGCTCGTCCTTCACCGTGGGCAAAGTAGTTCGAACATGGGCTGCTCAAATTCTGTAATCGACTCGTCAGACCACCGTGGATGACGCAAACTCCATAATCGACTCGTCTCACTCGTCCTTCTCCATGGCTGACGACAGGACCACCGTGGATGACGCAAGCTCCGTAAATGGCTGACGACAGGACCACCGTGGATGACGCAAGCTCCGTAATTGGTTCGTCAGGACTGGCGGGGGGCAAGGCGTCTGACTCGTCACCTCGTAACTCGCTCGTAGAGGCGTCAGGGGCCATCCTCGAATTCGGGCATCACGGTAAAGCCGTTCTTGGTGTCGCTACGGGTCTCGCTCATTGTTCGGGTCGCTACGGGTCTCGCTCATTGTTCGGTCGAGTAGTGCCGCCGCATGTTCGTCAGGCGCCACCGTAGAACCACACTTGTCGTCAGGCAATGTCGTCTCGCGCAGTCGAAAGTCATTGAAAAAAAATATAAAGAGAAAGGTCAGCAGGTTATTAGTTTTGTCAAGATTGATAAACTTACCTGAAGAGTTGATTACGTCTTGCGTGGCGTTGGTCGAGTGTGATTGAATACTCCGTAGACCACAAGGTGATTCGGGCCAGTTTCACGGTCTCGTTGTTGAGAGTTTGAGTCAAAAATTTTATAAGCTTAAAGATGGAAAACTCAATGAGATGCGAGGACTTTACTTGTGCCTCATATATATTTTTGGGTATTAGATAGAGGATGGTGTCCTACTCACATTCAAACTCTATTGTGTAGCTGTAAAATTCTCCAGATTCAGATTTTATCTCAAAGCTTGGTCAATCTAAAAGTCAAATGGAGAAGAGTTTGTTGCAAAAAGGGGAACCGAAGTCAACTTGCTCTAGGAAACTTAACTTGTGCATTATTGGGAAATATGAATTTGTTAGCCCAATGTTAGTACGTGAAGATGAGGCCAATAATAAGGTGGCTCAACTCAAGGAAATTGAATTTCCTTATAAGTTCACTCTTGTACGAGGGCCCAACTATACGCCAAGCACACCGTGTATACTTGCTGGGTCAAGTTAGATGCATACTCCGTATCGTACACTGCTACAGGGTAGCTCGAGTTTAAGAAAAGCAAGCGGTTGTCAATCAAGTCGACGAAAAAATTTTGGGACTCACAAGTCAAAGGAAAAAGTCAAGGCTCACAAGTCGAAGAAAAAATCAAGACTCACAAGTCGAAGGAAAAAATTGATCGAGACTTACAAGTCGAAGAAAATTGATCAAGACTCACAAGTCGAAGAAAAAAATCGAGACTCCTAAGTCGACAAGATCGATCGAGACAACGAGTCGAGGAAAATATCGGAACCTCGCCACGCCAAAAAAAAAACTAAACGTGTACGTGACTAAGTTCCGAGGGGGCAAATTTGTAGACATAAAAAATGTCTATGAATAAATTATTTTGGGTCAGAGTAAAACTCGACTCATTTAATTAGGATAAATGGGTTAATTCATTAAATGGGCTTAGTGACTTTCAAGTCCATCAAGCCTCACACCTTTTATTCTATAAATACAAATCACTAGCTCATTTGAGGGGGTTGGTTAACAGAAATCAAAAAACTCTCCACAAAGAAATCAAAAACTTCTAAATTCTCTCAAAAGAAAACCAAAAACAAAACTCTCTCTTTACAAAGAGGAAAACTCAAATTCATCTCCTAATTTCATATTAGAAGAGGAAGAAGTAGAAGAACGCAGAAGGAGATCAAGTCATTGAAGACCCTCTTTCGCATTCAAGTTTACTGTGGAAATCGAATCAGTGGATTCACGAAATTGTAACCCTAATTCAAATTAATCAAATTATTTATTTTGTTTGCATTTTATTTTGTATTTTGTTAAATTTTGCAGATTACAAAATTTGTGTTTACAGTTATATCGTGGTTAGGGTTTCGATCGTGTGGTAGAATCATCTCAAAATGAAATTCTAAGTAAAACGTTTTGACATTTATACTTAAAATATTAATTGTACTCCGTGCAAAATTTCGTATCAAACCAACCTTATTATAATTATCTTAACGCAAAATCTTTTGATTGCTAGATGTGACTTACATGTTGTTCTTTAATTTTAGAACTTTTTGGGCTGAACTTATAGGAGGCCAGGAGTGAAATTTGAACTTATAAGAAATTGTCTTATAATAAATTGAAGTCAAGATAAATTAAAGATTAGTGAGATTTATAAGAACTGAGCTGAACTTATAAGAGCTAAACTAAAATTTAACAGTTGAAATTAAGCTGAAAAGAACCGGCTTTATATAAGTTGAAATTAATCAATGTTGCACTTCAGCACTTCCTATTCTAATACGGAGTAACAATACTGTACTTTTTAACAAAATACTTCGACTATACGTGAAATGATTCATATAGTTATTTTACGTTTAATTTTCAACATGACATTTTAATCGTTTTTTTCTTTTACAATATTCCGTAGTGAAAATAAAACCGTTTTACCATAACCGACCCGAAAACCCAAAAAAAGGCCGTTAGTGGCTCAAATTCGTACACGATCACTAGCTCGTATACAAAGCACACAACATTTTATCATCGTCTTCTACAATTTTCAGATAAAACCTTTTTTTTTTTAATCCACAAAAATTAAACCTTGAAAAGTATCCATTAATGGCGATAATTAACTCCATTACTCCATTATCTTGGACTAATTCAATTTCTTCTTCACCTTCTCTTCGTTTCTCCACTCAGTCGCAGGTTTTATTATATTTTTTTCTTTTTTAAATTGTAATTTTGGTGTTTGTTCGATTGAATTTGATCGCATTTTGTGTTTTCTAGGGTTTTGAATACAGGAGGTTTACGTTGTTGTGTTTCGGTGGCGAAAATGTGTCTGATCAACTGAGTAAGGTAGTATTTTTTTTGCTGTAATTGCTGTTGTTTAGTCATGATTTTTAGGTAATTGTTGCGTAATTTTGATCAATTTGAGCAATTTGAGATTGTAATTTTAGCCTAGATTACAAAATTGAGCTAATTTAGGGTTCGTACGACGATTTCAGGCACTAAAATTGAAAATTTTATCAATTAAAAAGAGAAATTGAGAGTATACACTGTAAAAAGAGAGAAGATTTTGAGCAAATTAGCAGAAAGTTTAATGCTTGGATGTTCGTTTCGTAGGAAAAACCGATGGTTGTATCAGTAACTGGAGCTACCGGGTTCATCGGTAGACGTTTGGTTCAAAAATTACATCAAGGTGCGTTGTGGTGAATGTGAAATAAACTGAATTTTTTTGGCGGAATTGTTGTTGTCGTGTTTTTCTCAAGTATTGTGTTAGTGAAAATCTGTTGAGGTTCTTGGCTACTTTTGAAGCATTGTGTGTGAGACGTCTCATAGTTTAGCGGCCTTGGACCCGTACGTACATGTTTTAGGCACGCATATCGAGGCTTTGCTCGTTGATGCCTCTTCCCCCTTTTGTGGCATTTAAATGAATTTTTCGGTTCAAAGTTATATCTTCTTTGATTATATTTACTGTATCTCGAGCAATGTGTGTGACTGTGTAAGTAACCTGATCTCACACTCACGTACTACTCCTTAGCTTCTGTGCAGAAAAACATCAAGTTCATGTGTTGACGCGGTCTAAATATAATGCTCAGCTAATATTTCCCGGTAAGAAGGTAATGAAAATACTCATTACGCCTAATAACAACATTAGTTTGTGAATGACACTACCTAACTGATTTTCATTGATTTCCGTTTATGCTCTAGAGCTTCAGCCGAACTTTGTTCCTTGACTTTCCATATTTCATCTATAGTGAATCAATTCCCGGGGGTTGTTCTTGCTGAGGAGCGGGACTGGAAAGATAGCGTTCGAGGGTCAAATGCTGTCGTAAATTTGGCTGGATTGCCCATCAGTACAAGGTGGTCACCAGAGGTTGATTCTTGTTTCCTTGCGTGCTGATACTGTTTGTATAACTATGTTACGGAAGAGTTTGCTCCATATATCTTTGTACGAGCAGTACAGTAGTAGTTAAAATTTAATTTTTGATTGCTCCTGTTTATCTGATTTGTCAGTGATCGACTATTCCCATCAAAACTTTAATCTTTGAATTTTTCTTTCCCTTTGTACTACAGATAAAGAAAGAGATTAAGGAGAGCCGAATCAAAGTTACTTCGAAGGTGACTTCAATTCTTTTTAGTTGTCTTCATATTTTGTATGTCTGTCCTGTCGAGTGTGCTGGAAATTTCCGTGTTTTCTTTTTCTGTTTTCGTAACTTTCTCTAGGGTTGGGGTGCATCCACTTGCTGATGACAGTCTCGGTTTCTTTTTGAAGGTTGTTGAACTAATAAATGGATTGCAAGCTGATGACAGGCCTAATGTTCTCGTCAGTGCTACAGCTGTTGGATATTATGGTCAGTGACTCATCATTCCGCTCTTTTTCCTCAGGAAACTTTCGGCTATGACATCTAAATTGCTTTAGCACCATCGGTACTATCATTGACCCTACTACTTCAAATTTTGCAGGAACTAGTGAGACTCGAGTATTCGATGAGCAGAGCCCTTCAGGAAATGATTATTTGTCCGAGGTAAAGACTGCAAGACGACTAATCGTGCTGTCTTAAGCCCTTAGCTTAAACTTTTGAAAATCGTTTAAATTTTTGTACATCTTTGAATCAACTTTCATAGAAAGTCAACTCTGATGTTCGTTCACGAGTCTCATTTTTTCGAGTTAGCGTAAGAAACTAGCTCCAAGTAAGCAGTGTCACATACATTTACTTTTGGTGATGATTGCTTCGAGACATTTAGCGCCCGTACAGATGTCTATCTCGGTAATATTCTGTGTATGCTCTTAATCATGACAAACTTTTCATTAGGTTTGTAGGGAGTGGGAAGCTTCAGCACTCAAAGTAAACAAGGATGTAAGAGTGGCACGTATACGCATCGGAGTGGTTCTCGGGAAAGAGGGAGGGGCTTTAGGTATTTGTTGACTGCAATATCTTCCACTTCCATCACTGAATACGTCAATTCCAATCAGCTAGCTTAATATCTTTTTTACAGTGTAAAAATGTCAAGACGCATTCTACGTGTTATTTTTTTTTAATATACTACGGAGTACGTCGTACCCGATCAGAGTCAATTGAATTCCTGATTAAAACTTTTATTGATTACAGCCAAGATGATCCCGCTGTTCATGATGTTTGCCGGTGGACCAATTGGGTCCGGTAGACAATGGTACTTATCGACTTCATGTTTTTTTTTTTTTTTTTTTTTTTCCCTGTATTATTTCATAAACGGTTACTCATCTCAACGATATGTGTTTCAATGCGGTATTTTAGGTTTTCCTGGATCCATCTCGACGACATTGTAAATCTAATATATGAAGCATTATCTAACCCAGCTTATGAAGGTTAGCCACCAAAACTTTCATTTCAAAAGTAACAAAATTTGTTCCAATGTCTTAAATGCGTACTCTACATGTCTAGGTGTAATCAACGGAACTGCTCCGAACCCTGTTAGACTGGCAGAGATGTGTGAACATCTAGGAAACGTTATGGGCCGCCCGTCGTGGCTTCCAGTACCCGATTTTGCGCTTAAAGCTGTTCTTGGTGAAGGTGCTACTGTCGTAAGTATTTGCTACTCACGTGCAGAATCTACAGATTCATTATAAAAGGGACCGAGAAAGCAGTCTTCTGCAACTAATTCGTGTACTATGACACGTTTTTACAGGTGTTGGAAGGGCAAAAAGTACTTCCGACTAGAGCCAAGGAATTGGGTTTCTCGTTCAAGTACCCCTACATAAAAGATGCACTCAAAGCCGTATTATCATCTTAGTCCAAGGAGGTACGCACAAGTGCATTCGGGATTTGAATCAATTCTTTGGTACAGAGTTTAACTTACTGCGTGTGAAATTCGATAAATTACAAATCCATCAACTTGTACTTGCGTGTTTCTTGCCATAAAAATTGCGACACATAATTATTGTGCACAGGACAAGTTTTGTATACTAAAGAGTATTAAATTATGACAAGTAGTAGATTTCATGTATCAGTCTTTTCAATCTAGCGTTACAACTTACAAGTTACAACATTATTTGTCACGTTATCCCAGTGTCGAAGGGAGTCCGATTCCCGAGAATGATTTAATTCACCTGATTACCACAGACAAATAGGACATTAAGATGCTTTCCAACATTTGCCACCGAAATCATCGGACATGTATGTTTGGTCCGATCCCATGCCATTGTGTGAGTGTGAGTTGGCCCAACGTAATTTTATTGTTGCAGGGGTGCGTCTTACTCGCCTAGACAGCCTGGTATTGTGTCGAGTGTCGACCCAAAACCACTAGTGCATGTCTTCTGTATCAACTGTCTGGAAAGGTCTTTAAATTAAATTATTGCTTTTTCGTCTCACACAAGAACTTGCGTTTTTAAATTAAGTACTTTAAATTACTGCTCACCCTTTGCCTCTTTTATGTTAAATCGGTTCATAGAATTTGTTCGTTATTTATCGCCAAAGAATTTATCTTTCAAAATTGTTGAAATCAAGAATTTAGTTCCTTAAGATAACATTCGACCTAAGCAACTATTAAAGTCATTGCCGATTCATTTGTATCTCTTTCACTTAATTTGATTCTTGAATGCGACCTTGGGGTTACAATAAGTAACTATCGTATAGATGAGTGGATATCACAATAACAAAAGTAACCACCTTACTCGAGTATTTGTGTTACAGTAAACAATGTACAGTAATAAAATATTATACAAGTGACACCTTAGGCAGTTAGGCCCCGTTCTTTTCAGTTTAATTTCAACTTTTAAAATTTAACTCAACTCCTATAAGTTCAGCTCAGCTCAGCTCAATTCCTATAAGTTCAACTCTAATAAATTCAACTTCTAGAAGCATCACTAAGCTTTAATTACATTGACTTCAGCTCCTATAAATTCAACTACCCTAAATTCAGCTCTAAAAAACCAAAAAGAAGAGAACCTTACTATTTGGATATCTCTCTATAAAAGGAGGAGAATGACAGTTGTAATACCAAAAAATTTAAGGAAATCTTGTAAAATTAAAAAGACTAGTTTTATATTATAAATAATAATAAAACTATGCACAATTACTATCCATGGTTAAGCAATGATGTTTTCTACAATGGACAACTGCCACCTTTTCGATACCCTAAGCCGCCGCCTTTTATGTATTCTCTCTGCACGTACCATCACCCCGTGGTCGATGCTGGTCACAATCCTTTCATAGGAATTCCCCGCAATCCAATCCAGTTTCACGAGGGCGTGGTCGATGCTGGTCACAATCCTTTCAAAGGAATTCCCCGCAATCCAATCCAGTTTCACGAGGATCGTTATCTTAGAATCCATAGCAACAATGTTCCAGGTTACTGGAATCCACCCCCAGCCCCAGACCACCCAGGTAATGAGGAATTTCGTAGACGAGGGAACACAATCTTCATAGTGAAAAAATACCCTCGTCATCTAAGACGCAAGTCTCGTAGCAGGAAAACAAACTATGTCAGCGACAAATTCATGAAAGTTGTCCAGTGTACCGCTAGCGTGCCTGAGAATCAAAGATTGACAAATAGGTTAGTACCCTGTGAAGCAAAGATTGAGAAAAAGGATGAAAATGTTGAGAAATATGAGGACGAGAACGAGGATGAGTACGAGGACGAGAGCGAGAGCGAGAGCGAGGAGGAGGTGGTGGAAGAGGAGTATGAATGTCCATATGCTTATGTGGACTCAAATGGAAAGATAAATAAGTTCCAAAATGTCCTTAATTAAACTCCTTAATCTTTATTTTACTATCTGTGAGAGTTCTTGATGCGCTGGGGTAATATAATGTTATCATAATATCATGTCTATGTAACAATAGTAAGGTCTGTAATCTAAAGTAGTACGGAGTAATTTATACTCCGTATTATTATTACAATGTTATTATAATATCATGTCTATGTAACAATAGTGAGGTATGTAATCTAGAGTAGTACGGAGTAATTTATATTGTTATTATTATTATTATCAATATTTATAGTGATCTGTTGGAGATGGATCCAGCCTAATATAAATTTCCACATTGCGTCCCACATCGGTTATGAGATGAGAGTTGGTCTTGTTTATAAAATTTGAAATTCTCCTCCTATTGCCAATTGGTTTTAGGATGGAACCTCCTATACCTTATAAGCGGACTCTCTCATACTCTTGGGTGTGGCCCAGGCCCGTGGATATTAATACTATCAAATTCTCTTTGAGAGTTTATGTAATCGATGGAATACAACTATCAATAATAATTCTACATTATAAAATTTTCTCTATTCTATATCTTATCATGATCAAAGTTGTGAAAAATGTATTTTTATCATGAAGGTGAATTAAAATGATCTTTCTTACAATTAAACTTGTGTTTTTGTACAGTACGGAGAAACATTTAGGGACAGTGATTGAGAATTAACATGACTATCTGTCAGGAACTACCTTTATTCAGAGCATGTCAGGAACCAACTCAACCAAAAACTTAAGTTGATGGTTGGAGACTCAAAATCGATTGTATACTCTAATACTATCATCATTACTATAGTGATCTCTCTTATGAAGCTGTTATTGTTGCTGACTTGCTGCTTTACTTTCACTCGTGGGCTTCTTTTCTTCATTTTGATTTCAATTGAATTGGGCCAAGTTGATTAGTAAGGCTCCCGCCAATTTATTTTTGTTCGGTCTGTCTTAACTCAAACCAGGGAGAGGAGTACTATTAGGTAATTTAGCGAGCAGCTTAACAAACCCGAGAGGGGAGTTATTGGTAGCTTTAAAGGTGTTATCCCCAGATTTGCGATCTAGTGATTTGTCTTGACGTGACGTGTTAATGGAAAAATGGGACCTTAGTTCTTTCTCTTACTAATACAATCCTTGCTTACATTTTGTTTTACAAATCTACTTATATTTGATATTGTGAGATTTGACATCCTCCCAACACCTTTTTGATCGACTAAACTAAGACGAAAACAAAATATAGAGACTAGCTACTCATCCCTGTGATTCGACCCTCTCATTACTACAAACGACCGTGTTATAATTGCATGAGAGGTATATTTTAACCGTAACACAGCTTCCCTGGATCCATCTCGATGACATAGTAAATCTACATTTGCCATTAATCTACGACAAAACCAAACTTCGCACCCTGGGTTGTACTTATAACAAACTAGGATCATAAACTTTCAAATCAATTGGATAGTCCTCAATTATGGAACTTTCCTTTCGACAAATTTGATCTTCAATCACGATTCAAATCGTATTAGAATCGCAGCTCAAATTAGTTCAGTTTAATTTAATTAAGTAAAGTTCAATTAGGCTTCAAATTATAGCAATAAACCGTTTCTCAAACCAGTTCAATTTATTTGAATTTGATTCGTCTCTGGTTGCCTTAAAAAAATGGTGTTAGACAATTTTAACTTCTCTACACGTACTGTTCGTAACATCATATAAGATTTTCATGAGCCAGATGTGGTTCAACCTTCACCTTGCTCTTTTATGTTGTTTGGGTTCAAGGAATTTGTTCGTTCTTTATGACTTTATCGCTTAGGAATTTATTTCATACATTGAGATGTTGAAATCAAGAATTTAGTTCCGCAGATTCGACAAATGCAAGCATTAAGGTCATTGTCGATCGATTCATTTGTATCGATTTCCATCAAAAGATGCTCACTCATTTTGATTCTTGAATGTGACTTCCGGGTCATAGTAGGCAAATATCGTACTCATACATCATAAATATCCTTTAGATAAGTCAGTCTCACGATAAACAACGTACGAACTAACATCATATACAACTAATACAAGTGAATAATGCCCACTTACTGTGGATTTATCTCTATAAAAGGAGGAGAATGAAAGTTGTGCAGTGCGACACCAAATTCAAGCCAAAAACATCTCTAAAATCTTGTAAAATTAACAAACTATGCAAAATTACTATCCATGGTTAAGCAATGATGTTGCCTATAATGGACAATTTTCACCCTTTCATTACCCTAAGCCGCCGCCTTTTACGTATTCTCCCAACGCGTACCATCACCCCTTCAATTACGCCGGTCACAATCCTTTCTTAGGAACTTCCCATAATCCAATCCAATTTCACGACAATCGTTATCTTAGAATCCTTAGCAACAGTCTTCCTGGTTACTTGAATCCACCTCCAGCCCCAGACCTCCCAGGTAATGAGGAATTTCGTAGACGGGGGAATACAATCTACATTATCAAAAGACGTCCTCGTGTGAGACGCAAGTCTCGTCACAGGAAAACAAACTATGGTAGCAGCGGCGGCCACACCATGCATATTCGCAGTAACAATGGTAGCAGTGGTGGTGAGCAACTAAGTTTTTCAGTAGGCAGAGCATGCGGAATGAAACCCGGTGATCTAGCGCAGTTCGTGAAAAAGAATCAGGTGGATGATGAGGAATATGAGGACGAGGACGAGAGCGGGAGCGAGAGCGAGGAGGAGGTTGTGGAAGAGGAGTATGAGGAGGAGTATGAATGTCCATATGCTTATGTAGACTCAAATGGAAAGATAAACAAGCTCCAAAATCCTCCTAATTAATTCCACTATTTATATTAACTAAATATTCGACGCAATTTTCATTTTGGATCTCATTTAGAGCGGTTTATCGAAATTTATAACAAAAAACAAAAATTGTGTGTATGTCTAATCTCTATGTTACTCCATTTTACTATCGTAATTTCATGTCTATGTAACAATAAGGTATGTGATAGTAATTTATGTTAAAATATCGACATTTATAATGATAAAAGTTGTAAAAGATGTATTTTAAAAATAAGTTTGTGTACTATAAACATTAATTACATCATATGAATTTGCAACTCAAAAAATTATTCTCAAATGATCTTAATTAGGGTCTATCAAGAAAAAATTTCTAGAATTGTTATTCTAACCTATCAATGCATTCACTCCCTCGGTAAATCATCCAGCTAAAGTAAGTCGTATGATCGAACCAAGTCATGTTAGAATCCTTAAAAAAAAATAGTTACGGAATATTATTTACACATCTTCAAATAAAAAGAGAAATAGACGATAAAGTGAAAATAATAATAACTTAAATCTTGATTAAATATTAACCTTTTTTTAGGTCAAATATAACGCCAGCTATTTTATGTAGTTATGTAAAATCAATTTTCATCTCTGTTCACTAGTAAGTTTTCAAATACTCCGCCGTATTTAGATAAATATAGTTAATAGAAATGTAAAACAGTTTACGTGTAGGTTGTCATGTGAATACAAACGTCTAATTTTAATACGGGGTAAGATTGAAATTGAATAAAACTCTCCAAAGTAATCTAACATTAAATATGATCGAGTATAAATCATTTAGTTCATATTTTCTCTTCGATGAATGTCTATGGAATTTTCATCATTTCAGCATATATAATAACATCCATACTTTGAATAATAAAAGTTAAATGTAAAAGACCTCATACCAAAGAGGCAAAGACCTACGGAGTAAATTAAAAAAACAAGCCCTTAAAAATTTAATTTTAAACTTTTGAATGCTCGGCTCATTGTAACTTATATAGTTATATCAAACTAGAAATAAGTTTAATATATCTTGTAATCCAAAAAAAAAGTAGTAGGTTCTAAGTCTAAAATTAATCTAGTAATTCGAATATATTTCATTTATTAATTCAATCGATAATAACGATAATCGAGTAGTGCTCAATTTGAAATATGAGTAAGATCAGATTAATTTTCTAATCTTTTTCGAGTTTCAACACGTTCAAGTACTTATAACTCAAATTACTCCATCCTCAATTTGTCAAGTTGGCATTAAGTTATGGATAGAAAACGACCACATCAATATACTATGAAATTAAATTACGTATGATAAAACACTAGTTGGAAAATATGGATTAATAACATCTTATGAGACGGTTATGTAAAACAGCAACACTTGTCAAGTATACACTTGTCAAGTATGCATATATCTCTTTTTATCGAATATCAAGATAAAAACATTCGAATAAAACAAAAGAAAGAAATAGAATATATTAACGTAAAAACGTCAAATAGATATGATTGTAACATAAATAATGAAGAACATTTTATCGTATTTTATCGTCGAGTTTAGGATCGAGTTTGTGGCCTAACGTACGAGACTCTACAACACCATAAAATAAAGAATAATAAATTAAACTCGTGCTTCTAAGCATATAATCGATTTATCAAAACATCTTATTCATATGATTCTTTCTTATCAACAATAGAATTTGCATTTTGTGATTCTATTATAATTGTGCTTGTACGTAATAACAAGCATATATGCCAAATGTTAAGAAGAAATCTTTCTTCAAACATTATTTTAGACTGAAACATTAATTTAGTAGTTAATTATCATATGATATTTTATGATAAGTAATTAAACTTAATGTAATACGGAGGACTTACATAATAATATATAAATAAGTTTTTTTTAAACCAACATCTTTCAATGACGTATTTTACATAATTAACCTTTTATTGCATTTTTTTGTTTAGTGTCGATTTATCATGCACCTATATTAATTTAAATTACAATCTGTATAATCAATCACAAGTAAGAAATCTATTTAATTTCCATAAATTTTATCAAATTGAATTGAGTGCGGATTTATCGTCCAAATTTTAAAATACTATAAATGGTTAAAAAAATTGATACCTATATATACATCAAAAATCATGTACGGTTGTACACTGCACCCCGTTCTTTTCGATTTATTAAAGCTAAATTTATAAGAGCTAAACTTATACGAGTAGAAGCTGAAGAGTTGAGCTCAAACTTTAAGAGATGAGCTAAGTTTATAAGAGTTAAAAACAAGCCGAAAATAACATGGCCTAAAACTGCGACATGCATGCACCACTATAAATAATAGAGTACATAATATAATATTTGTAAAGAAAACCTAAGCTAAGTAAAGAAAAAAAAATATATTACAATACAATGAACTATTATCCTCCTATAACTCATGAAATTAATCCTCATATTATCTACAATACTCTTCAAACACCAAAACCCTACAATACTTACCCTATTGCAAGATATCCACCTTATTATTTTCCAAATAATGATATTATTAATCCACACACTTTGTACCCAATTCATCATCAAACCTCATACTACGAAAGCGACGATCGAGTTGTCACGGTTTATGTTCCGTCTGACGATGATTCTGAGGATGATGAAACCGAGGACGATGAGGAGGAGGACGACGACGACAAGGAGAAGCACGGTGATCGTAAATTACCGGGACATAATCACTTTTATAATATTAAAGCCGGTCACCTTAATTTGGTTAATACCGGTAATAACACCAATGCCTCGGGTTGTCAAGAAAATGGAGGTGTTAAGTCTTAAATGAATTCGATTTTCGAAGTTTTAAGTGAAATTATCGTACGTATATATAAATGTAAAAATTGTCTTATTTTGTGATAATAAATTGAATATAACGACGGTATATATATTTAGTGATACCGGTATTTGATTATACTTTTGTTATAATACAAGAGTTATACTATACCAAAAGCCATGATCAAACCGCCGCATATATAAAGAATAAAAATTTATTATACGCGATATTATACAAATCTATTGCATAGCTCGGCTTATAATGCGTGACTTATCATTTGGTGAAGTACATTGTCGATGCATACCGTAGATGGGTTTACTAAAATCTCGGAATATTGTTCACGCCTCAATACTCAAGTCTGAAGTCTCGAATTATCATTGTCCTATGGCTCGAATTTTCATTGTTGTTGTGTTGCGTATATCCCTCGTATCCTGAATAATAGGGCTCATAGGTTAGCGAAGAAAGCCCTAAGAATGTAATTCTGCTTTGTGTTTACTCAAGTCTGAAGTCTCGTGTGCGTAGCCATAAGACATATCATTATTGTCGTGCTTCCTCTTTGGGATTTGAAATTATTCACTTGGTATGATCGAGTGTAAATTTGTAAGTATAAAAACGTAACGGTACTCACCTAATTAAATGACCCTTAAAACCCTTTAAATAGTTCGTTATTAATATAAACTAATCTATATCTATATCTATATCTATATAACATATAAAAAAGCAATCTTTCAATGTTGTGTTGTTAAGTGTATTTTGAGGGTTTAATATTAGAGTGCCAATTCAAATCATCTAATTTTGCTAATTATGATGACACCTCACACATATTATTATAAATGTTTTTTCTTAATTATTTATTAATAAAATTGATCAACATTAATACTCACATTAATATCTATTTAAAACAACTTGCACGCATTTATATTCCACATCAATATTAATTAACCCTATAATTTCTCTCATAATATTGTTCATATAATATTTTGTAAGATAGTTTAATATAGAAAAATAATAAGATAATAACGATTAAATATAGTATTTTCAGCTAACATATTATTTATTTTTGCTCCATAAGTTATCAAATATAGAAGTCAAAGATACATTAAGTCATAGGATTCTCGTGATCTCAAAAACTTGCATCACTTTTATTTAAAATTTATATTTTTTATTAACACAATATATTATCATAGAGTATAACCTTTTTATACAATTTTGTTCCCTCGCTTCATTATTTGAAAACAAATATTAAAACATTAATAACTAAAACAAAAGAATGATTATAAATTTTTACACGGATTTAACAAAAATAGTCAAAATCAATAATATATTTTTACCACTTAACATCTCAAGTTGATTTCAGCTAATTTGATATAGAAAAATAATAAATAGTGATGATTAAATAGAAAATCTATATCTGTATACAATATTAAAAGGCAAGTTGAAGGATAACAAAACCTAAAGTTCATATATAATTAAATGACATTTAAACATTTTTAGCTTCTTATGATGCCCCATCAGGTGCTATATGTCAATAGATTATTCATACACTTGCCGTCAAAACCATTTATTTAAATAAAATATTAAATTAGCTATTTAATATTAATGTCTACATTTTTTTTGTGTCGAATTAACAAAGTCACATATCCAGTCATATAATTTTCGTTATTTCATATATTTTTAAATTTTCATCTCTTTGTTTTTCTAATAGCATTATAAGAACCATCATGTAATTCATATAATTTATGTAATATAAAAAAATGCAATAAGCATATTTTAAAAGAATAAATCGTTCACATTTACTATAAATTTCATCTACCATTTATCGAATAAAAATTATAATTATTTCAAACCATTAATTCTATAATAAAAACTCATAAATTATTAAAGTATATAATAAATGTTTTAAATTATATTTTGTAAGTCTTAATATTCTAGTATGCTCAATACGACTAAGCATATCATGTTACAAGGTAGTATGGTTTATAGAGCACTATTTCTAAAATTGTTTTAGCTTAGAACTTCATAAGTTATTAATATTTACAAAAGCAAAATCAAACAAATATATTTTTCAAAATAAAATCAAATTTCAACTATATTTTATTCCTTATTAACTGCATGCACCTGTCATCATTTGTGAGATGTTATAAATTTATAAATTAATTTGAATTAATTATCCAGCCAATCGATGAAAAATAATAGAAAAAAAAAAGACAAAGTATTTACTAAAATTTCAAGGTTAATAATCTTTAAATCATTTACTAAATGCAACATTATCATACGTGAAATAATAATCTATTTAGTCACATCATTAAATAATTTCAAATCGTTTGTGCGTTGTTTAATATTATACTCCGTAGTCTTTTTCAATGACTAACTAACTGAACAAGTTATGTGAAATTAACCAATGATCACTTCGAAATGTCACGTAAATTTTTGGATCAATTGGTAGTAAAATATCATGATATATACGGAGTAGTAATTGTGGAAAAAAAAATTAATAAGTTATAATTTGTAAATTTGGGTATATAATAAGTAGTAAATATCAATTATTCTTAAAAGAATTATTACAACAATTTCGTGCATCGCGCGGGAACTGATTATCAAATGTGTCTTAATTTAGTGGTCACGAAGCAGATATCTGAACATTTATATCTTAGGTTCGATTCCCTCCTTGTTGTACTGGACTTACGTCCTCGTCTTACACCAAAAGAAGAAAAAAAAAAGATCAATTACAATATGCTTACGAGAATTAGGTTCACATATCTTTATTTTATTTTTATAAAATTAATCTTCTTTTAGAATGGTGAAAATGATATTTTAATTTGAACACACACCTTAAACTAAAAAGTATAGTGAGCAAAGATGACACTAAATTTACTTTGATTTTTATTTGAATTGTACATAATGAATAAGTGTCCAATATTATTAATAACACAAAAAAATTATTATAAAATTTTCCAAAAAAAATAAGATACTTCACTTCTATCAAATGTTATTCTTGGAACAAAACGTCTTTTCAGTCCTGTAAATGATATATACTCGCTCCAATCAACTTCATTTTGCACATTTTACTTTTAGACACATGACTTTGAGAATTTTCAAAATTATGGTCAATATATAAGTGAAATTATACAATACACATATGTAATATTATTAGATGTGTATCAATATAAATATTTATAAGGCGAAATTGCAAATAACTACCTTTTAAAACCACTTTTTTTCAAATAACTACCTTTTATAATTTTTTTTTCAAATCACTACCTTAAAATGTATTTTTGTTTTCAAATCAATACCAGTTCCCCGGAAAACGTCATATTTTATCAAATTCCGACCACTTTGAAAATTTTTGTTGCCTTTTATTTGAAACACCCATGTCAAATACCCATTCTACCCTTCTACCCTTTTATAACCTTTCTTCTTCTATTTAACTTAACCTCTTCATTTCATCCTCTTTACCTCTTTACCTAAAATTTCTTCCATTGTTTTTAATTTTTTCTCTCATATTATTCAATCAAACAATGATTCTTTCACTTTTCAGCACTTTCCATCCTTATTTTTTTGAGTTAAATGAGATTTCCGGGGAACTGGTATTGATTTGAAAACAAAAATACATTTGAAGGTAGTGATTTGAAAAAAAAATTATAAAAGGTAGTTATTTGAAAAAAAGTGGTTTTAAAAGGTAGTTATTTGTAATTTTGCCTATTTATAATTTTTCATAACGTATTACCAGGGATATTATCATTGTAAAACTCGTCTCAACAAGTATAAAAAGGTTATTGTACAAAAAGGAATAACCCGGCCCGTTTTATGTAAACTTTTAGCTTCATTTAATTGATTGCTTATTTCTCCTATAAAAGGGCTAAAATAGCATACATATTAAGCAACCAAATCAAAATATAAATTCAATTCAAACTTAATTGATACTCGTAATATATAGGCTAAGCTAAGTCACCACCACACCATGGCCCCCAAGAGATTTGCTCAAGCTAGAGGTACCGGCCCCGGCACTCACGCCGCCGTCATCACCGGCCAAAACACCAACACCAGTGGGTGGCAGCACGACGCTGGTGTCGGTGTCGGTGACAACAATCGCTTTGGAAACATTGGTGGCCAATATGGTGACGGTTGTACTACCCATGGAGATGCCAAAATCTCTTTTGGCAAAATGTCTTAAAATACCATTAACATAAAATGAGTTTGCGCCGTCTTAAAGTGCTGAATTTCGGTATCACGATATTAAATTTAGATACTACTTAACCATAAAATAAAATATAATTATATTTAAGTTGATAAATCTATTTAAATATGGTGATACTGAAACACAGTATTAATTTACGGTGTAAATCATTTGATATAAGAGTATGTATATCAGTATATGTATTATGGTGTGTAAGTTGGAAGAAACGTGCTACAAATAGTCACGGTGCTCAATAATAAATCATGAGTCCTAATAACTAGGACCAAAATTATTGTAACAGATATGTTTGTATCACTTCTTATCTATGTGAATATAAGAGTTTAATATCTATTTTTCAGAGACTTTTTTTTTTTTTTTTTTTTTTTTTTTTTTAATACGGAGTATATATTTTGTATATCATGTTGTACATAAAAATTTCACTCTGATCTTGTCTTAATATTCTCGGTGATTCAATATTCAAAAAATACAGCTTGTTGAGGTCATTAATGAGGAGAACAGTTATTACCGCGAAGGTTATAACCAAGAATTGTAAAATAAACACACTTTAATACGTAGTATCATATTGCTTAGCTCCTATTTCAATGAATTGTTTAATATGTAGTATATTTTGTAATTCAAGAAAAAATAGTAGTTTATGTGGCTTATATTAACTTAATCTAAGATTTCAGACATATTTCATCTTATTAATTCGATAATTAATTCAATAACTGACTCAATCCAAAAATATAAGTAAGATCGGATTTCCCTATTTTGAGTGCGACCTCTCAAATAATGGGAAGTTAATAACAATATGGAGTGGTTTTCTTTAATAAATAAGCGTTATAATGTGAGATAGTCTTATAGAACAACTAGCTGTTAATTATTTTATACTACTATTAATATGAGATGGATTTTTTAATTTTTAAAGCATATGAGACAATTTTATAAAAGAACAACACTTGTAAATTATGCATACATTTTCATTTCTATTGTGACGCCGCCTCATAGTATTGGACATACAATATTTCAGTAAAATCATTAACACTAAATTTAAACTAATTCTTTTTTCTAATTGTTCGACAATAATATTTTCATTTAACCTTAAACCACTATATTGTTGTTTATATACATTTTTTTTTAACGTATATTGGGTAGAAGCATTTGATATAAAAGAAAACCCAAAGAATATTATAACATACAAACCTCAAATAGATATGATTTAAAAGCACTATGAAGAACATTTTATTCATGATATTGCACCGTCGAGGTTGTGGTCCAACGTACGAGACTCTACAACACAATTAAATAGAGAATAATAATCCACGAGAAACTTAACTAGCATATAAATTTATCGAAACATCTTATCACATGATTCTTTCTTATCAATAATAATACTTTATGGATTCATTTATTTATAACTTAAATTTGATATATGAATTTATGAAATTATCTATCAAGAATCATGTACTAAAAGTGACATGCACGTCTATAAATAATGGAGTGAACACAATGTTTGTGAAGAAAACCAAGTATATAGAAATAAATTAAATCAAATTAATTCACAAATGAGTTATAGGTTGATTTATCCTTCACATACTATTGTTCGCAAACAACCAACTGGCTACGGTACTTATTGTATTGTACGATATCCCATTTATTATTTGCCAAATAATAATGTCACTAAATCGCGCCCTAAACCTGCCCCAAAAAAAACTAATCCTCGCCCTAAACCTTCCCAAAAGAAAACTAATCCACCCCCTAAACCCGCCAAAAAAAACAATAACACACGCAATGCACCCGTTCAGAAAAAAATTAATCCACGCCCGATACCCGCCCCCAAAAAAATTAATCCACCCTCTTTACCCGCACCAAAAAATATAATTAATCCACGCCCGGTACCCGCCCCCCAAAATATTAATAGACCCCCGATACCCGCCCCCAAAAATTAATCCACCCCGATACCCACCCCCAAAAATTAATCCACCCTCTTCACCCGCTCCAAAAAATATAATTAATCCACCCCCTATATGGACGAAAGAAATAGTTAATCCGCAACCTGTACCCACCAAAGAAAACATTAATCAACACCTTGTACTTGGACCCACCAAACAAACCAAGAAGGATGAGGACGAGGACGAGGACGAGAACGAGGACGAGAACGAGGACGAGGACGAGGACGAGGACGAGGTCGACGATGATTCTGAAGCCAATGATTATGAAACCGAGGACGATATGTGTAGTACTGAGTACGATGAGGATGAGAATGAGGACGATGATTCTACTGAGGACGACGACGATTGGGGTAAGCACCGGAATTACAAATTACGGGGACGTCAATACAATTATAATATTAAATTAGCCGATTCCCTTAGGTTGGTTAATACCGGTAACAACACTAATGCCTCGGGTTCTCAAAGAAACGGTGCAGCTAAGTCTCACTCGTATATATAGATGAAATCACCGTAAATTTACAAATTTAAAATTGTCGAACTTTATATTCGACTATGCAGTATAATCATATCACTTCATATAGTTATACTTTCTTGATTTACCCAAGGAGATGCCAAAATCGTCTCTTTTGGCAAAGTATTTTATTTTTCGTCTTATCAAAAAAAATTATATGAGCTTTGCGCTATCTGATGGTGTAGAATTTCAGTATTACTGAATCATATTTAGATATTTACAACAATATAATATAATATGATACAGTAATACTGAAACTCGATATGGATTTATTATGGCGCAAAATCATTTGATATAAGATATGTACTATGGTGTGTGTGTTGGAAACACGTGCTACAATTAGTCACGATGTTTAATAATGATCATGGGTCTTAATTTCTGTTGGAGTGTTATTGCCCACATGTGAGAAGTCCCACATTGATTGTGGAAGAGAGTTTGGTGTGGTTTATAAAGTCTAAGGGAACTCCTCTCATTGCCAATTGGTTTTAAGAAATGTGGATACCTCGACTCAGAACCGGCTCGCTCTCTTCCACTCTCGGGTTTGGCCAGGCCCGCTTCATGATTCTAACATGGTATCGAGCCCGGTTCGCTCACGGGTTCGATAAGTTTAAAAACTGGCCCTTGAAAAATTATGCCACCGGAGGAGGTCCTCTTTGAGGGTTTGCCGCTCCGATTGGGTTCGGGTTATTTCCGCCCGCGTGAGTTCGGGTTGTTTATACCACTCCGGTGTGCTCCCATGGTTTCGCCCTAGATTTCCGAGGGATCTCACATGTGAGGGGGAGTGTTGGAGTGTTATTGCCCACATGTGAGAAGTCCCACATTGATTGTGGAAGAGAGTTTGGTGTGGTTTATAAAGTCTAAGGGAACTCCTCTCATTGCCAATTGGTTTTGAGAAATGTGGATACCCTCGACTCAGAAACCTGATCGCTTCTCTTCCACTCTGCTTGAGCCTGCTTTCATGATTCTAACAATTTCTAGGACCAAAATTGTTGTAACATATATATGTTTGTATCACTACTTATATTGTGAATGCTAAGAATTTGATATGTATTTTTCAGAAGTATTTATGTTTTATTTATATCACATTTTTACATAAATAGTCTATACTTATGTCTCAATCGATTGAAGAAAATACAAATTGTTGATGACAGAGACACATTTTATTGTCATTAGATCCTTATATATAAAGTAAGAACTGACTATTTAGATATATTATACTCCATGGGACATAATTAGTAAAGAAAAAATTCACAAAAATAATCTCAACTAACGTACATCTTATAAAAATAATCCCAACTCAAAATGATCTCATAATAATTTCAACTACTAAAAATCATTTCAATTCTCCGTAATATATTTTAGCCAATTTTAACCGATTCAAACATGTACAAAAAAAGGTTAAACCGATTTTAATTTTAGATAGATTATAATCGAGGAAAATTTAAAAAGTACTCGTATAAGATCAGCTAGCTAGCAGAAATTAAAAAAAAAATTAATAAAATAAAAAAATTCAAGTAGCTTATTAAAAAAAAAATATGTTAACTGGTACGAGTATTTTTTTTAAATTTTCAACATAATTCTATGACGATTTATAAAATTTCACACCGGCTCAACTACTGTAAAATTTCACACCTAACATATTCGATTTTTCGTATTTTTTAAGTTAATAACTCTACATTTTTTGTATATATATTTTCAACACAACTTTTTTTATATATTATTTTCAACACCATTTTTAATAATAATCTAATAAATTGTTAAAAAATAGTTATTATAACAATTAACAACAATAATACAAGCAAAAAGCCAAAAACAGTGCCCTTCTACGTCATTTTACTCTATTTCAATCGTTTTTTCATGTTGTTATTTAACAATATAATAATTTTCAGCTTGCTATAAGTTGTTATTTTCAGCTAAATTTTCATCTACTTTTTTAGTTTCAGCTTTCAGCTAGTTTTCAGCAAATTTTTCAGTTAGTTTTTCAAATAGAGCCTAAGACTAACGATTGAATGCCTCACTTTTTATCTTCTTACAGTTATACTTTTAGCTGGGCAAGAATTAGGTTCACATTCTTTTACCTTTGGTGAAATAAAAAGTTTTGAAAACGAGCAACATGCACTGAGATTATTGTATGCATATAATGTGAAATGTGAATGTTTGACATATACTCTCTTCATTATTCAATATATGATTTTCTCACATTTTAAACCATCCGCTTCTCTCTTCAACATATCTCAATATATTTGTTTAAATATGACCAAATGTACTCACATGAATGCTCTTTTCGGTAAGGAATATTTTGGTACAATTTTTATATTTTTAAAGTAATACAATTTCGTAAAAGTTAAAATCAAATATCGGCCTCATTAAACGAAAACGTCATATATTGGACAATAAAGAGAGTAATTGCAATTAATATATGACTATTATAACAAAAATTATATTATAATTATTACTCCGTAACATATTATAATCATTTTATCACATAATCACATTTCAAATCACAATCAATAACTCGTTATATGCAAGAAAGTGTGTATAAATAAAAACTTGCGCAAAAATAGTGATTGAACATTTTATACACCGCAAAGAACTACTGTTAGGGTTGTACTTAAATAATTGGCGTATAATATATGTCCCGTTAAAAAAAAAAAAAAAGTAAAAAAAGGTTAAAAAAAAAAAAAAAAAAAAGGTATAATTAGGTCTATAACACGCAAGTCACGAATTTATGTGATAATTGGTTTAAGTTGCCTATAAAAAGGGTAATAAATTAGCATACACAATAAGGCATAAGTAACACAAATTAACAAAATATATAATCAAATCAAACTAAACTTGAAATTACATAAGCTATTTATAGTAGACACTACTCATGGGAGGAACCTCTAGCACCCCGACGTGCTACCCCGGACGCCCGTGCCCCCCCGACGACCCTTGCCCTCCGTTCCCCACTCGCCCTCCCCTGTGCCCCCCTTCCTCTCCCGGCGGCTCGTGGACCCCGTGCCCCCCTCGCCCTCCCCTGTGCCCCCCTTCCTCTCCCGGCGGCTCGTGGACCCCGTGCCCCCCTCGCCCTCCCCCGAGCCCCCCTTTCCCTCCTAGCGGCCCGATCCTCCCCATAGTCCCCGATAACGAGTTTGGTCCCGGTGGCTATAGAATTAAATTTTTATCTAGTAAATGAGTTTGCACTAATATCACGGTAGTTATATAGATTTTTAGTAATGTATTATATTATTAAAAATAAGTAATCTATGTAAACACCGTGATGCTGAAAACATAATATAATGTATGTCAACGGTAGTACACTGTGATGTATCCGTTGTACCCTTATTATAATATATAGTAACGGTTTTTATTATAATAATGTGTTATCTCGCTATTTTTTTTTTTTTGAACTTTTAGAAATTGCATCGGTCATTTTAGTTTTTTAGCCGGCCGATCAAATGTTGAAAATCTTAGAAGAGTAAAATTTGAAGAATTACTATGCAAATGTGTAAATACACTATTATTTGCGAGTTGTGACATGAAAAACAAGCAATATGTGACCAGCTTAATTTACATTTATCATTGTAGCTGACGATAATACAACTTATTTTGGATAAGTTGAATAAATACTTTTATATCTCACATAATGATACAGAGTAATAACAAATAAAGTGTAAAAACATTACGTTATTAATGTTATATACACTTCATTTGTTATATGAAATTAGGACATAAAACCTAATGCCATCTGATGAATTCACTTAACAACAATAATCGTATAGCTCAATCAATAATTTATGTTAGATCGGATAATTTTTGTTTTTTCTTTTATTATTTTAACATGTTTAATTTTTGTATGATCAGACTACTCGGTCGTCAATTTGTCATATTGAAATTGCATACTCCGTATATTTTATGACCTCAATATAGACGACTGCAAATACAAGCGAGTAATAAACTCATGAGGCTAACAATGCGCTTATAAGTTATAATCTTGAGATAAAAATATACTCCGTATAAGGACAGTAACAATTAGTGACGACGATATTACCTACGTAAGAAATACAAATTAATTACCTAATTAGTTGTTAACAAACTAAAGTACTTTTTTAATAAGCTTAAAAAAAATGAAGTACTAATTTGTAATCACTAGCTCAATTATCTTTATAATTAATTCTCTTTGATTTATGAAATTTTGGATCAATTTTTTTTTTTTTTATAAAGATGAATAGTACGCTTTAATTACCTTCAAGTCCAAATTAAACACTGCATAACACTATTTGTCATTATGTATGTACTTGAGAAATTTTCGATATTGTAATTCATATATAATTGAGAATATAGTCATGTGTGATTTTGTTTTATTTGTCTTCTTAAGTACAATTTTAAAATTAAATTTGTATACTTTTTTATAATACGTAACTACTAACTACAGTTGCAAATTTAAATGATTCTCGACAAATATATCATGACATCATGTAATGTTTGAACTTGAAGAGAGGGAGTAGTAAAGAAGCCACTCGTTTATATATTTCACATGTTTGTTAAAATTTACTAATTTTTGAAGTGCATGAACATGTCATAGATTTGTCAAAAAAAAAATCTGGTACTCTCAAATAATTGACATTTACATGCAACGCGATACGCGAATATATGAAATAGTAAGACATACGATTGAAAGCCTCAATCTTTCTTAATCTTATACGGAGTATTTTTTTAGTTACAAGAATCAGGTTCACATTCTTTTAAATAGTAATGTATTATAAATTATACGGAGTAATAATTATATATATACCCTTTTTTATAGCTTAATAATTGTTACAATATAATAATCATTTTGAATTGCATAATCGTATTTTAATTAATTAATCATTAATCGTTATACATACACACATGTAAGCATCAATAAAATCTTGTGTAAAAATAGTGATTAACATTTTGTACACCGAAAAAAATATTCTTAGGGCTGAAAGTAATAGGCACCCGGAATAAAATATGTCGTATTTAAATAAAAGTATAATTAGGTCTGGATTCTGGAACACGCGAGTCACAAATTCATATGATTATTGGTTTCATTTGCCTATAAAAGAGTAGTAAAATTAGCATTCAAAATACGCAAAAACAATCAAATTAAACAAATCAATTCAAATCAAAATAAACTTGGCACTAAATAATTGAGCTAAGCTAGTAGACACTACTCAGATCATGGGAGGACACACTAGCAAAGGAGGTTCTTCTGGCACCAATGGCGGGTGGCAGCCCAACACCGGTGGCAATGTTGGCAGCGGTCAGCAGCCCAACACCGGTGGCAACAAGAACGGGCAGCAGCCCAACACCGGTGGCAACAAGAACGGGCAGCAGCACAACACCGGTGGCAACAAGGACGGGCAGCAGCGCAACACCGGTGGCAATGCTGGCAGTGGTGGTAACAAGGACGGGCAGCAGCACAAACCGCTTAGCAGCATCAAGAGTGGCTATGATGACTAGATAGTATCATTTTGCCCAAGGAAAATGCCAAAAATACTACTTTTGGTGATTTTAAAAATAATAATTAAATCACGATCGAGTTTGCACTATTTAGTAAAAGCCGAGTTTAATATATCACGATATTTATATAGATTTTATGTACTCGTACTACCGAGTATGTATTGTATTATATCATAATAAAAATAAAGAAATCTATGTAAACATTGTGATGCTAAAACATAATATTATCGGTGGTGCAAACTATGTTGGTGATTTAAGTGAATCGCTAGATTCCCGTTTAAGTGTAGTCGGGATTTGGTCAAAATAGAGTAAATTTGAACGGATATAATTTATGTTCGAGAGTGTGGTGTGCACACTTATATAAGAACGTGGTTTAAATTTACGGTTTTGAGACGAGCAAAATTATATATTAAAATTAATTTTGGTAAAGAATTGAAGGGTTGGACGAATTTAATAAATGTTGGAATTGTATATATTAAATGAAGTTACTTAATTATTAATAATTCTAAAGTATCACTGGTTAAGACTGTGATTAGTGATTGGGAGGTCACGGGTTCGATCCTAGCATGCAACCAATTTATTTTGGTATGAAATGTTATCAGAAATAATTTTATTTATGAGTATATAAATATATGTTACTTACATGGTGTTGACATACATGAAAATTCTGAATTTTCGACTTTGAATTAAGCAAACACAAACTCTATTCGTATACTCTCGCTTCTATTTGCCAAGAACGAGAGGGTTTGTTGATCGTCGTATCCTGCGAGAGATTTACACCGGATTATTTCCAACAAACTATTTGGAGAACGGATTACTATTATTGACTATTATTACGGTGTACGTATAAGTTGAAAACAAGTGCTACAATTAGTCATTGTGTTTAACAAGTGCTACAATTAGTCACACCAGCAAACCCTAAATCTTATAGGATTCACCAAATAAAACCCTTAAAAATTCGCGAAATAATACTCCAAAATCGTATAGAAGTGACGACAAACAGAGCCCTAAACTACCGATTCAAAACCCTTAATTTCACCTGAGACCCTAAATTTAAACTGAAACCCTTAATTTCCTTTTTTTTTTTTTTTTTTTTTTTTATAAAAACTGAAACCCTAAATTTAATTGCTTCGAGCTTCTAAATTTAACTGAAACATGTAATCGAAATTACAAAACGCATTAAAAATAGATTTGAAATCAATACAAGTGAACTGCCAATTATTACGGAATTAAAATAATAAACAACTTTACGCACCTTTAGGCGATGAGTTTTTTTGGTGTCAGGATCCTCTAGAGTAACTCTACCGTAGAGTTACTCTAGAATTTCGGTTTTTAAATTAGATAATCATAATAAATTTATTTAATTTTAATATTTCTCTTATACAAATACCCTCATATGCGTTACTCATCGATTTTTTTTTCCCGAAAGAAGGTTTAGGGTACAATTTTAAGGTGCCGCGTTCCAGTGGCTTCGCCGCCGAATCCGAACCAAAAGATACCCTACATAAAATTGGTGAACCCGTTTGGGTGATGGATGAAAAGAAATTTTTTATTTTATGCAAATAATGTAAAAAAAATGGAATAACTCTACGGTAGAGTTACTCTATAGGATCTCTACAAGTTTTTTTGTGGTTTTCTTAAAAGTTCCACATTAGATTTTACGGAAAGATACGATTTTACAGGAGGCCTACTAGTTTCTAAAAAAGAAAATTCTGCGTGACTTGGGGGAGAAAAGAAAAGTTAATAATCAGGAATATTATAAATGGTACAAAGAAATATATATATTGAAACAACAAAATAAATATAGTGAATTTTTATCTAATGTGATCAATATATATACAATATACCCTACTAGCCTAGTATTAATTGTCAAGTTATTCATTTATTCATTTTAAATTATAAATACTTACTCCGTATTAATTGTCAAGTTATTTTAATAATAAAGAATTTTTTTTTTAACTTAACTTGATTAGAAAATTGAGAAATATTACTTTTAATATATATAATCTGATTAGATATGAGTACCATATATAAAGTAAATGGAAAATATAATAGAACATTTTATAAAATCAAATAGGTGTTTAAACTGTTGTAGATGATTGATTGGGAATAAAAAAAAATTTCCAATATTCTACTAACATGTCGTTTTATTCCTTTATGAAGATAAAATTCGGTCTGTTTTACGTGAAACTTGACACGAACTTATTAGACCACTTCTTTTACTTCCCTATAAAAGGGTACTAAATTAAGCATTCATTGTAAGCTACTCAATCAAACAATATATACTACGGAGTAGTTAAAAACTCGAAGCTAAAAATAAGCTAAGCTAATTAAGATGGGCGGAACCCCAAGCAAAGAAGAACCCGGCACCCATGCGGCCGTCACCACCGGCTCAAACACCAATGCAGACGGGTGGCAGCACGATGCAGGTGTCGGTGTAGGCGACAATAACAAATTTGGTAACATCGGTGGCCAATATGGTGATGGTTGTACCCAAAGAGATGCCCAAATTAGTTTTGGTACTAAAAAAACTCCGACTTAATTACAGTTAGGGCAAATAAGTTTGCACTATTTAGTGAATTGAATTTCAGTATCACCGTGTGTGTATAATTTTATCTATATATAATATGTGAATCATATTATAAAAATAAAGTAATTTAAGCTAATATTGTGATACCTATAAATACAATATTACTTGTAGTAGTGCAAACTATATGGTATTATGAAGCATTATTATCGACTATTATCGACTTATGGTGTATATGTAGAAAACACGCGCTACAATAGTCATCGTGTTCTATAATAATGTACTGTTTATATTTACATCAATCATATATATAAGGTTTTAAATAAAGTAATTGTCTTAATATACTGTTGGTACGTCGATTGAAGAAGATATGGAGAAAATAAGAGGGTTATAAAAGAAATGCAAAATAAGTAAATATGTGCAAAACCTTGTGTCTACAATATAATGAGAATAATCAATAAACCATTGGAGACGTGTTTCAAAATTACAGAGTATATCGACGATTAAATATGAAAAATAAAGGGTTGATTCTTATAAGTAATTTAATTTTTGGTCTAGAAAACCGTTGATAAATAATATGGAGTACATTATTGTAGTTGTATATTGATATTGATTGTGAACTTGTCAAACAATACAATGAGAACAATTTCAATACACAACAATCTCAATACACAAAGTTCAATAGATTACAATTTATTCTGTAAACCTTTAAAACCCGACCCTAAATCAAATGACGTATTTTTTAAACGATAAGTCATTTAAAGACTCGCGATTCGGAGTGCCATGTTATACTCTCGATCGACCACATCAAGTACAAGAAAATTTATAATTCTAGTATGTCAAGTAAAGGTTTTTGTAAAGCAAATGTAAACTTGTTAATGCGTCGTGGTCAAAATCGAAATAGAATATGTTCAAAGGTTATTTATCCAATTAAATCTCATCTATAGCTAAATTATCATGTCAATTTTTTTGGTCTCTTTCACATCACACAAACAGTCATCTCATTTTAAAACTTAATCAAATTCACGAGATAAACTGTGTTTATTTTTTTAGAGGAAAACAATAATTATACGTCGATTCTTTTATTCCAAATTATTTTAGTTTTAGATGCAATCAAGCAAAATGATTCTCATTTGAACTTATCTTACAAAAATTAACTGATTACCTAGAATAATTGAATAAGTTAAAGATTAATTATGAGTATTAGATTATCGTTATTTTAGATCCTATTTAACCACGTGTGAGAATCTAGCTAGTTTAATTAATTAGTCAGGACGTTATTAGTCCAAATTTAAATTTATATTTTATTTATGTGAAAGAAAGATACCAAAATTAATTGACTCGCTATGATCGTATCGACATCCTAATATAAATTGATTGATGAACCTAAAATATTTCCCTAAACAAAAATACACACGCCAAAAGAAAATCATACAAATTCTATATAATCATGGATTTGTTCCACAATGTTAAGATGGTAAGACTTCAAAGTTACATAGGCAAGTACCTTCATGCTAAGGAGGACCAAGAATCAGTGATCCAACACGGTGACGGGTCAACCCGAAACGTCTTATGGACGGTAGAACGGGTACCCGGCCCAAACGGGGGAACTATTCGTCTAAAGAGTTGTTACGGTAAATACTTGACCCGAACAAACCAGGACCTTTTGTTGGGCTTTACCGGATCCATTGTTATCCAAACTCTACCTAGAATTCCGGACCCTTTACACGTGGACTGGAAGCCGTTTAGGCCCATGGGCTTGAACGTGTCGAGGCAAGCCCAAGTGTTGCTTACGGCCTGGCCCAATATGGGTGTTCTTCGCGGTAGTAGTGGGCTTTGGCGTAATTTTGTGACTTATGATTTTTGTGATTTTCTCGGTGAGGACGAGCACCCGAAATGGGGCTTTTGGGAGGTCAATGTAGTTCAATGGAACCCACAACCACAACCACGACCACAATTACAACTGCGACCACAAACACCCACACAAGTACAAATGCAACCACAACCACGACCGGGACCACAACAACAACCGCAAGTTCGACCACAACTGGTACATGGCGGGAAACATGATAAGGGCGATGACCCTGATGATGACGACGAGGAGGAGGAGGAGGAGGAGGAGGACGACGACGACGACTACGACAATGACGGCTTTTGGCCAATTACAAATTTAACTATAAATAACAATTATATGGATAATTCGGCTACAAAATACGGCAACTATGCAGAGGGAAACGCCCACATTAAAGACAACGATATGAACTTGTGATAATACTAATATCAAAGGCTTTACTAAATTCATCACTTGGTTGTTTCGAAACAATTTTACTTGTATGTACGTTGTTAGTTTAAACTATAAACAATTCACTGGAACGGAGAGAGTAGCTAAAAGTAATTGAAACTATTGTGTATGTAATTAAGTTGTACCATGGTACGTTTACATAAGACGTGACACAAATTGTCATAAAACTAAATATGTAATTAAGATATTATTAAGCTAATCATTTTGTATGTAATTATGTTTCTCTCAAATATTAGGGTTTGATTAATACAATTATGGTTAATTAATTATTTTTCGATTGATTTTGTTTTGATTAATCCATCCATTAGAAGTATTGTGAGCTAATCTCGACCACCCTCTTACATTATTTAGCTTTAATGCTTGTTCTAAAAGTTTAAGATTAAACTTAATGAAGTTAACTTATCATTTCATAAGTAATTTGTGGAATTCTTATTATAAATTAAGAGTTAAAAGGTAAATAAAAATCTTCATAATACTAAGACGGTCTTTCAAAAGCAATAATTTGATTGATCAGACGGATCATATCAGATGAAATTATAATGAAACCGTCTCACATAACAAGTCGATGAGATAGTTTACGATTATGCATGCATAGGGCCTTAATCGAAATAGCCTGTCCATAGATAGTCCATAAATTGAGAACATTCATTTTGGGCCTTCACATCATACTCAATGTCTTATGCGTGTTGATACGTATTGAATGAATCTCAAGATTATGAAATTCTTATTAAACTACAAAAAAGTACTCCCTCCGTTTCAGTGAATTGTTTACAGTTTGACCTTTTTTTTTTTTAGGGGAAAAAAGTCAAACTGTAAACAAATGACTGAGACAGAGGGAGTATATCAAAAGTATATAATTGGTTAAAATTAACAATCGTAAGCCCTACGGCCACTGTTGATAAGTATTGAGTAAATCTTACGGTAGTACCCTTCTAGACTAAGTTAAACGCAATAACTACATATAAATATTATTTCGACGTTAGTTCACGGCATCCACATATCAACGTTATCTCAGTTACGCTACGTTTATCAAATAATGATGTAAACGCGTATCCTCGTGTCAACCTACGATTACTAATTCATATTGGCTTCGAATCTCGATCGAGGGCATCCCTTAAAGAAGAAACAATTGTGTCCTTACAAAACAATGCAAGCAGGGATGGACCTAGATAGAACTAAAGGGTAGCAACTGCTACCCCATACAATGGGAAAAAATCAAAAAAAATTAATATCTTGCTACCCCATACAAATGATAAAAAAAATTAAAAAGTTGTTATTCGTATCAGTTTGCTATCCCGATAAAAAGCTGCTAGATTCGCCCCCGAATGCAAGCACAATTTAGAGGTAACAACTACCTAACAAATGCACCCAATTTGCACTTGTGATGACAATAGTCATGACTTATCAAGTAGTGGGTATTTTTAGGCACAAAAGATAAGGGTTACACATAACTCAAAAGGGATACTTAGATAGTCCAAAGTATAATGCTAAAATTATCTCAACATGCCAAAAATTCCAATTTTTAAGGGGCATCTAATCAATAGATCAACTTAATCCTTTTATGATAAGATGCTACATAATGTTATCTATGGACTATGGTCCATCAAAAATATATTCATCCATACTTCATATTGATACTACTAGCATTTTCGATCATCACTTTAACGAATTAACGCTTTATGTATTTCACACACGAAAACTACTTGTTCATACTTTATATTGATACTACTAGCATTTTCGATCATCGCTTTAACGCTTTATGTATTTCAGACACGGAAAATAAACGCTTTGTTTATCGGTACACATGATGAAAGAGCAAGGACTTATTCTCCAAGAGATGTCACGAATTACACAAAGCGTTACTTGAGCAATTGAGGTTTTTTTTTTTTTTTTTTAAGAGTTTAATTAGACGTGTTATAGTAACATTAACTCAAATGAGTAAAGTTACATAAAATTAAAGGATATTTCGTAGATGCGCCGACTTTGGCGGTCTGCGATGCATGTGTGAAGTTTGTTCACATGGTACCCCTAAACTCTGTGAATATGTGCCCAATATGCCCATTTTGTGACGGAAAACTTGACGACGTTAAGTTTATGGAAAAAGACGCCAATTATGAGTTTAGGGTACATTTAGACCCACATTATTCCTCAATTAAATGCTATTATTTGTACTCTAATCAACAAAATTCACACTAATTAATCAACTCATAATAACATTTAATTGAGGAATAATGTGGGTTTAAATTGTACCCTAAACTCATAATTGATGTCTTTTTCCTTAAACTTAACGTCGTTAAGTTTTCCGTCACAAAATATATCGTGCACATATTCACAAAGTTTTTGCGCACTACGCTGAACAAACTTCACACGTGCACTACGCCAGAATCCGCCAAAGCTCGAGTGCATCACGAAATATCCCTAAAATTAATCCTCAATTTAATGAGTTAGTTTATGTGATGTCATCTCCACATGAAAGCAATCAATTCCTTATTTCAAATTCACACTCAATTAAACAACGGCGCAAGACTTAAACATCACGTTTTCCAATGATGAAAATAGTTGCTTGCCTAAACATCCATTCATCAGTTACAAGTCACAAACAACGTCGGCTCAATCAAATCGTCGAGAAAAACATTGTTTATGAACTTAGTATGATCACTACCTTTATCTAATTTTTGAATCTAACTGAATCGAAATCCTTAAAAATTGAACGCACTGATATCGTGTCGTTGTAGTCTTGTGAATGGTGAAATTCTTAGGCAAGAAGGCAATAATTTGGACACATTATACTTCATGTGGACACCTTGCAAACAACCCCACAAATTGTGGCACAAAAAATGTCCTTTAATAGTCCCCAAAACATGACTTGTGACTTGTGATACCCTTTGTTTTAGAGAGTAAAAACACCCTTAAAACACTCAATCTCCATGACAAATGAGAGTCACACACTTTAATTTGTTTACTTGTATTTTTAATCCTTAGCTTTAATTTTTTGAGTCAAAATTTGTGGCCTTTGAAAGCATCGACAGCTCAAAAAAAAAAAAAAAAAAAATGTACTAAAATTATACCACTAAAATCTTGACTTTTGCCGTATTCTATAACGTCAAAAGTGTCATAAGTCATAACTCATAAAAGTACAATAGATTAGGAAAAGCGATAGCGAAAACCCTACCAAAGATCATTGTGAAGTGAATTATCGGGCCAAATCTAACTTCGGTCGACCATATTATGTATTATTATGTCGACAACTCGACATCAATCGTCTGACCTAAAATTTGGTGTTCATATTCATTGGAAAGTAGGATGACCGTTTTCTACGTCTCATCAATACAGTTTCAAGGTGCAGTTTCGGTAAACCACAAAATCAAAAGGTTGTAGAATGTCGCATCAAAAAATACGACGACAAACGTAAACTAAACTAAACAGAACAAAACAGGAGAACAAAATCGACACGGAACGAAATATTAGAAATGTGGAGAGCTAAATTGAAGTCGAAATTTTATGTCTAACAAAGAAACTAAAAGGAGGAAATTAAGAATCCCCAGATTTTAACCAAAACATTAAACCCAGAAACATCTAACCCTCCCCCCCAAACCTTACAAATTTATCATCATCTGTAACAATTAAAAACAAGAAAATCGAAACAACGAAAAGTTAAAAGACGAAAAAAACGACAAATTCTGAAAAAACAGACGACCTCGACGACCAACTTAAACCCGTAAAACTAAACTCAAGCGCAGACGTAAGACCACTGCTCCTCCTCGCCCGCTGCAGCGTCCACAGCGGCCGCGTTGCACCCGTCATCAACTCCGTAGAAGTATTCCCGACACCCGTTCACCAACCCGCTGCCATTACTGAGACCACAAGAGCCTGTCGCATGCCCGGGCACGAGGTATGGCGTGCTGTTAAACGACTGTGCGAGCATGTCGGCAAGTGGGCCTGCAGTGTAGTCATTGTCGCATTCCTCTGCGCGGTGCTTGAGAGTCTGGAACATGAGCTCGGGCTCGTGGTGCATCACTCGGAGAACATCCGAGGATGATGGGCCAGGCACGGCCCGCGTGACCGCATAGCTCTGCGGCCCGTCGCTCTGCTGGACGCGGACCACACTTGGCCCGCCGAACAGGTTGTGGACCCCACCGAGCGCCTCCTCGTACGCCCCACCGAGGAACATCCCAAGATAATATCCCTCACCACCGCTGAGTTCGTGCAGCGGTAGGCTCGACTCGTCCCCAATGAACTTGTCGATTTTACCGTCGCTGTCGCAGGTTAAATCTGATAAAATCCCTCTCGCTTTCGGCTGCTGATCGAGACGGTGAATGGGCATTATAGGGAACAGCTGACCGATCCCCCAGAAGTCGGGAATCGAGGTGAAAACGGAGAGGTTAACGTTGTAAGTACAAACACCGTCAGCAACGCCAAGCGCCTTCGATACGAGCTCGCAAAGCCCGTCGACAGCCGCTAGCTGCTCCATCCCGAGACACCCGTCTTTGAAAAGCTCGACACATCTTTGCTTCAGCATCCCAGAGTACATCAGACAGCTCTCGTACTCGCCTCTCATCGCTGCAGCAGTCAGGCTACGGTACTCCCCCTTCACCTCGTCAGTTAGCCCGTCAACGAGGTAATCGAGCGCCAGGGTGGACCCCGGCATTGGTGGGGAGGCCGAAGATGAGGAAGAAACCGCCTCAAAGACGAGAATCGAGTGGTGCGACACAATGGCACGACCGCTCTCGCTACAAATCACGGGGCTTTTGACGCCTTTTCGGTCACAGACACTCTTGACTGTCCCCACAACAGCGCTAGCGTACTCTTCGAGAGTGTACCCAACCGATAAATCCGAATCACCCGATTTCGACCCGTCATAGTCAATCCCAAGACCACCACCGATATCAATGACCCTCATGTGGGCCCCAAGGCGGGTGAGCTCACAGTAAACTTGAGACGCTTCTGCCACACCATCGCTCAAAAGCGCAGTCGTCGGGATTTGCGAACCAATGTGGAAATGCAGGAGCTGCAAACAATCCAACATCCCGAAACTCTCAAGCTTCCTAACAACACGGAGAATCTGCGTCGTCGTAAGCCCAAACTTCCCCTTCTCACCCGAAGTCGACCCAAAATGGCCCGAATGCTTCGTCCTCAGCTTGGCCCTAACCCCAACAACGGGCCGAATCCCCATTTTTCGACTCAATTCAATCGCCATGTCGACTTCCTCCTCCTGTTCAATAACAATAACAGTATTCAACCCGAGTTTACGACCGATTATAGCAAGCGAAATATACTCGGCGTCCTTAAACCCGTTACAAACGAGCAACGAGTCCGGGCTACCCTTACAAAGAGAGCTCATAGCCATCAGAAGTTCGGGCTTCGACCCGGCCTCAAGCCCGAACCTAAACCCGGACCCAAATTCGACAATATCTTCGACAATGTATCGGTCCTGGTTGCACTTCACCGGGTAAACTCCCTGGTAGTGGGACCCGTACCCGTGGGTACGGACCGCGAAATCAAAAGCAGATTGAAGGGACTCGAGACGGTGTTTAAGTACGTCGGGAAAGCGGATAATCACGGGCAAATGGAGCCCCAAACCCGAAGACGATTTCGGGTCGGAGACTTTCTTCACGACTTTCAAGAGGTCGATTTCCTGGTGAGGAAGCGTGGCGTCTCCAAAGGGTTTCACGGTGACGTTGCCGGAGGAGTTCACGGCGAAGTACGGTGGTCCCCACCTGTCAATTCGGTAGAGCTCGGCGGAGAGTGATGGGGACCACTGCTGCGGCAGCGGTGGTTGGTTGACGGTGGTGGAATTAGTCGTCGGAGGTACGCCGGAAAAGTTGATTTCCGGCGCGGGAAGAGAGAGTGCGCCTGCGCCGCCGTACACGGCGGCGGAGGTGTCGACGTAGCAAGCAACAGCCGGCATTTCGATTTTCTTTTTTTTTTCTCTCTGCTCTTCCCCGATCTGTTTTTCGAATTAAAAACTAAAAAGACGGAAAATTAATTAAACGAAACGAAAAAAAAGGGGGAGGTTTTTTTCTGGATTTATTGTTTTGGGGAGAAAAAATGAAAATAAAAGGAGGAATTTTGTAAAAATTTTAATTTACCCCAATGGGAGAATTAAAATGGGGGTTTAAAAACCCGCCGAGGCGTACCGCCTCGGCTACCCCCTCAGAAGAAGCAAACGACGGCGGAATTCCACCGTACAAATATAACAAACTCGTCAATCTTCTGACCAAATTTCCCCACGCCGACTTCAGAAGTTTTTTTAAAATTTAGCGACGAATACTAATCAAAATGATCTTGATGATTGGCGATTGTAGATCTAAATGTGAAGGGATTTCTGCATGCAAAATACAAAAGAAAAAAAAAAAAAAAAAAAAAGGGAGAAATAAAAGGAAGGGAAGTGCAAAAGAGTAGGAGAAGAAATGAGAAGGGTGAGGAAATTTGTTGAGGAGAAGTGTGTGGTTTTATAGGGGGAAAAAGGTTGTAAAAAAGTAGGGCTTTTTTTTTGTGTGGGTTGAATTTATTATGCGGATTTATTGGCCCATGACCCGAATATTTGTACACTTGTCTATGAGTTTCACTCGGCTACCCCAACCACTTATCCTTTCGATTGATCCAATTATTAACATTTGACTCTTTTTTTTTTTAAGAATTTTTTGAAAATACGTCAACAAATGTTTGAATCAGAGGGAATACAATTATTTAGTGAGGTCGTATTGTATATCTATCAAATGGGCTATTTGGATCAGTTTAAATCAAATTCAATTAGTACTTTTATAGAAGAAAAACTTAGTATTGATGTAGCTGGTTAGATACGAGTTAAATTTTATACGGATTAGAAGCCTACTTTGATTTTGCTTGTCTAGTCTACCCGTCTAGGTGTGACTTGAACAGGATTGGATCAGTTCAGATTAGTATTTTTGTTTTATGTGGTGTACTTTAGTTTTTTTTTTTTTTTTTTTTTTGAGCAATATTTTACGTATAAGTAAAGAAACTATTTAGAAAATGAAAAGATATTGTTTGTCGGGAAAAAAGAAAATGAGTGCTATTTAGGGTTGTTTAGTGAGTATTTTATGTTTTCTTCCTTGGATTATTTTTAGTAATTTGTTGTTAAAATTAGTAATATGTTAATGTTGATTGAAATATGCTTTGACTTAGATATAATTGGGAGTTAAAAATTGTTAAATGTGTGGTTATAGTTTAATGTACGTTGTCTTTTGAGAGTATTTTCTTAATTGAGGTAGATTTTTATGTTATATATGATTTCATTATACGGAGTATGTTACTAATACTATCATTTTTTATTTTCTGTTTGTTGAACTTTTTCTCCTAATAAAATCCTGTAATTATGTGTTAACGTGTTTACATCAAAAACAATAAATGTTAGCGTGTAAAGATTTATTAGAGAATGACGGTTAAACTTTAGAATAATAAAATTGATTGTATTCAATGAATGACATTAATTTTACTCCATAGAATGGAGTGAAAAGTTTCATAACTACATTATCATATCATATTATAATAAAAAATAATGTCTTAGATTTCTGTAGAGTTAATAATTACTCCGTGGTAGAATAGGCCTTAATGCCTTATAGTATAATTAATCTTGTTTTTATACAGTTAATAAGTTTCTTATAAAAAATAAGTACTTTTTCCATTTAACTTCATTCACAGTATTGTACTTTTTCACATTTGTTGAGACGAATGTCGGGACAAAAATCTCTATAATTTCGCACGAGAAAACAATTTAAAAATTGGATATTAATATTATACTCATAAAAACAAATCAAACAAGATCACATATAACTATATTTTCGCTTATACATTGTCGGGAATTTTAAAGATGAGGGAGTACTTTATTTAAGTATTATTTTATTTATTTATATAGGGAGTATTTACAAATTGAAAAAGTGAAGGATAAGATTCGAGAGCGGAGATTGGAGAAAGCAACGCCGTCGAGATGCCGCGTGGCCACTAAATTGTGCGGTGCAGGTCTCTTCTGGCCCGGCCCACTCATTCTATTTTGGTTAACCACTCTATTTTATTCTTATTTTGGTTGATGGAGTATCTTATCCTTCACTTTCACTCAAATTTTCTTCACAGAAAAGTCAAACTGTAAACAAATCACTGGAACGGAGGGAGTAATATTTTTCAAAAACAATATTAGGTGATTTTTAAATTAATACGGAGTAAATTATAGATAAATTTGTTTATATATATATTTTTTAAAATCATTCAACCAATTTTAAGAAAAAAAAATTGTTTGAATTATGCTAATGAACATTTGTATCACATATTTTTAAAATAAGATTGAGCGAAACAAGAGGGCTGCCAAGGAAGGTGGTCCTCCAAAACCATCGAAAATATTTAAATTTCTCATTAAAAATTTTACAAGTTTATCAGAGTATTACTTCACGTCTTCACCATATTAACAAGAGTTTGTAATCAATTATCATTCCAACAATGTTGGACAATCATTAATGTAATTTGATTACTCTAACAATAGATTCAACTATTCACACTACAATGTCCCAAGGAAATTAAACATCATCTCATTACTTGAAATCATTGTTTGACCTTAGCAAATAAAGTAAGGTAGTGATGCTATAATGGTCTATATATGAATTTAATTTTATAGATTGAATATAATCTAAAAATTTCGAATATAACATTTGAAAACACATTTAATTTATTTTGAGAATAACTGAATAAGTGATAAATGAAGATGTACCCGGCTAGTTGAAACAAAACAAAAAAGAAAATACTCTGTAGTAAACAATGACAAAAAAGTTTATTGTATGATTAATTGTTAAACACAACCTTTAAAAATGAGTTTTGTCAAACGTTACCTTTAAAGAAAAAAGTTGCCGATTATCCCCTTAAAAAATAAAATTTACCGACTACGACCTTTTGGTTTTAGTTGTCCAAATTTCAACGTTGACTTACCGGAACCCGTGTTTTTTCTTCATAATTATCTTCTTACTACCTCCCTCAAATTCGAATTTCCATCGTTTTAAAACCCTAAATTCATCCCCTCAAAACAAGAATTTCACCCGTAAAACATAGAAATATACGAGTATCTTCCAACGTGTTTTTGACCAAAATGTCAGAATTTATTTAACTTAAGTCAAACTCGGGCCAAAATGTAGTGTTTGACAAAAAAAAAAAGAAAATTAAAAATGGTAATTGACAACTTTTTTTTAAAGGTCATGTTACATGATAAAATGCTATTTTTTAAAGGTTGTGTTAGACAATTAATCTTTTATCTTTTATTCTAATATCGTTACACGCTCCCACAGGTAAGATAGTTCACATATGTTTTTCTAACATTTTATTTATATTATAAGTACTCTTTCTGTTTTAGTCATTTGTTTACACTTTTCTCAAATCCCTTTAAAAAAAATCAAACAATTCATTACAACGGAATAAGTATTAAATGTAATGTTAACAAATTTGATAGAACTTAATTTTCATTTTAAAAATTGCCTAAATTATCATTTATGTTGAGTAAAAAAGATTCGATGTTGGGAGATTCGTGTAATGTAAATGTTGCATGTTGACTAAATTTAAGAAGTAACATGCTATTTTGTGGCTATAAATAAATGCAAGATGCTGCCCTACTTGTAGGGTTATTGACTTAATATTATTTTATAATTTTAAAATTATTTCTTGCAAGGTTTCCAAAAGTCTGAAATAATTTCAGATCCCCATAATAGTTGATTGACATTCATCGGAATTCTCAAATTCTTGCCGCATAATCAACAACATCGATTGAATGTTCTTATGATTTACATCACTTCATTGTTTCTGTGTGTAGGGAAAGTCTTAAAAAACCGTCTTTTATAAATACTTCGTACTGATAACCGTCAATGACCTAAGTGACGATCTTTCACAAGATTTGGCCATTTTATGTAGATATAATGGCTTCGATTTAGAGAGGTTTGCTGTAGCAAAATACAATAAGAATAAAATATTTGATAAAAAATTGTGTGTTTCAAATGTATAATTTAGCTGTATTCAAAATAGAAGAAGAATAGTACGAATACTAAGAAGTTAACGAAAGATTAGAAAAATAAAAAGAAGAAAAGAAGACCATCTCATTCAACTCGAATAAAAATCTTCAGCGCTGAAGACCATCTCATTGTGCAGTATTTTAGCATCTGACTTAGCAAGTCAGATGCACCTCGTGCAAAAGTAATTTAATTTAATACGAAAAATATTTTCTTATATGCATATATCCGATAAGAGTATAAAAATGATCACTTTTCGGTACGCGTTACAAACACATTGGACAATTATTTCATTCAAAGATAAGCACTTTTGGAAAAAAAAATTGAAGATGACAAAAACCAATTGTGTAGGTGCTAGCTAGGGAAGATTCTAAGAAAGGGGAAAACAATTAGGAACAAGAATCAAAGATGAAGATGATGACTTGCAATTTGCAAAGCACATATTCTTTGAACCATGTTCTATTCACACAAATCCACAGCCCCACTTTATGACCTAAAATTATCGACTCGTTCTTTAGAGGTGATCAAATGCGTGTTCTGAACGAGTTTTGTGACATGTCAACACTTAAAAGACGAGTTTTGTGGCCCTCAATAGGAGGGAATAAGGGTGTATACAACATGATGAATGAGAAGAAAGTATGTAAAGATATGTTCATATGTGATGTCTTTTGCCTAGAAAGTCGTATACCGCAAACGTAATGATCCATCATCCATGTAACATCGATGAAATGTAGACCAACAAAGTTTGTTTACGGGCTAAATGAATGCTCTAATTTTCGCCGCTTTAGTGTAAAAGGCCAAAGTCAACGCTAAACCGACTCAAACCGTGGTTTGAAATATTCCAAAAGCCAAAATAATGATTCAACGGAGCGACTACGCTTGACTACCCACGCAACCCCCGTCACAAAACAACAAAGAATACTTTGTGACGAGCCAAGTACGAGTGTATGACTATTTGCGCACAGTTGCATATCACGTTCCGGCACAAAATACCGAACCATACAAGTATCAAATTGAAACCGAATAAACTTCACAAACATTTATTCCATAGGGGCCTAGTCCTCCAAGAAGGACTAGTATGTGCAAGTCATAGAATATTCGAACCACATATAAACAAATAATCGAGCATCGTCTAGGCGACTTACTTGACCTAACAATATAAACTACGGCCGATCTTCCCTTCGACGGGAGGGGTGAGGGAGGGGAAAAGGAAGAAGAAATCGAGATTAAATAGCAGTGTTTTGTTTATACTCCAAGAGTGCATGAACAAAATAAATCGACTGTACTTAATCAGCTCTCGACTGACCAGCACGAGACGACAAGATGATGCCGACAATGAGACCGTATAGCGCAAGAGCTTCGGCAAAAATGAGGATAAGAATCATCCCGACGAAAAGCTTTGGTTGTTGAGCGTTTGCCCTGCACAAGGAAGACACGGGATATAGACATTATTAGGGTTTGTCATAGACTGCAAATATAACATGCCAAAATAAGAAGCTACGAATCGTTTATCGTGGACGATATACGAAACAAATGAATTAAAAGTTGTATGCATGCAATTCCAATGGAAGTAACAAGGAGAATGTGTTTTAACATAGAATATGTTGCGCTTGAAAACAGAAAACACATCTACATGTGCATAATAAGAGAGCAAAAGTGAAAAAGCTAATGCACTTTCAAACGTGTTCGACCTAGAATATGTTAGGCGTGAAAATCGAAAACACGATATCTACATGTGCAGAAGTGTGCGAAAGTAGAAAACATAATGCACTTTCAATTTGACGGTTACAAAGAGGCTGCTTTCGAATGAAAACAATGATAAAATCGCAACGTGAAATGACAACCTGCCTACATAACCTATGTCGAAAACAACGGAAAGACTCCTAGAACCCTCTTCAGAAAGAAAATAAAAACAAACCGATTTATGGAAAGGACTTGTGAGATCTGCGGTATTCAAACAGCTTTTCACATACAATTCAAATTAATTACAACATATATGACTCATTAAAAAAATAAGGAAAAAAAAAAAAAAAAAAAAAAACTTTGAACCCATGCGTACAACATTACGCAACAATCAACAACACGAAATCTCAAAATTTGCAAAGGCATAATGAATATTGTGTAGGTAATTACATCTACCGCCTCATCACAACATTTAAAGGAAACGCGCAAATTCTAGTGAGACAATATGCTGTATGCCATTACAATGAAATCCGAAAAAAGCGAATCATAAGCGCCATCACAAATACGAAAACGTAACTGTGAAGCAGAATTATGAAACAACCAGACAACACAACGTAATTACGAAAATCAAATCAAGAAAACATTCTACTTCATAGACTAATTATATTAACTTTATCAGATAATTGCGGAATTGAAACTGTACCATAGGTCAAAACAAACATATTTAGACAAGCCAAATTTCATCACCTTTACATATCGGAACATATGTTACTCTGACACTTCATATTACCTCGTCGAATACATGTCCTACACTCGAAATTGGTATGATACTAAGACACCTCATTTACTACCAAAAACACGAAGTTTTTCCGACACTTGAATACATACACGTGTCAAATACATGTGGCCGAGTCTAGGTAACATAGACTAGAACTGACAACACAAAACGTCAAATATCCAAAACACGATAATCCCCAACTTTGTAGATCACATATCACAACTCAAACACGAGTGGTCCAACATCCACAGCTAAAACCGACAATAAAGTCATAGAAAGCACGATTAAAAGGAGCTTAAAGAAAGAGTTCAAGATCAAATTGAAGAGTAAGTTTACCTAACACCAGCGTCACCAACGACACCAATGGCCATACCGGCAGCTAACCCGGAAAGACCACAAGCGAGACCGGAAGAAAGGTGAGCATATCCGTCAAATAAATAGTACGACTTTGCCTTCGGGTTAATTCCGGTAGATATAATAACAGCAATAATAAGACCATAAATACCCAAAACACCAGCCATAACAACGGGAACAATCGACTTCATCACCAATTCGGGTCTCATCACTCCCATTGACGCCACTCCCACACCACTCTTTGCGGTTCCATATGCTGCTCCCATACCTTTTAACACAAAATTCATGCAGATGACATATTTTAAATTCACATATATAAAAAAGATTCAAACTTTATGGTGATAATGATCACATCTTTATAGTGAAATTTTGCTAAAGATTTGAACTCTTCGGTGAAGTTATAATGATCACATCTTTATAAAAAAGCACAAAATCTCATTTAAGACCGATTATCCGTCTTAACCTTAAGACGGGTCAAATAGTTAGGACAAGACAAAAGTAAAAAGTGTAGGAAAAAGTAAAGTGTTTTGTCTCATATGTTCAAGTGGATGAGTATTTGACCCGTTTTAACCTTAAGACGGATAACCCGTCTTAAGAGAGACTTATTGATAAAAAAGATTCAAACTTTATGGTGATAATGATCACATCTTTATAGTGAAATTTTGCTAAAGGTTTGAACTCTTCGGTGAAGTTATAATGATCACATCTTTATAAAAAATTATAAACAAGTAAACAACATTGGAAAGATAGATAGGCTAAGACTCGTTCTTTTGGGATTTCAGTTTAATCCACTTCGACTCGACACAATTTTGTTCTTCAGTTCAATTCAGATCATTTCAGTCAAGAAGAACCGAGCCTAAATTGAGAAATTTCACCATGAAAAAACAAAGCATTAGATAGATTCAAACTTCATGTTGACATAATAGCAAAGATCAAATTTTTTAAGTAAAACCATGATTAAGATTCATATTTTTTTTGGGTGACTCTCCTTACAAAACACTCAAATACAGTCTAACTTGTAATCAACAGTCACAATTTTGGTTTTTGAGGTTCAATTATGGATTATGATTGAAATTTTACCTCGAAAATAACACAATCACATCAAAAGAATCATAAATATTCGCTCTGTTTCGGTCATTTGTTTACAATTCACTCAAATCCCCCTCACAAAAAAAGTCAAAACTGTCAACAAATCATTAGAACGGAGGGAGTAATCAAACTTCATGGTGAAGACTAGTAAAGATCATAACTTTATAGTAAAATCATGCTAAAAATCACAACCTTTTGTCAAATCAATAAGCAAAAACTCACACACAAGGCGAAGATTGTACCGCCTACGTTCCCGTCATTTGTTTACCATTCTATTTTAAAATCGAGGGTCAATCAACCGTTTTCTTTGCACATGAACATCATTTCATCATCCAATCGTCTAAAATCTCTAGGATAATCAAATTTTTATGAATCAAACTATATAGAAAACAATCAAATCAAGTCAATTCCAAAGAAAAAACAGTAAAAAAATCACTGAGATATGCTAAATTTTGGATATGATTGAAGTTTTATCATAAATTTACATCAAAGATTGAAACTTTATGATGAAATAAGATTGAAATTGGAGTAAAAATAGAGCACATACAAGAGAAAATTAGGGCAACAGCAGCACCAAGGAAGCCAAAAAATGGGGCAACTTCATCACCATTGAAGACTGTTGAAGCCATTGTTTTCTGGGTTTTTTATTGAAAAAATTGAATTGAATTGAATTTGATGATTTTGAATGATTAGATCTGAGAATTGATGTTGGAGGAAGTGTGGCTGAAATATGAGGTTGTGGTGATGACAAATTTCTTGATTAATTTCCCCTTGTTTATTATACTCCCTCTATGTGGACTAATGTGACTATTTCCCACAATTACTCCCTCCCTTCTTTCCAATTAGCCCCATATATCTTTTTTGGAAATTTTTTCCAATTAGCCCCATTACCTTTTTTAGTAACAATTTCTCTAACCTACCCCACTTTTTCTCACACATACCTACTTTTTCTCACTCACATCCAATTTTTTATAATTAAACTATTCTACTTTTTCTTCACTCTACCCCACTTTTTCCACTTTTTCTTAAAAATGGTGAAAAAGGGAAGGGGGCTAAATGGCAAGAATGGAGGGAGTATTTATCAAAAATTATATAAAACGGTTTTTCTAACGTATCTGTAATAATATAAAATTACCAAAAAAAATCGGTTTCAATTAGTACTTGTTAGAGGTGGTTAAGGGCCAACCGGTCCAGGCCCGGGCCCGAACCGCCCTCTAAGTGCTGGGTCCGAAATTGAAGTCTGGCCCGACCCTTTGAAGGTAAGGGTCGGGCCTTCAAAGGGGCGGGTTCAGAATTTGAGGCCCTAGCCCAGCCTTTAGCCGGGCCTGAGAGGGCCGGGCCAAGAGGACCTTTTAATATTTAATTTTTTTTTTGGCGGGCCTGGGAGGGCCAGTTCCAAAAATTGGGCCCGGGCACGACCCTTGAATTTTGGCGGGCCCAATCGGACTTTGGAGGGCCGGTCAGGGTTCCAAAAACACGGCCCTAGACGTGACTCAGGCCGGGTTGGCCTGTGAAGATGGCCAGCTCTAGTACTTGTACAAGTTGTAGCATGGGATGTGCGCTTATAGCAGTTGTAAACGTGAATAATAAATTAATCTATACTACTTCGTATTAGAAATTAGAGTGATTTGTTCAAACTTTTAATTCAGCAATAAGACCATGTCAAAACACGAATTTAATATCGAACCTTGGTTTTAAAACCGACCCGAGTGATTTAATTGTCAGTTCTACTTGAAGGGTTAATTCGGGTTAAAATCAAATGTTGTTTTCCAAACGAAAGACCGTCGAGCTCATCTAATGAAATTTTGTAGGGCTACAATTGATAAGCATGATTCTCACAACTACATTGATCTAAAACCAAGATTACAAAAGAAATGATTTCAATGTTTCATGCACATTTGTCTTGAGGAATTACATGCATAAATAATGCTTCACTATGTTTGATCAGTTTTCAGTACAAGTATGGTACACTTACTACACTAGCGTATCGGTTGGAAGGGTAATTGTCGAACTTTCGATGGTACCATCTGTGAGGCTCGGCTGCTGCAAACGCAAGATTCATGACCTGCACAAATCGTTCAGTTAATTACGAGGAAATGAAAGTCCGCGGTTTGTAAACGCTTGAGGTTTCGAAGATAAGAGTCGTACCATGAATGCGAAAAGTAACCATACAGTAACGTCTATACCTCTGCTAGCAACAACAAAACCGAAATATATAACCTACTTGATACAAATGTATGCAGGATTTTGCACGGTTTTACGATTCGTGTCGATATTTTGGGGGAGGAAAGGGGAAGATTACCATTTCTGGCAAAGATTTTGTAATCTTCAGCATTTTCGTTCAGTCGACAAAGATTTCCCTGAAAATGGCTCGGAAACCCAACCACATTAGCGCTGAACGTTACCTCAAGGATATGTGTCGACACTCGACATTCAAAACACGAGATTTCACAATAAACCAAAAAAAAGGCAGCTGACCAAAATGGCATGACAACGGAGCTGATGAAGCCAGCCCCAAAAAAAGACGATCGCTCCAACCCACTCGCATCAACGAAGCCTCACAAGCAGAATGAGGTACTTAGACGGTTCAAAATCGGTAAGATGCATGTGGTACTTTCCTTTCACAACGAACTCTGCATGTCGATTTACGACAAAAGAATACATCTCCAGCGCACAGTGGCAGCAAAGGGACAAAGGTGCCGCTACATAAAAGCTATAAGGGCAAGTCACGACCAATCGAAAGCAAAAAAAAATCGTAAACGATTGGCATGCTAAGGTATATGAACAGATTATTGAAAGACCGCCTCAACCAAAACCTTAAAAGTGATGGTTGAGGTTCAATCTCGTAAGCGTTGACACGTAAACAAACAAATGAAGTTGTCAACTGTGTGGCAAGAGGGGGACTTCCCGAGAATAGAACTCGTGAGCTCAAAGTATGAGGTTGATAACGACCTCTGAAATGTCGAGAATGAACTCAGAATCTTACTAGAGGCTGGTCAGATAGCCAAGGATGTGCATTTGAGCGGTACTTCTGTACTTAAACACAAAGAGAGACTCATACAAGCGCCGGAATACTTGAAAGTCCATCAGTAGAAGCAGAAAAACCGACTTCCAAACACTGTGATTTGGTATCACCTGCGTGAGAGGTCGACTCAAAAAGCAAAGATCCGAGGCTGCGTGCATAAGCCCATGTCGTAAGAAGCAAAAACGTCGTCCACGCAACAGCTAAGATGTAGAAATGAGAGAAAAATCTCTGCGAAACTGTGAGCTTCTGCAGCAAACATAATCACAAGATACAGGATCATTCCGTTTCTCTAATCGAACACAAACTGCAAATCTCAAACACGACAGCGTAAACAGTTCATTTTAAGACAAAATCACCGAACGAATGTACTCAAAACAATTGTGTCCAACACTCCAATACCGTGTGACGCGTCACACACTTGTAGCCAAGCCTAAGTAACATAGCTTCTTAGAGTAATGTTAAAATTTATTCAAGTCGATACCGAAACTAGGGAGAATTTAACTTCTCAAACCTATCTACTAGTCAAATTCACATGATTTTCAATAAAAGAGTTCATATCAAGTGAATTGGTAAATTCGCAGGATTTTCCGAATTCCTGTATCAATCAAACGACCTCTAAAAATCGACCCTCGAACAGTTTCTCTAAACTAAACTACTAACACCTTCAAAAGAATCAATCTTTAACCTTTGAAGTAAAATAACAATACATCCTGTCTAAATCATTTGTTTACGTTTTATTTTAAAACAAAAGTAAAAACGTCCATACTTTATTTGCACAGAAGTAAATAGTAAATACCAATCCAATTATCATCCCTAAATAAAGAAAAAATAAATCGATCATCTGAAACCGTCCATAAATTAAAATTTAAATCGATTCGAGAGGATAATTTTTCCACGGCCAGCAAAAATTGGCAAAATCCCACAAAACCATGCAAATTTTAGTGAACCCACAATGTTAATCTTCATTAAAATCGACATTAGACTTTGAAAAAATGTCAAAGATTTGACCTTTTTTTATGAAATTCAATTGAAAAATCAAAGGTTTGTAGCTGACTATAGAGTGACTATAACACTTTGTAATTTTGTAAAGTGATTGTTTGGAGTTACTTGAGGTGGAATCCAATGTACTCCGTACTTGAACTCGAGCAAGTTTTACGAAAGACGGTAAAAGACTTTTATGTTCATAGTAATCACAATCCACAATAGAGTATTTACAAACGAATATGATTTTCCGTATACGGATTTTACTCCCGTCATATACTTTTTTCATTTTTTTTCCCTCTCATACCCTTTTTTACTCATTCTCTATACAAATTTCTCTCTTTTAGTTTTCTAAGTTTACTTAACCTAAATTCATCCAATTTTCAATTATTTCAATTCAATTCAATTCAATTCAATTCAATTCAATTTATTTCAATTCAATTTCAATTTCAATTCAATTTCAATTTATTTCTTAAAGTTATGTTAATTGTATGAGTTAATCTTGATAATTTTTGGGTTAAAAATCAAATTAGGGTTCATAGAAAATTGAAATTTGGGTGGTTTCCGGGAGGCGGCGGGAGGCTAACAAATCACAAGGTAGGTCTGCCGTGGCGGAATTATGGTCTCGCCCACCCACCCAGCAAGACAAAGCTCACGGTGGGCCGGATCTAAGGCCGTAGCTTTGTTCACCTTTTTTCACCTTTTTTTCCACCTAAATTGAATTGAAATTGAAATTGAATTGAAATTGAAATTGAAATTGAATTGAAATAAATTGAATTGAATTGAATTGAATTGAAATAATTGAAAATTGGATGAATTTAGGTTAAGTAAACTTAGAAAAATAAAAGAGAGAAATTTGTATAGAGAATGAGTAAAAAAGGGTATGAGAGGGAAAAAAATGAAAAAAGTATATAACGGGAGTAAAACCCGTATACGGAAAATCAATACCCTTTACAAAAGTGAAAGATGTTGGAATTTTGGCAGCGGAAGTATTTTGTGTTGTGGACCCATAATTCCCAAACATGGTATTTATATTATAGAACATATTTTTGTGTACATATGAGGGGGAGAGGGTGAGACCTAGTAACTCCACAATGGGAGTCCTAAGACTACACATACAAATGACACACAAATCCTATTTATACTAATGCATAGATATTTCTAGATTATAGTAATATTCTAGATTATACTAAATAATTATCTTAGATAGGAAGCCCCTTCTCTGTTGTTTGGTTTGGAAAATTTCTGGTGTGCAGCGGTGCTATTACCAAAAGGGGTTGTGAAAAGGCTTGTGAAACTTTGCAAAGATTTTCTTTGGGGTATTGATGAGGGGTGCCGTAGGTTTACGTTTATGAGCTGGAAATTAGTCTGTCAACCAAAGAAGGAGGGTGGCTTTGGAATCAAAGAGCTTCTCTCTTGGAATAAGGCTTTGCTTACTAGATATCTTTTTTATTTGCAAAATGGAGGTTCGAGTATTTGGCTGAGATGGTTGAGAGCGTATAAACTGAACAAGGATGATCTTTGGACAGTGACTTCTAAAAGCTCTGATGCTGAAGGTTGGTCTGACATCCTCCACGTGAGAGATTGTCTCCTTCACCTTGCTGGGTCCTCTGATAGGGCTGTGTTTTTGCTCAAGGATTGGAATGGTAAGGTCTCCAAGGCTTATGATTTTTTCAGACACAAGTCTGCTGCTGTTGTGTGGGCTCCTGCTATCTGGTGTTCTTCAAATCAGCCTAAGCATTGCTACATTGGGGCAATGGCTATTCAAGGTAAGCTTCCTACTGTCGACATGTTATGTGTCCGATGAATGGTTATGGTTAATTGGTGTTTACTGTGCAAACGAGACTGTGAGAGCCATGCCCACCTGTTTTTCGAGTGTGTTGTAAGTGGTATGATAATGAAGCACATTTTTGCTTGGATGAATATGGGTCGTCAAGTTCGTAGTCTGAAATATGAGCTGAAGTATGGTAAACACTTGATGAGGAGTCGACATTGGCGTGCTAAATGGTTTTGCTGTTGCATTGTGGCCTCGCTTTACCATATTTGGATGGAGCGTAATCGTCGTATCTTTACTGAGTCTATACTATCTCTAGAGGTTATTGTTCGTAAGATACAGTCAGATGTAAGTATTCGGTTGATTAATTGTCCGAATACGGGTGATGAAATGGTCGTTGTAAATGCCTTAAATGGCTATCATCTGTAACTTGTGAAATTCCCCTTGGATTGAAATGAGAAATGATACTAAATTCTTCCAAAAAAATTATCTTAGATAATTTTATGGATTTCTCTAGATAAATTAAGTCTTTAGATGATATTTGTTGATAGACTTCTCTAGAGAATTTCTTTTCTAGATTTTTCATGATTAATGTTCCAACAAAAGACAGTCATTTTTACTTTTTCCTTAAACTTAAGGTCGATCTTTTTATACTTAATGCTGAATTGTAGTACTAAATTAATCTGATATGAGTAAAATTTAATTTAGTGTACTGTAAATGTGAGAAATAAGTACCGAAATAAAGGTTTTATTGTTAAGCATCATCTTATAAAAATGTTCATTTTGTGAAAAAGTTTTGATTTTTCAAACATATATTTTTATTTAAATTAAAATACTCCTTTAATTTCATCCTTTTCTTTTTCATTTTCTCAAAAGAATTTCACTGGTTTTCTTCCATTTGCAAACTTTCAAATTTGATCGATATCTCCATTAATTCCATTAATTCCATCTCCATATATGTTGAAGTGAGAAGAAAAATGTACTCCCTCTATTTCGGTGATTTGTTTACGTTTACTTTATACACATTTATCGATGTGAGAAGAGAGGTTGAGAAAAAACTAATAAAATAATAATATAAGTACAAAGGGAGTCGCGTTTGCTTAAAATTATCAAATGTTATTGGTCGAGGGGGTAGGGGCCACCTCCCACATGGGTCAAGCATGACTATTTTTGGAAAGTGTAAACAAATGACTCGTATGCCCCAAAATGGAAAGTGTAAACAAATGACCGGGATGGATGGAGTAGCATAAAAGCAGTACATTTTATCGTAAAACATCACCTTATAAAATGCGTTTTGACAAACACCGCCTTTACCGAGATTTAATATTATGTGCTTATAACATTTGGAAAGTTACATACTTACATATTGTACAATAGTACAATACTACTATCTACTTCACATACTAGTTTATTTTATAGTACTCCGTAGTAGTCCGTACTATTATAGTAAAGCAACTTTAACCAAACACTTTTGTGTTCGTTGAATAATTTGCAATTCACCAAATAATCAAACAAAATTATTGAACTTTTCAACCATTTCGTCTATTGACTTTTATTGACCTCAAAAGACTTGCAACTTTCTTACATACGTTCATCAAACATTGCTAGGTCAACGATACACAAGCCACATGAACTAAATTCCCTTATAAAAGCATCAACATAACGGTATAATAATTTAAATTTTTGAGCAGAAGTTAATCAAAATACTACTCCGTACTATAATAAACAAATTATATCTATATTTAATTTGCATGCATGGAGAAGAAGAGTGATCATCAAGATAGTAAAAAGATACTAAAGGTAAGGTTTATTGAAACTCAACACGTTGTGGTCGATGCACAGGATTTCAAATCAGTTGTTCAGAATTTAACAGGTAAGAATTCTTCAGTTGGATGGATTGAATCGAACATTGCAGAGGCGTCATGCAAGTCTTCAGGGAAAGAACTTAAGAAAACACGAGAACATCCTTTGATGATAGAACACAATTCTGATAAGTTAAATTTAAAATGGAATGAATCGGATGATATAAGTAGCGTAGGAGATAATGTTCTTAAAAGTTATCACGGTATCGATAAAAATGTTGAATTTTCAATTAACGATATTGAGCAATTATTGTTTGATGATTTTCCACTCATGGAAGACTAATAGATTATTGGCAACATGGTTCACATAGAGTGTAGATGACATATCCTTGTTTTCAATAGAAATTGTGTTTGTATTAATATTAATTAATCGTACTTAAATTGGGCTTGTGGAAATGACCAAAGCCCAAGAGTTGTTGGGCTTAAACCCGACGATATTTTATTACGGAGTAATATTATTGTTGTATTAGAACGTTCTATACGAGTATGTAAGATTGAATTATAACAACAAAAGTTACTCCATTTCCAGTGAATTATTTACAGTTTGATTTTTTTGTAAGGGAAATTTGAGAGAAGTGTAAACAAACGACTGAAACAGGGGAAGAATTATGGAGTATTTCGTATTTAACTTGATATGATAACCTTCAATTTCAATTGAAAATTTTTACTTTTAAATTGAACGTTTTTTTATGGACGTGTGATATGCTATAGAACAGACCTCCGTATAAAAGAGTTGTTATTGTATGTTACAAAACATTCACATAAACTAGCTCTTTTTTACTCTGTGCAAGGTTACATTTGGCAACGCAATAAACTAACTTGTGTGAGATCATATGACATTAAATGAATTATTAATTTATAAATATTTATCACTTTAGTATTTATAGTAATAGTTAGTAACTACTCCCTCTGTCTCAGTCAATTATCAACATTTAGTTTATTTTACCCTCACAAAATAAAGCAAACGTTAACAATTTACTGGAACGGATGGAGTAATTATGAGTAAAACGCAATACACTTTAAAAGAAACTTTGTAAATGATGATATTTAATATTGGATACAAATTACAATGAATGTTAATATGGTGATACTTTTATAAACTATAACTCGATTAATAATGTTGTAAACTACCCTGAACGCCACCTACTAGATATGAAGCTTGTTAAATTAAACTACTCAAAATATTTTATTAGTTAACATTAGTGATTATCTTGTGGAAGTAGTAGAGTATCAATTTAGGTGTGACTTTAAACATTGTGGATTTCTTAATTTAAATTATCCATTATTATCCTTAATATGAAGTAAAAATGCAATACTTTAGTGAGTTATGACTTACTCCGTATGAGTGAACCACTCCTACTAAAATATCTTAATATTTAATCTTTAATCTTTAATTATAAAATAAAATTATTGTACCTTTGTTTTAGCTGTTTGTATACACCTTTTTAATCTGAAAATTATCGTAAAATGATCATTTTCATCGTATAAAACTAAAATTTATTCTAATTATCCTCGGAAACAATTTTTTTTTTTTTTTTGACAAGAATCCTCGGAAACAAATTAGCTGAACCAAATGTTGTCAACTTAGTAATTGTATTTTGGATCAATTTATATTTTAATATAAAAAAATTATCATTTTTTTTTTTTTACCAAAATAATATGTGAACAGATACTAAAATAAATAGAATATAATAATACGTATATATATATATACTGTCATAGGTTAACGAATGACATTGTGTAACAACTTTTATTACTTCGTATAGGAGTAAAATAAGAGTCAAAAGTAGACGTAGAAAAGAATGATTAAAGTATTATTTTATAAACTTTTTATTGCTACGTGTGCTAGATTAATAGATTTGCCATTTCATCATCACTTTTTAAGTCAACATTTTGCATGGTAAAACAACATCAATTAAATTTTCATTTTATAGAAATTTAATTAAAAAACAAATGTCCACGTCATTGCTCATTAGACATGTAACACGTGTTTAATTATTATGAAAAATAGCTACCACTACGACTTTTGTTTACTTTATTTTTTTACGATTAAAAGACGTATTATATGTTTTCCACTATGAAACACTTTTTTCAAAACAATTTTCTCTCCCAACATAAATTCAAACAAACGAAGAAAAAAAAAAAAAAAAAGGCGGTAAATTTTGTGCTCCTTTTATTTCAGTGAATTGTTTACAGTTTGAATTTTTTGTTAAGGGAATTTAAAAAAAAATGTAAACAAATAACTGAAACAGAGAAAATACTTTATTGATAATTTACTACCATGCATTAGTGGTTGTTTGATTTTTGATGCACGAGTTTACAATAATTTAAAAGACATTTTTTTTTTATAAACTTATATTCTCAATTCGTTTCTCTGTAGAAGATTGTTTTTGAAATTTATGTGCAATTACGTCATGAAATTGATTATGCAGATTATTTTAGAGAAATTAAAAGGTCAATAAATATTTAGATCATACTTATCATTGTAGAATTATTATAATTATTACGGAGTAGTATTGATGGGACTTTATATCGAGAGGTCCTATTTAATTATTAGCTTGGGTCATGCATGTTCATTGGATTAGGTTGCCGTGAGTTTGTGATTCGAAACTGTACTCCGTAGTTTATAATTAAGTTACTATATATGAAATATATGTTAATTCGATTCAAAATGATCATTAATTTGGAAAGATATAGGTTTTGTCTACATGATTTTTGATGAAATTTAAATTAGATTTTACTTTTAATTTATATCTAGAAAATAGTTTATTTAGGTTGATTATCAAAATAAAAAGGTAAAAAAATATTTAAACAAGTGAACTGATAAGTATATCGTCTATTTTTTGACACTATTTATAAGTACACAAAATTTTCAACATAACTTTTAGTACACAGAATATAAAATAAAATCTAATCAAGTATTCCCTCCATTCATATTCATTAGCATCCCTTCTTTTTTTGACACTATTCACATATGTGAAGAATTTTCGGTATAACTCGTAATGTATAAATAAAAATATAGTCATGTGAGATATTTTTTTATTCGTTTTCATAAGTACAACATTAATAACAAATTTTTACATTTTTATACAATTTAGAACTATAGATATTGTCGTTACAAAATGCGTCTCGGCAAATGTGAAAAAGGAAGGGATGTCAATGAATTTGAATAGAGGGAGTAATATTTTATTATCGATATATATGTAAATATATTACGGAGTACTAACCTTCCATTTCTTTTGATCTTCCTACTTATTTATTAAATGAGTGTATTATTTTAATCAAATGGGAAGATCAAAGAAAATGGGAGTATTTTTTACTCCGTATAGTATGATTTATAGCAATATGTATAGCCTGTATAGGCGTATAGCAAAAAGCTTAATTAATTGGATTAGACCCTATAAACAATGCGGAGATCGAGGAAAGGTTGATTGATTGAAAGGTCAAAATGAGGTCGGAATTAAACTCAAATTTTACTAAAATTCACTCCAATTTTCTTTTATACGAAGTAACTAGCATAATACCCGTGCATAAATGCACGGGATGTACAAAAATAAGTTATAGTTAATTGAAAATTTTGGTAATTGAGTTAAATATTAAATTAATATAAAAATACTTCGTAGTAATAATATAAACGCAACCTAAATAAACATGTATTCTTAGACCCAAAATACAACAAACTGTATTTTACCCGACCGCGTATTTATTTAACATGTAACACGCATATTCGACCTGCAATTGTCTTCTAATTAACCCGTTTAATATGTTCAAAAGTATCAATTTTGATTTATTGTCTTCTAATTTTTTTTATACAAATATAGTTATAAATTTATTTTAAAATATATCATAATGTGGCAAAACCGATCAAAGTATCGCAATATATTGTCTTAAAATTCATCATTTATTATAATAATATGGTAAAACGCGCTTAAAATGTTATATTGAAAACACATTAAATAAAAATAGACAGCTTAAGAGATAAAAATAAAAAAATATTCGGTTGTACATAGAAGATATTGACTTACTTATATGACATAATTTAAAAAAGAAAATAAAATAGAAGGGGTAAAATAAAATAAAATAAAAGGGTAAAAAAAAGTTGGAGGAAAAATTTGTGTAGGATGGTTTTGTTATGTATAATTAATACTCCCTCCGATTCATTAGATTGGTAACATTTCAATATGGCACGATAATTAAGAAAGGCAAAAAGAGTGGGTGAACAAGTGGGAAAACAAGTGGGGTAGTATTTAATTGTGAGATAAAAAACTTTCCAAAAAGGGAAATGTTAACAAATGAAAAATCACCCCAAAAAGGAAAATGTTACCAATCTAATGAATCGGAGGAAGTATATAGATTAGTATTCTTCTAAAAAAAATATTTTTTTTTTTTATTTTAATTTTTAAAAAAAGAATAGTCGTCTGTCTTCTTACATTACATTTTTTTCATATATATCCCTTTTTACATGTTTACATTTTAAATATTTTTCTTTACATAAACTGATATATAAAAGTAATAGAATACGGAGTAGCTTAATAAGATAAAATCGTCTTATTGGATAAAACTTATATAAAAGTTAAAAAATTAATCTTTAAATGTAAAGAATTAACTAGCTCAACATGAGTAGTTTTATGTTAAACTTAAAAATAAATTTGTCTTATTGGAAATTTAGGTAAAAGTAAAAGCTATAGGCATAGCTAAGTTGCGCATATTTAAACATGGTCACATACTCACATGGATACACTAAAAAGTCAAATTATATTACGGAGTACCCCGTACATGTTTACAAATAAATTGATGCTATTTATAACGCAATTTTTCATATGAAATGATCTCATAATAAAATTAATATAAAACCTTTCACAATAATTTATATTATATATTATTAAAATAACTATTATTTATTTTATTGTAAGTATCATGTGAAATATATTGATTTAATATATATGGACACATATTAAATAAAATTCAATTTCCATACTTACATACTTTTTCTTAATATATATAATTTGCCATGTTCAAGGAAATATCATTGATTATATATTTATTTATTTCTATCAATATATTCAAGGAAATATCATTAATTGTACTCCATATTTTTATTTGTATAAAAACTCTTGTTAAGAGAAATTTATCAATATAACCTGTTATTCGTGACTAAAATGTGATATTTTAACATTTAAAATATTGATATATCTGACTATATTTTAATTTCAGAATTCTTAAACACTCTATAATTACTCTAAGCATTAAACTCACATTTTAATTTCGAATAATCACCATATACGTGAGACGGTCTTAATTTAAATTTTGCCAAACAAAATAAAGGTCGTATATTATCAACCATTTTATAATCATATATTGACGCGTTTATAGTCACCAAGAAATCCGTGTAGTCCTTTTTAATAATTTTTTAATTTTTAATTCACGATTTTCTCTTTCTACACAATTTTTAGAGTGAGAAAAAAAAAAACAGTGTGTGAGAAGACACAGACACAAGAGAAACTTCTGTGTTTTGCAATTAGTGACTCTCTTTTCTGCTGAACTTGTGCTGTTGATTGAATTAATTTTCTGGGTTTTTTTTTTGATGCATCAATTTATTTGGTTAGGTAAATTTTTTTATTAAAGTTTTAGTCTTTTTGATATATTTGTTGTTATTTTGTTATAAAGATCAAATCTTTTGATTGTTTCATTGTTGTTTTTTTTTTTTCTTTTGTTATTTATTGTTTTTTTTTTTTGATGATTATTTTGTTAGTTTTGTAAAAGACTGTAATTTATGAATTGTTAGACCTACAATTAATGAAGATTTTGTGAAAAAGACTGATTTTTTTTGGGTAGTAAAGTAATTATTAGCTTGAATTTGATTGTGTTTTTTTTTTTTTGGTTGATTTTTGCTCATGAATTGTTCTTTGTGTTTGTGTTTATGTTGTAGGGTTTTTGTGTGAGAGTGAGCTGAAGTTTGATGATTGATGTGCTAAAAAAAAAAAAGCTGAGAATTTCTGGGGTTTAATTTGAATTTCAGTTCTAGGGTTTTGAAAATTTGGGGAATTTTTGAGTAAAACAAATGGGGGATACTGAAAGGGTGAATGTTGATATGATGCATAGATTACAAAACCCTTTTAGTAATTCAAGGCAACCACTTGTGCCGACGAATCATCTCGACGTTTCGCAATTAAATATGTCGCAAATTCGGCCCCCTTTACCGCAGAATAGTCAAAATTTGCAGAATTTTGGGCCTGATAGTGGCGGTAAAAGGTCGGGAATACCGCCCTCGCACCCACCTATATCACCTTACTCTCACGTTCCGTCCCCTAGATTAGGGTCTCAAAATTTAGGCCGTGGGTCGTCTCATTCACGTTCGTTGTCTCAACCATCTTCGTTCTTCTCGAATGATTCGTTGCCCCCTTTAAGCCCGTCTCCCTATCACAACTCGAATTCACCTCCTAATGGAACTGAGGGTCTCAATTCCTTGAGTGGTGATGGGTGTGTCAATTTGGTATTGCCACCGTCTACGTTTGGTAGGGGGAGTGTTAATTCGTTGCACATTACTGAGGGTCTTCCACCTCGAAAGTTGCATAGGCGGTCGGTTAGTGATATCCCGTTTGGGTTTGATAGTATGTCGTCGTCACCACCGGTGTCTATGGGTGTCGGTGGAAACCATGGTGGCTTGGAGAGGTCGTTGTCAGGGGGAGAATATTCGGGGTCAGCTAAACCGGCCCAATTACTTAAGCGGGAGTCGAGTTGGGATAAGAACCGTGAAGGTAACACCATGGATGGCGAAGTTGTTGAGGACTTGCTCTCGGCGTACATTATCATGGACTCGATCGATGTCTTGAACTCTTCAAGAACTGACGACATGACCGGGAACGAGAATCGAGATGATATGAACAGTGGTGCTAGCGGGTCCAAAACAAACGGTTGTGACAGTAGCGACAACGAGGCTGAAAGTAGTGTGAACGAGAGTGGAAGTAGTGGGCATAGACCGATGAGGACGACAACGTCTGGTGACCGTAAGAGGAGTGCTGGTGGTGAGGCGGCTTCTAATACCAGACACTATAGGAGCGTTTCGATGGATAGTTTTATTGGGAGTATGAGTTTTGGGGACGAATCTCCCAAGTTACCACCTTCTCCTAGTACAGGTATAGCTCAACTGTCGCTCAAGGATCCCGCCAGTGCCACAGTGAAGTCAAACGCCTACAGCTTGGAATTCGGTAATGGTGAGTTTACGGAAGCCGAGATGAAAAAGATAATGGGGAATGATAAGTTGGCGGAGATTGCGTTGACTGATCCCAAACGTGCTAAAAGGTACATCGTAATTCCTTTAAGTGTCAGATTTACATCCGTTTAAATTTGGTTCATGTATGATAGTTTCTATTTGGTGAAATCAGGATTTTGGCCAATCGTCAGTCCGCTGCGCGCTCAAAGGAACGAAAGATGAGGTATATATCGGAACTCGAACACAAAGTTCAGACTTTACAGAACGAAGCCACGACACTGTCTGCTCAATTGACACTGTTGCAGGTACGTGATCGATTCATCTGTTATGGAGAAGTGCACTTTCTGTAACATCATCATCTGACGTTTTACTGATTTTTTGTCGTTGTATCAACAGAGAGACTCTGCTGCATTCACCAGCCAAAACAATGAGCTGAAGTTTCGTCTGCAAGCCATGGAGCAACAAGCTCAGCTCCGAGATGGTACGCTTTTAACATTTTCATCTATCGAATAATACAATTTCTGTCGTGCTATTTAATGTGTTTTCGTTCAACATTTCATCTCGTGCAATCATGTGTTAATGTTTTCCCTCTCGTCCTATTTCCTTCCAAAACTTGTGCTTAACATGTCGACTTCTGTAGACCCGTTTCTTTTATGCTGTTTTCTTCAGTGGTGGAGCCATGGAGGAAAAGTAGTATATTAAACATGTAACGTTATGCCATTTCCGTGATGCCGACATGTTTACAAAATGTCAACAATTTCTAATTGTCGTTACTGTCACCCTCGTCACCATTTCTCCCACCATTGACCAATAGTCCATTGCGGTTTTGTACTCGGGACCTGTTTTTCTCGTCTTATTATTATTTTCTTAACTCATCAAAGACTCTAGACATCATCAGTAAAAAGACTACTTAGAAAAGAGTTAACTTTTGGAAACTTCAAAATACTTACGAAAACTTAAAACTTAAGATGAAGAGCACATGTCTGTAGTCAGGTTAACGCGTACTCGTACCAGCATAGTGATGCAAATACCCATCTCGTTTCTCGAATAAGTGCTCTCCTTTACGTTTTTTTCCCTTCCGTTTCGCTGTTTTACCTCTCATTTATTTTTCAAACAACGATTCTTTGTAGCTGACCTCAACTTTTTCCGAACATAGATTTTATATATGCTGTGAATCTGACGCGTATGTAACCGAGTCTTTTTTGCAGCTCTAAATGAAGCGCTAACAGCAGAAATCCAACGCTTGAAGATCGTAGCAGGCGAACTAAGCCCGGAATCAATGTCCAAGTGCTTCGGACAACAACTTTACATTAATCCACAACAAATGTTCCAGCTTCAGCAAATTCAAAAACCGTCCACCCAAACCAACATTACTCAGCTAAAACAGCCCTCTCACGAGCAACCTAAGATCCAAGATTCGGAGCATAACTCAGGATCAATGACCGAGTCCTAGCAATCACGGTTCGTATACCTCTCTTTGGCTCTCTCGGTCAAATACGGTTCAGTGCTACTGTAGTTCACTTTTTTTTTATATACTATCCTATATCAGCTATATGTTCATTTCGCATCCACAGGGAAAACAAACTCATTGTAGTTTGTTGTAGATTCATTTTGCATAGAGTTATCGAGTTCCGTAATTTAATTGTTGTATTTAGGAGATCTGTATTGAAATGCCAAAAAACACACAAAAGAAATTGCTTTCCTGCATTATGTATTTTCTTGGATAATGGTTAAAATACAGTCAGTAACTCAGTATAATGCTATAGTATAATTAGTTACCGTCTTCGTGTGGTCTTGTGCTTCTGTCATTCTGTGTCACGCTCTCATACCCGAGAAAAACTTGCTAAACCTTGCCTACCTCGCTACCACCTGTTTACTGTTGTAGATCACTTTGGGGTATTCACAAACCTTAAGGGATCGACGATATTTGCCGCATCGTCAGTGTAGTAATCGAGTTTTTTTTTTTCTTCCACATATGGGCGTATGTTACTTTGACTAGGTATGAAGTATGTGATACAAGTTTATATCCAAGTTTTGGAGCTTGCTAGTCTAAAATCTTCGATGCTTTTGGCTTGAAATGTCTACACTTGTTCGACATTCAATATGTGAAGTGTTGAAGTGACATAATCTCGACAAATCGTACCAAAATTTAGTGGAACACAATGAACTTATAAAGTCACGACCACCCTCTGAATGTGGTATAGCGGCAAGTGTTTTGTGGTCTTAATATATACGTCTAGGTTAGATTTTGAGCTTGTTAACCTGATGAAGAGGAAGACTTTTATAGTGTCTGGTTTATTGCACACATTCAGAGTTTGTCAAATGTACACCGAGTAGTAGTGGTTGCGGGGTGCATGTTAACCCGATAAAGAGGAAGACTTATAATGTCTGGTTTGCAGGTTATCGCACACATTCAAAATTTGTCAAATGTGCACACCGGTTAGTAGTGGCTGCGGGGTCCACGATAGTAAAAAAAAAAAGAAGGGTAAAGTCATGGTCTTAAGTGGAGGACGCCCCTATAAAGAAAGCAAAGGGTTATTAATAAGTCACAAAAATAGTAAATTTTGTGAGACAATTTTTCTTTGTTTACACAATTTGCCCATTCATGAAGTAAAAAGGTCTTTGTTTCCTTGTGACCTTTATTATTAGGGTAGCTTTTCCTAGGACATGTCTTTTTAATCACTATCATAAGGTACATGACTACATGGGACACTTCTACTCTCAAATCTAATCATCTTTCTTAATCTATCCGTCTCGCTGATTTGTTTACGTTTACTTTATACATATTATCGATGTGAGAAGAGAGGTAGAGAAAAAAAAAAAAAAACTAATAAAATATTAATATAAGTATAAATGAGTCTCGCTTGCTTAAAATTATCTAATGTAATTGGTTAAGGGAGTAGGGGTCTACCCCCAATATGGGTCAACCAACATCATTTATAAAAATGTAAACAAATGATCCGTACACTTCAAAATGAAAAGTGTAAACAAATGACCGAGACAGAGGGAGTATATGCGTTTGTCTTTATCAGTGGTCTTTGTTATAATTGCATAAATCATCATTCACAAAGTTGTTTATGTACAATTGTACCTATGTTGATTGCTAACTTGTGTTATAAACTTATGTTTTTCAGGAGTTGTTTGTTAACTCATGAGATTTTTGTTTACCTGATTAGTCATTTGATATAAATTTTAAACGAACAAACGATACATGATTAGTCATTTTCTATTACTTGATATAGCATGCGATAGCGTAAAATATAACCTTGCGTGAGCCACTTGGAAACCTGGCTTGATATGATTTACATTGATACGGAAATCACAAAATTCCAAATCATAATAGCATTGGCGTATCATAATTCCGTCTAAACCAAACTTCTCGCACTTTATTTAACATCAAACTTTTTATATTTTAACCTGAGTAAAAATTTGAACATAAAACTTGTACTCCGTATTAACTTTCTTATAAGAAATGTATTCATAAAAATATAACTCAAACAAAATTTATATATATAAACGAAAAATACTCAATTAAAATGTCGTCTTAAAAACCGAAAAAAAGTTAGATTGAAAATCTAATTTAGATGGAAGGTATTTAAAAAAATCACTAATTGTTTGGTAAGACAGTCTCACCATAACTTATGGTGAGACTGATCCAATAATATAAGCCCAAACTATTATTAGCATTAAAAAATAAAAGAAATAGGAAAAAAAAAAAAATCAAATCAGTTACTCCGTATCTATATCTATATCTATATCTATATCTATATATATAATTAAAAGCAAATCCCCCTCCCTATCCCATCCAAAACTCCCAAAAAACAAACTAAAAATTACTTGTCATTGTGCCACGTCAAACTTTTGTGCCACGTAAAAACCAAGTGATCTGCTATTCCTTACCTCGCGCCGGCTCATCTTCACCTCTTAATTACCTCTTATTTACCTTGCGCCGGTTCATCTTCACCTCTTATTTACGTCAAAACCAAGTGATTTGCTATCCCTTTTCCTACTATGATCTCCTACACTTGCTCCTACTGGCGACGGCTCACCGAATCCCATCCAAAAGTTATCGTCAGATAAGATTTGTTAATTATATTTATAGATTTGATTGCTATTGAATTCTTGAATAATTGATTAGAATATATGTAAATTATGTGATTTACACTCTTGATTATTGAATTCTGAAAGTAAGTTTTTGGGGTGGTGAACTGAATTAGTGTATTGAAAGTTAGGATGTACTCTATATAACATAGAATTGTGCATTGTTTTGGATATGTTATAGAATAATAAGGTTTGTGTTTTAGGGCGTGTATGGTTGTGGTGTGTTCTTCGTCATTGGTAATCATCCAATTGATGCGTTCTTCATTGTTGTGTCCCCGTAATTGTCTCAGTCACACTGGAGCTACCTACGTCATTGACTCGTGTTCGCCACCTTCGAACAAATTCCAGTCCACCATAGCCATGAATTGGTTAAGTACGCTCTGTTGTAGGTGTTATACTATATCATTTTGACAAGTTTTTACCATGTTCGTTTCCGTTGGAGTTTCTTGCTTGCTCGTTTTCAATTTTTTTATTGACCTGGTTAGGGACATAAACATTATATTCAATCATTGTTATTTGTGTATGGGTTGTGTAGCTCTTTTAGTTGGATTGGATATGCTGTGACATTTCTCAAAGTTAGTTCGAGGTTCTACGGTCACTCCTTCTATAACTGTTTTGTTATCGCCGTGTTGGTGTCGCCTCTCGCGCAGGTAGTAACTTACCCAATTTACGACAAATATTTTCCAGTTGTGACATTCTGATAAGACAATGACTGAAAATTTTGGCTAATAGTTGTGAACTTCTTATTCCTCTTTAGTTTGGAGCATATATAGTCCTCACATATGGTCCAAGTACTCTGGATGAGTTAAGCATCATCCCGAATTAATTATATACTTTGCCGCACCAAATTCGGGGGAATTATATTGTCCGTGGATGTGTACTGAATATTTCAGCAACTGAGCTATTTTAATTCGGAACGGAGCAAGTGTGTACGATATATCGTGGATATTGGATATTGCTAAGGTTGCCAAGGCGGATTATGTATCGTCTAGATCCTCTGATGCTAAGTTCTTAAAACTCGATCACTATCATAACACAACATCGCTCTTCAGTAATTGTTTTTTTAAGGGGCTGACATTTTTTGTTCAAACATAACTATTGTATATCTTCTTTAGTTTTTGTGACTATTATGTGCAAATTGGTGCAGATTACTGAAGCTGAAGAAGACGACACTCTTGAATTTGAGGTCGAATTATCTGTTCAGTCAAGTATCCTTATACACTGTTCAGGGTAATGTTTTGAATCCACTTCGTCTTTCATTCTAATACTCGAGCCTTCAACACGTATAATTTTAAATGTAACGGAACTCTAAGGTATTTGAGCTCTTAGGATTGAATCCACTTTGTCTTTCTTCTTTACTTATTGTTGTTATTGTTGCTGTCATGGTGTTCTATTTTGTATTATGCGCATTTGCATAGTCTAGATTTGTTAAATTTCGGATGTATTGATTACTACAAAAATGTTGACTTGCTGAATAACGTGGGATCATAATAAGCGGGTGAGTTGTTCAGGTTTCAGACCACGTTTTGGTTGTTGTGTCATGAGTTTTTAACCTTTGGAGAAGAGCAGGTGGACAAGCGCATCGATTTCTGAAGAGAGTCATGGATGCATATATGTAGAATTTGTCACACATTAATACACTATCTCGTAATGATGTGTGTGTGTTTTTTAACAGTTTATAGTGTTAGGTAAAACACACGGCTTCCTAATGAAGAGTTACACGTATAATTTCCCACGGTCTTTAAGGTATAATTTTCGATCTTCAGCGAGAGTGTTAAATGAGTTTTGGGCTTTTGGCAGCTGAGAAGGCTACTACCTATGTTAATGAGGTTCTGTTACAATTATTTTGGGATTTATGTAGCATCGTTTTCTCAAACAAATTCATTGATGGTGATTATGTATTTATTTTCCATCTGAATTGACTTGCAGGATTCTGAAACGGCAATCAAAGATCAATTCAATGTTGTTATGGATACAATTTGTGTAGCAGACGGAAAGATTGGGTGTAGATGTGATATTATGTAGTTTTGTGTTTCGGGTGGAAGATGAGGTGCGTTTTTACGGTTGACATTTGACAATTGATTTCGATTTCTAAGTTGATTAACTTTTTTGATCGGTATATTTGCTTGATTTAGGGTCAAATTATTGTTCATAATTTTTTGGTTTGTTTTTAGTTTTTAACTAATGTGTTGACAGATTTATTCGTTTTTGTTTTAAACCTATGATTTAGTTTTAGTTTTACTTTAGATTGCTAAATTATGCTTTTTTTTTTTTTTTTTTTTTTTTTACCAAAACCCAACGAGGGTTGAAATATTAATCAAATCAGCCTCGCCCAACATCACGACGCCCCGAGGGACGTTATCCTGCCAAAACCGTCTTCCTAAGGACTGCGGTAAATTAGGGTGATTTTATTTGTTGTTAATTTTGTCTGTGAGTTTTTGTAAAGCGTTTTAAAGTTTGCCTTGGTATTGCAAATTAATAAATTGACCTGTTTATTTCAAACTTGTATGAATCATGTAAGGTGTAATTTAACTAAATTTGTTGAAATATAGTTGCGATTCGTTGAATTTTGGATAAATAGGCTTGAGGTAATGTAATCAGCTGGTTAGTTTGTAATCGTTGAATTAACTTTCAAATGTAATTTGGAACATTTAGGACCTAGATTTTGTGGAATTTCAGTTTTCGTGTGGTATCACTGCGATTGTCGAAGCTTTGCTGTTGCTATGAGGCTCTTGAGGTTCAGAATCGAGTTTTCTGCCTGACCCATGGAGGTGTTTACTGTCTTCCTCCTTGGCTCAAACCACTTCCCTTTTTTTTTTTTTTTTTTTTTTTTTTTTTTTTTTTAAAGAGAAATACATCAGGTATTTTAATTTTAATTTTACTTGATTTAGGATTTAGATATGGTTTTCAATTACACGCTGTTAAATCTGTAGCGTACGATTATCATGTTCGTGATTGTTGAATTATAGTAGTTTCTTGAGGTTAGTGTTGGTTCTTTGATTGGAATTATGAGTAGAAAAAACTCATTGGTTGTTAACGGGTTCTATTTTAATAGAAATTCCGAGTATTAATGAGTGTTTTTAACCATATATTTATTTTGTTTTAGGGTTTTAAAGCATTCGCTAATGCGCAGCACCATGAATAGGTGTCATATTATGGCAGCAGCGAATTTACTCTACGCCATTCACCACCATCTTAAACATCTTACAAGGTATTTATCTTTTTAATTTTACCGCATCATTAAGTTCAGCTTGATTTAAGGTTTTTGGTTAATGTCTATCAACTTTTTGGTAGAATTTATATTAGTGATCAGTATTTTTTCTGCAATTCTAGGGTTTTGAGTCTGTAAACCCATGCGTTTTCGTTTATTTGGCTTGATGTTGATGCTAGCTTGTAGAATTGTTTACGTTATTTGCGATTTTGTGCAGCGAGTTATCGTCAACTTGAAACTATTTTACTGAAATTTAAATCACTTGGTTTTTACCAAAAGTCAGAACTCTAAAATTTTGTAGTGAATATCTACAATTACTTGGCCGTTGATTTTTAAAACCTATAGAAAATCTCAACCAACTTCAGATAGCTTAAATAAAATTCAAACTTCGTACAACTTAAAGACGATGACAATACGTCCTAACTTGTATGTATAAAGATTTTAGTATGAGTACTAATTTGGATGGAGGTAGATACATATGCAGGGAAAGTTGTCGATAACTTGCTGCAAGTTGATATCATTCCATTCTTTCGGATACATTCCCCAGATGCTGTTGTGGGCGAATTCGTCATTTTTCCCCAACTCCTGGTCTCTCCCTATCTTAGGTAGGCTCTATTAAAGTGTCATCTACATTTTTCAAGTTTAACAGGATGCAAGGTTCAACTTAATGCAGTAATTAGAATAATAACAATTCGGTACATCCACCTTCCGCTGTTAGCATCCTAATAGTAAAAAGGCGGTGTTCGATTTGGTTTTGTGCAACCACACGATCCACATCTTCAATTCACTCTAATGCTTCGCTACACCCTTCTACCTGAAATGAACCTCGATATATACACCACAACTACCTGTCAATACATGTGTTTTCTGTCAAAACTCCGAACTATGCCTCATTAATGTTAAATATGCGACATGACTTGTAAAGCTGTTGTTTGGAATCGGTCAAAGAGATTGTTTAGTCATCATGCTGTGGACGTACGCTTCAACAGTGATTTATGTTGGCCCATTGGTTCAGCAGGTGCCAACATTATAATTTCAGCATCGTATCAGGTATTAGTTCTGCTTATAGTCGACATTTTGGGCCAGTTTCTTACGTGTATGTACTCGCCTTCTTATGCTTTCATCTTTAGGCTACACTGCAATGTTTTTAGGAAAATGGTTTCTCTGTGGCCGAAGGAGAAGTTTTGCTTGTAAAAAGTGTTGAAATTACTTGAGAGGCACGTGATATTTTACGACGATCGCTGCACAAAAGGATCATTCGATGACAATGAAAGTGTGGTCAAAAGGAGGCCGAACTTAGTTGCCGCTTCTACAGGCAGCTACAGGGCTTATTTAGCTGATGGTTTCGAGTACAGGTCACGCTTATTCTCAATGTCAGCCAATTATTTTTCTACCTCAGCTTGTCAGATTTCTAACTGCTGTTTTACAAGATGTTTCTTTTGCGGCGTTTTAACAAAATATCAACGGTGGAGACTATGGTGAGTCCGTAACCATAGAAACACTGAAAGATTTTATCAGAAACGGGTTCAAGTTTTGGCAGGGTCGGGAGCTGATCTAATTGCTTTTGAAACGATCTCGAACAAGCGAATAAGCTTGAAGCTCAAGTATTGCCATTCAAGTTAGTGTAATGACGTTGATTTCAATCGCTTTAGAATATGACGGTGCAAATCACGTTCATATTTATGAATGTAACACATGTTATTCTGTCACATAATAGTCGATCAATGCAATTCTCTAGAAAATTTCGTCATGGGGCACTGTGTCTAAGTATGAAGTAATATTCACAGCACCTGGGAACGTGTTATGAGCTTGATGAATATGTTATTATGTTCCGATGCAATTAAATGTTAGAAAAAATTTAGGAATATGGTGTATTTGGGTTCAATTAAACGCGCGTTTACTCACTGCGGGTTTTTGAAATTTTGTGATCTTATCTTGAGAGTACATTTTATAGTGTAATCATGCCGACTTCCATCGACTTAAATCAAACTCATGTTAACGTGAAGGGATCAATTGATCATAATGGTGTCTGACGCTCTAACGGATCATAACATGTCGAAATTTGTGTTTTTAACAGGCAATCGATAAACCTGTAGTGATATATCCAAACAAAGGGGAGACATATCATGGCATCAGCAAGCAATGGATGGTAAGGGTACTTGCTAAGTCGTCTTTCTTTTTCTTCATCTCAGTGCTAAGTAACATCGTCTGATTTCGTCATTTACGGAAACTAAGTGTTGCGCTATTATGTGTAATTTGTCAATGCTCTATTCGTTTAAAAGCTCGATTTTATTGGTAGCAGAAGACAATTGGTGAAGTCAATTAAAGACTTGTGTCGTACGTTCAGGAGCGGCACAAGACAGGCGTTTCGCTGGTAGAAGAATGCTGCAGGACGACTCGGAACAACATAAGGGCTATTGCGCAGGCTCTCGACCAGAAAGTTTTGCAGCTAACCTGAAAAAGTTTTTCAACGCTGCTTTCAGTTACATGAAGCACAAATGTACATAGAATAAACACGTCGACATTGTGTGCTTGTGTCGACTTCGTTTGTACCTACAAACTAACAAACCTAAATAATTTATGATCCGTGTTGTGAAGGATATTGTCTGTGTAATATATGTGCAATTTGGAGAAAGAAGATTGATAAATTTCAAAACTTTTGCATATTCATTCTGTTGAATGAAATGCGCTATTGCTCAATACAGACACTCTGGTGCCCTTTAACTTATACGCAAAACACAATATTCCATGAGACCGTGCTTTTAAACTATATGAGCAATTATAACGACATCCAAAGGAAATACTCCGTATAACTTTTACCTTTTCACGAACCGGAAAAAAAGACAAAAACAAAAACTCAAAATTGAATTTACAGACGCCCCGTGAATTTTCACAAACAAATTTAATTTGAAAATGTTACTCAATAAAGCGGCTAGCCACAAGCATGCAAGCCAACAATAAATGTCTACTACATTGCGATACACTAATCGTAATTAAACCTCAATAACGATAAAGGTCAACGACCAAAAGCAACGTTCCACAATTCCCATGAACATGAACACCACAAATCAAAACGATATAGTTGAATCAACACACCGAGCCGGCCCGTGAATATCACGGGTCGCACCACTAGTTTGTTTATTCAAAAGGTAACCTTAGAAAACTTCATGAAAAATTTACCTTCATTAACAATTAAGCAAGCAATTTGGATTCAGGTTTGTACTCTTTTATTCTCTTTATTTTTTATTTTCAATGTTGGTTTTTAACCTCTATGAAGAAAGTGTAATTCTATTCAAGTGTTAATATTGATATTGATGTTACAAAATAATTTGTGATCCGTCTAGAATTACTAACAATTTGAGATTTTTTTTTATATATATTTTTTTGGGAATTACACATATGAATCATGAGTGAAATCTGCGTTTGAATTAAGAATATTGTGCTTCAATTATAAAACCTACAATTTTAAGTTACAAACCCTGTGTTATAAGTATAATACCCATGAATTTAGTTTATTACCATTTGTTTTCGTAATTAAAAATTAATCTATTATATGCCAATTATTATTTTTATCACAATTCATAGTTATGTACAAGATCCATGTGATTTTTATTTTTCATAAATTATTTAGAAAAGAAAACAAATCTTTATAATTTCAGTTTAAGCATATTCATATGACAAGATTGTAATTATATCAATGGTTCTACACTACTTCCACATTATATGTTGAGGATCTTACTTTTTAAGTTGAAAACATTGAGCTTAAAGTGAAGTACCCATAATTTTAAATTTAAAATATATTTAAGCAAATGAATTAAAACTTTTTTTTTTTAATATAAAAATATGATTGAATTGTTGAAAAAAGCCAATTAACTCAATGGTAGAGTGTATGCAATGCATAAGGTGTGGGTTCAAATCCCTCATTGGCTATTAAAATGATGGTACTCTATAAGAATTGAAATGTTTTTTTCTGTCAAGAATGTTTTATTGTATACATGATCAACAATTTAATTTTTCACTCAAAAACCTTGCATTTTATGTGTATAACATTATGTTTTAAATTTATAACCTTGTATTTTAACTAAATTCTTATATTTGGAGTCCATGGTATTCTATTTTAAATTAATTATTCTTTGGTCTCATTTAATAACCATGTATATTAAGCCAATTTTTATTTCATGATGTATTAGATTCATTACCTTTAATTTTAACTTCATAACCTTAAGTTTTAATTAATTTATGGACCTTAAACTTGAATGTTTATCGTATTATAAGCATGGTAATATAATCCTTTAAGATATATACATTAGATTAGATTTCAAAACCCATGAGTCTTTCACATAGCATTAAAATCATTAAACAATGTTCTTAATTTTAACATAATAAACAATAAGTGACAATAATCTATAAATATTGATAATAATCTTATATACTTAATTGATGAACATGTATTTTAAGTTCGAAAACTTATAAATTCAAAACCTATCATTTTAAGTTTATAACTTTGCATTTTAAGCTCATGGACTTTTTTTTTTTTTTTTTTTTTTTTTTTAAAATCATAACCTTGTATTTTTTGTTTGATAACCGTACGTCTTAATTCGATAACCTTCAGTTTTACGCTTATAACCTTTAGTTTTAAATTTAACTTGTACATGTGATAAATTGGCAAAAAAAAAAAAATAATCATAACCTTGGATTTTTTTAGCTTGATTTTCAGTTTTATTTTTCCAGAACAGTTACATGATGGAGGTTATTTTATTTGTTGCTACTTGCTAGTAGTGTGAGTTCCATAAATAAATTAATTAGTTGTTTTTTTTCTCTTTTTTTTTTTTTTTTTTTTTTTTTTTTTTTTATTTATGTGAATGATATTGGGCCATCTTTTATGCCTCACCATAACTTACATGGCATCTGCCTCATGTGAGAATACTTTGAAAAATTGATTCAATTTTTTGGACCAAAAAAATTGCTAAATTTAGCCCAAATAATTATATCACACACTACCAAAGCCCATAACTCTAAAAATTTAATTAGGGTTTATATCTTCAATTTCTTCCCCATTTTTTTCCCCCAAATTTGTTCTTCTTCTTCTTCTTCTTCTTCTCTGAAATCAATTCACGATTTCGATCTCAAATTAATTTCTCTTAGATCGGAAAAATGACGCCTTCTCTTCCCCAATTCTACAGCGGCACTAGCACTCTTGCCCTAGTAATTTTACGACTTTTCTCAATTATTGTGATCATAATTTTCTTGTAATTTATGCAATTTTTTTCATCGATTTAATTATTTTTGTTGATTGTTTTTTTTTTTTTTTTGTTCGGTAGGTTGCTCGTGTGTCAGCATTTTCAGCAGGTTTAGTTTATGGTGATATGAAGCTCAAAGTTCTCAAGGTATAATCTTTCAATCTTAATTTTGACTATTTTTTTCTTTAATTTAATCTATTTTTGTTAATGTTCTCATGATTTTGTTTTCTGGGTATGTGATTGTTAGATCTGATCAATGATGGGTTTAGAAATGTTTGTTGTATTGATCCATGTCAATTGTTGTTGATAAATGGAAAAGATTAAATCTTTTGAATTTCTTCAGTCGTTTTCGAATTGGATTGTGGTTGAAATTTGTCAGATTTTTGTGTGTTATGTTTTAGGGTACTCCGCGAGAATTTATTATTTTGTATGAGTCGAGGTTGGTCAAATGCATGATTTGCATTGTGATTTTAGGATTAAGTTGAAGCTCTTAAGTCGTTCGTTTTCAATTTAGCTGTGTCTTTTGTGCTCGTCACAATGTTGCTTTAACACGATATATGATCTCGACACTTTAGTTTAGACCAAGAATATGAACCCCGTCTTTGACAGTATGAACCCCGTCTTTGACAGTAGATCCCACCATGATGTCACCGCACACTTGTCAATGTCGAGAAGAAGCTCCCTTTTGCTCCGGTTCTATGATTCTTGGTGCCGATATTTCAAAATGGTAATTTGGTAGCTGTTGGTTTAACAGCTATGCGTGTTTGAGTGATAATTTTGTGATTTAACTTCATGATTCGTATGTTGTGGGCTGGTTTATAACTTTATATGGTCGTAGTGACGCGAAAATATCGGTTACCTCCGATTTGCTAAAACATTCTCGGATAATAAATGCGTTGGTTTGTCAGATGAAAGCCAAGTCTGCGAAGAAAGCGGAAGCTAAGGCACACCAAGCGGAAGCCAAGGCACACCACTGAGGCATGATGCTACCGATAGATGAAGGCGGGGAAGACATGCATGAATGAAGGAGTTCTTTCGAGATTTTAGTTACACTGAAATGCATAGTTTTTTGTTTATTCAGCAAATATTTGTCCGCTGCTGAGACATCATAAACCGTACTCTGATTTCGTCATTGTTGCACAAAGTTAAACATCCCGCGCGAGGTGATAATTTCCCTTGAAAATTGAAATAATTTTGGATTTTCCGCTACAATTGTCCATCTTGTAAAATTGATAACGAAGTTTTCGTTTCAAAATTCAAGTTTGCGTGCGGCGTGCTTACTAATCATTTGTCAAAACATTGAATTATGATATAAAAGCTTTGGTTATGACTTATGAATCCACGGGGACTGTGTGCGTCAAAGAAATAGCTTGAATAAATGTGAAATTGCGGAAAATTCTCATGCCTCATTGTTTGTGATTACCCGTTTTTGCTTGTGTGATCGACGTATGCAGCATTATCAGCCGATGTATACGGAAAACTCTAGTGAACTTTGATCTTAAAAATTACAGCCCAACACTGAGCAATCGATTCATATGATGCTACATGCTATCGTCGTCCGTGCACAACAAATAGAACTAACAGCCAAAAGCCCCAAGAGAATGATGATGCAGCGGTTGAGCCCTCCCGCTCGTGTGAAAACCGCACGTTCTTTGCAACTTTAGGTAGTTGTTCCAACCGTAAATCACCGATTCAAACCTCTAAGCTGTAAGAGATGTGATTCCGAAGTTGCCGTGTGGGCGTGACACTTTCCGGTCTCTGTAAACATGGCAGGCCATGAGCACGTTTAGTAGGTAGCAAAGTAGAATAAGACTCGACTAAAGCGAATTTGAGAACTCTAAATGATCAACGTAGGACATGCTTCTCTCATCTTATGTTTTCTTAACTTATTTGCGATGACTTTAGAAAACTTTTGACTACTTAAAATACACTAAACTTCAGATGACACCAAAATATTTCAGACGACTAAAGACGATAACAAGTACTTAACGAAAAATTACATCCCTTCCATCGTTTAACCCGTATGTTTAGACTTGTGATAGCTTACGCGCTATGTTGTGACCAATGCCTTGGCGTGTTCATGGGGAAGACAACACGGGAAATAGACCCCTTCATTCTCCTTCGGTACAACTTACTAACCAAACACGGAATTTCGTGCCTCTCTTTTTCCTCCTAATCCCGTCATCTAAACTATTTATGAGTGAGGTGGGGTCAAAGTCGACGGTGTTCCTTCGGTCCAAAAACCATCATAGAGCTAGGCCATAATCCACATGTAACTAGTTCAAATTATACATGGGAAAAGAGTCGAGTACAAAATCGAAAGTCTCAAACTATAATCCGGGAGCTAGGAATAAATTTTAATTAGCAACGGAGAGGAGAGGGATTCGAGATTCAGTTCAGAGAGTTGATCATATCTCGTTTTTGCAGCCACCACATCACTCGGCGTACATTCTAATAAAAAAAAGCATCGTAGCGAAAAATGTCCCAAGTATTAAGAGAGAGCGTACCAGAGGTGTCAGCGAAGCAAAGTTGGAGTACCGATACCCTAACGTAACTTCTATTTCACATAAATAACGCCTTCATCAGTGTCGTCGTCCCCCCAGTTATCATCATCATCATCATCTGCAGGAGAGCTGGATGATTCTCCGTCCTCTTCGATAAATCCGTTATCTTTTTGTTCATTCTCACTCTTTATCTTGTCCAATATCGCAATAACCTAAACGGTAATCAGCAAACCATTGTAATACGCAGAGTAAATAATCCTAAAATTTCTGACGTTCATAGAAGCAGTGTATCATAGTGCAGTCGAAAGTCACGTAGTAGAGATGAGTTAGTTACCCTGCTACCGCGTTCAAGAGACTCATCTTCGATGAAACGAATTTCGGGGGTGAGCCTGAGCTTCATACGCTTCCCTAGTTTACCTCGCACATATTTGGCTTTCGACTTTAGACCAGAAAGAGCCACCTCTCTCCCTCTATCGTCCCCGAAAATCGACACATACACTTTAACTACCTACAAATCACAATCAACATCAATGGTAAAAGAGATATACAAAACACTTTAACTACCTACAAAACACTCTCTTCTCTACAACATCATAAACTTCACAAATTATCGAAAGACAAAAACGTTTCGTAATTTAGCATACAAAGACGTACTCACTTTTAAGCATTATCGCTTGACTAAACTTTACTAAACTACATGAAGTTGAACTGAACTGAACTAAACTAAACTAAACTGAATTCAATCGAGCTAAATTAAACTAAATTGAAACGAACAGAACTCAATTGACTAAACTGTACTAAACTACGTGAAGTTGAACTAAACTGAACTGAACTAAACTAAATTCAATCGAGCTAAATTAAACTAAATTGAAACGAACAGAACTCAATTGACTAAACTGTACTAAACTACGTGAAATTGAACTGAATTGAACTAAACTGAATTCGATCGAGCTAAATTAAACTAAATTGAAATGAACAGAACTCAATTGACTAAACTGTACTAAACTACGTGAAGTTGAACTGAATTGAACTAAACTAAACTAAACAACTGAATTCAATCGAGCTAAATTAAACTAAATTGAAACGAACAGAACTCAATCGAACTGAATTGAAGTAAAATTCAGGCCTAAATGAATACAAAATTCAATCAATCAATCAAAGCAGTCAAAATGAATTAAACCTAACACAAACTTACTCGATAAAAAAAAAGCTGAAATGAACGGAACTGAACTGAAATTAAATTCAAAAAACCGTCTTTTGACTGAGAAAAAAACGAAAGAAACCTGAAGATCAGCGGAAACTTGAACATCACTAATAGTAGTAACAGAAGACAAAAAGCGGTCAGCACCAAGGGCAGCTTCGGGCAGGACAGCATACTGCAAAGTTGTATCGGTCAGAAGCATTTCCGACAATTCTCGACGAATTTGTTTCGCAACCATTGCTACTCTTCTAGGGTTTGCCATACATTTTACGCTGTTTTTTCTTCTTACAGTAGTTGTAATCTGCTGCGTTTGAGGTGCACCGAAGATGTTCCTGTGTCCCCGCATTTGGACCGTTGATTTCATCATCTGATTTGATGATGATGATGATGATGATGATGGAGGGTTTGTGAGGGGATAACTAGGGAGTTTGTGGAGAAGAAGAAGATGACTCATTTTTTAATTTTTTTTTTGTGATGTTGATACGAAAATAATTACGATTATTTCGTTGGAAGTTTTCCTAATATTATTAGTAGTAGATTATTGATAGTTTCCTAGTTTATTTAGGAGATTAGTTATATTTACCTAATTGTTATTTGAGTTTTTATTTTATTATCTTCTTAATCAAGGAAAGATTATCTTTTGTTTTAGTATAAATAGTGGTCATTGTAATAGTTTTAGGGCATTGAATTATTGAATGAAAAAAGAAAAGGTTTTTTTTTGGTTTACGGTTGTAAACTGGTTCGACGAGTTCGTTCCAAATTCGTTATGGTTTGACGCGTTTTCAAACCTTAACACGAGTAGCAATCAATAGGTCTTGATTGTTCTCACCATTGTTCGAAATATAGGTCTATTTTGAGCAAATATCCCATTGGTTTGAGATCTCACATGATTTCGAAACAAATATCCTCTTTATGTATTTTCCGCATAATTTTCGTATCAGATGTTTTTTATTTTGTTTTTTTTGGTTTTTTATTTTTTATTTTTTATTTTATTATTTTTTATTTTTTATGTTGAATTTCGGTATTCACAAATTCTTATTTAAGACGGATATATCCGTCTTAAGCTTAAGACGGGTAAAATATTAATAATAAGACAAAAGACAAGTGGTATTGAAATGGTACAATATATTTGTTTTTTATGTGCAAGTGGAGGTAAGCTTAAAACGGATATATCCGTCTTAAGTAAGACTTACTCTTCGGTATTCTAGTGTTAGCAACAATTTTTTTTTTTTTTTTTCAAATTGTTCTGTTAGGCCCTATTCTTTTCGGTTTGTTAGGAATACTAAACTTATTAAAGCTAGCTGAATTTGAACGGAACTTATAGGAGTTGAAGTCAATTAAAATAATAATACTCTCTCTATTTCAATCATTTGTTTACACTTCTCTCAAAACCCTCTCACAAAAAAAGTTAAAGTGTAATCAATTCACGGAAACGGAGTGACGAAGGGAGTAGCTTGCTGGTGTTTATAGGAGTTGAACTCAATAAAACTGAACTCTTAGAATTGAACTGAACTAGTAAAAACTGAAAAGAACATAGCCTCAGTTTATTGTATGGATAAACGAGTTTGGGCCAACTTTGGTTCAATTCTTTGATGGCCCAAATTACAAAGTTCGAAGCCCAAGTTGACATCATATTGTATACGGAGTACTTTTTAGTCCAATTAAAGATGCATTTGTGTATGCCGAACATCTTTCACACGTTCGATGTCCGTCGTTGCTATGACAATTCGATCTGTCATGTTGCTTTCGCAATCGCCGTTTTAAACCTTAGAAATGTCTCGTTATTGTCTTTTCCGCATTAAGTTCGCCCCAACACCACCTCTACCTAAGAAGCCGGGTGGTATGACCCGCCGACTACAACCTACACGGCCAACTGTAAATGTCACATGATCGAACAATCCTATATCGTTATTATTTTGCTTTTATTTAATTGCACTGTTTAGTTTTCTTAAACCCTTGAAATTCTCCGGTATTTCACGAGTTACGACTCTCACACAAATTTTTCTTGATTGGCCTTTCGGTGGTCCGCCACTCGCCGCTCTTTTATAGGTCATTGGTGTCTCACAACTGACTATTGTCCTTGTGAAAAGTTACTTTTGACATGTCTTTCATTTTCTTTTTGTGTTATTCATTTTGGCAAAATCATAACACGAGTAAAGCAAAAAAACATTTTCCAATGTCGAATAATTTTCAATTTTCAGCTACTTCTCCTATTTTTCAATTACATTCTAGCTACATTGTACTTCGTCATGTTGAAAAAGTTGTTAAGTAATATTTCATCTATTATTCTTTGGTAAATGATACACAAAGTTGATTCAGAATACAATATTAGGGAGATTTAAAATCTATCATCACAACAACTCATCCTTACCTTCTTTTTTAAAACCTTGAACACACACATTACACATATGACGACTTTATAACACGAGTTTATACCAAAATCGACTCTGTATTCAATATCTTAAAAACCCAAAAATAAAATAAAATCAGAAACAGGTCATCATAAGAAAAATGCATTGAATCTTGTTGTGCTACATTTAGTCATTTACAATACCAACTGTTATTTCTATTATAACTCCAGACAATTTTGAGACATAAAAGTTGTACAAAAAGGGGACAATTTGGCATAATTTGGTGTATTACTTGAGCAAAAGTAGACAAACAAATAATCAAGTATAAGATAAGAGATATTTTCCTTTGTGAGGTTGAGATTTGAGCACACTTATCGAGTTCGAATCACGGTAAATGGTTTTGAAGATCAGCGTGATTGCCGTTTGAGGCAGTATAAGTCACCGATATCACGAATCGTTAAGTGATTCTAGGGTGATATTATGTCTCAACAATAGATTCCAGGTTCAAAACCGATAGAAACTGAACTGATAGAAGTTGAACTGAACTTATAAGAGCTGAGCTGAACGTCTTTGATGCAGTATCAACTACATTTACTACAAATTGAACCGAGATTATGCCTCGACAGTCGATCTCAGGATAGAAATCGAACCCGACATTGAATACCTTGGTTGGAGGGAGTTATAAATGCAAGAGAGACAATTCTTGTGGCTGAACACAAAAACAGGAGAAATAGAAGAAACAAAGAAAATAAGGGCCAACTAATCACAACCACTTCTTTGCTTCTATAATGGTCCTCCACAATGATGAATTTTGAATACAAATATGACAAAATTAGAAACTGCTTAACCAAATATATAAATCTTACCTTTGAGTAGTGAATGAAATCAAATTACTGTTTCACTGATTTGATCTTATTTAGACATTATCGACTCGAGATTTCGGTTGACAGCGACGCCCTACAGAAATGAACGGTAGTTAGACATGCAGTAAATGAAGTTAAATGTACGCAGTTTTAACCCTGTAATCGCCAATCGCTTAGTAGATATAGGATGATAGCACTACCCTGTCAAAACGAACCGTTGTTTACCCTCAAAACCATGTAGATATGCAGTAAATAAAGTTAAATGTATGCAGTTTTAACCACGTAGACGCCAAATAATGAAGCAATGTCGGAGAAATGCGACCTCATTTTATACCAGTCATGCCTAGTTCAATTGCACCGAAGTTATCTGAACTGAACTGAATAATAACGTTTTTAAAACAGCTGAACGAGTTCAACAGAACTGCAATTAAGAAGAACAGGGCCTCACCGCTGCAAGTATTTGCCTTGTAATCAGTACTCGAGTAGCTAGGTTGGTAAAATGTCGACCATTTACGACAGAGGTCATGTTAATCTTTTCCGTATCGTTCCAAAATCGCATCATATGTCCTTTGATTAGTAGCAAAAAAAAATCGTAAGAATTTCTTTTTCAAGAATGATGAAAAAAATCAAACCTCAGAGAATAATAGGGGAGTACATCAGAGGACAACCAGTGAAACATCACTTTCATTTGCAAATCATCTTCCAATTTGCTTTCTTCAACTTAAGCATCATCATTTTAGGTGGGTCATTCAACAATCAACACACACAGCTCATTTGATATTAACTCATTGTGGTGCCTGCAAACAAATTTAGTTTTAAGTTTCGATGCTAAATCAAGCTCGTCCACATAAAAGATGCCGAAAAAAAAATCGACCAATGGAGTTGCACTATGCATTCCTTCATCCTGAGCCAGTAATTTTTCGGGAAAAATATAGCGAGGATCATTACAAAAGCGAGTGCATTATCATCCCTGATGCCTTAATGGGTCCCACCAGTTGCGACTGGCGAGGTGTATGGGTGATGTACGCAGCCTTACTCCTGTGTTAACAATGTAGGAAAAATAAATTGCTTTGAAAACTGCATATTAAAAGTTTCGGATATACACGTTATCGTAGAAGGATGTGCAGACGATTTAGTCAGTCCTTTTGCTCTAATCGGTCAAAATCCTAAGCCAAACGCTAGCTATCACATATAGTTGTCAAAGAGGATGAGGGGAAATACGACTTGAGTGCGGATTACTCCATATTTCATATTCGATGTACCGAGTATGACTTTTGTCGTCCTATCATCTTCCAATTTAGTGTCGAGATAAGATGAATGCTACACTTCCAGAAAACTACGTCTTTGACAAAAACATATGTAGTACATTGTACTACAGAATACTCCGAAATATACAAATACAAATGTTAAAAAATATAATCACCTTAAAAGAAACATTCAAATTGCTGAAATTTTAGGGTGGCGATCAATTTACGAGAGCTCTGAAATGCTTCACGGTTTTTAAGCACAATTTATTCCCAAGCACAATAACGAACTTGGTACGAGTTTCCGTGGAGTGATTAAATCCGATATTGAAAATACGTCCGTTCAATTTTATATTCCGTAAATTGTCCTACGAGGCAATGACCAGATAGTTTAAATATTTAACAGAAGATGGCCATAAATCATCCAATAAGTCTATCTTAAGACGGGTTATCCGTCTTAACCTTAAAACGGGTCAAGTACTCATCCAATTGCACACATAAGACAAAACACTATACTTTTTCCTACACTTTTTACTTTTGTCTTATCCTATTCATTCAATCTGCCTTAAGCGTAAGGCAGATTCTGGGTTTATATGAGAATTTGTGTAAATCTTATTAGAAAGTATTAGATCTAACATTCAGAAGAAAATTGAGGAAGGAACAAATTTCATTACTCTTACAGGGTGAATACTATCCACCTCTGTGAGAAAAAAGCTTACATAATTTTATACACAGATTATTTTAATCCATATTACAAAGTCATAAAAATCATCATGGGTTTTGTGCTAGATCAGTTCTTATCAAAGAACATTTTAAAAAAAAACCCAAAAAAAAAATATTAAAATGGGTTTCAAAAGAATCAAGAGATAATCTAACATAGTAGTATCTCCAAAAGTTAAAAATCTATGAAGAATGATGCTAAAAAAAAAAGAGAGAAGCATTAGCATTATATGCTGCATAGCTTCATCCTAAGGCCATCATCCTTCAAAAAACTCGAATAAATTTTGTCGGTTTTGGTCGCTATTGTCCTCGTCTTCTCGTTCACCTAATCATGGAAGTAAGCGACTGGAAGACGACTTCCTCACAAGGGATAGTAAGTCCCATGTCATGATCAAACCCGAACTCCTCCTCAGCACGGCGAAGCAGGCACTGGAACTGAGGATGAGACAGGAAGGAAATTGGGACAATGTATCGACTTCTATTAACTCCGACATACACAGCAAAATGACCTTTGGGTACGTCGATAGGGAGACCGTCCTCGTCGTATCCATGCCTTTTCCCTAGGCTAGAACACCTCTTAAGGATTTGCTTAAGCAATGCAGTTTGAGACAACTTGTTTGACTTTCTTTGACTACCCATATTAATAAAAAAAAATAGTTTTTTTTTTTTTGGATATGAAGAGAATGAAGAAGATGATGAGTGAGGGGGAGTGATGAAGGGAATGTGTGAAATTTTGAAGGGTATATAAGGAGGATGGTCATGTGAAATGTAGGGTAGAGGGTGTAATGCTAAGGACATGACAGTGTCATTTATAAGAGTGGTGTGTAATTTGTGTTTAAGGACAATGTAGGTGTCCAGGGCATTTGGTTTTAAGCCAACCTCTTTTTTGTTGCACCTCTCAACACCCCTCTCGAACCCATCTCTCTCATTTTCTGTACATTTTGGCCATGTTCTTTTCAGTTTAATTTCAGCTTTTATAATTCAGTTCAACTCTTATAAATTCAGCTCAATTCCTATAAGTTTAGCTCTAATAAGTTCAGTTCTCATAAGCCCTACTAAGCTTTAATTTACACAAACTTCAGCTCCTATAACTTCAGCTCCTATAACTTCAGCTCTTATAGTTCAGATCAACTCCTATAAATTCAACTCCAATAAGTTTAGCTCTAAAAGGCCGAAAAGAATAGGGCCTTAGTCCTCTAATTAGGGTATCAGATCAAATCTGGGTTTGGACTTCAGATCGTTATGGAGCTATAAGGGTTTTAGTCAACACATGTTTAATACCACGTGTGCTATTCTGAGTACAATTTTCCTTTATTCATCGGTAATTTAGGGCCAAGGTACCTAGATAAGTAGATGACATATGGGTTTTGGCCTTTTGGGTTTAGACTTCAGATCTAGCCGATATATATCCACTTCTCTAGGGTTTTGCGAGTCTAAAATCAGCGGAAATCATCAAGAGTTGATCGGCGTACTTGGATCAAAGACGAACTTAAACTAAAACCGAACAATTAGTGAAAGATAATCACACAAATACACAAGACACAACATAGTACACCAAAAAAGTCTACAATGAAGTAGTACAAGAGTACACACAATCCCATTTAAGTGAAATTTCCACGTCCTAGCTAACTCCAATCAAATTTCACAAAACAAACATGAGCACATGGATGTACAAGTACAAATCCTTAAATTTCCATAACCACATTAATAACAACACCAGGGAAAAAAAAAAAACACAATAATTCTATCATTACCACTATTTTCAATACTGTAAAGGTACATAACAGGCTTTGTTTTTGTACCCCTTTCGAGTCTTTGACACTATCGTATGCATACGATGTACTGTTTGTAACTAAAAATATAATGATATTTTCAATGATTGTTATAATAAGTCTAACAACGTTCATGTTTTAGGTACAGTTGACCCATCGTTATGCATACAAGTATACAACAGTATCATCAGATAATTTGAACTAGCTCATAAAGGATCAAATAACCCTCCATGTGTAAGATTCCTACTGTACTTTTTGTGAAATCATGCATTATGCATACGATGGACTGTTTGTAACTAAAAATATAACGACATTTTCAATAATCGTTATAATAACTCTAACAATGTTTACGTTTCAGGTTTGACCCATCGTTATGCATACAACAGTATCATCAGATAATTTGAACTAGCTCATAGAGTATCAAATAACCCTCCATGTGTAAGATTCCTACTCTACCTTTTGTGAAATCATGCATTATGCATACGATGTACTTTTTGTAACTAAAAATATAACGACATTTTCAATAATCGTTATAATAACTATAACAATGTTTACGTTTCAGGTTTGACCCATCGTTATGCATACAACAGTATCATCAGATAATTTGAACTAGCTCATAGAGTATCAAATAACCCTCCATGCGTAAGATTCCTACTCTACCTTTTGTGAAATCATGCATTATGCATACGATGTACTTTTTGTAACTAAAAATATAACGACATTTTCAATAATCGTTATAATAACTCTAACAATGTTTACGTTTCAGGTTTGACCCATCGTTATGCATACAACACTATCATCAGATAATTTGAACTAACTCATAGAGTATCAAATAACCCTCCATGCGTAAGATTCCTACTCTACCTTTTGTGAAATCATGCATTATGCATAAGATGTACTTTTTGTAACTAAAAATATAACGACATTTTCAATGATCGTTATAATAATTCTAACAATGATCACATTTTAGGTACAGTTAACCCATCGTTATGTATACAACAGTATCATCCATGTGTAAATCTGCCACCAAATTTTAGGTGTCTTTGGATAGTATTATAATAGTATTTCTGACCAAATAATCCAATTTCTTCTGTTTGCTTTTACATGTACGGTTTACAGTTGGAAAAAAACACTGAAAAGTACTACTACCAGGACTAACAACCCCACCCATATACGGAGTAATAATTTAGTAGTACGGAGTATTATTTAATTACTAATAATTTTAGTATTATTAAATTCATGTGTCAGTTATATAATTATGTAATTAGTTGATTTAATTAATCTCCTATGGAGATTTTTTGTAATTAAGCATATCATATCATATCAACCTTGATTATGGTGTTGAAATGATCTCCATGATCCTTCTATACAGGACTTCAACGTTAGTTTATGCTTTAGTCTTAAGCATAATTAACAAGTTTTGTACTGTATGTACTTTCTAGGTGCTATTTAGGGCAGGTTTTAATAATTATTTACGAGATCGTTATTGTTAATTTTCAAAAATTCTTGTAAAATTGTTATTAGTTATGGAGTATGTTAATGTTCATGAATATGACTTTAAATGTATCTATATCAATTTCACCGAAAAAAATAATAATAAAAAAAAAACTTTGAGGACGGTGTGTTTAGTCCTAGTCAGTACGTATAAAACGTCTTCGTATATAATTTGAGGTTCAAAAATGAAGTGTAACTTCAAAGAATTGTTGAGTTACAGTAGTTACCAAATGTGAAAAACATACATAACTTAGGCCCAGTTATTTTCACTTCTTAAATTTCAGCTCAGCTCCTATAAGTTCAGTTCCTATTTGCCTCACTAAGCTTTAATTTACATTGACTTCAGCTCCTATAAACCTCACTAAGCTTTCATTTACACTGACTCCATCAACTCCTATAAGTTCAGCTCTTATAAGTTCAGCTCAGCTCAACTCCTATAAGTTCAGCTCCAAAAAGTCGAAAAGAACAAGGGCTAGAAGACATGTCTAAATGACATTCATGTGTAAATGGTTTTACTATTTTGGCCTTAAGTAGCCAAGACAGCCTAATTGTTTAACCTAAAAAAACAAAAACATATGCACCTGACAGCATTAGCTACTAAAAGCAAAACGTTTTCGGTGTAAGACGAGGTACAAGTTCAATACGATAAAGAGAAACGTGAGATTCAGATCTGAAACCTACTATTCTCAATACCTTAGTTTTAACCTTGAGTTTAAGACATTTTTCGGTAGTTTAGCCTAAAATGTGACTATCACAAACTTATTTGTTCATTCCTTGTATACACATTTTTTTTTTGCAATAAAAGGGTTTAGAAGTCTAGCATTTTGCTAGTAACAAGGACACATTTCGTGGTCCTTGCGTGGTTGGTTGTGTTGAACCCATATATATTAATCCGTACCAAAATTGCGAGAGCTAATTTAGTTATCTACATTGAATTTCACTAGGACCATAAGTGTTTACGCGATGGGTAACACATTGGACCCGCCCAATTTAACTCGCTAAAGAAAACCGTCTACGACCACATATTTGTAGAAAGTTACCCCTCTTTTTGTGTTCCTTCCGTTTTACTTTTGGAATTCAAGCTTTTAAAACTTTAATTATTAAGAGTTCATAAAGTATATATTACGGAGTAATATAATATGGTAATAGAGAAAAACATGGTCAAAGTAAAGCATTGAAGACCGTGCAAAAAGCAAATGGAAGGAACACTGTGGGAAGAATACCCACTAATCCGCTTGTTCAAGGGCCACAAAATCCATACTATGATACTAACTTCCCGGTCTCCAATGCCTAGGCGCTTCATTTCAGGCCAAAACACGAAACTTTTTCACAAAACCGTCATGTCCAACACTCCGACACCATTCTGCACCGAGACTAGCAGTTGAAGTCGAGTATATGTTGTTGTCTAGTGACTAGCTACCTTAGAAACTATCCCATGTTCTGTGGACATATTAATATAGTGGATAAAATAGAAACTACGAAAATAAAATCGGTGCAGATTATATATATTTTTTTTCAGGCCCATCCAACGCAGCAACAAAGTAGTGTCCCACATCAGCAACACATCAAAGGTTATGTTATGTGGACTTCACACTCACCTTGCCCTTTCACTCTGCACATGCTTCCCATGTTACTCTTGCCCTCTACGTTTAACTTTCACCTCCGAAAACTCGAAAAGAATCGAATGGTCGATACTAGGACACGAGTATGGATGATCGACTCTTCGGTCTGTTGCCTAAAATATGAAATTGTTTCGAAGAATTTCCTCGAGTTTTGTCCTTAAAGTTCGACTAACAGGTGCATGGTTCAGTGTTCTACTTGGTTTTAGGAATTAGTCGAGTTTGTCATATAAAATTTACCAACAGAAATCAGATTCATATGCAAAGAGCTAGCGTAAAAGACCGTCTTTTCTGAGACTTTGCGTGACTTAGAAAGACGACATAAAGCTATTACCCGAAAATTGATTCCAGGACCCACATAACGAAATTGATGATTACAAATGATGAGAGCTGAGAAGTCAGTCATACCTGTTTTTTGAAGTCACTTTTTTTTGTTGATGGATAACCTTCACATCTTCTTGCTATAAGCACATGGAATACTGCTGAAATTTTGAAGTGACATTGATTTCTCAACCCCTGTGAAATATTGAAGACGACTACGAGTCATTGATTTAGATTGAATTTGTCGTTCATGACCCTACTTAATCACATGGTGGTACGACAAATAATTATAGTCTGTTTTATTGTGTTCTTCGCACTTTTCAAAATCACGCTCAAAGACGTGATATTGTGATAACATTTCAGTACTCCGTATAATCATAAATAATCACGCGTTTGATGACAGAACTTACGTCTCCAATTGCAATTTTCTTATCAATAATGCAGCCGCAGTCTTTGGACTAATCTGCGCAAAACAGAAAACAATCAACGACAATATGAGTAAAAGAAAACGTACAAAATAACTACGACATAACAATTTATTATGAGCAAACTCCTATGTTCGACGACAAGTTCAAGACCCTTGATTGCAACTACGAGTTCAAATAACGATTCATGTTAGCCGACCAACGTATGTATGTCTGCTTTTACTTTCAATTCAAAATAATTTCATTGAGGCATTTTATCGAACATTTACCATGCATACCATGTGACAAACATGAGCTCAGTTGAACGAAGAACAAAATCAAACATACGATACGGTTCAAATATGAAAAGTTTTTTCAATTATACGAATTTCAGTATTAACCTCGTATCGAAAAATCGTATCGTAATGAATTTAGAGCGCAATTTCCATTACAAGAAGATTCGAACCTCTGACCATTAGAATAATTTTGAAATGTGACCATTTTTGTAGGTTTCAAAATATTAGGGTATATTGTAATTTTAGGGTATTAATTTTTCATATACGAATTTTACTCAAGTTATATACTTTTTGTCATTATTTTTCCCATCCTACCCTTTTTACTCAAAGAATATACAGAATTCTCTCTTATTAATTTTTTACCAAATCTTAAATCAAATTCAATCAAGTTTCTAAATTTTCAATGATAAATTTCAATCATAAATTCAATGAACTAATAATTGTCTTTTAATTTTAATTTTGTGTTTAGATTATTGAATTTTATTAAAAATTGAGTAAAAAAAAAAAAGAAAATACAAAAAAAAAAAAAAAAAAAAAAAAGAAAAGAAACCAAGTACTCCGTAGCAGCAACCCAAAGAAAAAGGAAAAAAAAAAAATAATAATCCGCCTGCCCCACTGGCCACCGCAAACCACCGGCCACCACCTGCCACTGCCGGCCAACGTCGGCCACCGCCTGCCACCGCACTTTTACCCACCCAATCCCACCTTCTAACACCAATTAACAACCACCAAATCACCCCCAAAATTACCAACCACCGCCACGTGGCCCAACGCGTCCCACCGCCGGCCCACCGCGTCCCACCGCCATCCCACCACCGGCCCACTGCGCTCCACCGCCGCCTGCCCCACAGCTCTACCCACCCACCCACCTCCCACCTTCTACCTCCAACAAACCCTAATTAAAAAAATTATAATTAAATTGATTAAAAATTAATAAAATTCAATAATCTAAACACAAATTTGAAATTAAAAGACAATTACATTGAATTTATGATTGAAGTTCATGATTGGAAATTTAAAAAATTGATTGAAATTGATTAAGATTTGGTAGAAAATTAAAAAGAGAGAATTTTGTATATTCTTGGAGTAAAAAAGGGTAGGGTGGGAAAAATAATGACAAAAAGTATATAACTTGAGTAAAATCCGTATATGAAAAATCAATTACGTAATTTTATTGTAAGACTATTAGAGTCGATAAAATTATTCGAAACATAATTTAATGTTGAATTATAAAATTTTTTTATTACGCAGTATATTTTGTTGGCCGTTGGACATATTATGCAACGGTCTTATTTTAATATTTGTCTTTAAACTTTAAAACGGTTGATTGATCCTTTTACTAGACCCGAAATGACTCGACTCGAATTGACCCGACCCAATCCCCACTCGATTGATCCTTTTTATTAGGAGTAAGTCTTGCATAAAACCGTTTCACGCGTGCGACGGAGTTCTTATGAGTAAAATGTGACTATTTTAATGCTTATAGTGATCACTTTAACGCTAAATGTGACCATTTTAAAGCTCCATAAAATGGTCACTTTAAACGTTAAAAAAGTCACTTTAAACCTTAAAGTAGGCACATTTTAGTCGCAAATATCCCGTCGCACGCGTGAAACGGTTTTATGTGAGCATTTGTGTTTTATTAGGTCTAAACTGGTCAACACAAAGATACCTCGAGAGTCGAGCCCTTCTACCATTATGATGGCATTACTCCTCTTATCATAGTAATCGTCATAAAGTTGGTGGAGAATTTTGACATTATTCATCAAATTAGAGAATACTCCGATTTTGTTATTATTTACAAATACAAAGTTATGGCGGATCTTATTTGATTCGTCTTCACTGGAGAAATAAAATATTTAATTTTTATATCTTTTTATAATGTATAATTAGATTAGATATGATACTCTCGAAAAATTAGTCTCGGTAAATGTGCAAGTGTGCTATGTTACTATTGGTTTGAATGGGAGGTAATACTGCGTAATTCATTTGGATTTGCTTTTTGGATTTCTTTTTAAAAAATTCCATGAGTAAAAAAAGGGTCAAAAGCAAATGATAATTTAGGACTTGGTGAATGTAGAGACCTCCGCAGCGGGCTAATAAAATTAGGTGTACGGGACCGACTTACAAGCAAGTGAGGTTCCATCCCAAAACCAATTGGTGATGGGAGGAGTAGCCCACTTACTTATAAACTAGTCCCTTCACTTTAATTCTACCGATGTGGGACAATACTCCTTACACACATATGGGAAGAGACCTCGACAGTGAATTTTAAAATAACTACTTTTAAAACCTAAATAAGTGGACACATCAAGCGTTCAAATAGTTATTTTAACCGTTAAAGTGGTCAGATTATGGTGGATCCAGGCTCGAGTGCCAAACGACTGACACTTGAGCCTTGTGTCGATGTGGAGTTCGTGTCGATGTACTTTTACGTATTTGTAAGGTTAATCCTGCTGCAGACTGCAGCTGATCGAGCTCTCGCCTGAATTAATGGAAAAACCAAGAATATGATAGCAAAACCAAACATCCAAACATTTCACTTCATTTTTTGATATTTAGTTCATAGAATGTGGTACTAAAAATTCAACCACTCAATTTTTGAAGTGGGAAAAAATCGAACAGAATATTTACAATCGTCGAAAAAAAAAAAAAACTAATCTCATCTCAAAAATGTGTAGGCTAGTTTCCGTGAATCAACGTCAGTCTGCGTCTTTTATGACGAATGTAACTGATGCTTCATGATATCGATGAACGTTTCGTCGTTGCAGGGAATAGTTAGGCCGCCTGTTGGATGATGAAACCCGAACTCTTCCTCAGCGAGGCTAAGAAGCTGCTGAAATGTCGGATGACTCAGGCACGATAAAGGCACGACATACCGTCTTTTGCTCTCGTTGTAGTCGCCAACGTACACTGCTAGGTGACCCTTTGGTACTCCCTGGTTTTTGCTGTACCATCTTCTCGTTTCTTTGGTGGCCGCGATCAGTGAAGGTAATCGAAAACCCATTTTAAATGACTGATGTTGTTATATGGTGTGTTAGTGTTTTTCGATAGATGGTTGAGTGTTTTGAATTTGATTATCGGTATTTATAGTGAGACGATTGGGGTTGAGAAATCGGAAAATTTTAATAATAATAATGCAGACGATTATAATAAAAATGATGGTTGTACTAATAATTAAAGTGATGACCCCATCTCTATTATGAGGACTCACATGTACCCTTTGACGTAAACGAAACTATCGTACGATAAATAATGAATTGTATGTACTCGGTATATATTTAAAAATCGTCTAGTTGGCTTTCCGATATCTCGTAAATGGAAGTGCAGTGCAGTGCATTGGAAAAGGGATTGCAAGTGACCCATTTGATTCTGAATTCGTCATTATAAAAAAAAACTGATTCCGAGTACTGTAATGAAAACTGACACGGAAATTTATTGAATTTAAAACGGGTTTTGTCAGGAACTCGGTCGTGGTATTGAGTGTCACATTCGTGACACGACATCAAAGTGAAGTGTCGAAATACCACAGATGTACGTAATTTAAAAGGATGAACAGAAGCTGAGAATGATTTATATTGTTTGGCATTTACGGATTTGTATAACGTTTAATTTCAATGTTCTTTGTAGATGTCGTATGAATTCTAATTATATTCTCGATTTCTCGAATGATTAAACATCATTCCAATGATATGGCATAGAAAATACAGACTGTTTAGTCTTTGTGCATTAATGTCAATTATTTGCTCTCTATTATGAGATGCTACATGTCAGTAATTTTATTTTGGAAACAGAATTATAGATAATAATATTTTTTAGCACTTTGATATTTGTTTGTGCGCGAAGTCATGGAATTTTGTAAAACCGTTTTATTATATCATCGTAATTTGACTTGGATCCTAGAATCAAGTCGGTTTTTTTTTATAAGACTGTTGTATATGTATAATACAATTATTTTAACCGTACTTAGATGAGTTACATAGCATAGGAAGATGTTGTTGTACTCATACGACGGTCTCATTTGAGTTTTTTACGCGTCATTGGACATGAAAATTTCCGTACCATTCACCATTCTTTGGCTTTGGAACTCGTTATTGTTCGGTTTTATGAATTAATCGATTGTTGTTTTATGAATTAATCGATTACTCTGCATATACTACAATGTCGTAAGTTAAAGAAGAATATATTCTCAGAACATTCACATTTTGGATTAAATTTGATATATATTTACATGGTTGTAAATCTCATTGTAAGATCTAAAGCCTAGCTACACCGGAAAATGGTACGGCAAAATTGATCAGAAGATTATCCTCTGATTAAATCTAAGAATTTAGTTCAATTGACTCGTAATGTTGATGAATGCTTCCTCTTTGCAAGGGATCGTTAGGCCGCCCATGGGATGATCAAACCCGAACTCTTCTTCAGCGTGTCTGAGCAAGTCTTGGAACGACGGGTGGCTAAGAAATGTAAGCGGAACAACGAATCTTTTCATTTCGGTTTCTCCTACGTAAACTGCAATGTGCCCCTTTGGAACTCCTTTCTGATTTTTGCCCTGTAGCGGACTTAACTTGTACGCAATTTGCTTGGCGTTGGAGATGATCGAGGGCAACCTTGTACGCAACATCGTTCAAAGATGACGGGATTAATTTCAAGAGAAGGTAAGACGGTTTTTCTTAGAGAAGTTTTTTATTGCTTTGATTGATTATTGTGTGTTTAAGTTATGGCCTATTTATATAGGGATTTGCTGACTTGCTGAGTTGCTGTGATGTCCTTCCGAAATCCGAAGTTAAGGGCGTTTTTTCGGATATTATGTTTTTTTCATTAGTTAGGACCCACCCTTGTTAAGGTCACATGGGTGTTAGTTTGTGGGCTACGCTTGTAATCGGTTGCTCTAACAATTTCCTTGAAATGTCGTCTTCGAAACATCGACTCAACACTCAAGTCACTCAACTCGATGATCAGATGTCGATTTCATGTCTATGCAATTTACTTTTGTTGTTTGATATGGTTGTTGATGGTTTGACAGTACATGCACACCATGTGAAGTTGTATGTTACTAAAATCTACGATTGCGTTAATTGAAAGGGTGACCACTTTGCTTAAGCTGACGTGGGCGACCCGTAATTGCTCGACTTTTTTTTCGTGTCGTGTCGCTGTGAAGTGTTTAATGTCGTTAGGCAACTTGTGATATATAGGGCCTAAATTCGAATTCTTTGACTTCGTAACATATTAATGCTTTTTATGATCGATTATCTTATGCAATGAACTGTTGGATATATGCCTTGAATCTGTTTGTTGCCACTTTGAGTGACTATTCGAGGGTCCCGCTGACCGGTCATATGCTTATCATACCGTTCTGAATCTGTAATCTGAAAACTCCTCTCATACCGTCATTAGTGGAATCCCTTAAAGGTTCGGGATAATGTTATTATAGTATATCCTTAAGGTTAAAAGAATAGCGTAACCTTTGCGCCATCACGAAAAGACAGACACTACCTACCTACCTACCTCTCCGTCCTACTCGCTAGCGACGAACTTCCGTACTACATTTACACTAAACTACGCGCACGGGAGTAAATTATTGACATACTTTGTATCAAAAAGACGGTTGTACATTTGTTTATTTTCTCCACTACTTTGCTGTGTTCTGTATTTTTTTAACTCAAAAGCATCATATTGCTGACAGTAGATGACTACTTAACTACTCGCCGTCATTTGTCGTCTATGTTACTTTGGTATTTACTTTTGTCGTGTACCGTTGCTGTATGTCGTAACTTTTTGCAGTCTGACTTGAAACGACACCTCGATATTTCACTCAGGCCAAACGTTGGAACTTTTCAAATGCGGAAACGATAGCATCGTCGTGAAGATAAGGTACATTATATCAGGCTTTTTAAAACCTTAAGTAGACGTTAACCCGACGACCTGTATGGAATTAAAAAAAGGGGAGTTTGGTTGTTGATATTAGCCGCGTTTTGAGTGTCAGTAATCATGGAATAACAAGAATATATGGAGTAGTTTAATATTGGTGTTATAATAATTTCGTCGTATGAGATCGACCCTTTTCGTTTCACCAACTAACGCGGCATATCCTCTGGCGTTTAGTCTTACAGAAGGTGCTTTTTTTGGGTACTAATGATTGTACTTGTTGTATATGATATGATTAAGAAATAAAAATCACAGTTTACAGCTGAATGAAGTTGGTACTAATCATTACGCTTGTACGTGATTCTGATTATTCGTAGCGTGTGTGATCACGGTCACACGGATCACGACTGCATTTTGAAACGTCCTAAGCGTCTGAAATTATTTCGTGAAGCTACACATGGTAATTGAATGGAGTAGTTTTGTTTAGTCGACCTCAAATTACTTTACGACGTACGTAAACTGTTTTTTTTTTTGGCTGTTTTAATTTTGGTGGTGTCACGAGTCGATGCTTTGATCAAAAATGACCCTGGATTACGTTTCAGGAATCCTCATCGTTAAAGCAGATCTCTCGTTCCATGGTTTGACACAATCGACAGTGTTGTCTTTGAAGGTACGAAACTGGTCCTAAATTTGTCCCGAAGTTTGAGTGTCATGTTATGTCGTATCATATTTAGATGTTAGACATTCATGCCTCGATAATTCAGTCGCAAAACTCACCTAAGCATAATTGCTGTGGGTTACAAAACGCGTTCATTAGTTAGTACTTGTAGTACTTATCGGCGATGCTCTGATCGCTTGTGAAATTTGGTGAGACGAAAGAAGTAGTTTGATTTTGTCGTAAACTCTAAAATTATTCGTCGGAATTTGTAGAAATAATTAGAAATTTAGAACTATTCTGTTATTAATAGATAAATCAGTCCACTCAATCAATTGGAGTGGAAACTGCTTGTATATACAATCGATTAATTTGGTTCTCATTTAGAACCAAAAAACTCGAAAAAAAATGACAATGTCAAAACCGTCTATTATTTTCTAATTCCTACGACGAAATCTATTGATATTTGATGGCGTAGTTGAAGGTCTCTTCGTCACAGGGAATGGTGAGACCGCCCATAGGATGATTAAACCCGAATTCTTCCTCAGCTCGGCTAAGCAAGTCTTGGAACGCGGGATGATTTAGGCACGACAATGGCACAATGTACCGTTTCTTTTCGTTATTCCCGACATATACCGCTACGTGCCCCTTTGGTACTCCTTTATGGCCTTTGATAAGAGTTTTTGCGACGTTTTTAGAGGACGACCTCATTGAAGGTAGCCGAAAAACCATGGTTGTAGATTGAAAAAATGAGGAATTGAGTGTTGGAAGTAGTTGGAGATGTTGAATTGTAAGTCTTTGTTTTGGAAGGCTACCTTTGAAATAAGAGGTATATATAGGGATTGTTTGTGACTTGTCAAGTTCTTAAAAGTCAATTAAGAGCTGATCAGAGTCTTGGGTCCTGAGGTCTCAAGTTTGATCCTTTATCGCTACACAGTTGACAATGTCCAGTGTTTCTCCACATATTGATGACACCTTTGGTCCTTCGGGTGCTGCATTCGTCTACATGTTGATGCTTTCGAGCCTCCGAGTGCATGGAAGTAATAATATGTATGAACCTATTGTTGATTCTCAATCATCACCTTAAAGTTTTGGTTGAATTGCTGTCTTCTAAGTATAACTAATACGTTGTAAAATATACTCATAAGTGTTTAACAATTTTTGTTGTTAATGAGAGAATATCTTACAGTTTCATATTTAATACATATCCAGTCGATACATATTAAAAAAACCGTTAATTAAATAATGGATGATGACTTTATATCATTAGCATTCACATGGCTATGTTAATGTAAGCTTTTAGCAAAGTTTTATAGCTTTAGTTGATGCTCCCACATGTGCCCTTGACTTATCCATGAAATTAATAGAAAGTTTGATTAAAAATAATAACAAATCCATGTGAAGCTTAAGTGTTTTTATGATGCATCATACATCAATCATGTCCCATATACACTACTCTATACTACTTGACATAAGATTTGTGACCAAATTGTTGATGTTGATTGACCTTATTAATTTCATACTAATCCATTGTTATCACACCCACTTCTCCATTAATTTAGGTCATTATTTAACTATATTTTTATATTCCCTCCGTTTCGGTGACCTGTTTAGTTTACTTTATACACAATTATTTAGGATATGAGAGATGTAATGAAAAAAATTGATAAAATAATAGTGTAAGTACAAAAAGGGGTTCACTTGTTATAAAGTAAGCTTAAATAATTTTTTTCTTATAATATGATTAGTTTAAGAATTAAGGGTCCACTTACACATGGTCCCATAATGACCATTTATAGAAAGTGTAAACAAATGACTCGTACACCCTGAAATAGAAAGTGTAAACAATTCACTAGAACAGATGGAATATTAACTTGATGTTATTCCCTACATGTTTTTAGGGTTGTTGAAGAAGGTTATTGGGGAAGACAAAACATATATACTACCCTATTTGAAGTGTTCTATCAATATCATAATTTACAGTCTGAGATGAATTTAAAATGGCAACATACATTGTCATCGTTCTGTAGTGATATTTATTTATAAAACTCGTCTCTATCTAGCAAGTACTTTAACATTTCATTTTAACGTGATATTGCTCTCAAAATATAATGATAATGATACTAGAATTAAGTATATTTGTAGACTAGCTAGCTACTTCTAATTTGTTACCTTACACACGAAGTACACTATTTATTACAAACATATTCGTACGATATATATTTGTAATTTAATTACATACGAAGTATATGATATATAGTAACTTATATCGTTTAAATATTTAACCTGTTGCATGCATGCGTGCAAAAGGCGCACCTTATTAATTAAATGCTCGAAACCAACGAGGTCTTGGTCTAGTGGTGCCAGGGGCTAGACTTGGTAGGGAGAACTGAGGTTCGATCCCCCGAAAGGAAACCGAATTAGTCGGCTTAAATGAGTTCGGATATCGGTTGGGAAACCAAAAAAAAAAAATTAATTAAATGCTCGAGGTTGTAACTATTATAATTATGGCAATCATTGAGCCTTTGCTATAACTTACTTATAAGGACATCAACAAGGTATATATTTAGTAGGTGAATAATATGGGCTCATTTATAGTATATATTTGTACATTCTAGGTTACCATATGTAGTGTATGATTAAATAGTATGTAAAGTAGTAATTGCATAATATTTAGGGTATTGATTTTCCGTATACGGATTTTACTCTCGTTATATACTTTTTTCACTTGATTTTCCAACTATACCCTTTTTACTCTCACAATATACAAAAAAAAAAAAAACAAAAAAACAATGAATCAACAAGCTACTCCGACCACCATCACCTCCGCCCACCACCGAGTTCGACCACCACCATACCGGTCGCCCACCACGCCGGAGTCACCGCCGGCTACACATGGCGGTCCCACCCTCGCCGGTGACCGGTCTTACTTAGTTACCCACAAAACTCACAAACTAACACAATAACTACACCACCATATTGACCACCAACCCCACCCACGTCGGCGCCACCACCTCCGACCACCCTCTCCGGCCGCCGCTACTGCCTCCCGCCACCCTAAGTCGGTGCCTACCGCCACCCCAAGTTCTTCCTTATACAAACCCTAATTTTGATTTTAAATTAAATCTATTTAGAATCAATAAAAATTGATAATTTAATGACAATAATTGAAATTGAAAGTGATTATTACTTCATTGAATTGTTTATTGAAATTAATAATTGAATAATTGAACAATTGATTGAATTTGATTAAGAAAAATTTGGGGAAAAAAAAGAGAGAATTTGTATATCATGAGAGTAAAAAAGGGTAGGGTTTGGAAACTAAATGAAAAAAGTATACAACGGGACTAAAATCCGTATACGGAAAATCAATTACGAATATATATTATTGAGATTTCTATTTTGATTTTCCTTGCATGTGAAAAGATACCCTAAGATTGATCTCCCATACATTTTGTTATTTATCTATAATAATGCATTTTAATTTACTAGTAGATTCTACATAATGACAAGAAAGTTAAGTTGCTCTTAATAGTAATTTTGTTGTTTAGTTAATAATTTACTCGTAGATAATTTGGAAAACCAAAAATAATATTCCACAAGATGTGCATGATATGATAGGTCACACTTTAGTATAGTTCAGATTATTTTGATTTGTGATCGTGTATTTGTCGATCATGTATAACTACGTGATAAAACAAGGTAGATATGAATTAGTTTAGATAGTAAAATTATAAAAAAAAAAAAAAAAAATGATGCAGAATATAAATTAGTTTAGATAGTAAAATTATAAAAAAAAAAAGAAAATGATGCAGAATATAATTAGCTTTATTACTTCGTGTTAAAATTTTTTAATTTATGATGTTTCTTATATTTGTTACATACAATGCAACATCTCGATACTTTTTTGTTAGGTTTATCTAAAGTGTCCTAAACGTGTTTATTAAATGAATCTACACGGTATACGAAAATAATATATTTACATTATTAAATGCAACATCTCGATACTTTTTTGTTAGGTTTAATTTAATTTATTTGGCTTATCCACAATTAGAAAAGGTCTACCACACAACAATGTCCCGTGTTATTTTGTAGGGTATGTCCTACAATTTATTTAGCAAATTATATTATAAATGAGACATTTCACATGGAAATTAATCAATTATAGCAATTCAAGTACTATAACGTTCGTATATGCACATTGAGCTATCTAATATTATACCAACGTACGTACCAATTAAACCCCACATGTTTTTATAAATTGGGTTTAATTTTTGCACATTATTGTTGGCTACGATCGAACTAATCTAATTTATGTAATAAAGTCTCCCGATCGTTTTTCGAACTGTCAATATAATTCAATCATACATGTCCTCGAAAATAATACGGAGTACTATGTATTCTAATTGTGAGTAGTTTTTATTGCATGCATGCGCTTAAAGTAAGTGGTTATACGATGTCGTTAAGAAAAAAAAAATATATAATTTCTGAAAGGATAGAAAAATCATAATTAAACATTCATTCCTTGAATTTTTATCGTTTAGATAACCCTAAAACATAAGTTTATTACTTTAATTTTTTGCTCAGCCAGTACGTGAATGCATTATGGTCAGTTATCTTATCAAGTCAATTAGTTAAGTAGTTAACCCTATAGCGCGATTAAATTTATAAAGTTAGATTTATGATATATTTATCATATCCATCAATAATTTTCAATTATCATTAATTATTATTTCTAATAAATCCACCCTAGCTTTAATTTTACTACATACAAATTCATGCATGATGATGATGAACAAGAAGAATAAGTTTAAATAGCATGCATTCTTAGTTCCTCTTTGGTGCCCATAACACCACATGATTGCTCAAGAATGATTTCAAAATATATTTTAATTTTACCATAATACTTACTCCCTCCGTTTCAGTGAATTGTTTACAGTTTGACTTTTTTGTGAGGGGGAAAAAATCAAACTGTAAACAAATGACTGAGACAGAGGGAGTATAATTATACATTGCCCATACATTTCCAGGTACTATGTTTTAATTATAACGTTACGGAGTATTATATACGATCACTAATTAAATGCCTACTATACTTTAATAGGCAAATATCTACTCCGTACGTAGTTAGTATATATCTCCCTCGTTTCTTCTAAATTTATATACGATTATCGTACAATCACTACAAGAAAAAGTCAATTTAGCAACCAACGAAATTAGTCGCAAACAGACTTAATTAAATTGGTCGCAAAAAGATCTTAAATTGATCGCAGAAGACTCAGTTGCTAAGTAAATTGGTCACCTGAGTGCTGTGTTTTTTGTAGTGAACTTATAATGATTTTGTACTCTGTAATACAAAATAACTTTTACGCTTGGTTTGATACCGGAGTATAATAATCGATATATGAAGTAAATGCATTATTGACATTAAGAACTAATTAATGTACAACGTTATTATCATTTGATAATTTGAGTTATTTTTAGCTAAACTAATACTACTAAAGACTTACATAGTACTACGTATTTGTTAGAATGTATAAAACCGATCTTGGGCCTTCAACCATCAGCTTAAGCTTTTGGTTGAGTTGGTTCCTAACATGGTATCAAAGCCTTGTGACAAGAGGTCACGGGTTCGAATCTCACTACCCCTCTCTTTCAAAGTGGATTATTTCAACTGCAGGGTATGGCGGGCGCATAGTTGCGTCACACTTTGGCCCAAAGGACATTCGTGTGAGGGGGCGTGTTAGAATGTATAAAACCGATCTTGGGCCTTCAACCATCAGCTTAAGCTTTTGGTTGAGTTGGTTCCTAACAGTATTACACTTATTTTCCGAAAAATTTACTTGTAGCATACATAATAACTATTCACATACGTGAAAACCCTAATTTGATAGTCAAGATAGCTAGACAATTATATAGGAAATAAATTATACAGAGTATATCATGTCGTGTTAATGTATTTATAAGACTGTAGACACATCAAAAGTCTCATAAATATATAAAACTAACACTGTTCACATAAAATTGTGAAATTTATGGTACTTACTCGTATGTACATAGCAAATTTTCAAAGAACAAATAAATACGTGCCGTTGAAATTGACAACTCAAATAGTACAAATGTACAATTGCGTACAATTTACAATAGTACAATACAATGCCGTGATTATTGTGCGTTCATTATTTGTCACGTACAAAATTGAAGCAACTATTCAATTGTCTTGACTACTACGGAGTATCAATTAGAAACACGTCAAAACTCATCTTAATTAAAATCTATATAATTATTTAGCCAAAATCATTAAAAAAGATAAAAATTAAATGTCGTCGACGTCTGTTCCCATATGTTTAAGAACAGTTCGATCATACATTGTCCTGCATCAGCCGATGCAGGTACACTGTATATGTTACGTTCCATCTCACTTGTTCTATGTAAGCTAAGCCCGTTGCAGAAAACTCGACAGAAACAAACCATGCATGCAAATCATTAATTAATTACGATGATGAGGAAGACGATGACGACGACTTGATGAGTGAAATGAGACTAGAGAAGTAATCTTCACTACAAGGAATCGTAAGGCCGCCCATCGGATGCTCGAAACCGAATTCTTCTTCGATAAAATGAAGAACATTTTGAAATAAAGAGTGATTTAAATATGAAATTGGAATTACATGACGTTTCATGTAAGTTTCTCCTACGTAAACTACAACATGACCTTTTGGTACGTCGGAAGAACAATAATTTTGTGATTGAGTTGTCGAACGTTTAATGTTTGATAGTGTTCTTCGAAGTATTTTCTTTGGTTGTACTACTTTCTCCACAATTTGAATACCCATTTTAATTTTTTTTTATTTGATTTTGGTTGAAAATAAAAGAGCAAAAAAAAAGAATTTTATTATTTTTTTATGTTATTATAAAAATTTTTTGAGGGTTTATGAAGGGTGTGTTGAGTGTATATATATATATAGGGGATGTAAAATGGATGTTGTACCAATTAGTAAAGGGTATGGTACGTAGTGTTGGACCTTATTAAGCATGTATAGTCGGAAATTACTCGACTTAAATATCTTTATCGATTGTGTGTTATATAGCTGTACGTGTTATTATAAAGCGATATTTTAAAAAGTATCTTTATCGATTGTGTGTTATATAACTATACGTGTTATTATAAACCGTATTTTAATCAGAATTATTATGTATTTGTGGATTATTTGTTGTATGTATCTATCAGATTGTTATATGTATATATATGAGATGTTTTATGTACTAATATGAGAAAATTTTGATTAATTGACCTTAAGACTGTGTATAGTATATTGACAGATTTACCCTTCCTAGATTCAAAAAGTTCGATGTCGATAACAAGTTATTGTTTACATGTGTTGTGTGAAAAATGTTATTTTACCACCTTTAATAAGTGATTGTTAGTATATATACAAACCATCATAGAATTGCTCTTTATATGTTAATTTTGATGAATGGTACTCGGTATAAAAAAAATCCTCTTTACAATGCAAGATAGTGTAACATGCTGCTGTATTGTTCTAAATATTAGAGTAATTATTATACGAAGTATGTAACTGTAATTTAAGGATCTGAAAATTGATTTTCAAGCTACCGTTGTATGTATAAATAATTATAATAAATAATTTGATAAATAATAAATAGTTATATAATGGGTGAAAATTAATAATTGTAGCATTAATAATACAATTATTATTATTTTTGTGATTCTCAAAATATTTTTGATTTAGAGATCAATATTTTTTTTGGGTGTAAGAGGAAGTGAGCATTAAAGAGACAATGAAGGCCCATTCTTTCAAATGATTACCCCAATTTGCATTCATATTGTCTAAACCAATGAACATGGACATAAGAGTACACTTTGTCTTCTTCACTTTTAGGTGCTCAAAAACTTATCATTAATAGTTAAAAAACTATATAGAAAATTATATTAGTTGCATGCATTGTTTATGAATTATGATAATTAACCTAAATATTGGAATGTATTACAGTTGTTAGAAGTGGCCCTAAATATGTTATACTTCCTCCATTCCATTTGATTCTATACATATTCCTTTTTCGAAAATTCCAATCAAATCTATACATTTCTATTTTAGTATCTACTTTATTAAACTAAAAGACCAATATACCCTTCACTAATACCCACTCAACCCACTTGCAAACAATAAAGTAGGGGTATTTAAGTAATTCCATTATCTACCCCACTTGATTTTCTTCTACCTTAATTACCGTGTTTTGGTCAAACGTATAGAATCAAACGGAATGGAGGAAGTATTTAAGTGCATTTGACCATAAATAGGTCATTAGCTTTTTGGAGTCATGTTGTTTTTGACTAAATGTAAGAAAAAAAAAAAAGTCTAGACAAAGACATGTCACATGGTGTTAGGGAAAGTTCTAGCCATTCAAATTGTATATATTGTTCCAACAATAAGTATCTTAAATATAATGAGATTGTTTTGTGATATTTAAATGAATTTTGTTAAAAAGTTTGTCAATTATTGAAACGGAGGGAGTATATTTATAATGTTTCACTAATTCTTGTGTAAGTCAAGACTTATAATAAATTATTGTAAGTCCGCCTTATTTGTACCCGATTATATAGCTTTTGTACTATTTAAGTGATAATTATGATTGATTGTTATTAAATTTTTTTAGTACCTCTGTTAGTGGCTTTAGTAGATTTGTTTCATATTTTTGTACCCCTTTAATTGCAATTTGTACCTTGGTCTCACATTACTGTTTATTGAGTCAACTTTCTCTATTTTACCTGTCCAACGTTTGACGCCATATTTTTAAACATGACGTAGAATGAGTATTCAATTTACAATTTACAAAGAAATATAAAATTTAACTTGTGAAAAATAATGAGAGAAGAAAAAGTCGTTAGATTAATAATTTTAAATAATAAATTTATATTTTTTCAGTTATTTGTTTACCTTTTTATTTATGGTAGAGGTGCAAATTGACATTTTATTTTATATAATATATTATTTCAGTAGTTTAAAATCGATTACAAGATAAGAAAATAGTTTTACATACGTATGCTATTTTGCTTGAGTATTGGATCAAAAATATTTTAAGCCGAATTATAAAAACGTCAATATTTAATTCGTCCCAAAATATGATTCGATAAAATGGCTAATTATAGATCGATGTGTATACGAAAATAAAGTTCAATTTCCGGTGGTATCTTAGATAAAAAGATAAACAAAGGGATTAATTTAGTGGATGATAAATGACACTTTTTTTTTTTTTTAATACTCCCTTCGTTTTAGTAAATTGTTTACAGTTTGACTTTTTTTGTGAAGGAGAAATGAGAAAAATGTAAACAAAATACTGAGATGGAGAAAATAGTTATCTTCATATGTGATGCTTTATTTATCATCACGAGCATATTTCACACTTTTTCCTCGTTATTACGCCATTACAAATTTACAGTTTTTTTTTTTGTAGTGATGCATTAATTAAGGATATTCATGTAGTTTAGAACTTGTGCAAGAATGCACGATTTATCTAATTATGGAACATTTTTTAAAATATACTATGCACGTGTTACATTTAATTAACGTTCTATTTTTTTTTATTGATATAATTTTATAGGACTTTCAAAATATGTGAAGTGGTAATTACATTGCATATACCAAAATATGAACGAAATAATTGACATCATTATTTTTGATATCGCATGCATGTTTATATTCTAAACCAAAATTTAAAAAAAAAAAAAAAAAAAAAAAAATCTTCTTATACTGGTTTTTTGAAATTAAAAGATTTTACAAGAAAGAATATTTCTTCTACTTCATACTCCGTATTAATTACAAGTATGCATTCTTGGAAACACTTTTGATAACAAATACTCCGTATTAATTACAAGTAAGTATGCATTCTTTGAAACACTTTTGATAACAAATTGCGTAAAAAATGCTTATAATAAATCAGTGACGGATAATTCTTTGATAAAATATACGGAGTACAAAGAACTAAAAAATTTCTTTGCACAATTATACATACAATACTCAAAATTACACTCGTGTAATTAAATTAAGTAGAAAATTATAGATAACTAAAAATGATAGTTTGCAATATTAAAAAAATTTATCCATATCTTAATATTCAATGCACAAGCTATAATGAAGCTAGTATAAAATGACATCTAAAAACAATATATTTTCACATCAATTCAACAAAACAAAACAAACAAACAAACAAACAAATTTACTTTTTAAAATATATATATATTTTTTTTGTTTTTACCATGGTAAAAATGTTAATATTGATTATTGTGTCATTAATAATGTGCTCAAATTATAAAGTTGTTTTAGGAGTAAGCCCTAATATTGGTGTTTGTTATGGATTTAAAGGAGATAATCTTCCTTCAGCAGATCAAGTAGTAGGATTATACAAACAATATGGTATTCAAAAAATGAGAATATATGAACCAAATTCTGATGTTCTTAATGCTCTTAAAAACAGTGGAATTAAACTCATTTTAGGTACTTTAAATCAGGACATACCTACGATTGCGTCGAGCGTAGACGCTGCTCAGACGTGGTTTGCGACGAATGTGCAGCCTTATGTTAATGACGTTGATATCTCGTATATTAATGTCGGAAATGAGGTTGTCCCGAATGAGTTTAGTGATTCCATTGTGCCTGCCATGCAGAACCTGCAGACTGTTCTTCAGAACAACAATGTTGGTGAGTGTTTTTAGTCTCTGTGTCGGAAATGAGGTTGTCCCGAATGAGTATCGAGTTCTGTTGCAAAACGAGCTGAATAAGGATCTGTTCTCCTCGTTGTAACGATTTCAGACAATTTAAGACGAAGAAAACAGATCCTAAATCTGTAAAGCTATGTTACTCCAATGCTTAAATGAACTGTCGTGTCTGACACTACGACATGTGTCGAAGAGTCTGAGTAATTACTATGCTGTAAAGACATTCAGCACGTGGTAAACGGAGCTCGATATGCAAAATCGACATCGAAATGTGTGTCATGTGTCATTGTGATCCTCCTGGTTTTAAGTTTGTAGGTCTCTCTAATGTTTATTTTTCTGTTGTTAACTTGTTTTCGTCTGTAACAAGGTATAAAGGCGACGACAGTGGTACATTCAGCAGTGTTGGGGAGTTCATACCCACCGTCAGCAGGGAAATTTTCGGACGCTGCAAGCCCTTTTATGACGCAGATACTCCAATTTCTGTCATCGCAGCAAACTCCGATACTAGTTAACGTCTACCCGTACTTTCCCTACGCTGGCGCACCACAGGACATAAGGTTGGATTACGCGCTAGGTACAGCGACGGATACAGTCGTACAAGACGGAAGTCTGTCATACTCGAGCCTTTTAGACGCGATGGTTGACGCCTTTTACTCGGCAATGGAGAGTTCCGGCTTCAGCAACGTCAACATAGTCATTACCGAGAGTGGTTGGCCGCATGCAGGGAACGGTGATGTGACAACTCCTGCAAATGCAGCTACATATAATGGTAACTTCATACAGCACATCAGTAGCCATGGTACTCCGAAAAAACCAGACGTACTGTTAGAAGGATACCTTTTCGACATTATTGACGAAGATCAGAAGGATCCCGGTATTGAGCAGAACTGGGGACTGTTTAATCCCAGCATGCAGCCGAATTACGCCTTATTTAATGGAACACAATAGAAGACGATTGTTTATGTAACACCCCGATTAAACATACTCGGGATATCACTATGTAACACATAAAACTGATTCAAAAGCTACTTTATTGAAATAAAACAATACTTAAAATAGGTTTTTGAAGCAAATGAAATATAATTGTTGCGGAAGCGTCAAACTTAAAATAAAGTAGTTTTTCGTGTGGTGATCGCGTCCCTCTAATCCCGCCGTAGATCAAGCAACCTGCACGGAGTCTGCTCCCCAATATACCCCGAAAGTGTCATATGGATCAACACCGGCCCACCGAAAATTGTGGACAAAACAAGTAAAGCTTCAACACAAATTAAAGGTTGAGTAGAGAACGATAATTTAAATAATGAAAGGATAATAAAACAAGCGTTAAAATCATTGAATTATAAATTATGTAAACCTTTGAAATAACATTTTAGAAAATAGATTTTTGCAAACCAATTTTAATCAAAAGCAATTTGTACCATGGATTCTATACGAATAGAGTAACCGTGAAGGCGGGCATTACCCAACCAACTACAATAATAGGCCGTGTTTAGACTTAAGTGCATGCACCCTTACTGGTGCTAACCCCTAGAAGTGATCTAACAGACATGGGAAAGTGATCAACAACCCCAAAGCCAAAATATATACTCCGTATAAACATGTTACATGTAGTCGCCTAGAAGACAAACTGCGCTCCATCTCAAGAACCATGGATTAAAACCTTTATAAATAGGAAAACATTTTCAAACCTTTTATCCAATCCTCGGGTATTACAATACATGATGTAAAATTATAGCGAAAACTTACACAGTTATATACATCTGATATAAAGTACTCCGTAATATGAATGAAATTTGTAGTTCGATTTACAAAAATTTTCATATTAGTGTCAGTTCAAGGACAGACTACCAGTACGAATACTTCGCTGTTGATTTGAGATACTTTGCTTTAAGCCTAACTGAAATAAGCCTAGTTCCGACTCCTTACCGCCAACAGATACATTAAGTTTCGGCTGAAACCATCTTTTCAAGCTAAGTCCAGTGATTCTGATTTTGCCGTGTGACTCGTTTCCTTGATAAGGTAGTCGTAATCTGCGAAGTAATGCTCCAACTGTCTGACTTACCCTGTTCACAAATAAACGGCATAAAATTGTTCACTGATCAGTTTCTGCTTGTACTAAGCTGCAGCGGCAATAATCTCGTATAGGGTCAAAATCGTCAAAATCAATAATCATCTAGGGACCTTGAATTTGAAGAATAGTTTAGTCACAAGTCGACAAAAGGACAGAGATGCCCGCTGTACAAGCGTAGAAACGTTTTTGTTGTTGGATTTATCTATTTGCAGCTGTACTTTCATAGACCTCCAGGTAGCCAAACATGTACAGACTCACAGAAATGGAAAACGATTAAGGGCTGAATTCTAAGGAGCAGTTCTCACCTTCCTGAGACGTTGATTGTTCTTTCACCTTCGGAAGTTGAAAATTTTGCCGTGCTCACAGACAGTAAAATGGTTATGCTTGGCAACTTCGCACCTGAATATTATTAATATTGACCTTTTCAGATTCTTACAAGTCGAAGCTGAACTGCTGAAATCAACGAAGCCCCCAAAAAAGCACGATATAAAACTCCAATATAAAAAAAATTAACGTACCTGCTGCTAGCCGATGCTTGAGTCCTTTCAAAACTGTTAATATATATACCTACACCGTTAACAACAAGAACAAATTAGCTTTCACAGTGACCTAATTCTGTAACAGAAGTGTTCACCGAAAGTCCAAAAGTAAGTTTTAGCCATTTATGATATCCGCCTTCTCCAGAACAAATGACCTCAAACAGTTCTGAGATCAGTTAATCATCCGAAAATTATACCCATGTCTCTGATCACGCTTGTGTTAAAAAATTGTGTCAGCTAAGTTAGCTACGTATCACAATCAGATCCATCACGATTGTTTCTTTTTCAAAATTCAAACACGTACATCACTCTGATGCTTGTGAAAACGGGAAATAAACCTTACCTTGGCTATATTGGCGTTCAAATCTCTAGTATCGATGACAAAGGGGCTGTCCTTGAAGGATGCACCTGGTACAATGCCAAGAAATGCAGCTTCCTAGTCACAGAAACAAGGTCCAAGAAAATGTGAATAAAAATGTTCAAAGACGACCAAGACCATATACGTTCATAATGATCCACGCATGATAAGAAACTGACCTCGAACAGTGAAAAAGCGCGAAGGTCATATTCTGCAAAACCATCTACCAAAGGCAAAAGGTTTGCGTTTCTCGATATTTCACCACTGATTTCTAAACTCTCTGTCAGTCTCTGTTTCAAGGACACATCTTGTGGGAGCTGCAAACATCCCAGAATATGCGATAACATTTCTTCAGACGGGACCAGGCCAGCTCCAATTATATCACGGTATATCGTTAAAGCTAGAGACGACCTGAAAGTAAATAAGTAACGAGCATTTACAGGCACATACTAGTAATTGCGGAGTAGATAATTTCATTATGTACACTGATGATGACTTGATGAGTAATAGAAGCCTCAAAATTACCATATCTATGTCATCAATTATATCAAATTTTGATCGCTGGATCAACGTATGAAAAAGAAATATAGATTACCATTTACTATCGATTTGTAGTCGTCCTGACTTGAAGGATAAAACAGGTTCGCCAATGGTAGAAGCCTTTTCAAATCTGCGGAAGCACATTTCTGGAAAGGAAAAAAAAAAATGAAATTAATGATGAGCGCACAAACGACAATTAACAATGCTAGAGTTGAAATAAGCTTCAAAGATGATGCATGCATAAGGCATGTATGATTCAGAAAGACAGGCATAAAATTGAAATAGGTCAGAATTGACAAGAAGAGAACTCCATAAGATAGAATCACATAGAAAACACTTGTACGCGTATGTTATATATTGTACTCCGTATCAAATAGCTTTAAATGATCATCAGATGATTAGTTAAACAAGCGAAAATACTAACTCATATGTCTGAACTTACTTATAAGACATTTACACATCATCTGACTGAAGGGAACCCCATCTGCTTTGGCTTGATAGAAGAGTGCAAGTCCTGCTTCGATATCATCATTTCTGCGTAGAACAAAAAACCATCAAAACTTATTTTGGGGCTCAAAAGCTATCATCATCTTAAAGCGAGAACGGCTTCATGAACAAGATCTAGAAGCCAAGAAAGTACTGTGTAGTTTTCGGAAAAGATTACGAGAAAATACCTCTCACTGGCCGCTATGAGAATTGAGTAAGTGACATCATTTGGACATAGGCCTAGTTCCTTCATTTCTGATAAAACATCCATAGCCTTCTGCATTTGGCCAGCATCACCTGATTTAGGTTTCCACGCGTTAGGAATTGTCTAAATATAATTTATATATTTCAACCAGTAAATAATTAAACGACTACACTACTCATATAAGCTTAATCCAGTGAATCTAAACAGCTGGTAAGAGGCGCAGTCTTTTACCGGAATGCACACGTGTCTAGTGTCTTGAAAAAACAAAGAAAATAGTTACTTACATAACGCGGTAATCAATGCATTCACAGTTGAAACAGTTGGGTTCAACTTCACCGATTTAATTTGCTCAAATAGCTCCAGTGCCCTTTCCCAATTTTGTGTCTGCAACCAAAATTTGAAATTATAAATAATCTGATGAATGATGACTGCAACATACTTACGCCTATAATTGTCAACGTACAACAAAAATCATTTTCCTGAAGCAAACTAAAACGTCAAATTTTGACAAGTATCGACAAAGCTACAATAGACCAAGTTGACACTTCCTGACTTCTGACCCATTGTTTACTCTGTCATATTATGCCTTCACACAATCGCCAAGAGTTATAACTAATGACTTACGAAAACTTCAGCTTATTTCATCTTTTTCCCTTCACTTCGTACATGTTGATAATAAGCTATGAAAGTGATCGAGCATTTAAGCTGGTTCTAACCAGAGTTTGTACAGTGAAGTTCGTTGTTTATAAGGTCAATCTTTTCTAGTCAAGGTAAATATCATCATAAAGAAAACCGAAATAATTGTTAAATTAATGTCAATATATAAGTTGTACTCACATTGCTACAGGCTCCCATCAGTGAGCTATATGATACGATTCCTGGATTCAGTCCCTGGGTTTTTGCATCTTGTAGAACCTCGAAGGCAGCATCTAATTTACCCGCACGTCCAGCAACATGTATCAATGCACTGAAAAACATCTACATGGAAAATACAAAACTGCAGTGAGCTGTAGCCATGACAGACAATACGAAGATAGAGAAGGCTTCAAATTTTGCCACATTTGTATTGACATAGAATTAGTTGGATGGTTGAAAACGGGAAAATATAATCCGGGCAGACATAGCATTAACTTTTGAGTCTCAACCACTATAATACGGAGTACTCCCTCCAACCCAAAATAAGTGTCCCCTTTCGTATGTAATTTACATACAAAAGGGGACACTTGTTTTGGGATGGAGGGAGTAATATTTGATATCATTCTTCGGTAACAAACGCCTATGATTAGAAGAATTCTACAAGCACATAACACTTTCAACTTCCTGTAGTAGTGGAATTTGAGGCTTTGTGTGGCACAAAAGGTCAGAAAGGCCAATATAGACTATAGAGTAGAGAACTTCAGTAGGTTTATTGAGTAACTGAAGCGACTGATGCGCAAAATCCTCCCCACAATCAAGGTAAATGGACACTGTATAAGGTAGCCGAGTTGAATAGCAATTTTAATTTCCATAAAGTAGAAAGCGTTTAATTACGGAAATAGATGCTGGTGTATACCTCATCAGGGATCACACCGTTCTTTTTCATGTCATCATAAACGTTGCATGCGAACTCCCAGTCACCAGCCTGGCTACAACTATTTACAGCAATAGTGTAAAGCTCGGGAGTGCCTTTGATATTGTATTTGTCTATCATCTTATATACTTCTTTTACCCTGTCAGCCTACAAGGCATCGATCGTTTAGAACATGAAATTTGTAAGTCATGTATTTGAACCTGTTCTCTTCGCCTTAAGTTGTGTGAAATCTAAAGTCTGAAATTTTCCAAAGTCGTATGAAGCGTAGTGTTTTCTTAATTAGAATTTTCCCCAGAGTTCTATAAACTTTTCTGAAATTGTTTGATAAGTAGAAATTAAAAAATAAGATGAGGAGAACAGATCCTTAAATGACGGCCTTAAAATAGAATACGGAGTATTAACAGCCTACTAACCTGGCCAGCACTCTTACAGGCTCTCATTAATGCACCGATTGTAACGTGATCAGGGTCGATAGGGTGTAATTCAGCACCCATTTCGGCCAGTACATCAAAAGCACGCTCAAGTGCGCCAGACTGACCGCACGCAGTAATAAGTGCATTGAACACAACTCGGTCTGGCTTAACATTCTACTGCATATAGGGAACACTATCAAATGGTATATGGGTGAGAATACAAAGGTAGTACTGACATAGGTTATAAATGTTCAAACCAAGTACCTTAGACCTTAATATACCGTATGCGCCGAAAGCTTTAGCTACCTGTCCTGCTCTTGCACAACCATCGATTAGAGCTCCGTACGTATGGACATTTGGATCCTCTCCGTTGTTTACCATTTCGTGAAAGACCTAACGAAGGAGATAAATATTCCGATGATGAAAATCACACAAATTTGGTGCCAAAAACCAATGACGGTGCAAACTTACTTCAAACATTTTATCGACTTTCCCGCTTTTAGCGCACGTTGATATCAGGGTAGTGTAGAGTTTGCAGTCGGCTTTAAGACCAGCTTTTTGAACCATTCGCATCACATCGAATGCACCTGAATTTATATGAAGACACAGTTATAGGTTGATACACGTCATGAACCCAAATAAGTGGCTATTTTACGCTTAAATTTATATTACCCTCTGAATCTTGAGCCACGGAACAAACAGACATGAGCATATTGAATGTACTTAGAGTAGGATTTGTAATCAAATTGGCGAAGGAGAAGGCTTCTTTGACTGCCTTCTGTCCTCGACATAGATTGAAGAATTTAGCGTGGTAGACCTGAAACCAAAACCCCCAAAGAATTCATCATTCGTATAGAATAGATACATGCATATTTCATATAGAGCGAGTAGAAAGCGGTTATCAGATTGCACCCTGACCTTACTCATATCTAATTCACCTTTGCTATCCATGTCTTCAAGCAACTTGATGCATTCATGTAACCTGATAAGTTGCATCCAAGTACATTAGACAAGAAACGCAGAGACAAGAAGGGAGACAATAGAACGTACGATGGTTGAAACAAAGAACGTATGCAACAGCAAAAATGAACGAGAGGCATCAACTGTCCGAGGCATCTATATTGTATACTAATACACATCCATCATATCAGTAAGGTTGTATCCACGGTTTAAACACGATGTGAAGGAAGAGGATAGACAGTATGATGATTGAAACGAAGGACGTTTGCATCAGAAATATGAATGTGAGGCATCAATTATCAACGACATCGTCAAATTTATGCAGATCCCTATCTACCAATACGACTAGCGGGTACTTCACCTGCCCTTCCTTAGCAAACGATTGTAAGACGTCATATGTGAAGATGAAGTCTCTTTTCCGTTGACTTGCACCGTTTGCATATCATGGGTGTCTTTTGAAAAGTCCTGCGTGTCACTAGTTGGGCTTCCAGTTTTCTGCCACGGGAATTTTCTCCCGTTTAGTATGTTACCTGCAAGCGATGCGCCAAAATAAAGCCAGATTCACAAGCTTCAGCTTTCAAGTCATAAAAGGAATATTTCATTACATGTAACTTAAAACAAATAGAAATGTTGTCATGTTTAAGAAATTTTGCGGAATAACCTGATGCTTGAGAACGCTCTTTTAGCAACATATTACTCGCAGCATTCCTAGAACTCGAGGAATGATTGCTGTTCCCAAAAGACAGCACGAGGTTGTCTGACGCAAATGTTTGCTCATAGAAAGAGTAGAGACCCTCTCTGGAAGGTTCAGTATCTCTGTAACTGCTAATTTCACCTTCATGATGCTCGTGTTTCGGTATTTCGTCATCATCATCCTTTGTAATCTCGATTTCTGATACTTCTTCAGACACCTCATCTATTGAATCAACAGACGCAGCAGATGGCATGATATTTAGATTAATTTCCGAGTTAACCACGTCAGGTTGATCTTTGAAAAATAGGGTTGGTTCCGGAGCATTTAATTGTGGAGATGCCTGCGGAATAGATATAGTTATATCTTCAGTTTCCTCGGAAACTGCATCAGCGTACGATTTTTCTGTGGCGAGAGGAAGTAGTTCATCTAACTCGGGGGATACATTTGGAACAAATTTAGGTAATAATTCGCTCTCGACAGAAGATTCTGATTCTAACACGAACGAGGGAACTGGTTTCTGATTGTCTGAATCTTGAGATGGCTGAGTAACAGATAGGATGTCATCATCATGTGAATCCGCAGTAACTACTTCATCAGCAACGGTTTCATCCTCAAGTGTCCTGGTTTTCGCAGCTTCTGCGTGCAAATGTTCACCAGAATGTTCGCCGTCTAACTTATTTCCGGAAGGTGGTGGACCAGGTACCTGCACAGTCATGGTCGGGATTAAATTCTCGACCAAGCACAGATCGAAATGAACGAAGTTTCAAACTAAGGCCAACGAGCGAGGAGAATATAATAGAAATAGTCGGCTTCTGCTATCGCGCAGCTGAATCGCTCCCTGTGTTACTCCGACACTTCACTTTGCGTGTCAAACACCTACGTCTAGCCGTGTTTGACACTCCGACGTGTCAGACACGACTCCGTCTATACGAATGTTATCGTTTCGTTAACATCAAAATCAAAATTCATAGAAAACAACTTCATGATCAACCTCAAATTCATCACAAAAACAACAACAACATATCACATAATTCAACTAATCATAACGAAATCGAAGACAACCTCATCAAGTTTACTCTTCTGCTTCGAACGAACAAAATTGGACAAAACAAGAGCAGCAGCAGAAACAGTAACAGCAACCGCAACAGCAACAGGCAACGAGCTCAACAAAGCAACAGGAACACGACTCGTCGTCGCATGAAACCGAAACCGCTTCAAATTCCGTCTACTCCGGTGACGCAATTTGGCGTTTCCGCCGAAGAATTCAGTACGAAACGACTGAATTGTCGGCGAACATAGACATACCGACAACGACGAAGACGATGACGGAGAAGATGAACGAGGAAGTAAAGCTAGGGTTTGAGATGATGGAGAATAAAATGCCTCCATTAAAAAAAAAAGGGAAAAAAAAAAAGAGGATAATGAAGAAGATGAAGATGATGAAGGAGAAGAGTGAAAAAGATACAGGGGAGTAAATATATATGTGATGGTTTTTGTGGTTATTTGGGGTTGCTGACGTGGGGGAAATGTTATCCGAAGGTGGTCGTTAACTTAGGGACTTAAATACTCAATCGTGGCGCGCGAGATAACTACATTACTGGCCCCACACTCGAGATCGATTTATTAAAACTGAACTTATAAAAGTTGAAATAATAAAAAGATCGTAAGTTGAATTTATTAAAGTTGAACTAAATTTATTAAAATTCGAGTAATTTTCTTTTTCTCTTTTTTCTAAAAAAAAAAATTGTATGAAGTGGTAGGGAGTACTTGTTTTCGGCAAGTTATAAAGTTTTTGAAATTTAATGTTTTATTAACTTTGTTGTAAGTAGAAATGTTGTGAGTGTTTATTACACATTATACATAGTACAATATAAAATTGACCATGGGACTTTAACCATCAGCTAGTAATTAACGTAAGTTCAAGGTGAATAGACAAAAATGTAGGGATTAAAAAATCACTTTTAGGAGTCGAACTAGATAAAAATAAATAAATAAATAAATAAATAAATAAAAGGATTAATTGGTATTTCTCACCTTTTATAAACACACTTTTAAAAATTTTCACTTTTTCTAACTTTTTTTTAAATTTCGCACCTTTTATAAACATTTTCTCAAAATTTCCCACCAAAACCTCATTTTAACCATATTAAATGTCTATTTTCATTTATGAAAACATGGAATTCTCGTTTTATTTTTTCAAATTTTGAGTTTTGGTGCACGATAATTTACATTCGTAACGAAAAATATTTTTAAAAAAAAAAAAACTTTAATTTTCACAAAAAAAATACATTTTGGTGAAAATTTTTAAGAAAATGCTTATAAAAGGTGAGAAATTTTAAGAAAAACTTATAAAAGATGAGAATTTTTAAAAGTGTGGTTATAAAAGGTGGGAATTACCCTAAATAAAACTTGTTCATTTTTTCTTGTTTTTGATAAGCCTTCCTAGTTCCTCTCCTCCAAACTTGCCAATTTCGTCACCTCGAAAGCACCTCAACCCGCACACAAATTGAGAAAATTCCGACATCTTGTGATAGCGAAACATCGTCAGCACACTCAGGTTTTCGTACACTACAGAAATGAGATTTACCTGAAAGTTTTACACCTCAAGAATGACTCCACTCAAACCATGTAGACTCTAATCGTAACAGCGCGTCAAACGACTTGGGGCCGAGAGGCTGAGAAACTATTCTAATCAGAATCTGACGAATCTGACATTTCTACTCTGTCGAACACTTCTCGTAGGTCCCTTTGATTTGGAAGGTTTTGCTGATGATTCACCCTCATAGTTGATAACCTGGTATTTCCCGAGTATCTCCTCGAGATCCTCGGTGCTAAAATCATCGTTTGCCAAGAACTTTGGCGTGTTCTTTATAAGAGCAAGAGTCGGGAGAACAACGATCTTTAACTTTTTGGCCAAGAACGGACTCTTCTCAGCGTGGATTTTCACAAACCGTGTTTTGATATGCTGCTTTGCCAAGATATTCAAGTGCTTGTCTATAACCTGCACGCAGACGTACACATAATAAGCATTATCGTCTTGCATTTCAATGTTACTTAAAAGCAACCCTACTAGCCCTAAAACTATTAAACGATGCTCGTATTTATTTGATATTCACGCTACTTTCAAGACAAAATGGTACTTCAGATAAGCTTTCAATTCCAACTAGTCAGTCGTACACACATTTAGCTCGGGCAGCTCGGGGAGTTATGTCTTGTAATTACGCCATTGAGTGAAGTCCATCGTAGTGAAGTCATTGACTCACTGTTCCTCGATTTTGGCTTGCGATTTAGTAAAGCAAAATCGCTCACAAAACTTGCCGTGCAGCCCGTGCTTCTTTTCGATATGAAGTACTCCATATCATTCATTCAACATAATGCTCAACACAATTTCCATTCACAGTAGAAAAACTTCTCTCTGCATCGTAGATCACGCATACCGCATACGACCTCCTATTTCATTTTCCTGCGGGCCAAGCTAAATCTAATTTGTTCCGTCTTAAATGTGTATCCACACAAAGTTCTAACTACGTTCCAAATGGTCCGTCATACGCTCGTTTCACGCTAAACACACTAACTATGCATCCATCTAATCTTCTACGAAACACGGTTCTTCAATCACTTTGCTCTACGTATAACAACCGTTTAACGCAAGACTAACTAGGAACTACGTAACTACAAGTAATTTTCTACGAAGCACAATTATTTTCTTCAATCACTTCGCTCTACGACTACGTAACAGCCGATTTCACGCAAAACTAACTACGTATCTAATCTTCTTCGAAACACAATTCTTCAATCACTTTGCTCTACACGTACGCTACGAACAACCGTCTCACGCAAGACTAACAACATCTCCAATCTTCAACACACAATTATCTAACCAAATCATCAACATTCCACCATAAAAAAACCTAAGATTTACCTCAACAAAAATCGACAAAAAACGCAGAATTCAAGACGAAATTATACCTTACAAGGCCAATTCTCGCGGTAAAAATGGCAAACAACACGCTCACTAGCTTTAACAACAGAGAAAAAACTCCTTTTCTGCGGGAATCTCAGAGTAATCGCCATGACCAAGCGAAATCCATCGGCTACGCTTTTCCGCCATTTTTATCATCTGTTGTAACCTCCACTCTCTCAAAACCTCCAGATCATCGTCTTCGAGACGGTTTAATGCTGGAATTTCTTCGTCGAGCTTTTCCTCCATAGCTTTCGCAACTGTGAGCACTTGCTTCTCCAAAATCTGCAGAAATTTAGACACGATTTGTGAAACGAATACATTTTTGTGAAATGAATTACGTGAATTTTAGTGAGATTTGAGTTTATTTGAAGAATTTTACAACACCTGTGGAATAGGGTTCTCCATTTTCAATTGTATTTTTATTTTTTTTTTCGCTTTTGATTTTCCCTCTCTTTTGTTCTCAGTTTTCGATTGAATTTTCGCTGTTAGATTTAGAAAATGGGGGGATTTCGCGCTTGTCCGCTATAAGGTGGCCACGGGTCGGGTTGGACTATTTGTGCGGGTCGGCCCGCTATACCTAAGGGGTCATGATTTTGATAGTCTAGCACGACCATGACTTTTACACCTGTCTTATCATTCGTTGCAAATAAATATTTACCAACTTTCACGTACTTATGTGTGGAATTTTGTAGATTTATACTACTATATTCACCTTGTTACCTTGCTGATAGAGGTGGTCATTCGTATGGGACGGCCCGGCCTGGCCCAACCTGCCTAATAGGCCCCATTTGCTCAGCGCGACATGGTTTGCCAAAAGTTCGGTCGTCCAAGCTAATTATTAACCAACAGGCGGGGCTCACGCCTTGATTTGGAAGCGTACCCAAGCCCGACTCATCACCCTAACAGGTTGGTTCCAGATCATGCAAAACAAGCCCACCGCCGGGCCTACTTGCTGGTATTCACTAACTCGCTCAAAATTGACCTTGTGATGTCCATGGTTGGGCGCCCAACTAATGAGACCCACGCGATGAACCCCAATGATTTGTGCTTAAAATGATTGAAAGTAATTTTCATATCAATAAGATGTATCCTTTTTTCTAATGATTCATTTGAACGACTTCGCAGTTAAGCATATTTGTCATAGATACATTTAAAGATGGAGGATCCCTGTGAAGTAGGCTAGGTACGAAGTATGACAAGTTACCACGAGTGTTACAACCTAGATATGCGACTATCTACTCCAACGAGTGTTTTGGGTCGGTTTTAAATGTAACTATGGAATACGTTCCATGTTGAGCATTAATTACATACGAAAAAAAAAAAAAAAAAAAAAAAACCCATTATTACAATTTCAATTTTAGAATTATCTGGTGTAGATGTTAATCTATGGTCCATTAGAAAGTGGATTGATGCGGAACACGATGTAACAATTTTGAATAGGGCCACTTAACCTAACTTAAAACCAATCCACATAACAACCCATTCTAAAAAAAATCAACCTCAAAACTAAACCAATCCCTAAAATAATCCAATGTGTAAAGTTATCAAACTATTTCAAACACGAAAAATATAAATTTCTTTCGGGACTTGTTATTTCACGCCCCTTTTTTACTATTTCTCGTGCCCCTTTTTTACGTGAAAAGATTTAAATACCCTTATGTTATATTTTTATATTAAAGATATTTTTGTTCATAGGGGTATTTTGGTCATTTTAGGTGCGAAAAATAGTAAAAAAGGGTGCGAAAAATAGTAAAAGTGATTTCAGAACCCAAATCGAACCCAACCCGACCCGATACCTTTACCACCTCCCTCTAAAAATCTAGTCTCACTACTCTCTAGACTCATACAAAAACCAAAGTGAAGCAAATTTCATCCAATTTTTATTCAACACAAAAGTGAAGCAAATATCTCTCTCTCTCTCTATCTCCGAAAACCCGATTTTCTCGGTTCATTTCTCTAATCTTCCGTTTTTTTCTCCTTTTCACACCTCAAGGTAAATTTTTCTCTAACTTTTTCCCTTTTTTTTTTTTTTTTTTTTTTTTTTTTTTTTTTTTTTTGTTTTTTGGGTCTCTTTTTCATGTCGATTGAAAACCCTAGAATAAAAATTATCTGAAATAATGACCTAAATCTTCCGATATGTGGCGATTATTAGCTTCAGCTGAAAATGTATATATTTTAGCTTCTAATTTGTGTACATACTGAGGTGATAATCGATGTTTTTTGTTGTATTTTTTTTGGATTATATGATGGATGTTTTGAGTTTGAGCTAAATTAGGTTTTTTGTTGTTGTTGTTTTGGCGGCAAATTAGTTTAAGGAATGTGTGTTCATTTGATTATTTGATGTGTTTGTTGTTATTTTAGCTGGTTGATTTATATTGTTTGTCAATGTATTGTTTGTTTAATTGATGTTTTTTTGGTTGAGTAATTATGTTAATTGGTGTTAAAAGTATAGAATTGCGCATGAGATTCCAATTATCGGCTTAAACTTTTGGTTGGATATAAAATCGAGCATGAGATTTCAACTATCAGCTTAAACTTTTGGTTTGGGTTGGGTCTTTGAAATGATATCAAAGATAGCCCGACCAAGGGGTTAGGGTTCAAATCTCGCCCCACATTCTTTCGAAGATGATATATTTAGCACGAAGTACGAGGAGTCTTGTATTGCATATACACTTTAAACCATAAAGGTATTCGTGTGAAGGGGAGTGCTAGAGTGTAAAATTGATCATGTGACTCTAACTATCAGTTTAAGCTTTCTAATATGGTATTAGAGCATTACGGGGAAGCACATACTCAAGGATATATAGTGTTTATTCACGTTTGACGAGTTAACGCTTAAGACTTCAAGGAAATTCTTCATCTATTAATTGATGTGTTTGTTGTTCTGGTACAATTGTTGTTTGTTTAATTGGGGTTTTCTGTTTGAGCAATTATGTAATTATGTTAAGTTAGTAGCGAGCATGAGAGTCCAACCATCGGCTTAAGTTTAGCTGTTAGTTGAGTTGGTTCTTTGTCATGATATCAAGGTTAGGGGTTTTGACATCACCATCGCTTTTTGTGAAAGTAGAATATCTAGCACAACATAAATGGAGGCCTACGTTGCATCTACACTTGAATCTATAAAGGCATTCATGAAAGGGAACATGTTAGAGTACAAAGTCTGTTTTGGGACTTCAATCATCTGCTTAAGCATTGGTTGAGATTATTTTCAAAAGTGGGATAAAATTATTATGACTTAAGGTACCATGTTCAATTCTTGGAAAACTTTCAAACAATTGACAATATTTTGTGTTTGTTCACGTTTGACCGAAGGTCCTATCTTGGAAAGACTCCGTGCGATAGGGCGCGTTAAATGTATGAGAACAAATTATTGAACCTCAACCGTCACCCTTCGCATTTTGGTTGAATTGATTCTTTGACAATTAGGTTTATGCCTGATAATTGGAAGGTAGTTTCTCACTAAAATTAGTTGGTTTGTTTGTTTTTGATGGAAAATTAGTAGGGGTGTCATTGGGGCGGGGGAAGCATCTCCACCACCGCATCCACCAACAAAAACCCACCTCCACCTCCGCCCCATCACCCATGGCGGGTGACCACCCGTCCTCCACCACCCGCTTGACGGAGAATTTTTTAGACCCACCACCGCCCCACCACCCGCCCCGCCCTAGACCCGCCCCAGCTCTGCCCAGGCCCACCTCATAGAATCGTATTATCGCAACGTAAATTTCAATATTTTTTTACCGAAAATTTTCTAATAACGACATAACCAAATAGAAAAAAAACATTTCAAATAACCAATCAAAATATTGTATGAACCAAATGGGGCGGTGGGGATCACTTTTAAGATCCACCACCGCTCCACGACCCGCGGTGGGGATCATTTTTAAGATCCACCACCGCTCCACGACCCATTAAACTGTCTCCTACCTCCACCTTAACTGGGGCGGATGCGGGGCGGTATCCGCGTTGACCCGCCCCACTGACATCCCTAAAAATTAGTCTTGGGAAATCAGTGTTTATTTGATTAATCAGTGTGTTTGCTTCTATTTTAGTTGTTAAAACTATTTCTCATTGATGTTTTTTAAAGAATGTTTCGTCTTTGAGCACTCACATTAATTTAGTTTTTTTTTTTTTTTTTCCTGATATTTTCAGGATAGTTTTGCGGAAGAATTAGTTTGTTTGCTCTGGTGGCAAATTACTTCGGAAAAATTAGGGTTCTGGGAGTAATTTTGGATTAGTTAGTATTTGCTTTTGTCGGTTATGTCTGGAGGTGAGCATACAAACAATGATCCTGCTCAAATTTGTAACATAAATGAGTTTAGTGCTGGTTGTACGAACGAAAGGGTTGAACCATATGTTAACAAAGAACAATGCGATTTTGATGGTTCTAAGAGTTCGATTTTGGTTTCATCTGTAGAGAAATTAACAGGTAACTCGAATGCTGTTGGAGGTGATGGGGAATATGGTAGTGGTGGGGACATAACAAATTGGGACGTTGGTCAATGTTTTGGTGAGGGTTTGAACCCTGTGCAAACTGTTGGAGACGTTTTTGATATTTTTGGGACGAGTTTTCAGAGTAGTGAACAATCTGGCATGGGTAATAATTTTGGGAATTATTATGCTGCTGGACAACAAGATCATGGTAATGGCATTTCGACAGTAGAGATGCCTATGAACGGGAGTGAGAGTATGGTTTGCAAGCCAGGAGAAGAAGGTGGTAAAGGGACGCACTGTAATGAAAAGATACCAGGGAGTAGTTTAGGTGTGGTAGGAACTGGTATAGAAGAACCTCATGGCAATAGTTGTCATGATGCTGCGACTGGTGGTGATGAAGTGTCAAAACGCAGTGATGAGATGATAGGAGAAGAGGGTTTGAGAACTCAGGAAGTTGAAAACAACGCCTTTGAACCAGCACTAGTTGGTGGTTGTAAATTGATTGACGAAGTTACAAAACAATCTGTGGAAACAGTAGGCTGTATACCGACTGATTTTGACCAAAATATGCTGTCTCATGAGAGTGCTGCAGGTGAACCATCACGGGTTTTGAATGATGTGGAATGTGTAAAAAGTGAAATGGTTTCTGCAGGAGGTGTATTTCCAGTTAAATCTGATATAGTCTGTGAAAGCTTGATCCCTGAAGATAAAGTTGTGGAGCTACCTTCGGACCCATTGGAAAATTCATCTAAGAATGACCATGGGAGACAAGATGAACCCATTAATGCCAGTGATGTGGTTTTAGATGATGGAAGATTTGCTGAAATTTTTGAAAAGCAGGAGGACGAGGTTGCTGTAAGCGTACGTGACAATGCACCTAAAGAACAAACATATGCAGCTGAACCAGTTGGTGAAAGTGTGAAAGGCGCATGTAATGCTGGTGATGATAAAAAAGCCAGTCTTAATGAACAACAATCCCTTCAAAAAGTGAGTGAGGAAGCCCATTATATAGTCCAAGGTCTTCCAGCTACTGATCCTTCTGTAAAACCCTTCCGTTTTAGAAACTTCGCTATAGCCAAAGAAGCTCATAAGAAATCACACTGTGGGCGGAAGCTCCGTGGAAAGGATCCTAATACTCCTGAATCGACTTCTAATTTGGTAGATAGACAAGGCAGCTCCGTGGAAAGGAGAGGAAGGAAACGGACGCCGATGACAATGACAGGAAAATCTAATGATGAATTTTCAAAAGTGAGAAAACATCTGAGATACTTACTGCACAAGATAGGTTACGAGCAAAGTCTACTCGATGCTTATTCCACTGAAGGCTGGAGGGGACAAAGGTATGTTTATTTGTATCTCGTTGAAATTTTTAGATTATGAGCTCCGTCCCAGATTTCATGAACCTTTGACGCTATTCAAGTTTCATTGTTACAACCTGGATAGCTTCATTGTAATTGTATGTACAGCATTTGCATGGCGCATTGTATATAAGTTAGGGCATTCCATATTATCGTGACTTTCTTTCCTTATGATGTGTTTGGATGGAGGGAAATGGAGGGAAGGGAAGGGGAGGGATAGTGGATCTCTTCACTTCCCGTGTTTGGTTAACATATGAGGATCGCGGGGTTTGGAGGGGGAGGAAAATGTTACCCTCCATTTACTTCCTCCAAAGTAATTTTTTCTTCCTTCAAATCATGGCAAAGTTCGGAAGGAAAATGTTCACCTCCCCTTCCCTTCCTATTTTGCTAGCCTTAGTCCCGAATAGTTTAGGGTTGGCCAACATGAATCATCGTTTGGAGCTGTCTATCCGACTATTCGTTACTCTAGATTAAGAAAAATGGTTTGTAATTTTAAAACTAGAGTGAAAGGAAATAGATAAAGTACACTTAAAAAGTTTGTGAAGAGAAAAATAAAAATGAATAAAAATTCTTCAAGAGTGTCAACTATAGTGTGATCCGATAATTTCCATTTTTTTACCACTAGTAAACGTGGAGTTAGGTTTTCCACATCTGTGCTACATGAACTTCAAAGAACTTCAAAGAATCTTATGTTTCTTCTGTTCTCATATCAAATGGATAATTCATCATTACAATTTTGCACTTTGAGAGCCAAAAATTTGTGTTGCTTCACTGTTTTTTATTTGCACTTCAGAAGAGGCTGTGCAGTAGTTCTGATCCATAAAGTCAAGTAGTTGAGGTTATTCATTTGCATTTCCTCACTTTTGAAGGTTCGTAAGAACTGTGAACTGCAGATTACTATATTGACTAGTGTGTGTCGTATGTCTCAACTTTTCTATTCTGCTCATGAATTACTCCCTCTGATCAATCATATTGTAACATTTGACTATTTTTGTGGGGGAAATGTTGCATAAAATGTTACCAATTTGACTAATCAGAGGAAATGCTTTTGATTTGGTCATATCGAGTTTATCGTTAATTTGACACAGTTCTATTTCAGCTTAGAGAAGTTAAGGCCTGAGAAAGAGCTTGAGCGCGCGAAAGCTGATATAAACCGCTTTAAGGTGAAGATTAGAGAACTCTTTCATCAGCTGGAGACAATATCTTGTGAAGGCAAATTTCCAGATTCTTTGTATGATTCTGAAGGACTCATTGACAGCGAAGATGTAAGAGCCTGTAAATGAAGGATTCATAAAAGATTATACCGTAGCTCAAGAGTAAAACCTTAATAATCTTCTCCATGTTACAGATTTTTTGTGCCAAGTGTGGGTCCAAAGATCTTCCTGCTGGCAATGATATTATACTATGTGACGGCAGTTGTGATCGTGGATTCCACCAATACTGCTTAGACCCTCCATTGCGAACTGAAGAAAGTAACTTCATCCCCTTTGTCAAATATAGCTCGCTTCTTTCTTGAGTCTTACGTACTTCTCCAAATATTTATTTTTGTTCTCTCAAATCCTTTGTTCAGTTCCACCTGGTGATGAGGGATGGTTTTGTCCTGCTTGTGATTGCAAATTTGACTGCATCGATTTGCTTAATGAAAGTCTGGGAGTAAAACTGAGTATTGAGGACAGTTGGGAGGTAAGATGAAAGACCACCTTGATGTTCGCATTTATTGTTTTTTGGTTCCATTGTATTAGGGAAGATATTTTTTTTTCCCCGTGTTAAATTGCTTCAACGTAATGCAGAGTGTTTTCCCCGAGGCTGTTGCAGCCATGGCTGGTCTGAAACAGGATGATCTGATGGGGCTCCCATCAGACGATTCTGACGATAATGATTACAACCCTGATGGTCAAGATGATGGTTCTAAGGAAGAAGAGAAAGAAAATAGTTCTGGTAAATCTGAATCAGAGGAGTCCGACTCGTCAGACTTCTCGTCTGCCTCGGAGGATCTGGGAGCTGTATGTAAGGATGACCAGCTTCTCGGGCTTCCTTCTGATGATTCAGAGGACGATGATTTTAATCCTGACGCTGCAAATTCGAATGACGATGATGATGAAGGCGCCAGTTCATGTTCAGATTTTACCTCTGCATCGGAGGATTTAGGTGCCACCGTTGGCAACGATGAAATGCCGGAAACTGGACATCCCTTACCTGCTGTGGTGGATGAAGACTTGGGTGACTCCTTGCCTGTTTCTAGCAAAAGGAATATCGAAAGATTGGACTACAAGCAGCTCTTTGATGTAAGTAAAGCTTCTACGCTGAAAACTGAAAAAAGAGTTTATCTTTTCGAGGTTTCTGTTGCGTGTCACCCTAAACCATGCTTACTCGTCACTTTTACGAGAAGCTCACATCATATAGTTGGTTAGGACTGAGTGAATTGTTGAGTCTGTTATTTCTCTAATTAATACGGTATTTGTTATTAAAGAAATGGCTCTGTCAAGTATATGTTGCTACAACTTTTACGCCGTGTCATTTTCTGGTGTTGTGAATTTTGAGGAGCAAGAGGTAGTAGTCTCTGATGTCGTGATATGGTTCAGGAAACATATGGAAATGGTGTTTCAGATTCGAGTGATGACGAGGAATGGGCTGATGATGATGCCACAACATCGGAGACCTCTGCTAAACGAGAAGTTTCAGCTTCTAAGAATGAGCATAAGTTGACCTCTGCTAACAGCGAGAATCCATCAGTAGTTGGTCCTCGAAGGAGAGGACGACCAAAGCGTGGTCAACGGGTGGAAAAAGGTTCACCTAGTGAACAGCAGAAAACCCCGCAGGAAACGAGTTCTGGTGGAAAGAGGGGGAAGAGACCGCCCTATAACAAACTTCCAGAATCAGCCACTAAGGTAATTTCACTCATTCTTGACGTTTTCTGAAAAAGTATCGATATCATTTGAATTAGTATACAATGTCAGGCATTCACATTTACTACTTTCATCGCGTGTATATTGAATGGTAGCTGCTTGATTTTGGTGGTTGAGTGATTCAGCTCTGAGCATAGTTTTCTTCAAAATATGTGGAGATATTATCGAATATTTTTCTAGTTGAATTTATTTGAACAACTCTCTCAATATTTACTATTGGCGGTTTTCAAAAAAGAATCCATGTACTATTATAGATATACTGAATTTGTGAGAGAATATTTGTCATTTTGGAACATATGTAATTGGGATAAATGGAGCAATATTTTACTTCTTCGTATGACTGTTGCGTTGAAACTATTTTAAAGCATTCCACCGATTCGTACGCTGGTCATGAATTTTCTTGGGTTTCCTTTTACAGAGACTCTACGAATCATTCAAGGAAAATATGTACCCCGATCGCTCAACAAAAGAAAAGCTCGCAGGGGAACTCGGACTCACACCTCTCAGGGTCGGTTAACTCCTTCACTCTGTCTAAATCCTATTTAATATCCAATTCGCTTTTCCGTTATTAATTTCCTTCGTTTTTATAGGTTGACAAATGGTTCGGCAATGCTCGCTGGAGTTTCCACCATCATCCATCCCGAGTGGAAGCGTGCATTGCTCGCGTTGTTCCAGGTGGTGGTACCCCTCCAACTGTTGCTTTAGCTGACGCCAATATTGCTGTTCCCGAGCGTGGCCCAGGTGGCGGTATCCCACCGACTGTTTCCGAGCATGGAGGTGCAGGCTCAAGTAAATTGGATAAAGGAAGCGACGAAAAGATTTCTGCACCTCAAGAACCTAGTAAGAGGAAGGCGGACGATAATGAGGTTCAGGCTCACAATTCATTGGAGAAAACTCCTGAAGTGCTTGGAAGAGGTCAGAGAAAGAGAAGGAAATCTGATGCACGTAGCGGCTAGTATCGAATCAGTCCTGAATTACGATATGAAGACTGAGCGCATCACACGAGAGATTCTCCGTGACTCCTCTGTGACCATCTGCGGCCAAAATTCGACTTCTTTGATATTCACCACTTTGGCGCAGCAGTGAAAAATGCGTTGGAGTGAAGAAGAGCGACTCATATAGGCGACAACAAAACGGGTGTCTCGTTCCGTAGACCGTTCAAGTACTCGAAAATTGCATGTGGTGCAGGATGGTGCGCAGAGGAAATATATCAGATGGCTCATATCGTATATTCAGTTCGATTTAGGAGTTGGTTTTTGTTTCTCCCGAAGCAATCGTTCGCGGCTAGTAATTTACTTTTGATTAACATGATTTTGTTGTAGCCTTCTTATGTGTATCATTTCTCTCTTGTATCTCTTGCAGATTTTGATCTTGTTTTTAATACAAACTTTTGTTGTACACTCAATGTTCTTTCTTTTCTTTCCAAACATTGCATTGTTAGAAGACAATGTTAAATATGATTGTTGTATGAGACAGCTTATAATGCGGCAAGTAATTTATTATTTTTGCCATTTTGAAGTATTAAAGCCGAAAATTTTGATCTGTAGAAACTAGTCTAGACGGTGGTAAAATGTTTTTTTTTCTCAAACTATATATCTTGTAAGATTATCGTCAATTTGAAGATTAAATTAGCTTATCGAATCTGTCAAATAAAAGACTTTACAATTTCAGTGAATATGAAACTTCACTAATGGTAAACAGTAGAGGTGGCTAAGGGCCGGGCTCCAAAATTGAAGCTCGGGTTGGCCTTTGGAGGCAAGGGGCGGGCCTCCAAGGGGCGGGGCTCAGAATTTGAGGTCCTAGCCTAGCCCGTAGGCGGGCCTAAGAGGGCCCTTTAAAACTTCATTTATTTTTTATTTTTTTTGTTTATTTGGCGGGCTTGGGAGGGCCGGGCTCCAAAAATTGGACCCAGGTGCAAATCTTGAATTTTGGCGGGCCCAACCGAGCTTTGAAGGACCGGTTAGGGCTCCAAAAACACGGCTCTAGACATGACCCGGGCTGGGTCGGGCCGGACTGACCCGTGAAGATGGCCAGCTCTAGTAAAAAGTAACACATGGTTGTATAAATTCATAACCCATCAAGTGGTCAAAATAAACCTTAAAATGATTGCCCTTTAGTGAATCTTAAATTATCCATTTATTCAGTTGTCATATACAAGAATTATTGTAGTACTCCGTAAAAGAATACTCGTGTGATAATTTTAAACGATAAAAATATTCAATTAATACATTAAATTGATACGAGCAATTAAAAGAAAAAAAATTATCGCACGCGTAAAACGTTTTTATTTTTTATTTTTTATTTTTTATTTTAAACATTCCATAAAACATACTCGAGCTGTTTAAAACTTCATCCAACTTTAGAAGTTGAACAACACTAAAAACCAAAAATGGAGGTGAAGATCGACGAAAACGAGCTGAAATCCGCGGGAGCTGAGCTTCTGACAGATGGACGGCTAGGATTGCGTCTCCATGGCTGGGAAATCGTCTCTTCTAACCGTCCGATTCTCACCTCCATTCAACTTCAACTGTATTCTCTTCCTCCTTTTTTTTTTTTTTATTGCTTTTTTGATTGTTAAATTAGATCATCAATTTGATTTTACGAAGTTTTTTTTATACTAGTTGCTTGAGTAGTTTATGTGATTATGTCTCGAAAATCGTCATTTGTTTGTTAATTGTTAGTATGTGATGATTAATTAGTTCGAAAATTGATTGATGTTTTAACCTAAGATTTTACGGAGTAATTTGTTTAGCTTTATGTAATTGCATAATGATGTGTTTAATGTCAGTTTTGTTTGTTGATTGTTAGTATGAGATGATTTAATTCGAAAATCGATTGATGTTTTGACCTAATTTTGTACTCCGTAATTTGTTTTTACTGTATAATAATAACGCTTGTGTTTGTTGATTGTTTAGTATGTGGTGTGATTTAGTTCGATTGATTGATTGATGTTTTGACCTAGTATTTTGTTTAGCTTTACATTATGTGTTTGTTAAATTCGAAAATTGATTGATGTTTTGACCTAATTTTGTCAGCTTTAGAATTAATTTGTGGAGTTAACAATTTCGTCTTTCGAACTTGTGATGAAGAATTTTGTTTACTGCAGCTTTTTGACTTTCGTATTTCGATTTTCCGTGTGATGAATGACATTCCGTTTTAAGCTCAGAAGTTTGATGCGTGTATGTGTATGAGTATGACAAATTTTAGTGACATTTTGACTTAAGAATTTAGCTCTCGTTTTGTTTGATCGATTTCAAGTTTCGACCATCGAACAGTTGATAAAGAAGTTCCTTTTTATTCATCTCGTACATGACAACAGATCACATGTACGAGATAACTTATGAGAACATTCAAAATAAACAGCAGTTAGTAAAAATTTATAACTCTCGGTTTCACCTTGATGTATTTTACTTAGTTAAGTGAAGTTTTGTGCTTTCGTAAAGGAGTTTGTTTAGAAATACTGGTATAAGAGATTCAACCTAGCGAAATGTTGTATCTTTCTATGTGGCTGTGTAGCTCGTGACACTGTCAATTTTAAAGTGACGTTTTTTTTTTCATCGACAAAGAGCTTCATTTCTGTGTTGAGCATCCATCGATCTACCCAACATTTTTTTTTTTTTATCCATGGACAGTCTCTCACTAGTGCCTAGTGAGGTAAATTTCACCTTCTATGGATTTCGGAAAGTGACTAAATAATTTCCGTACATCGTTAATATGGACTGTGACTATTACTTTTAACGTCGATCATCCAAGAAGTTTACCTCCTTTCCCTTCACTTGGCTCATTTTTTTCAGCATTTTGAACATTTTATCTGCCTCCATATCCATCACCTGTCGTAATTGAGAGTCTATGAGTCACCATGTTAATGACAAACGATTTTGGCGGGTAACTTTGCCTCAGAAAGAAGTTCATCACATAAAATGGACACAGTTCAAACTGCTGACTTTAACGTTCTCTGCTGTTATTATCTTTTTTGATGCAGCTGGGAAGAGAAACTTAAGACAACTCATTTACCGGAAATGATATTTGGCAACAGTACTTTAAGTCTCAAGCACTTAGCTAGCGGCACTAAAATTCATTTCAACACGTTCGATGCTTTAGCTGGCTGGAAGGCCGAAGCTTTGCCGCCTGTTGAAGTTCCCGCTGCTGCAAAGTGGAAATTCCGAAGGTACATTTCACTATACGAGACTGCAAGCTTGTTTGTTTGTGAATAATCATTTGTGTAAATTTTTTGAGTCCGGTGGTTTTCTCGATGGTTATGAGCTTTACACGTGTCAAGACTCGTTCTGCATAATTGCAGCGTTTTTTGTCCCTATTTAAATCTGTTGTTACATTTTCTCGAGGAAGATATTACCTGATAATCTCATGGCGCTTCTCATAATTATGCAGCAAACCTTTTGAACAGGTTAAATTGGACTATGACTACACATTCACTACACCGTATGGTGGAAGTGAAATGGTTGACTCAGATAACCAAAAGGTGCACATTCTTAATCATTCACTTAACAAAATGTTCTTCTTTTTTCCCGATTTTTTCATTACTTGGGAATTGTGGGCTTCCTTAAAATGTCGCTCAAATTTGTAACGAAAATACGAAATGATTATTTGACTCTTCAGACCGCGAGCCGCAGTCTTTGTTGGAAGGATTGTGAGGAAAAGATAGATGTTGCTGCTCTTGCATCCAAAGAGCCTATTCTCTTTTATGATGAGGTACACACTTGAAAAGATGACATGAAACGTCATACGTCTTTGCATCAGAAAGACTATATTCAGATATATTCTTAATTTATTATCTATAGATCTATTCTTCTAATTGTTAGATATAGAGATTATATACAGATCTACGTTGTTTTAACTCGTGCAGGTGGTTTTGTATGAAGATGAATTGGCCGACAGTGGAGTATCTCTTTTAACCGTCAAAGTGGTAATTTCACGCTTTTACTGAGAATTTTTTTTTTTTTTTTTTTTTGTATATTTATGATCAAGTTGTCAAAATTTAGCTACCTCGCACACTTAATTATCATCGATGTGTTTTTCAGAGGGTTATGCCAAGTGGTTGGTTTCTTCTTCTACGATATTGGGTGAGTCGTCAATATTTTTCTAACTCCGCAAAATCTTTGCTGCAAATGGCAATACAACTGTTCATTCATCCTACGACTTCGTGCTTTCATAACAATCACTGCTATTTACACGTTCAAATTTATGAAAGGCGTAGAACAGCTTTCTGGATGTCAAAAGCGGTCCTAGTTCTGTTTTTTCTTAATTAAAAGCCCGTAAATGATATTAATTTACGGTTTTGATCTTTCTTACAGCTTAGAGTTGATGGCGCACTTATGAGACTAAGAGACACTCGTATGCATTGCGTTTTCGAGGAGCACTCATTTCCTGTTGTTCTTCGGGAAAGCTGCTGGAGAGAGGGCACATTCAGTTCCTTGGCCTCTGTAAGTACATCTACGTCCTCCACACGCGTGGACTCCTAAAATTTCGTTTTTGGTGTCTCGTTGAATATTTTTAAGTTGCTCTCCAACAAAAATATAATCCATCTATTTATATTTATGGTCTGAGTATCATATTTATATTTATGGTCTGAGTAAGTGTTAACAAAGCATTTCCAGTATTATACGTTTCTCATAACGATTTCTAAAATCTACCGAAAATAGAAATTTCATTAAAATTGGGATTGAGGGAGTAGATTACTAGATTCTCTAGTGTTAAAAATGAACAAATTACTTTTTGTTTTTTTTTTTTCATTTACTGGTGTCCTGAATCCAGGGCAGTCTAACTTAGACCCGCCAACGTTCTGCTATACGTTATGGCACTTCAGTTCTCGACTTTGTTAGTTCACTATTGAGCTTTCCTCCTTCAATTGTGCAGAAAGGGTATCCAGTCGACACTGCTGCATATAACGACCCAAGCGTCATCAGTTCGAGGCTTCCCGTCATCAAGCATAAAACACAAAAGCTTATATTGGGTGACAACTAAATCTTTAAGAAGGTGGAACTGGTTTATTGTCGCTATACATTTCTATCAACAAAACTTTGTTTTTGTGTCACAGATTAATCTTCATAGTATCCCTAAATTGAATTAGCATGATGATATAATTCTGTCACTCTTTCTGTCTCAGTCATTTGTTTACGCTTTTCTCAATTTTTCCTCGTAAAATTGAAAAAGTATAAACAGTTTACTGGAACGGATGGAGTATTTAAAAACATATATAAACAATGGTGAGTGACTGAGTGTAGGGACTTAAATTAAACGGGGATTGTTGATTTTTAATGGTCGATAGATGGCCAATAAATAGTTGAACACAAGACGTAGGGTAAAATTGATGAGGTGATGGCCAAGAAATAATTGAAAATGGTTGTATGAGATTATACTAGGTAAAGCTTTCTAGTATGGTTCTTTTCAAAATGAAAATTCTTTAGTTGATAAGAGTAATGCAACTATGAGGAGGGCAATGTAACTATAGGGACTATATATGTTTGAGATTCCGTGCGCACCACCTACAGTAACTTCCCCTTTGCACTTCAACCCTCCATGGGCTACATCATAGCCTAGGTACACCGAACCATAGGCTAAATGCACAAAATCGACATATTAAGGTAAACAATAATGTCAAACAATTCCAACTTAGTTAGAACTTAAAACACTGTCCATAGTAGTCACCGATCGCTGCCACCCCTCAGGGTGCCACCACCTACGTTCAATGTTCATGCTACCCCTGTCTACCATAACCTTGCCGTCAACCACGTCTCCCTTCACAAACATCACCACGCACCACAATATGACATAACAAATGATCACCATTAGTTACCAACCTACCATGAATAAACGAACCACCAATCACTACCGCCACAGCCAACTGATGGCGCCACCAAAGAGCGAACTATACATACGGAGTACATGAAACTCACTGAAAAAATGGATGCGGGCGCCACAGAAATGACCGTGCTAGTTGCTGCTATCAGGTCTTTTTTTAATAATTTAGAATTTTTTTTTCTGGTTATTACATCACAAATTTACGACGAATTAAATTTTGTTTAATTCTGGTAACTTTAATACACTTCAACTAAAATGTAAAAAACGAAGAAAAATAATAGTAAGTCTTGCATAAAACCGTCTCACGCGTGCGACGAAATTCTTACAACTAACATAAAAGTCCCATAAAATGGTCCCTTAGAACATTAAAATTGTCCTTTCAAACCTTGAAGTATGCACATTTTAGCTATAAATACTCGTCTCACTCTTGAGACGGTTTTAGGTGAGACCAAATTAAGTTCAAATGAAGCGAACTCCATCAAACCTCCTTCATTCTTCAACAAAAACCAAGAAAACTCATCAATGGCGGAAGTACCTGATTCAGTTCTACTTTGTTACGAGAATTTCAGCATCGACGGTCCAATCTATCCTGAAACGAAGAATCTAACTATCGAGGCTCGATTAGAAGCGCTGAATCATTTCTCTAGAGAAGAGGTAACTTTTCTCTTTTTTTTTTTTTTTTTTTTTTTTTTTTTTTTTTGATTATTTAATTATTGTTATTATTGTCGTTGCAATTCTTGAAGCTCGTTAGAAATGGAGGAATGTAATGCACAAGCTTATTTGTTAAATTAATTGTGAATTGCTGAACTTCAATATCTGAGGCTTTATTCGATAATTAATCGTGCTGTAGAAATGAGAAATGTACGGTTTAGTTAAAGAATTATTTGTAATGAATGATTGAGAAATTAGGTGCTGTGATTTGTATTTGTTTTGGTTGAATTGTGAGATGATACGGTTGAAATTACGTAATATTTTGTGCTGCAATTTTTTTCTGAGGAATTTAGTCCGAAATCAATCAAAATCCCTAACTATTTTGACGATTTTAGGATAGATTCTCTGAAATCAATGAAAATCCTCATTAATTGACAAATTTAGGTCAAATATCCGTAATGAATGAAAATCATGAACTGTTTTAATGAATTCAGGTAAAATCTCCTTAATAAAAATCATAAAATATGAGGAAAATCAAGCTGTACAGGCTTACACTAGAGTATTTCAATTTCAATGTCGTTGACGTTGTTCTGAAAATGCCAGTGGAGTATTTCATTCTTGTTGACATTGTTCCTACAATGCAAAGTCGGACAAAGTAATGGTTAATTGAAATTTAACTTCAACGCGTAAGTGAATAATTGGCTAAATTATCGGAGAATTCATCATTGAGTCTCACTACTTAGTAACGATAGATAATTAGCAGTTCTTAGTAATCAAATGAAAAACGCACACCTGAGAAGGCGTTCTTCTCCTCAGCGTTCTATAAAGGTTATAGAACGGGTGAAACAGGCGTTCTATATGCTTGATTTTAGAGTACGTAAGCTATTTAGAAGGCATAGTAGGCGACACGCAACTGTAGTAGAAACGCAGTAGCTATAAATGCCGCTGCTAACGGCCATGCAGCATGTAGCATAAGCCGCCACACAGCATGTAGATATCAGTTGATGCAACTTGCTTTTTCAATTGCAAGAAACTACTAAATAAAGTTTAAACTTAACTGGTAAACTGATTATTGACTTCACAATGTGATTTAATTGTTATGTTTAACTGAGCAATAATACCGAGATTAGAGGGATCGATAGTTGTACATGTAGCATACCAAATTAGTACTTCAACTGCCTGCAGGACGACAAAGGCGGGCACAGTTACTAGGGTTATAGTAGTAGAATAAGCAGCTGCTAAGTTCAATAGAATACAAATAACAATCAAATGACATACATAATGCGAGGTAAGGCGCTATGAATTCAAAACAAGCAGACAGTTCAATGAGAAATTGAGGGCATAGAAAATAACAGTATGAAAATATGAAGTCATACGTTTAAGTTTTAACAACAAACTAGATAAAGCATTCATAGCAGTGTTGAGTAGTCCATAACTTATGAATTTGTAGAAATCTAGTTAACATGTAATTTCCAATGTGGCCTGAAGGACTGAGTTCCAGGATTATCTACACCCAATACACACAGATAAATTAACCATTCAAACATATGTCAACTGTTTTTTTTTTTTTTTTTTTTTGTTACTATTATTTGTATCAGTGGCCTTCTTGTGCTTCAATTTAATTCAATCGCTTAATCTTCTAACTTGATGTAGTTGGAAGAGGAACATCAACTCCCTCCTCGATATGTGAATGCTCCCGTCCTATCCTCTCTTAATAGGGAAAAGGCAATTCTTCATTTGATAATGATGACAAACAATCTACTGATTCATGACGAACCCTTGTTTCTTGCTGTGAATGTCATGGATTGTTACTTCTGTTCGAAAAGTTCCTTTGATGCAGTAAAGTTACAACACCTCACTGTGGGTTTTCTGTACCACGGTGTTCGTCTTGCATTGAGGTATATAATCGGATTAGTTACACATATATTATTTCCTACATTGTTTGTTTTTGATAGGGATCAATTTAATACGAATCCACTAATATATAGTTATGGACAAATCCAAGATTCCCCAGTCAAAGAATCGTTTTGTAATCAAGGAAACCCGAAGCTTACTGAAGCTGAGGTTTGTGCATTTGAATATTTATTGATTGAGTCCTTAGCTATGTCGGTGTTCTAATACTTTCATCTAATGCTTTGATTTGTAACTTATAGTTTGATTCAATCTGCGACGAAATCGGCAAAGAAGTTGGAAATCGTACTTGTCGACTTGTCGTACTACCTCTCTAGCTGCCATGAGGTGAAAAATTAGTTACCTTTTTCAATTTCATTTACAACACTATAATTCATATTTCGGAACTAAGGATATTTTGTTTTCGTATTAGGTACATGGTCTTGCATGACCATTATGCAACATTTCTGCTCAAACTCACCCTTACGCAGCATCAGTTTTTACGCTTTTTACCCTCACTGGTGGCAACGGTTGCCGTTCACATTTCCTGTCTGCTTCATCCGTGTAAAACTGCACGAGTATGTATTCAATCTCATACAAAACGTGTTTATAATATGCGTCACCTAACAAAACGAAAAGAGAGAATTATCGACAATTCCTTATTTGTGTTTTGTATGGTTTTATATAGGTAAAGGCTCAGGTAACAAGGTCAGGATACCCACCGAAACAACTGCGGATGTGTTTTGATCTAATGTTCACTTTGGTGGTCGAAGGCAGAAAAGGTGCATTACTAAAGATAACACATCCTTATCTCATGAGGGATTTGCAAGAGAACATTAAGCAACGCTCTCACTACGATCAGTAGTCGCGCATCTAATTCGTCGCTCCTACATACAAATTCTACCCATCAGATCACAGAGGTATATACATGACTATAGACTGCACATATTACTTAGCTGCTAATAGCTATATGGTTTCGTAATTGGTGGATCGAATTTGTGTCGTTATATTCGTTGTTTGCTGGATATCTACTGCGGAGTATTCGTAATGTTTGCACGGTGGTTACAATTTAGATACTGGTGCAAGTTTGGATTTGCTTTGAGCAAAACTCAATGTGGTTATAATAATAGAGGATCTTTGAACTCACTGTTTTGGTTGTATAATGCGTTAGATAAACAATATTACAAGCCCGTTGGTTATGAAATTGCTTGAAATGACGGGTCCAACCGGGCCGACCACATTCACTGGTTATAATTCTATTTTTAACACATTATCATTGTGATATTTTTGAAGTATAATGCGTTAGATATACAATATTACAAGCCCGTTGGTTATGAAATTGCTTGAAATGACGGGTCCGACTAGGCCCGACCACAAATATCAAGGCCCGGGCACGGTCCGTTGCTTGGTCAGGCTAGGCCGGGCTTTGGCGGGCCTGGCCGTGCCACCCAAATCACGGCCCCCACAAATGGCTGGCTCTAATTGGCGGGTTATTTGGATCGAGATTGCGTTTATGGGTCAGGTTTTAGATATATCATGTGTAACCAATCCAATATGATATATAATAAATTTCGTACTATTGGAGCTTAACTGAGTGTTAAGATTTGGGAAATATTTTCATTGATCAGTAAAAGGAGTGAAGGTTAGTCTAATACAAAAAATTCAAGCAAACGGGGACGACAGCCTAGAATACACCTTCACCATTAAAACTGTACCACCTCTGCCAAGGTATTAACCTGAAATTAGCACCGTGCGGCACGTCATAGATTCCGATACTAGCACCAATCTCCTTGAATAGAAGTCCCCCCTGTGAGCGATTTAGATAGGTGTTCTCATACAACGGGAAGCTGTCGTAAATAACGATGATGTGATTGGTGTACCCTTCATATTCGATGAATAGGTCTCTAGCATACGTTGCAAAGGAGTAATCATGTCCAACAAAGACGACTTGTTCACCGATGTTTTCAACCTCAACCCACTCTTTCGTCTGCTTCTGCAACTCATAAACCCGAATCTCGGGTTTAACTTGTTTATCAACCTTGTGCCTAAATGGTACAAGCATATAAAGCTTGTTACCACTCGCTTCCATTACCAGCCTCGACCGCCACCTCCTCTCTAAGAATTGAAGCCCTTCCACATTGCGGATTTGTGGCGCTTCTTTTGCAATTAGGTTTAGTTCCATTGTAATAGTATTCACCATAAAGACTCTTCCTATAGAATCAACAGCACATAATTTACCATCGAAATTGATAACATCGTCAAATTTAATTCCCCTTAAATTATTGCTTTCATCGCAACTAATTACCTTCCATTCTTGAGGGTCACAAGTAGTATGACTGCGCCGTAAAATCCTTAACAATCCCAATCGCCCTCCATTTAGAAGGGCGCCCACGATCAAATCCCTATTAGTATCATCAAATACAGGTACGGTTTTACCAACGACATCATAAGCGCCCATATACAGAACAAACTTATCAAAAAACCTGATTTTTTTTTCTCCTCCAGGTATATGATGCACCAGGATGATATGGTAATACTTAGATATAGGAAACACAGGCTTGTCTACCAAATTTTCACACTCATCGAAGTAGTTAAGACTCAAAGTAAAGACGCAACGACCATCCGTGAACTTCTGTGGAAGAAGCTCATCAAGTTCAACCAGCAGATGTTTTCCATCGTTGTCACGAAAGGCGTAAAGAGTTCGTTCAGTCAAGAAAAATGAAGTCGGGCCATTTGAACGATGACATGGATTAAGTATGGGAGGTTCTGGGACTTCTAACGGCGTAAACTTCGTTTTCGTATATGATGAAAGTGATGATCTCCATGACCTGCACACTGACTTAAACCTTAGCAGTTCGATATCGTATTTCAAACGTTTGCCGATCTCTGATAGAATCTCCTCTGGTAGTTCTTCCCATTGAACTTTTCTCCTAAATCCCTCCATTATTATTAAGAGGGATCCTGTCACGAAATACTTCAAAAATACTGAATTTTACTAACAAAAAAATTAAGAAACCGTCGAACAATTGACAAAGAGAACCGTCCTACACTCCTACATACGTCAACAATATATATTGTGAAGAATTTCACAATTAGGAAACTCTATCTAATTAGGAAACCTCAAGGCATCAAACATAGAGTACACACAATCTTCTTTATTATTATACTAACTAGTAGTAAAGCCCGTGCGATGCACGGGTTTTAAATATGATATTGTAAAAAAAATTCAACCAGTAAATAAGTTATCTTTAAATGATATTCCATAATTTATTATCATATGCCCAAATGAAATACCCTTTACATTTTTTAGAAATAAGATTATTTTGCTACTAAATCAAATAATTTGTTTTAGTTTTTATTATAATATTTCACTAATTAATCATTGTGGAGTTAAAAAAAAAAAAAAAAATGTAATTATATATTTTTCAATAATAAGATTACTAATTTTGTGCCTAAGTACACAATTGTCATTTTTTCAAAAAATAAATTCTCAATGCTACATAGTAATAAAAATGTTTTAATTGGAACGATTTGTAAGTTTTGGAAAAAGGTCTCATAAAATAATTATGCGAAATTCATATTTTGTATCAATTCTTTTTCTGAGATTAATTCTTATCTAGTAAGGTTAAGGATCAATTTTATTTATCAAACAACTCTTGTATTATACGTGTACTTATTTGTTACTCATAAATTTTGTAAATTTAAAACTAATTGGATCATGAAAGCTTTAAATAAACAAAAATTCTTATTTAATAAATTGATTTTTTCAAAATTAAAATTAAATCTATGACTAAGAAAAAAGAAAAGTATCTAAAAATTACTCCGTAGTATAATGTTGTTATCTATATAACAAATCATTAAATTTAGCTTTCCTCGGAGTTCATCCATATTACATCTACAATATACAAAGGAGAACAAAATTATCATTATATAATTAAATTAAGTTATGTTTAAACAATGAATACTCCCTCCATTTCAAATTATTTGTCCCCTTTCCACTAAAATTTTTCCCAAATTACTTGTCCCCTTTCTATTTTTAGTATGTTTTAACAAATGATTTTCAAAAAAAATTCATTTTCATTACCATCCCTTAAATCATCCCAAAATAGAAAGGGAATAATTAATTTGGGATGGAGGGAGTACATGTTAATTAATCATGACAAAAGGAGAACAAAAATAGTAGAATAAAATGAGTGCACGCTGAAAAATAGAATTAGTAATAAATTCAGTAGCAAGTGTTATTATGTAGGACATGGACAAAAGTTTATAGGGCACATAAAATAGTTAGTTTGAGAAATATCGAGTGCATACATTTTAGATTTTATCCAATTTCAATGCTATTATTATCATGTTTAGAGATTGGACTCTTCTAATTGTTTAGAGTTGGACTCTTCTAATTGTTTAGAGATTAAAATTTTAGTATTAATCAAATTTTAATTTCTTAAATTATTTTAAAATAATAAATAAGATTATTTAGAGATTTTTTTTTTTTTTTAAAAAACTCTAGTAGGATTTAAATTATCTAAACTGGAGTATAATAAGATAATATAAATAATATATAGCATAATCAATTTACTTATAATAAAAGATAGCCAAATAATATCATATCAAAAATACTAAAATTTTAAATGTAGAGTTTTGAAAAAGTTGGATTCTCTCACGTCGCTCGAAAAAACCTCCAATTATATAAATATATTGATTAACGTAATACTACCTCCATCCAAAATTAAAGTTCTTATGGGGGGTAACACAAAAATTAAGGAAAAAATATAGTATGTAGTGGAAAATGAAAGTTAAGTAAAATTGTAGGGTCATAATTGATATTAACCATGGGTGGATGAAAAGGGGAAGTAGGAACTTTAAAAATGGATGGAGGGAGTACTAAGGAAGATCAAGCTAATGATTTTTTTTTTTTTTTTATGTATATTAATTAGCGAGATTTGAGTTGAGCCCAGATCTTACGGTTCAGATTTAGATGTAGAACTGAAAAGATAGGGTGGACTTACATGATCCTAATTTTATATACTCGTATATAAAAAGGGTTTCCTAAAAATCATCTAATGTATGATAACTAAATAAGGAAATTTTGTAGATTATAGTTTTAGTCTTATAAAACTTAGGAAAAAGGTTAGTCTTAATAATTTTTTTGCTGAGTTTTTGATTTTTTTTTTTTTTATTTCCTAGTCTTAATTTTTTTAGGTTTGTTTTTGTTTATGTTATATAGAAAGATAATTACTTTAAATTAAATTTCTTTTGTAGGAGAGATTTTCTTTTAATTTTATAGAAAACTAATTTCTTTGAATATTATTAGATTATCAAGATATTATTTTTATTAAATTATCAAATAAGTATGGTAAATGTTATTCATGAGCTCTCCAATATTTATGAAAATGTAAGTGTATCTTATGGAAATTAAAATAAAATACTATTTTTTCAAATGTGAGTCTTAATATTTTTAAGTAAGTTTTTAATTAAATATTACAGAGAACTAAAATATTTTGAAAACATTAAGAAAAGGCTAAAGGTTAGTATTATAACAATAGGAAAACTTTGGTATCGATTTTTTATCTTACTTTTTTTGTTCTTTAAATTTTAGTGAAAGTTAATTGCTTTTAATTGAATTTATTCCTAAAATATTTTTTCTCTTAATTTTATACAAAACTAATTGTTTTGAATTTATTAAATTAACAAAAAATTATTTTTTATTAGATTATAAAATAATCATTGTAAGTGTTTTCACTTTTATTAATAAATAATTAAAAAATATTTTTAATCATCAATAATAATGTATATTCAAATTTAATAAATTATGATGTGGGCACTCTAAAAACACTTAACAAAACTCTCTTTTATGTAGATGTATATAGATATGAAATATATATTTTGATTTCTAATTTATAAAAGAATTAAAAGAAATACTTTAAAACGGGATAGTAAAAATTTGAAATTTTATCATCAAACTAAATTTTACCTTATCATTATAATACACCATGTTGATTCTTTTTATACCTAATTTTCAGATATTCTCATACAAAATTGACATGAACAATTAAATCAAATATTAATATGATGAAACTAACTAAAGATCAAGTATGATAAATAATAAATATTATTATACAACCATATATAATGATTTGATATGAAAATGAGATAATCAATAGATCGTGTATATCTCTTTTACCTTTCACGTTATATATTCGATTGATTTTGTAATCAAATTTCTTCAATGAGTACCTCAGATCTTAAACTTAAAATATAAATCTGCAACATACAAAGGGAAAAAAATCATTATGAATTCAATCAAGCTATGTTTAAATTACAAACATGATAATTAAGAAATAAAACTTTTCAAAATCAATACACTTATCAAGTCAAATACATGTAAAAAATAAAAATAACACAAATCGTAATCGTAATGAAAACATAATAAACTAAAACTATTTAACCCGGTATCTTGGAAGACAAAGCTAAAGTTTTTGATATATATATACACAAAAAAAGTTTTAAGACTTACCTAAAAATTATCTAATGTATCATAATTAAATAACTAAATTATGTGTCATATAATTGTTTCTTTCCAAAATAATATTTCAATATAAATTATTTTATCTATTTTTCAAATGAGTTTTTTTTTATTGGATGAAATAATTTGATATTTATACTCATTTGATAGCATTTTTCGTTTCGAAGCTAATGATGTTATTTTTATATTTTTTCGCCAGATACATTTTATGAAATATAATAATCAAAGACTTAGCTAAAAATTTTCTATAATGTTTCATAATTAAATAAGGAAATTATTTTTCATATAATTATTTTTTTCCAAATTACTATTTTTTCACAATTTAATTTATTTTCTTAATGTAATTTTTTTTCCAAATTACTATTTTTTCACAATTTAATTTATTTTCTTAATGTAATTTTATGATTGGCTTAAACTCCTTGAATTAAGGAGAGGGCTCAAAAAAAGCCTCTTTTACTTATATATATTGATTGACAGTTTTCGCTGACATCATCTATGCCACATGTCGCGATTCTGTGCAATTTTTTCCCGCCAAAACTCAATGCTTACATATTCCTCATTTTATATGTTTTTAAGTCTAGATTCGTTATCTATGTTTATTTTATGCATAAAAAAATGTTGGTTTTATTAACAATATAATATTTGTACTAAATTCATTACTTACTTATTTTAATATTTTACTTTTTATTTTATTTCTATAGTAAAATCGACAACTAAGTAACTTAATTAATTATTTCGTTTCCAACTAATTCTTAAAATTCTAAATAACTATTATATGTACTCCGTATTTAGTTATTTAAATTTATAACTTACTGCAAACTACTAAATCTGTTCACTATTTCCCAAAAAAAAAAAAAAACTTCTGTTTTAAGCAAAAATAAATGATAGGCATAAGCTTTACAAACAAAGTCTTGAAAATAAAATTTATAAACTTTATATATTTTACCATTTTTTTAAGAGAATCTTTATTTTTTCATTGTTACCTTAGAACTCCATTAACTTAATTATTATATTATTATCCTTCAATTAATTTATTACTTATGTATTTATCAGTTAGAATAATATAACATCTTTAATAACCGCGCATTTATGCACGGGATCTAAGCTAGTATATTATTAAATCACCTACCAATTATCCAAGCATGGTAACCATATATTCTTTTCGGGTTCAAATTCACTGCAGAGACTGCATACATGCACTTGAATTTATTACCAAAACTAGAATATAAAAAGAATATAAAAACAAAGTTATTGAGGAAAGATTTCATTCACCTTAAATCTACCACTAACCTCCAACCGACAACCAACCGCCCCCACCCTACGCCGCCACCGCCTTGACCCATGCCGCTGTTGCCGCATTTCCCCGCTGCCGGCCACCGACCGCCACCACTAACCAGCCCTTTACAAACTTTAATTTTAAATTAGAGTTAAATCTATTGAAAATTAATAAAATTCAATAATTTAAACATAAATTAATAAAATTAAAGAGATTATGTATATTTTTGGGGAAAAAAAAGAAGGTAAAGTTGGAAATAATAATGAAAAAAGTACACAATTTGGGTAAATTCCATATTTGAAAAATCAATTAGGAAAAAAGTTACAGGCTCTGTTTGGGAAAACTAGCTGAAAAGGTAGCTGAAAGCTGAAAAGGTAGCTGAAAAGGTGGCTGAAAAGATAGCTAAAAATAAGTAGCTGAAAAGTTAGCTAAAAACTATTTTACTGTTTGGTAAACAACCTGAAAAGATAACTGAAATAAAGTAAAATGACGAAAAAGGACATAGTTATTGATAGTTCTATTATTGATATTAAATTATATTTAGTACTTCATTATATTGTCATTATTATAAAACTAACATGTTTGATAATTGTAACTAATTATTTTAATATTTAAATAAAAAACAAATTAAAAAAATCTTAAATAAAAAATTCAAAGCTCTTGTTTTTAAATGTTGGTATTCTAATACAAGGAAAAACTTGGTGTGAGAATAGACCTGTCAAAATTCGACCCGACCCAAAAAATCGACCCGACCCGACCCGTTTTTAGGGTCAAGACCCGTAAAATTTGACCCGTGACCCGAAATGACCCGAACCCGAAATGACCCGTTAATTTAGGGTCAAGACCCGACCCGATCCGTTCGACCCGATGGGTCAAGTGTAATTTCGTGTAACAAGACTTTTTGAACCTACAAAATTAATATTTCATGAAAATAAAAAATTAATATTAATAATTATTACGACCTCAATATTATAAGTTGAAATATCAAAATGATAATGAAAATATGATTGAAATATTATGAATATATTCATAATAGACTATTTTAATTTTATAAATTACAAGAATGAATATATATCAACTTTAGTATTACATATCTACAATAAAATATGTACATAATGTAAAATAACAATAAAAGAATTTTTTTAATTAAAAAATAATAAATAAAAAGGCGCGAAAAACGTATTTTTGACCCGTATTTTGACCCGAAACCGACCCGAACCCAACCCGTATTTGAGCCGAACCCGTATTTTGACCCAACCCGTATAACCCGAACCCGACCCGCCCGACCCGTTTGACAGGTCTATGTGAGAAGGAAGCACTATAACAATGAAAAAAAAAAAAAATTTACTACGACCAACTTTATCATGAGAAATTAAGGTTATGTTTTATAAATATTTTCTGGAAATAGCTATGGAAATTTATATTTTAATTAATAGGATAAAAAAAAGTAATGTTAATTATAAGGGAAACACTTTCAGGAAAATAGCTATGAGATAACTTTTTATCTCAGCTAGCTGAAATATTTTCCAGTCAACCATCACTGAACTCCTAAAATTTCGTTTTTGGTGTCTCGTTGAATATTTTAAAGTTACTCTCCAACAAAAATATAATCCATCTATTTATATTTATGGTCTGAGTAAGTGTTAACAAAGCATTTCCTGTATTATACGTTTCTCATGACGATTTTTAAAATCTACCAAAAATAGAAATTAGGACATTAAAATTGGGATTAAGGGAGTAGATTACTAGATTCTCGAGTGTTAAAAATGAACAAATTACGTTTTTTTTTTTGTTCATATACTGGTGTCCTGAATCCAGGGCAGTCTAACTTAGACCCGCCAACATTCCACTATACGTTATGGCACTTCGGTTCTCGACTTTGTTAGTTCACTATTGAGCTTTCCTCCTTCAATTGTGCAGAAAGGGTATCCAGTCGACACTGCTGCATATAACGACCCAAGCGTCATCAGTTCGAGGCTTCCCGTCATCAACCATAAAACACAGAAGCTTATATTGGGTGACAACTAAATCTTTAAGAAGGTGGAACTGTTTATTGTCGCTATACATTTCTATCAACAAAACTTTGTTTTTGTGTCAGATTAATCTTCATAGTATCCCTAAATTGAATAAGCATGATGATATAATTCTGTCACTCTTTCTGTCTCAGTCATTTGTTTACACTTTCCTCAATTTTTCCTCACAAAATTGAAAAAGTATATTACTAGAACGGATGGAGTATTTAAAAACATATATAAACAATGGTGAGTGACTGAGTGTAGGGACTTAAATTAAACTGGGATTGTTGATTTTTAATGGTCGATAGATGGCCAAGAAATAGTTGAACACGAGACGTATGTTTAAAATTGATGAGGTGATGGCCAAGAAATAATTGAAAATGGTTGTATGAGATTATACAAGGTAAAAGCTTTCAAGTATGGTTCTTTTCAAAATGAAAATTCTCGCTAGTAAGCGTACCCTTGTCGCTATTCTCTCTAATAAGCGTACCTTGGGTTTTTCAATTTGTGTACCTAGACTTTTAATATGGATTTAAATTTTAAAAAAGTGGGTTTAGGTCGGATTTTCATTCTTTGGATTGATAGGATTTAGTCGCGTCTCCTAATCAAAAATAAGTCCAAACTCACTCTAATAGGTAGCAAGGGTAAGTCGGGTCGATATCCACAGGGAGATGGTCGCTTAAGTTGGTTATTTTTAGTGATTCTAGTCTTGGTTCGAAGGGTCGAGGTTACTAAAGCTATAGCGGAGAATAAGGGTTTAAAACTTAGAGGAAAAAGGTCTAGGGAATCGGGTTAGGCACGGGGAATGCTAGGTCAAAGGATGGTGACAGAAATGAGTAGGAAAACGCTCTCGCTAAGGGTAAGTTAGGCCTCTCGGTCTTAAGCTCCTTTAGGTCTCAAATGCGGGCTCTCGCAACTTACAAGTGAGGGTCCTAATGATTGGTCTCGTGTCCTACCCTAAACTAGGCTTTCGGTCTTAAGTTTAAGGGTGACAACGCCACAAATCCTTGGCCAAAGGATCAACAAACGCATACAAAACGAGACAATCAAAACGAGGGCGAAAACCTAACTCAAAACATCATCAAAAACAACCCAAGCATGCACCCATGATTCACCCTTCTTCCCTAGAATAAGAACTACTCAAGCATAGCGGAAATGATAACAAAAGCAATAGAGAAAGACGAAGACATGATTACAAACAATATAAAATGAAATCACAATGAAAATAGGAGAAGAAATTGATAATACCAATCAGAAATTTGATGAAACAAAGGATGAATTCGACAACAAAAACCAAATAGACGATAAAACTAGAGCAATCCGAGTCGGGAATTGAAAGTACAAGAGATCAAATTATTTAAACCTAAGTTTTCTTGAGAATAAACTTAAAAGTGTTGTAAAAATGCTGGGGAAAGAATCATCCGAAATTATAATGTTTAGGCCTTCAAATAGACGAAGTATTTTGAGCCAACGAGGAGTCACAGGGCCGTCCCGACCGGGACAAGGTTGGTCCCGTCCGGGACATAGTCATCCCGTCCGGGACAGGGTCATCCCGGAGGGTTCAGTCTTTTTCAGCTTCGTAACTCACTCGTTTCTTGGCGGAATTAAGCGTGTGACCTGCCGTTGGAAAGCTATCGAGACGAACTATCATCTCCACTTGGTCTTGCATCCATTGGAGGTCTAAAACTTGAGATATAACCATTTGAAGTTGACCTTGCGTCGGCTTTAGTTCACCTTGACTTGACTTTGACCTTGATCTTGGTCCTAACTTGTCGTATGTTGACCCAAGGCCTAGGGACAAGGCGTGGATCATCCCAAAGGGTAGGGACGGGGTCTAAAGTGAATAATTGAGCTCCGTGCTCCGTCCCGTGGTCCCCGGTCGCCTTCAAACGTCAAAACGCGGCCAGACGCGAATCATGAAACCAACTCGGATCTTCACGAAACTTTATGAAACTTCACGAAACCTCTCAACAAGCATCCTATACTCCAAATATGCGTGTGTACCTGCAGAATGGACACAAAAACGCAGCAGTGCCAAAACGGGGAGAAATAGGAGCTAAAACGCGTATAATAGCACAGGAAACGCAGAGAAAGGCTCGTGAAGCAGGGGCTAATTATGAGTAAATATATGAGATATCATGGATCTAGTCGATTTCGGTTCGGTTTTGGGCATAATTGTCATCCTTACTTGAGAGGCTTTTTTGTTCTCGTCTGCATCGACCAACGTTGTGAGAGTTAGATTCACACTTTATAGCCTGGGAACTAATTTTGCAATTCTATAAAGTGCATTTGCTGATGCTGATGTACTTTGAAAATCCATTCGATACAAATCATTTATTCACAAAAAGAAACTCAGTTGGCATCGATCATCTTCACTATCGACTCTCTAATTCTCTATTCACCAGAGGGCAAGACTGTGATGCATGGTCGACATCTTGCAGCAAATCGAACATTGAGTTGAAACACTCTTGTAGTTGATGTGGAGAGTTTCCGGAGATCGTAACATGGATCTTCTTCACCTGTCGATAAAAAATAAATATTAATAAAAAATACTCCATACTCCGTAATTAATAAGCGAAATTTCATAAAAAGTTTAGTTCATGCATGTTGGTCATGCTCGACCATGCAAAAGTCTACATTGTTGATTTTACTACGGAGTAGTGATTTTAAGGTACCGTATTATTTTAAAATAATATTTAATATTTATTCCACCATATTTGATTATTTTCATCTTATTTATTTCTTTTATTATTTTAACCGCTTTTATGCACTAAACCTGATAAAATTTTCTAAACTTATACGAATAATATATTATTTTGTGGTAGCGTTAAATTTTTTTGAAAACATTTATTTATCAACAAAAGTCGATTTAATTGTAAGTTACTTTTAATCTTCGGGAAAAATATAACAAGATCACATTAATTTAAAATAGTTCACTATCTCATTGATGGGGGACAAAAATTATGTACGTGTAATGAATTTTAAATTTACGATGAAATTGGATGCAATTTATTTTTCTGATAATTTTGTTGCTAAGGGAAATCTATCGTAAATCAAGACGCCAAACATATAGTTTATCCATGAAATTATTTCGTCTCAAACAATTTTCTTTGTTACAATTTTTTTATCGACATATCTATTTTCGTCGCAATTTTCCATTGTATTTTATACATTTTCTACTGACAATGTCAATAACTTTTTGCCACATATGTGAAATAAGTTGTGGCTAAATAGGTGTTTTTGCCACCTGCGTGGCTTGATATGTGGCTACAAAGTTGTTTTTGCCACATGAATAACTTGATTTCGGCTAAATGGAGTTTTTTTTTGCCACAAGTTTAACTATTTATGTGGCACAAGTGTTTATTTGCCACAAAATTATTTCTCTTTTGGCATAAAATTGTTTTGTGGCAACTAAAATTGTTTTTTTTTTTGTGGCTAAATAAAAACTATGCCACATTATACAAATTTCTGTGGCATAATTTGTGACACAAGTTCTTATTTGTCGTAGGGTTGATTTGTTCGCCACATCTGTTTCAAGATTACTAAACATGTACTCAATGCATTATAAAAGCAGTCAATTAGCATGTTACCCTGTGCAAGAATGGCACCACAGTACAAGAAACCAACAATCAGATTGATGGCTGGGAGCCGATGATTCTCGACATTGAACGAATTTTTGGCAGTGATAGCAAGACAATGATGCATCACATTGATGGCTAAGAACAAATATTCGTGTTCAATTCTAATGACCTCTTTCAGGTCTATTAAACGAATGATAACCTGTTCTCTTTCAGCGGAGTCAAGACGAGAACCATCAGGTAATTGGCTGGGAGTTGTTGATTGGCGTTCGTCTGCATCAGTTTTACAAATTGTTTAGTGAAATGCTCAACATAGCGTATAACAAATCAGAAAACCTCGTCAAAATACTTCGGAGTATGTATCAATTATATATACAACTATTTCCTTCTTGCTTCTTAGCATTTTCATTGAGTTTCATCGGAAAATTAATCTAAATTTGCTGAAACAGCTCAGAATTTTCCATTGATTTTGCAGCACTAATATAATTTACTTCTAAAACGAATATAATTTACGTAATAACTAATTCTCAATCAATCGTTACAAATTAGTCCATAAACTAACACTCAAAATTCCACAAGATTAATTTATTGAAATGCTCAACATAGAATATAACAAATCAGAAAACCTCGTCAGAATACTCTGCATCAATTGTAGTTCAACTCTTTCGTTCTTAGCATTTTCCGCGAGTTTCATTCATTTCGAAATTAACCTAAATTTGTCTAAACAGTTCATAAGAATTAGGATCACGTGAGTCCACTTATCTTTTTGAGTCCGTGAGTCCAGATTATAATATCACACACTATAACTAACAATATCACATACTATAACTAACAATATCATAAAAATCTGAGATTTTTTACAACTTTACACATACTATAACTAACAATATCACATACTATAACTAACAATATCACACACTATGCCAGGGCGCACAAATTTTTTGAACCCTTTATTTTTCTTATTTTTTTTCGTGATATTGTTTCCTATATGTTGTGATATTCTTCCTTAAAACCAGTGATATTGTAACTCGACTCACGGACTCAAATATTTAGGTGGACTCGCCGGATCTTGCCTCCAGTTCATAATTTTATTTTTGCAACCTAATTTCACCTAAATTCAAATCAATCAACTCAAAACTCAACAAAATAAAGTATAAATTACTACTTTCGTAACACCTAATTTCTCCATCAAATCATTACAAAAATACTCCATAAGCAACGCTCAAATTCCACAACAATAATCTAACGAAATGCTCAACATAGCGCAATAAAATTTGGATAACCTAGTCAAATACTCTATATCAATTATAGCTTTGCTATTCCATTTCGAATAATTTAACCTAAATTTGTCGAAACAGCTCAAGAAATTGATTTTTGCAGCGGTAATTTTAACTAATTTCACATCAATTAACTCACAATTCAGCTAAATTGATTTTAATTTAAGTACGTGAGAATTAAATGAGATCAGTTGGTAATGGTATAGGTGTTGTAAAACGCATGAGGTTTAGGGTTCAATTATTTAATGTGAGACCGAATCACATGAGACTTATTGTTGTTACCTAATACGAGTATAGAGATAAGATCTTTCAAGCCCTAAGTCTAGAGAAAGCCATTAAGTCGTAATCTAAGCCATTGGATCATCAAAATCAACGGCTGAGATTAAATCTCAGAAGGATGTGGCACTACGGCCCAGACGCAGAAATTGGCCTACTAGGAAAAAATTGGTATCTTTTTTTTTTTGTTAAAATCTCATTTTTTTTGGTTAGAATCTCGAATTTTTTGGTTAAAATCTCAAATCTGGAATTTTGGGCTTAACGACTTTCTCGCATATCTTGGGCTTAAAAGATCTTGTCCCTACGAGTATATATATACAAAATATATTTAGAGATAAAAAAGCACAATGAACATAAGATTTAATGCATCAAACGAGGTCCTTATTTGTTAGCTATGAACAACTATAAATATTGATATACAATGTTATTTTGGGTGCATTCTTGTTACTAAGTTACTCCGTATCTTTTATAACAATATGAAGAAAAATATGCAAGCTCAAAAAAAAAATAATTAAAAATATGAGTAGTTAATAAAAATTTACGAAAATAACATGTGCAATGATGTACACTAGATTATACTTCCTCCATTTCGATAGGTAATATACGTTTGACCATGACATGATATTAAGGTGAAAGAAAATCAAGTGAGGTAGAAAATATAATTACTAAAATAACACTACTTATCACTTACTTTATTGGAATGGATGGTGTAATCAAGTGGATGCTAAATGAAGGGTATAATAGTCTTTCAATTTAATAAAGTATGGACTAAAATAGAAATGTATACAATTGATTGAAATTTCCTAAAAAGAAGTACGTATAGAACCTATTGGAATGGAGGAAGTATATATGATGAGGGCAAACTATAAAAATAAGACGATTTTCACGCATATAATGTTATACCTATAACTAAAATGTGATAATTTTGTTGTTCAATGTGCTTATTTAAGACGTTAAAAAATGCTCATCATTAAACAGTCACTTAAATATTAAAATAATCACATTTTAATCACAAACAGACTTTTATACACGTAAAACCGTCTTATCGTAGAGTTAACATCCAGCACTTGGATTGTTAGGTTTGGAAGCACTAAACACACCATTTTATCGGGTTTAGTTTCATAGTAAATCTGTCTTCTTGACACATCTTTGACTGCTTAATCCATTAACCAACACCTCATTGGAATTTACCCCCCTATTATTCCCCCTATGCATTTACCACCCAAATCATAAAAAAGAGTAACTTTTTTTTTTTTTTGGAAAAATGTTTACTCTGGAGTCTGGTGCACTTCACAATATCAATTGAAACAAAATGCTAAATGAATATGGAGTTTTTAATATGTTTATTGTACGATAGTTTTAAGCGTATGACAAGTTAATCACGACTAAAATATAATTATTTAACGTTTAATATAGTTAAAGTATGTGACCATTTTGTATGTTTTACAGTAAGACATTTTGACACGACTAATTTGTATGCGTAAAACTGTGAGACCAAACCTAACCCAACTCGACGTATTTGTTATACCCAATATAATTTTACGTACTCAATCCAAGCCCAAAACAATAACTTATCTACTCCCTCTGTTCCACTTACAAAAATACCAATATTTTCTTCCCATTTTTAATTTTGGCAAGTTTTTGTTAAGAATATTAATCCACTTATATTTGGTTTTGTTTTCTTTATACATTTTATTTACTAAATTACTTTTATTATTTTATTATTATTATTATTATTTTTTTTTTTCGTATATCTAAAAGGTTTGAATTTACAACTCAGTCTAGTAGACTAGTACGGAGTAAGTAGTAAAGGTAGTAGAAGCTTCCGTCTTTTAACTCCTAGAAACATTTCATATTCCCCTATAATTTTTTCATCCCCTTTCTATATTTTTATTAAAAAAAAATAATAATAATAATAATAACAATAATAATGGGTGAAAGTGGAGGGTTTAGTGAAGAAATTAATTTACCAGGAGGTAGTTTTTCAAGGTTATTATTATCAGCAGATGAAATTATTGAAAGAAGTTCAAATTTCCATAATAATAATAATGTGTTTTCTCATAATAATAATAATAATAATAATAATAATAATAATAATAATTCTTCTCCTTCTCCTTTATTCTCCAACAATACTCCTAAAATGTTGTGTTTTGGTGATTTTACCTCTCAAACTTCTTCCTCTTTTACCATGGCAAATTCATCAAGTTTACTTCAACCTAATCCTAATGTTAGTCTCTTTTGCTTCATGTACTTTTTTTTTTTTTCTAAAAATATGTGTATGATAATTTATTCGAGTAAGGTTATCGTGACACTGTCTCATACGTGAAACAATCAATAAATTTTTTCCGCTACTTCATTGATTATGAATATTTCACGCATGAAACAATTTCATTTTAGAATTTAATTATATGTACTTATTGATATACTCCCTATTTAATAAGGGTTTCTTTTCGTTTTTAAGTTGTCTAAAGTTTTAAGTTTGAATTTTGTGAAGGTTAATGTATTTAAGTGGTGCGAGTCGAGCTTTATAATAAATTATTATAAGTTCTATTTATTTGTACTCGATTATATAATTTTTGTACCGATAATTATGATTAATCGTTATTAAATTTAGTACCACTATAAGTGATTTTAGTACATTTGTTTTATGTTTTTTTACCGTTTTAACTGTAATTAGTACTTTGGTCTCGTATTAATTTAATGTGAGACCTTATTTCTCAGGAGATTTATTGTTTCTATAATGTGACACGTGTTAGAAAAAACCGTTTATTTCTATTCCTTTAGGAAAATAAAACTAAATAGAGAAAATTATATGTTGGGTTTTTTACAGCAGAAAAGAAGAAATGGGTCGGGTCAAGAATCCGGGTTAAGTGCTAATAATGCTCAAAAGAATGTAAGGAAGAAAAGTAAACAAGAAATGGAGCAAACCAATATTACTACTAATTTAGTTAGGCATGCAAAGGTTTGTAATTTTGCAATTTCTTTGATATTATTTAAATTAATCAATTTGTTAATTACTTTGATATTTGCAATTTTACATGCATGCTAATTTTATTATTATTATTATTATTATAGGTTAATAATCAATGAAAATTATTAAAGTTACTATATGTATGTGGTGGAAATAACAGGGGAAAAGAGTGAAACTTGGAGAAAGGATCAATTCATTGCAACAACTTGTATGTCCTTATGGAAAAGTATGTTTATTCTTTATTAATATTCTTCCAATTTGCCCGCAAAGACGTGCTCTAGTGGTTAATGAAGAGTTTCTTTAATAATTTCATTGATGAAATTAATCGCAGGATCGATTAAAGACTCGAATTAATTCAACCCTAAAACAATAATGAAAGACAAGTAGAAATTCATACCTTGATCCATGATAATGGTGATAATAATAATAAGAAGAAACAATAATCAATAATTATCCCCCTTAACCCTTTTACATTCACTGTGTTTCCAATGGAGAGAAACTGGAGAAACTATTATGCCCTTTACTTTTCTTTCCTGTGTGTTTGTTTGTGTTTTCTGTGATATTGATGATAGAAAAATATAACGTACTGTATCATTGGTTTCTATATGAATATATAGAAACCAATAGTCACCAATTAAAAACACTCACACCCTTTCATATAAAAGACAGTCCTATATACATTATATTTGGGTAAGGTCGGAGGGAATATAATTCCCGGATTCTAATTCATTTATCGAAACCGATCCATTACGATATCGTCTATTATATTAGAATATTAGAATATTTAATAATCTCAATTATTAATTAAACCCGTAACACATAGGACATCCGAATATTATAAAATATTCTAACAGTTAAAACATGGGTGAAATTCTCATGGGTCTCGGGTTTAATTTCCCTCCAAGAGCAATCTTGTGGGGAATGTTGGAAATTTGAGGCTATGCCTAATAGATCACGAGTCTGTCGCCTGGTAAAAATGGTAAAAAAGGTGGCTGTCTTAACTTGACGCGTATGATTTGTAGGCTATCATGCACACTCGGGGGTTTTACCCAGTGCGCACCTAAAATTAATCTCGCAATTAGTTTGTCATCTTCTCGTTGCGAATTAATTTGGAGCAATTAAACTTAAATACATAAGGTTGAATGTCGTACATGTACAACAGACTCATATTCTCAGAGTCCCAATTGAGAATTTCTTTGTACCGGTTTTTGAAATTAATGTAATGTGATACAATTACATCTTTCTATTTGTACTCCTACAATTTGGGTATTACTCCGTACTTAATAGTCATTAAAAAATTATTCGCGGTTGGATCAAGGTTTGTAAGAAGATTGTTGTATGCGACAAATGTGGAACGAGTTCTTACCACTTTGGACGCCCTAACATGCGTAAAATTCAGTGTTATTCTACATATATTGTGTTCATATATAAAGCGGTAGTTCCTCGATTTTATTAGGTTCTATACAATTTTTATAATTCTCCTTAATATGTTTAGTTTATTTAATTTGGAATACAGACGGATACAGCTTCGGTGTTGCACGAAGCAATTGGCTACATAAGATTCTTGCAAGATCAAGTGAAAGTACTTTCATCGCCTTACTTGCAACACTTGTCGCCTTCTTCACCATCACCGTCTCCACAACACCCCCTTTCATTTACGGTAAGTATAATCAACAGTGTCGAGACACGAGACATAAAATCAAAGTGAAGTGTCAAAGTAACGTAGAACGTAATTTACTCAATTATTGTGACTTTTCTTTTTTCAATTTAGGAAACTTGATTTTTGTTTCTTAGTGCATGAGTTTTCACCTGTTTTTGGCTAAGTGATTTATATCATGAATTGACTTGTTCCCTACTTTGTCTACAATCAATAATGTAGTAAGGTCTACTCACATCACTTGCATGCTTTTTTTCACCTTATAGAAGGTGTGAGAGTGAAAGAAATTTGACTATTTCGAGTGCTACAGTTCAATTCCCTAAGACGAGTCACGAGTTCATTTTGTATCAATATAGTCGAGTTTAATTTTTGAAAAATACTTGGTTTCGACGGAGTTGAGTAATGAATTATTTGAATTATAATGTAGGAAAACAGACTACCAAACAGTGCAAACACGTACGATCCTACAAAGGGGTTGAGAAGCAGGGGATTGTGCTTAGTTCCGGTCAAATGCATCGTCGACATAGCAGATATCAACAGTGCTGATTTCTGGTCATCAGCAACTAGTTTATCGACGAGTTTAACGACTACATCGACTATCGTAGCCTCTCGGAATAGTAATTAGTAAGTTATTTAGTTAGATTTAGATAAGCTTAGTGTACATCTTATGAAGCAAGATAAATCAAGTAGAACTTTTTGTTTGCCTTTGATAGGTAACACCAATAGTTTTTTGGTTATGTTTTTCTAGGTGCAAAAAGACCGGTTTGATTGTGAAGGATGTAGGACACTTTCCGAATACTAGTCGATGTACGGTGTGAAATGCTCTTCTAGTCTAGTTAGCCGATTCTCTATGTACGGTGTGAAATGCTTCTAGTCTATTTAGCTGATTCTCGAGCCCTAAAAATGTGATAATGTTTTACAGGGACTCGGGTAGTTTGTCGCCCTTTAGATAGGTCGTTTTCTTAAATCCGGACTAAACATGATGGTGCTAGGTATGTTAAGTGTGGCCCACCACATGGTCGGAACCATCTATGTATCGGGCTTGGAAGGTCCAAATAAAAACCTTAAATGATGAAAGTGCAAAGACTTGGCTCAACCTATCAAAGAGTCGTTTGACTTGTTTCGTTCTAAGCTCGATTCACGTCTAGTCTTATATTATATAATTCGGCCTGAAACAATCATGCTTGATTCAAAATTGGGTCAACTGAACTAATAAACTAGTCATAACAAATGATCGAGACATAGTTCGGCCTTGATTCTACCTTTAAACAATCATGCTTGATCCAAAATTGGGTCAACTGAAAAAATAAACTAGTCATAACAGATAATCGAGACAAAATAAGTGAACCTACCCACCTAAATAGGCCACAACGTACCATGACCACCGACGGAGGTGTCAAAGTATAGTCCGTCCAAGCCACGACCGATCTAGCCCCTAAAACGGGTCTATAAGATTCATCTCGGTCCAATCCTAGCCCTCAAAAACTAAACTTAAGAAAAACGATAAGCCATGACCCACCATTCCAAACCAGCCTAGTCCAGCCCAGCCCAACCCAATCATAAATTGACCCCGTGGCCGACCGTTGATGGAGTATAAAAGGGTGGCCAAATATTTCGTCTTTAGCCTCAGTCGTCGGCCTCGTCGCCCGTCGATATAAAAAAAAAAGGCGCTAATTTTCCGACAAATGAACCGAAAAAATAAAATCACATTTGCCGCTACAACAAAAATCAATTAGTTTCCCACAACAATCTTCCTCTACAAGCTTTCCTCTTTGATCTTCATCTTCATCATCTTCAACATTTCTGCAGAAAAAATGAGTCACGAGTCAACTCGTTCGAGAAACTCGAACTCGTCGAAGAGAAGTTTGAACTCGAATTCATCGAACAACAATGGCGGAAGAAGTGTTAACAACAAGAGGAAGAAGAAATTGGACGTCAATCAGAAAACCCTAGGTGCTGCTTGGGGCTCTAATTCTCTCTCATCTTCTCGTTCTTCCTTTCGTTCTTCTCCTTTCTCTGATTTCGGCAGGTTTCGTGAATCATTCGTTTTCATCCTTGATTTTTTTTGTTGAATTTCGCGATTAATCGATGTTTTGATTGTTTTTTCGCGTGATAATTTATCGTTCATGTGTTTTCCTCTTTGATTTCTGGTATTTTACGATATTGCGATTAGTTGTTGTTGTAAATATGATTAGCTCGAGAAATTTGTTTAGTTCTGTACTGAAACCGAATTCTGCATCGCAATTAGTTTATCTTTTGATTGTTTTAGCATGATAATTCTTCGATTGCGGTCATTTTGTGTGCAATGTGACTATTGATTGAGGTTATATTTATGATTAGCATGCTAAATGTAATTCTGTAATGATACCAGTAGATTTCAAGCGTTTCAAAGTTGTAAATGCTGTGATTGAGTATAGTGTGTGGAAGTATCGGTTTTGTGCATAGTTCTTTGCACTGCTGCTGTTTTCGTGCTATGCATTGCATACGGCAAAATGATATAGAACAGCGTTTGAGATGTTCGTGGCTTTAGATTTGTATTATGAGCACGGTTGCTGTTAACTTTTGGAAATTAGTGCACTGCGAGCACATTTCGTCAAACTAGCGTTGTTCTCGCGTTATCGTATTGCGTGAATCATTGTGATCACTTTGGATATTCAGTGTGATAGCATCACTTAAATTAATGAGCTCTATATTATCATGTCCTTAAAAGTTTCAGTATCGCAGACGAGAAGCCTAAACTTATTAGCCTTAACACGATAAGCGTGTGAGGTTAATGGCTTCTATGACCGTGTGTGACATATTCATCTGCGACATGGTATTATTGTTTGAGCCTACAGTATTTCGTTGATTCTAATAATGTGAGTGAGTGTTCATTTCTGAGAGTAGAACAATCACTTAAGTAACACTTCTCTTTGTACTATACCGAGTAATGTTTTGCTTAAAACTTCGCTTCGAAATTAGTGAATGAAGATACCAGCCATACGAAGTGGTATCCTGCATCTTACTCCTTAATATTAATCATAGAGGATTAAAAACTTGCATTTGTTTCTTTTTAGATTAGCGTAAACCGTAAAGAACAAGTGTTCATTCGCTACTTACTGATGGATAAATGTGTGTGTGTGTGTGTTTGTTTTCCAAAGGAAAATTGATGCGAGGAGTGTAATTGGTGATTGATGGAGATGATTTATTATGCTGTGTAGTTATATGGCTGTTAAGAACAAGAAGCTGCATGATCAATTCGATGCAGAAGCGTCAAATTCTTCTCAAAATGGATCTGATTCAACAAAGCAGATATTTCACGGCGTTTCAATATTTGTAGATGGATTCACCATCCCCTCAAGCCAGGTCTTTTGAACCCGTCCTTCCGTCATTTCCGTAATCTTTGTTCATTCACGTACCTAGCACCTGCTGTTTACTCTAGCATTATCTTACTGTTTTCGCTGTGCTCATGTCAAAGCAATGGTTACATGTCATTTAAAATTGATCTGGATTTTTGTTGAAACTTCGTAGGAGCTACGCCAATACATGCTGAAGAATGGTGGACGCTTTGAGAACTACTTTTCAAGGCACCGTGTCACCCACATCATTTGCAGTAATCTTCCTGCTAGTAAAATCAAGAACCTTAGGTTTCTCTCTCTTGTATTCCTAAATTGTAGTACCGAGATTCAGTTAGTCCTTTTACCTATTATTAATGCATAGGTTTTTGTGTTCATATCAATAATACTCGAGTAGGTCTTTCAGCCGTGGATTGCCTGTTGTAAAACCAACTTGGATATTGGATTGTATTACAGCCGGGAAGCTATTGAGCTGTAAGTTTTCCATATTGCTGACTATGCATAATTTGTTCTTTTGTGAACACATTAATTAATAATCAACGTAAACAAAGGCCTGTTCATTCACGTAATTTTTCCTTTTGTAAACACCGTAGTATTTTTTGGACTAAAATGGAAGAAGTGGCAGATATATATAACTCGATTGAGTAGGAAAAAAATCTTATGATATTATCATAATTCATAATCTTTATGGTGTCCTTTAATTTCTGTTTCCATTGAGGTTTATTTTTGTGAATTTTTAAATTTAAATTTTCGTGAATATGCTAGGGCTTCCTTACCAACTTGAACAACTTGCCAATCAATCACATAGCCAACCGAAATTGTCTGCGTTCTTTGCTTCAAAAAGTAAGTCAGTTAGCCATGATGTTTCTTCCGAGTCATCTGGTCCGTTAAAAGCCGAAGCTGAGGTTTCTGAGTCCTATGGTGTTGTAAATGATTATGCCACTTTCAATGATGACGAGCTATCCGAATGTACACCACAAGGCGTGATAGAGACGAAGGATGCTGATGGTGTGTTAAATGATTATGCTACTTTCAATGTCGGTGAGGTGGCTGAAACTTCCAGGCAAGGTGAAACAAAAGTGGAGGATGATACCACTGTTGACTTGGAAGTAAGACCAGGTGGTGATGAATGTTCCTATTTGGAAAATGGAAAGGCGGTGGTAGGTACTGATGAACGTCGTCTTTCTTCCCCTAAACAACTAACCTCGTCCAGCAATATTGCCATTCAAGAAAATCCTGCAGGAGAGTCTTCTGGTTCTCTAGTCGGAGGATCCTCTTACCATCGTCATTCAACCATGGAAGACCCAAATTTTGTTGAGAATTATTTCAAGGTGCATGTTTGCGCGTCTTTTTCCCTTTTGCATTCATTACTTGGAGTTATTCTAGCAGCTGGTAACATCTATGCTGTTATGAACCAGAATTTTGGAAAATGCCCAACTTATATACAGAAAACTAACGTTTGCATCTCGATATCACTTTTCATGGAACAGAACTCTAGGTTACACTTTATAGGAACATGGAGGAATCGGTACCGCAAGCGTTTTAATTCCCAGCCCACCAAAAACATTGTAGCAACCCCTGATTCTACACCTGCTTCTTCTCAAGCTAGTATAATCCATGTGGACATGGTACTTTTTTTTTTTTTTTCCCCTTTCAATTTCTCATTTACTTCCTTAGTTTCTCATCTAATATGGAGGCAATGTACCATATTTGTGCTGTATAATTCCCCTGTTGCACAAAAAAATATTGTCTCTAGATGTGTTTTTGTGAGCTTCGAAGCTGTAGCTTACCTATTATATTATATGTGCCATCGCAGGACTGCTTTTTCGTGGCTGTTGTTATTAGGAACCGTAAGGATTTGATTGACAAGCCTGTAGCTGTATGCCATTCCGACAGTCCCAGAGGAACTGCTGAAATTTCTTCTGCAAATTACCCTGCGAGAGATTATGGTAGTTAAGAAATTTGATATCAATTATTGTTTTAGCTTTGATTTCTTGGTTTTGAATATCCTTACACAAAGAATGTCTTTCTTGGGTAGGAGTGAAAGCTGGAATGTTTGTCAGAGATGCCAAGGCTCGCTGTCCTCATCTTATCATCGTCCCTTACAATTTCGAAGCTTATGAAGAGGTTTCTGATTGTATAGACTTCAACCTTCGACCCTCACGGTGTTGGTGTTAGATTTTAATGCCTCACTCGTTGTGGTGCAGGTGGCTGACCAGTTTTACGAAATATTGCACCGACACTGCAGCAAAGTTCAGGTGTGTGTTACACTGTTACAGCTCTTTACATCTCTTTTTGCCTGATGTTGTGGTATCTGAACACTTTTCGTTCAGGCGGTCAGTTGTGATGAAGCCTTTTTGGATATAACCGATTCAGAGGTTAAAGACCCTGAGCTTTTAGCGTCGATTATTAGAAAAGAGATCTTTGAGATTACAGGATGCACTGCAAGTGTAGGGATAGCTGGAAATATGCTTATGGCTCGTCTAGCTACCAGAGCTGCCAAACCAGACGGTCAATCTAAAATTTCGCCGGAAAAGGTATTCTAATGTCTTACACCAAGCTATTTGCAGTAACATTTAAAGATATCTTTCTGCTTTTGCTTTGTGAATGACATTTAGGAATCTGCTGCAGACTAGGTTTATGTAACTCTTGTGTGCCGTCCCTACAGTGGTAGAATTCAATTTCCCTCCCCCCTACTAAAGAAATTGTGTTAATTACGAGTGTATCATTTGATAGGTTTTGTCCAATTTGCGTACTTTTGTTTTGGTTTCATGCGTGAAGATTGATATGACTTTCAGGTGGATGAGTACCTGATGGAACTACCTATTAAATCCCTTCCAGGCATTGGTCGTGTTTTGGAGGAGAGGCTTAAAAGGAAAGGAGTGCAGACCTGTGGCCAACTACGCATGTATTCCAAGGTCAAATAATTAGTGCAAAAACTCTATTAGTGTCATGCTATTCTGTTTGGCATGGTATACTTCTTAACAAGTTGATGCCTGACAGTCTATACAGTTGTACTCGTTTCTCGTTTGTCTTCTTGCTTTATGGTTGATTACAGAAAGAAAATTTGAGGTAGAGTTTATTTTCAAAATAAGGTTTGCTGTCATGTAATGTTTTACCATTGTAGGTTTTTATGATTGCAGGACTCTTTAGGGAAAGAATTTGGGATTAAAACTGGCGAAATGTTATGGAATTACTGCAGAGGTGTGGATAGTAGGCTAGTGGGTGCAATTCAGGTATCTTCTGAACCCTTCTGTCTTTGATCCCAACCTAAATGTATTTAAATTGCCATCTAATTTTAGGAGAAAAATAAAATGAAGTAAAAAGGTAAGAACGGAAACAGGACAAAAGAATTAAAGCTTGCAGGTTCTATTAGATTCTGTTGTAGTTTTGTGAGAAGGCTCGACGTATAATTCTAATGTGGTGATTTTGTTCCATTCCCATGGACCTGTAATTGTGAAATATGTTTTCTGTGAAAAACTGTAATAGTGTGGATATATAAAGAGGTTTTATCTGAAAATTGCAGGAAAGCAAGTCGGTTGGTGCTGAGGTAAACTGGGGTGTGCGATTCAACGATAAAAGAGATGTCGGTATTAGTGTTTAATGAGGCTTTAATATGTTTTCTTTTCATGTGGCTCGTGTAAAAAGCTTTTTATATTATGTTTCACAGTGTGAGCATTTTCTGTTGAGGTTGTGCAAAGAAGTCTCTCTCCGACTGCAGGGATGTGGAGCCCAAGGGCGAACCTTTACTCTAAAGGTAATAGTTGTCCCCATTCAGTAAAACCTTGCTGTATTTACATCTTATACTCCGTAAAGAATCTTTTTCTATGTGCTCTTTATAGTCTTATGTCAAAGCAGCCCCTTTTTTCATCCTGAAAGAAAAGCCTAGGTGTTCAAATGTTATATTTAGAGTTGTTTGTCATGTCTGTTTCTGCTAACTGGCCAGATTAAGAAGAGAAGAAAAGATGCAGAAGAGCCAACAAAATATATGGGTTGTGGTGACTGTGAAAACTTGAGTCACTCGACCACGGTATGTTCTTATTAATCTTGACTTTCCACTATAAAGTTTCTGGGCATTGCTTGAGTCGATATTCCAATTATAGGTGCCAGCTGCTACAGATGATGTGGATGTGCTTCAAAGGATAACTATGCGGCTCTTTGGGTCATTCCATATAGGTTAGTATGGCTCTCTATTATCAATTATCATTTTTTTTTAACACTTGCTGTTAAAATTATGTAGCTTGCATATATTCAGGAATTTAAATATTGACCTCATTATGACTTGAAATTTGTGTAATTGCCTTCACTTTCTGTGATTTATATGTGTTAAAGTTTATTTACTGTTGCAATCTTAGTCTTTAACGCCATCTCGTTTACTTTCTCCACCCTAAGTCTCAGCCCTCAGGTTACGACTTACAAATATGTACATCCCCAACAATGAATGTAGGCTGTAGGTACCAGAATCTACCCTATAAGTTATTCTTCTGGGCTTTGTATGGAAATATAACTCGGTGCTTATGGTAGAAAGGTGATATTAGTGGTGAACTAGTGATCTCTGCTACACAGGGTGCTATATGCATTCACGCAGATGGGCTTGAAGAACATTTAGGTTTACTCTGTTTCTTAAGCTAATGTTTGGAAGCACGTGGGGACGTAAGCTGGAAATATACATTGTCTGTAGTGGTCGTTGATGATAGGATAGGTGACATTAGAGTTTAAATGATTAGAGACATGGACAGGGAGGAGTGGCTGCGTGGTGGCGGATTGTTTGGAAGGTTGCTGGTTGGAGTGTTGGATGAAACTTAAAATTTTGTGACCTAGTAAAGGATTTCATGTAATCCCCAGGAACTGCGTTATTAAGGATTTGGGTTTTACGTAATGTATGAGCGACTTGTGGAGGAAAGAGGTTAAAAAAATTTGAAATCATATGCATGCAAACACAATCAGGGGCCTTACTTTTTTTCTCATCCAATAGTCATTTGTCTTCTTTCTCTTCTGCTATTGTTTCTCTTTCTCTTGCCTGTTTCATGTTGATAAGTTAAAGTTGTAAAACTTCTGGTGGATAATGCATTTGCTTCTGTCTGGCCAGATGTTAAAGATATCCGAGGGATCGGATTACAAGTGACCAAGCTTGAGACTGCTGATGCTATGAAACAAGGTCTGTCAGTGGCTGTTTGAGCTCTTTATTATAAAGTTAACATATTGCTATCAGCTAGATGTTAGTTATGTTGCTGTTTATGTTCAGTCTTTGCTCGCTTGTCATTTGCTTCATTTGCTGCTTTTTATAGTTTGTACTATGGTCTTATGTGTATCATTTTGAAGGCAATGAACGGAACTCTCTAAAGTCATGGCTTGCATCTGGCTCGGTGAGCAGCATGGATCCGTCTAACTCCCATGATACGGGTAAGTTGAGCACGTTATTTTGAGCTGCAGTTGTTTATTGGTTACAGCTCTTCATAGTTACTTGCTGAAGAATATCCCCTCCTTCCCCTCAGTGGAGGATCTTTATTTATAAGTCTGTTGGAAAATATCGTAAAGGAAAGGAATACGTATCTTCTTTGGAGAGCTAATCATATCATAAATTTCGTTCTTTTTCAGGTCAGGTTCATCATCAGCTTGATCGAACTTCACCTAGCGTAAACCTTGACGGAAGACCGCCTTCTGTGGATGATCTTGATTTGGATGTTATTGAGAACCTACCTCCAGATTTGTTTTCTGAATTAAATGGCATATATGGGGGAAAATTGAATGATCTCATTTCCAAAAGAAAAAGAACATCCAGCGAAAGCAACAATCAGGAAAAGAACGAGGTATCATTGTACCCTTTTTTTCTTTTTTTTTGTTTCTTTTAATATTTGTGAATTGTGTTTTGGGTGTGACTTGTGATGTTCCTATTCTGTTTGTTAATGCAACTCTTCCCAGTTGAAAGCCCTTTTGATAACCTGCATTGCAAGATATTAACTCTTGAGAAGGTAAATATGGACGATTGGGAATCATTGTGTGATCTAAAAAAATGTTGTTTCACAAAATGTGAGGAAATGAAATTTCGGGATTCACTTAGACTGCTGAGAAGTACACATTATGTAAAAATATCTGAAGTGTGATTTCATCCCCTTATCGAGAAAGGTCGAGGTGCTTACTTAAGTGAGTCTGCGTTTGTATAATTGATTTTGTACGAGGTTGGTTGTCAATTTGGTGTCATATTCTTCTGATTGTCTGTGTAGGTCGTCCTATAAAAATTGTTTATTTGACTATTAGTTCTTGTTATGTTGTTTAGTCTGGGTGTAGCAAGAGTGAGGAAATGTTGGATGTGCCAACTTCTGGTACAAAAACAATTCCCTTCAATCCTCCGGCGGAATCGGTAAATGGTGATGTTATGCCTTCGTCTTTGAGTCAAGTGGATATATCTGTACTTCAACAGTTACCAGAGGATATGAAGGCAGACATAGTTGGCGCACTTCCTCGACATCGCAGATCAGATTGTTTGACTGAGCGCAACGTTGCTTTGGAAGGAGTCGAAGCTAAACCACCTTCAGATCAAAGATCCGTGGAATTAGCTCATACTCAAAATATTTGGGTGGGAGATCCTCCATACTGGGTTCATGAGTTTCAAACAAGCAATTCCTTGACGTTGAACATCGTGGCAAATATGCATCTGAAGTCGGATTCAAGGCTGTTGTCGTCGACTTTTCAATGCTGTCTATCTGGAATGCAGTCTTTTGGGGAAGCGACAGAAGAATTTAGTGATGAAGCTTCTAGTCTCTTATGTGAGCTTTTGAGGCAGTATATCCAGCTAAAATTAGAGAGGGACATTGAAGAAATCTATGTTTGCTTTCGTCTTTTGAAACGGTATGTGCTATGCCACTAAATATGTGAAAAATATACTGATTGCAGCTTGTTTCGAATATGTTTACTAGACAACTGAACATGAATTGGGCATCGATTATCCCCCCGCCTAAGCATGAAATTAGATTTATAGACGTTCGAGAAATACCTTGTGGTCTTCAGTCCATATATTGGTAAGGTGTTTGTCTGCGTGAAGTTAAAACGTCACTAGAAACTGTGTCTAGCTTATTCAATTAACGTATGTGTATCAATCATCTAGCAACTAGCGTAAGCTGTTTAATTTTAGAAAGGAACCTCTTGTCTTTGCATTGTGTTTGAAAGATAAATTTTGCTTGTTCCTTGTTTCTTGTAATGACTTGTTGTAACTGTTTTAGGCTGGCGAAAAAATTCAAGATATTCTTACATGTTTACGACACTCTCTTGCCTCATCTCCAGGTTCACTTTTTTCTATTTATGTCTCTGCGTTTGTATTTATCCTATACTCTACCTTATTGGATGCTAGGGAATGATCGGGAAACTACTTCACTTTTCAACATGGCGTCATCATTATCAATTTGCATTTGTATTAAATTCGCCGTACATAGGAAATTATCAGGAAATCGCTTCGCTGTTTGTAGCATCAATTTGCGAGGAACTTAAAAAGAGAATAGAAATTACTAATCCTAACGTAAATTGTCGATAAACTCGATGTGACTAAGTTTTGAACAACTTGGAACCATGAAACCTTTCGGACTAAAATATAAGGTAGTAAGATACTTTTCTTTGGAATACACTACTAATCGATATTCCAATTTTGTATCAGCTCTTTCAGCTCATTTTCTGCATCACTCATTTTCTGCAGTAGTTTACTAAGCTTACTTCTTGGATCCATTTTATACGAGTCTCCAGTTAACAAACGTCTTTCGATATGACCTGCAGGCATGTGTTTGCGATATCTATGGAGGAAACATGCATTTTCCTTCTATGCAGTAGCAGGATCTCATGACACACACACTTTGCCGAGAAAGTGGGACCTCTTTTGGATACGAGTTGAGGACATAAATGTATTGGCAGCATTTCTCTTCAATCCAACCTAGTATTCAAACATGGGCAATTGTACGCCTTGTAGTGGTCTCGGAAATTGTGATTATCATAGCAGTATCCCGTTCGTCATAACTCAGACATTTGACCTGGAGATACTTGGAGCCGTCAGCCTGATATCCGTTTGGTAAATGCAACTGATAAGGATTTGATGCATTTGATATTTGGCCAGCACTGGTGAAGATAAAAGACGCCCATTTTCTGATGATTCAGATTCGATAATTTTCGATGAATGAGAAGTATTGTTAATCAGGTACTCCGTATATATTACTGCACCTCTATTTGAGGGTTCTCTTTTTACTGCGTGCCTTCAACAATTTGATATTGCTGCATGTACATATCCTTCTAACACATTCCATCTCTGTCCTTTTTCAAAAAAAGGAGATACAGATGACGTCAATGTCCGTTGAAGCACAACTACGGGAAATTTGATCTGAACTTTCTGTTGAAGCACAACTTCTCTTTATTTCTCGTTTTCCAGTCTCGATTCCGTCAGAACCGGAGAAAGCTGCCAGAACGCTCAGTGGTTTACAATCTGTACATCCTCGTCAGTCGTCACTCTGTGCAGTAGGGGTCGGTGGGAAAGATATAATTTAATAGTACGTACGATTCCCAGAACAGAATCTCAATCTTTTACACTCGACATACTAATATATATCTATATCATAATTTTATCTACATATCAGCCTTTTGTATATGATAATCAATGTTATCGATACAGATCTGTACATGTAAATATAATGACTAATCGATTTGTACATGATGAAAGTGCAGTCTGAGTAAGTTGCGATTTAACAAGTCAAGAATGAAGCCGAGACTTTTGCAAGTCGAAAATTCCACTTTCAGACTATTTTTCCAGGTATTATAATTTATAAGCATTCAACTATGACTGCAGTTTATTACGGAGTACTATTACTTAGTACTCTCTGCATTCAATTCAAACGCGTGATTTCCTCTGTTTGCTTGACCCTAGACTGTTGCTTCTTCTTACTTTTCTCTTGTTTATTTTGGAGAAGAATCATGACTTCATAGAAAAAATTTCCTTTTATCTTGTTGACTTTTTCTTTTTCTTTTTAATAATATCATTAGTATAGACTGGAGTTGGTGGTGGATAGCGTTCCCATAGTCCGAAGGAACGTTTTACGATAAGATTTGCTGTTATACCGTCTTAAAACATCCGTGACATGTCGAAAAAGAGGTGACAGTTTGTCTTTAAGTACATTGTCTTTAAAACCTCGGTTAATAGGTAACCGCAAAGTCGACTTTTACATAGTAGTTCGTATTCGGATGAAGTGCGGGAAAAAAAGACCTACAATATTTTCCGACTTTTACATACAGAGTAGTACCGGAGTACCTATTAGGGAATAATAGTATATTATGAATAATATATTAGTACTCCGTACTATATATTAGGAAATACTTAAAAGGTGGTGTTGATATAATCTAAATGTTGCAGTTTAAACAGGTTACCAAATCCCATACAATATTTTCCGACATTTGACTTGTTCTTAACGCATGTTGTACTGCGTCAATTTTCAAACCATGTCATGAAAAAATTTCCTTTAATTTACGTGTCAAATTATTTATAATCCTTTTCAAACCTTTGAAAAATATAATAACTACCCTTTTACTTCTTTGCCAAATATTTTTATAAATATTTTCCATTATTATTTTACTATATTAAACCAAGTCAAAATATAGCATGAAGTCAATCCTCCCCTATACCCTACTCATATATATATACATGTTCAAATCTCCATATTTTTTCATTCAACCTAACAAAACTTAATATCAAAGCAAAAAAAAAAATAGTTTCTTCTTTCATTAAACAATATGAGATACACTTCAATAATTTTACACTTTAATATAATTCTTCTCATTATCTTCTTTCTTTTCATAAGTAATCCTATTCATGTTGAGGGTTTAAGACCTTTGAGAGATCAACAAAACCGTGACGATAGCAGCCCGTCATTACTAAGACTTATTTTGAATAGAGCGCATTCTGGTCCAAGCCCTCGAGGTGCTGGTCATTGATTGTTTTCGTTGGAGTCTTTTTGTCGGTGGCATCAAACGGGATTTTTTTTTTCATTGTTCTTTTATGAGTAGAGGTCCTCTCCATTTCTTTTCTCTCCATTACCTTCCATTTCCTCTAATACAATAATATAAAATCATTATATCTACTCCACATCATCAAAACACTTGACCATTAGATCGATCCAGAATAAAATCTGGACCGTTGAGAGGTAATGGAAAGAAATGGAGAGAATAAGGTAATGAAGAGGATTCATACTCGTTCTTTTATATGTTTGCTCCAAAAACATTTTTTGATTTATAAACTCCCACATTAAACGTGTAAATAGCACTAATTGTGTAGGTCTAGAAGAATAATGTCGAGATGATACTTTGCAATAGAGTAGATGTCTTTAATTCTCATAACGACGAAGGATAAGGACAAGACTGTGGATGTTATGGCCTAGTGGTAGGATTGAGTTACCCTAAGTAGTAGGTCTCAGGTTCGAGTCTTCTCTCCTCCGTTGTAATGGCCTAGTGCCTCCTATCTGACAAAAAAATAATGACGAAGGACAATTGCTTTTCTTTTTCCTGATTAACAATACTTTGTTTTTGACAGATATTATTGTTATTTACGTAGGACATACGGAGTAAGCTTTATAACTATATATTAGTATATGTAACTTTACTTAAACCGAACAATTACTACCCTTCTATACTTTAGGAAAATACTTCCTCCATTCAACTTCAAAGTGCATATTTCTATTTTGTACACTATTCACATTTCAACTATGGATGGCAATGGATCGGGTTCGGGTCGGGTGGAGCCTCACCCGAATCCATCACCCGACTTCACCCACTCCACCCGAGTCCATCATCCACCCGACTTTCCTTCACCCGAATCCAATCCACCCGTCATCCACGGGTGATTCGGGTGGTCCGGTGGATGATAAATTAACAAAAAGAAAAACAATGAAAATGAATATACAAATGAAATATGAACGATCGAGGGAATCGGGTGGTCCAATCCACCCGCCAAGTTGACAAATTAGAGTAATTGAGTAGTATTGGTAAGTACTAAGTAGGCAGTAACTCACGAAGTAGTATACTTAGCTTCTTTTTATTATTATTATTATTATTATTATTATTATTATTATTTTGGTGAATTTTTTTTGTAAGATATATTTAGGCTTTTATTATTTATTTTATTTGGTAATCTTTTTAATTATTTTTTTATAAGATTTTGGTAATTATTGAAAAGTATTATTTTTTAATCGGGTGGATGTCGGGTTCGAGTGGTTAATGGGTGACGGATGGATGATGAATTGGATGAAGGCTCACCCGAATCCAACCCGACCCATCATCCAACTCGTCCATCATCCATCTTTCATCCATTTAAGTCGGGTTGTAATCCATTTACCTGGATCGGGTTTTTTCGGGTTCGGGTGAAATTGTTATCTCTAATTTCAACCTTCAATTTCAGTTATCTCTCGATACATTAAGTGTAAATATATTCATGTGTGATCTTGTTTGATTCGTCTTTATGTGTACATAATTCAAAATTTATTTTTATATTTTAAATAAATGTAGTTAACGATATTTAACGCGTAAAACACACGTTGGCAAGTGTGAAAAAACATAAGTGCATTTTGGAGTTGAATGGAGGGAGTATAATGTCAAGTGTAGGCTTTAAAAAAATCGATTTCCACACTTAAGTGTGAAAAGATAAAGAGAAATACGTTCAATTGTTTAACAATCGAGTGAAATATACTCGTTCCGTTCCAGTCATTTGTTTACACTTTCTATTTATAAGTGTACGAGACATTTGTTACACTTTTCATAAATATTTTTGGTGACCCATGTGTGCAGTGGATCCAACTTCTTTAACCAATCACATTGTTTAATTTTACCTACTTTAAAGCAAGTGAGACCTCATTTGTACTTATATTACTCTCTCCATCTCGGTGATTTATGTGGATAAAAAACTAATAAAACAATAATATAAGTACAAAGAAGGTTCCGCTTACTTAAAATATCAAATGTACTCCGTAATTGGTTAAGGGGGTAGGGGTTCACCTCCCACATGGGTCAACCATAATCATTTATGAAAAATGTAAACAAATGATCCCAAAATGGAAAGTGTAAATAAATAACCGGGACGGAAAGAGTATTATTTTTTTAGTTTTTCCCTTTACCTTTTTTCCTCACATCGATAAATATGTGTATAAAGTAGATGTAATCAAATTACCGAAACGGAAAGAGTAGGATATAATGTTGTGATGATTTTGTGGCAAGAGAAATACGTTGAATTGTTTTCCCCAAGTTGCAGCATTTGACAATTCAGAAGTTTGACTTAGTCATAGATTATACTACTACATTCCAACATTCCTTCAATAAGAGCAGTTGCACCTACTTCAAACCAACAAATATTATTATTTACCCCATTCTATAAGCTACGAAGTACTACGTAACTTCACTTTGCTACAAATTGCAATATTTGACAATTCAAAAGACGATTGATTCAAACAACTCCACATATTACACGTACTCCAACACACTTCACTATATAAAACTAACAATAATAACACCACTCACATCTCAAAAAATGACTACTAAAAATGGAAAGTTTCTCCCTCTTTTATTCCTCTTTACACTCGCAATCGTTGACGTGACCGTAGCCGTGACTTACACGGTCACGAACAACGCTACCAACACTAACGGTGGTATGGTCTTCACCAACAAAATCGGTAAAGACTATGCATTACAAACCCTTAATAATGCCACAAACTTCATATGGCAAATCTTCCAAGAAAGCAATCCAGCTGACCGAAAAACTGATAACCGCGTAGACTTAATCATAGTTCCTAGCCTGCAACCAGGTGCCGTGGCCGTGACAAGCAATGATCAAATTCAAGTTTCAGCTGAATACCTAGGCGGTTACTCAGGAGACGTAAAAAGAGAATTTACTGGCATAATTTTCCATGAAATGACTCATGTTTGGCAATGGAACGGTAATGGTCAAGCAAATGGCGGGTTAATTGAGGGCATTGCCGACTATGTTAGGCTAAAAGCCGGGTTTATAGCGAATGGTTGGGCTCAACCAGGAGATGGTACGCGTTGGGACCAAGGTTATAGCGTAACGGCTAGGTTCTTAGACTATTGTGGTGGGCTCTTAAATGGGTTTGTGGCTCAACTTAATAAGAAGATGAGGAGTGGTTATAGTGATGGATATTTTCAGGACTTGTTGGGTAAAACTGTTGATCAACTTTGGAGTGACTATAAGGCTAAGTATGGGCATTAGTATGTAGGATTATAAGAATATTTGCCTACATTTACGTATCGATATTTACGTAAAAAGAAAAGAATTGTACGGAGTACTTCATATATATGTATTCTGTATTAAGCAAGCTTATCTAAATAAAAATGTCCTTTAAAAGTTAAAGGAAATGCGTGAGATTTTGTTCTTATGATATTCATCATGCTCATGAGAAAATTAAAATTATACTCGTAAGATGATTAAACTCTTTACACAAACTTTTCCAAAAGAAATAAAATAAAATAAAATTAACCAAAAAATTCCGACCTACCGGATGACTGTGAATAACCACTACAGTCCTCCGCTCTACCAACTGAGCTAAGGTCGGTTGTTGTTCCTCTTTTGAACTAGTTACTTAATATATCAAGCAGTTTAATTTTCATTTTTTTCATTAAAAAAGATCATTTGCAAAAAATGTGGCTGCTGGGATTCGAGCCCAGGTCTCCACGGCCACAACGTGGAATTCTTACCACTAAACTACAGCCACTTTTGTTGTTACTTAATATTCACTCAGAAGTTTTTTTGTTTTTTTTTTTTTTCCTTTTTTTTTTTTTTTTTTTTTTTTGCATTTTGATACCAAAATGGAGCCCAGGTATGAAAATGTAGAGAAAAGAAAGGAAAACAGTTTAAAGTTTTGAAATTGGTTATGAAAACAATATTTTAAATTTTAAAAATCTTTAAAATTACAAAAATAGATATTATGAGTTTGAAATTAAATCTTACAATGAATACAGTATGATTGGAGATCTAGAGTGAAGATCAGGAAATCGTTTACAAGCTTTCTAATTTACAATTTTGTGAATTTTGTGAAATTTTGTGAATTTCTCGTAATGTTTAAAATTGTTCGATGCCTTGAACGAATGAATGAGGCCTTCTTATATAGAGATCTTCATTGCTTCTAATAATTTAGTTGAATGATGTCTTGTTGTTGCTGTCGATTTTTCATTGGCAGATGAATGATAGCCGTTGCTTTTGACTAGTGATGGAATCTTTCTTTTAATAATGGAGAACAGGTGTCGTTGCTTTTGAGTAGTGGCTACAGGGGCTGTCGAGGAATCTGTCTAGCTGTCCTTAGCTAAATCATGATCACTTGAATGCTTGTTTTTCTATAGATGCACATAGACCCCGTATGTAATACTAAAGTATATACATAGATTTTACAGACTCAAATTTACATGACTCATAAAATGAATAGTAAAAAGTCAATTTTTATACGTATTTTATACGTATTTGTACAAACTATCGTATTTATACTAACTTAAGACTTGACATACTAACCCGTAGAATAAAATAACTTTTTTTCTTTTTTTTTTTTTTCAAAAAATCATATGGATCCTGAGCAAAGGATCCACCATGAATATCGGAAGTACTGGATCCAGAGGATTCAGTATCTTGATCTTTGAGTGCCTTAAGTAATTGCTGTCTAATAAGTGGATTATTGATGAGGTGATTAATGTCTAATTGTTCTTCTTGAATCTTCTGTTGACGAGGTTGTTTAGGAATTTTTGGAGCGGATTTATTGAGTCCTTGGATAGTCCATTCAACCTTTCTTCCTGTCTGAAGGAAGTTTTGAACAATTTCTGGAGAACAAATTTCATTTTGGAATTTTGTCCACCATTTAACTTTGAAATTTCTTACCAGAGATAATGGGTAAGGATTAGGTAGGACTTGAAGAAGGGCATAACTCCAACACATTATCCAAGGTATCTTGAATTCTGCATGAAATAACAAAGGCTTTGTGTACAAGTCGCCTCTAGTCTGAGCAATGAATATGTCTAATCCTTTTGAGCATATAGGAGGATATATTTCCTGAGTAGGTCCAAAATAGTACCACCAGTTGTAAAACCAAACTGAGAAGTTTTTTGGGCAGTTTTTATGGAACGTAATGAACCAAGAATAGTCAAAATCTCTTAGAAGAAGAGTTCTTGACCAGGCATTTTTGTAATCTGTAAATGAATATGTCTGAGGAATAAAACGTTTTGAAAATTCTTTTTCTGCGAATGGTTGAATCCATTCATCAGAAGATCTGACTCTCTTTATCAGCTTTGAATATTGAACTTCACCATTGGTTGCCTTTTCATGTTTAATTTCTACAGAGTCTGAGTCAACCAGGATGAATTCGTAAAATCTTTGAGTTTTGGAAATATTATCTGAGAACCAATGAATATTTTGGGGAAATGTTTTGTAGTTATTTTTCTTGAATTCATCTAGAGAAGGTGCATCTTTATATTTAGTAAGGCATAAAGGTTCAATGACTCTTTTTGAGTGATATCCTGATGAAGGTGGAGTGTTATCTTTGATTTGTTCTTTTTGCATTTGAGCCTTAGTTTGATTTTGAACGGCTTGAGAGTATGGTAGTGCTGGAAAGTTTGACAAAGGGGTAAACTGGTTTGAGGTTTGAACGTGAGGTGGTTGAGTATTTGAAGTAGCTGGTTTTGAGGATGAAGGTTTTGAGATTTGGATTTTCATTTCATAGTCATCTGAGGATTGATATCCTCCCATTTGAGTTTTTCCTTTGTTGTTTGACATTTTCCCTGTAAGAATTCCCTAGTTAAGAAATCTGGTAGGGAATTCTAATCTCCTTTGATGTATTCAATATCAAAATCAAATACAGACAAGATTGCTTGCCAGCGAGCAAAAATTTGTTTTGAAACAATATTTTTAACATCCTTTTCTAAAACATCTTTGGCCGATTTGCAATCAACCCTTAAAAGAAATTTTTTATTGAAAAGATCATCTTGAAACTTTGAAACGCATAAAACAATAGATAAAATTTCTTTCTTTATTGTAGAATAATTTTTTTTGAGGACCTAACCAGATTCCAGAATGATATCGTACTAATTCTTCTTTGTCATGTAATTTTTGTTTGAGAATGCCTCCATAACCTATTCCAGAGGCGTCAGTTTCTACTATCATGAATGCATTTGGATGTGGTAAAACTAAACATGGTAAATTTTTGATTCTTTGTTTGAGTTCTTTGACTAATTTTGTGTGGGACTCTGACCTTTACCTTTACATTTTCCTCACATCGATAAATGTGTATAAAGTAGATGTAAACAAATCATCGAAATAGAGATAGTTGAATATAATGTAATGATGATTTTGTGGCAAAAGAAATACTCTACGTTGAATTGTTTCCCCGAAGTTGCAACATTTGACAATTCAGAAATACTCTACGTTGAATCGTAACTTCACTTTGCTACAACTTGCAATATTTGACAATTCAAAAGACGATTGTTTCAAACAACTCCACATTACACTCCAACACACCCACTATATAAATAAAACTAACAATAACAAGAACAACACTCACATCTCAAAAAATGGCTACTAAAAATGGAAAGTTTCTCCCTCTTTTATTCCTCGTTACACTCGGAATCCTTGACGTGACCGTAGCCGTGACTTACACGGTCACGAACAACGCTACCAACACTAACGGTGGTATGGTCTTCACCAACAACATCGGTGAAAACTATGCATTACAAACCCTTGCTAATGCCACAAACTTCATATGGCAAATATTCCAAGAAAGCAATCCAGCCGACCAAAAACCTGATAACCACGTAGACCTAATCATAGTTCCTAGCCTACAACCAGGTGCCGTGGCCGTGACAGGCAACGATCAAATTCAAGTTTCAGCTGAATACCTAGGCGGTTACTCAGGAGACGTAAAAATAGAATTTACCGGCATAATTTTCCATGAAATGACCCATGTTTGGCAATGGAACGGTAATGGTCAAGCAAATGGCGGGTTAATTGAGGGCATTGCCGACTATGTTAGGCTAAAAGCCGGGTTTATAGCGAATGGTTGGGCTCAACCAGGCGATGGTACGCGTTGGGACGAAGGTTATAGCATAACGGCTCGGTTCTTAGACTATTGTGATGGGCTCTTAAATGGGTTTGTGGCTCAACTTAATAAGAAGATGAGGAGTGGTTATAGTGATGGATATTTTCAGGACTTGTTGGGTGAAACTGTTGATCAACTTTTTAGTGACTATAAGGCTAAGTATGGGCATTAGTGTCTGAGACGATGGATCATATGTCGTTACTCCGTATAATAGTATTCTTACTGATCTTGTGCTTACATTTACGTTTGATATTTACATAAAATAAAATAAACGAAGAAATGTACTCCATATATGTACGTATTTTGTATTACGTATGTTTATCTAAATAAAGTTGTTACAAAAAATACAATGATTTTCTTCTCATTAAAACAAAGACCTCTAGTAATAAAATATACCGCTTCTGCACACCCACCTCTATCACATCGCTACCTATTATCGCAATTTTCCATGAGGGGCTCTTTGGATCTAATATTGTTTTGAAAAGAGCGAATTTCATTGGATTTTGTAAATTGTTGCCGGAAACTTGAAATCATTCGTAACACCATATTTTATTTTTATTCCCATGAGAAAATTTTTTTTTAAAAAAAAAAAAAAAAAAAAAAAAGCAAAATCCGACCTACCGGATTCGAACCAGTGACCTAAGGATGGCTGTGATTACCACTACAGTCCTCCGCTCTACCAACTGAGCTAAGGTCGGTTGTTGTTCCATTTTTGAACTAGTTTGTTAATATATCAAGCAGTTTAATTTTAATCTTTTTTATTAAAAAAATCCTTTGCAAAAATGTGGCTGCTGGGATTCGAGCCCAGGTCTCCACGGCCACAACGTGGAATTCTTACCACTAAACTACAGCCACTTTTGTTGTTCCTTCATATTCACTAAAAGCATATTTACATTCAAAAAATTTCATTTAAGATGGTTTATCCATCTTAACCTTAAGAGACGGGTCAAATATTTAACCTAAGACAAAAGCAAAATATGTTGGAAAAAGAAAAAGTGCTTGGCTTTTGTCTGCAAGTGATATAATACTTGGCCCGTCTTAAATTTAAGACGGATATATTCATCTTAAGAGAGACATACTCATCTACATTTCCTATGATTTTTTTTTTTAAATTTATTTTTCCTCTCTAAATATGAGCCTCGTAGAAGTTAAAAGTAATATTGGTGTTTTGGTTAGTGATTTTTGTAAAAGATAAAGTGTACAGTATTTTGATAAAATGAATAGATTGAGTGATAGGTGTAAAAATTATGGGTAATTTTCATTGTTTAAAAGTAATCGTGTTGTGTTGCGCTGCTTTCAAATGAACCTTAAGTAAGTATTGCTAATCACAGCCCGAAACAATAACAAAAAGCTTTCAATCTGAAAATAGCTCACTCGATCCTGTCATCAGCAATCAAAACCCGTCTTATAGCGACAATAATCACACAAGAAGGAAGTACTGTTTTAACGCAGAAACAAAACCTTGTTCGATCCGAATTTCAAACAAGGGCTTTAATAGAAATCTCGGGTACATAAGAAAACACATTCTCATGAATAGTTCAGGCATCAATATCGTAAGAATTGTATGTTTGCGATTATGTAAGTTGTATTTTAAACACACTAAACAAACTTCGCCTGATTACGCCACAGTTTGTGAGCAAACGGGATTTTATTTTATGAATCGGCTTGTTGTATGGCGGAGATTACTTCCTCTACCGAAGCAAACTTCCTCCTTTCTTTTAAAACTGTTTTGGCGAAGTTGAGCGCCTTCCTCTCGCAGTCGGCTCTTTTATTGGTGTCAGCTATCGACTCAAAGTCCTCGACATGTGCAACACCAACGATTCTCCTACATTCAAACAGAACGCAAGGGAATTCAACAACAGAAATCTCGTAATCTCACTTAGAAATTACCCTTTGTCCAATGCAAGTATTATTCATGTCGATCTCTGTTCAAACATTAATACAAAGTCGCTAATAGACCCGTTTCTTTAGACTAAATGATGTTTCATTAATTTCAATTCAATTCATTAAATTAAAATTAGATATTCAAAACCCTACGGCAGCAAAATGTAGAGAAGCGACTAGCGGAGGTCAAGGGGCAATGACGGATTTTCAATTTGTCTTTCGACCCATTAGTTTCGTAAATCGTATACTTTGACTCACCTTATCATTTTGGCTGAGCCAAACCCAAGAGAATCGTGGAACAGATCTGTTAAATACTTTTTCTGTATCAATTGCCAAACATCAGGGTTGTTATAAATTTGAGGTAGATACGCTTCACCAGAACCGTCCTTGTTTTCGTCCCATAATGCGATGAACTTTTTGCTGAAGAGATTCCAAGTCTCTTCGATTGTCCGCAGTATCCATTTCTTGTAGGCCTGTACAAACACGAGGATGCCAAAATGTGCTTAAAGGTTCAAACAACCCAAAAACCAACTTTGATCTCTGATACATGCAGCAAAAATCGACCCTGAATTGTATAACCAAACCCAAATCAACTTGACTCGACAAGTACAGCCACAGTCGATTTCGAAGTCAAATCGACTTGATCCAAAAAGAATGGAAATGACTATTTTTGAACCCGAAGGTCAACGCCAATGATTCCAGTCTAGAACCATGAAGCCTGTACAAATGCTCATATGAAACTGTCCTAACCTTTTTGTGACTATAAAAGTGAGTATTCCGTATTTTAATACTTATGGTGACCACTCTTAGAGGTTTCAAAATGGCCACTTCAAGCGTTAAAGTAGTCACCTTCTAATTAAAAGTTATGTACGACCGTCGTACACAAGAATTGCACTTGAAAGTTAACTTGCATTGCTAAGTCAAATTAAATATATGGAAAGTGATCTTGACGTCTTTTAGTTGGTCGTTGACATGAGAATACGAAACTCTTCCAATGCACAAGAACACCAAAGAATCACAATGTCGAAAGCAAGAGAAGCTGAGAAGGCAAGCATAGCATGACAGGAACAATAATAACAATAATAAGACGCATCAAATTGACGTATAGTGCGTAATCACACCTTCCTGTCATTTTCTTCGGTAGCATGTCCATCTTGAGCAAAAAACGCCAACATAAGATTCCCCAAATACGCTCCGATATCAAAACCCATTGGCCCATAGAAAGAAAATTCAGGATCAATCACTTGAGTCGAGTCCTGGGTAACCATTACCGAACCAGTGTGAAGGTCCCCATGAATCAACGCTTGAGCCCTTTCACAGAACCTACAACACAAAAGACAGCAATCAATCCATTTCCAGATGGAACTTACAATACGTTTTCTCCCTATAAGTTTGAATGGCGTGAATGATTACATAGATTTCAAATGAGCAACTTCAAACTTCAGAATGTTATCCTCGCGAACAGCAACAGCATCTTGATCAAGGTGAGGAGAAGTCCAACGGTTATATTCCGCTACTTTGTATGGGTCAGAGAACACAACCTGCTCCGTGAGTCGGCACAATTCCACATTACCACAGTATTCAGCGACTGTGCAAACCAAACCAAACCAAATAAGTATTCTCGAAGAGCAATAAATGGTAAAAAGAGTTAGCTCGGCTACCAAAGCAAAGGACGCCAAACATTGGATGGCACGGAAAGTCGGAAACTATTCATAGTAAAACAATCCACAGACAAAATAACTGAAAACCATGAGAAGAAATGCAGCGTCTTGAATTAGCTGAAAATGCTAAGCTACCACACAGAATTTCCAAAAAAAAAAAAAAAGAGCAGTGTGGTTCGTATATTCATAGTTAGCTTCTCGTCTTCTCATACAAACAGATCAATAATGTCGAATAACTACTATTTCTAGGCATAATAAAAACAAATAATCACCGACAAGTAGATTCACCTGCGCGTTTATGCTCCGTGGTGGTGGTGTAAAGGAGGGAGGTGTAGAACAAAGTCTTGGACATGTATTCCGCAATGTGTTCAGCCAATAACGGGTATTCAACTCCGGCGATCAAACCCTTTCTTAAAATGATGTGTGGAGGAGCCAAATAACGCATGCCGATCAAAGACATTGCACGATCAAAGTGATAAACTTCCGGGACATGAGCAGGGCACAAACTCCCATGAGCTTTCAATGTAGTAGCCTCGAAATATGCACGTTCCTTGGTCATCGGCCATGACTCCCCTATGCACCGTATGTACGGCAATGCCTAAGAAGAATATAGTCGCTGATTACACTACTCAGTCAAAACCACTACTTTTACTACCAAATAAGCGAAAATGATACTCGTAATTATCCTTTCCTCTATCATTATATGAGAACAAAAACGCTATAACGAAAAATGAATCATTTGAGCTACTTCGTTAGCAAATACTCCGTATGTCATCATCTAATTGTCGCATTGTATTTTCAGGATATTTCATTTCCTACCGAAACAATGTACGAGTAAGTAATTTACTCTAATGTACGGAGCAAAGAGACTTCGACTACGCACCGCTTATGGTCATTTATTTCTCGAGCAAAATATACAATACATTGCTATATTGAATTTACGACACAGAGAAACGACATCACATACAAACAGCTCTCGCACAGGAGACGTACTCGATCCATTTATGCCAACAAACAACTCCACGATAAACCGCAGAATTTCGAGCTCGTGTGACTCAAATTTTCTGCAACTGAACATCATTTTCCAGCACATTCACACAAAATTACACTTAATTTCACATCAAAGTTTAGCATTTATGTAAACAATTGCATATTAACACTAATTAATGAGTTCCACTGAGTACTCAACCTAATTAATCCAGATAAAAAAACTGATCAATTTCCTCAATTGAACAATAATTGAATATCTTCAACCCAAATCGACAATACTCCGTAGTTCGCAACAATTCTACAGCAAAAGTGAACAGTAACGTAACAAAGTTAAGAATCAAAAACCTAAATCGAAAACTCAAAATTTTAAAAAAAAAATTAATAATAAAACTAAACTAAACTTGAATCAAACGAAAATCAACAGTATCGCAGCAAAATTTTACTATCAAAACCCTAACTCAAAAACTCAAATTCAACAATAATCGAATCAAATTAAAAAAATCAATTGAGATAAAACCTGCTTAATAACGATTGAACCAGAAGGAGAAGAGACGATGAAGACGAAGTTGAGATTTCCGTCGCCGACCTCTTTAACGGCGAGGTTGTCGGAAGTTCCGACGACGGAGGAGAGAGAAGGCGTCGATTTTATGTACTCGACAAGTGACTTCTCGTCCAACGGTCGGAAAAGTTGGTCGGAAGTTGACATTTTCCGGCGAAGTTTTCGTCGGAGATGTTTGCGAAGACTGCGTTTGACTTTTTTTGAGTGTGAGTGTTGACTGAGGGAGTTGATTATGTAATTTATGTTGAATTGTTTATTAACTCTTTTTTTTATGCTTTAATTATATTCTTATCATAATGAATGTGGTCTAATTTATGGGAAAGGTTAATTGTAATTTGTAAAAGAAATGAATTTTATTCTTTTCTAAAAAAAAAAAAAAGGGTCGATTTATCATCAAAAAATTAAAAAAATTCGATTTAATATTTAATTTTTATAAATCTACATCGAATGTATATGGTAAATTATTTATTTTGGATGTGATTACTATTATGTTCAATTGTACGATTTGAGCTAGTCTGTTAGTGTGGCACGGTCAACCCCTCAACAAGGCATGTTGTAGCTTGCTCACCATTGTCGGACAAACTCAATTTAATAAGGGTCGAATAGTGATACTAGTTAATATGATATTTTGACTCTTCGGGCTTCTCTTTTCAATTTAAACATTTAAGGAGTCGGGTGAAATTTTAAACAACTCGAAGTGCCCCATTGGCCACACCTTCTCACGGGTCGGTCAAGGTTGAGCTAGTAAAGCCGAAAATAATTCAAATATCCAATCACCTCTTACAATTTACTTTATAATACGATGTATTTATGAGTTACAATCAGACCGTTGTACGCATATAACAGTCTCATAAGAGGGGCGATTGTATTTTATAAAATTCAACAACAACAAATCATTAATCTAGGCATTATTATTATTATTATTATTATTATTATTATTATTATTATTATTATTATTTTTATTATTATTATTGACAACATTATTTTTAATCACAAAAAAAAAAAATACATCAATTTTTTTAATTTTTTTTTCAAAACAATAATAAATATTAAAAAATAATGCTTAATAAAAAAAAAAATCCAAAAAAAACTCTAATCCACACTTGACCAAGTCACCAACAAAATCCAAAAACACACTCAATTCAAAATTCCCGGCAACTCCGCCTACTACCATGCCACCACCAAAACCACCGTCATCGCCGCCGTTAACCACCGCACTTCTCATACTCCTTTCTCTCTCCACCGTATCCGCCGCCGTAAACTCCACCGTCGCCGCCTTCCTCCGCCGCACTCCTCCCCCCGCCACCAGCCTCTGCCGTCAACTCATCATCTCCTCCGGTTACTTTTGCTCCGAACACACCGTAATCTTCAATTATTTCTTGAATTGATTTTTTTTTTTTTTTTGTTTGATTGATTGTTTGATTTGTTAAGTGAGATTGTTGTCGAATTTTTATTTATTTTTTTGTCAGGTTGAAACGAAGGATGGTTACTTGTTAGCTCTTCAACGTGTTTCGTCGTCGTCGTCGTTTGATGATATCGGTTTTCGACTTCGTCGTCGTCATCCTGTTCTTCTTCAACATGGACTTTTCATGGTGATTTCTTAATTTTTTCTTCTTTTTTTTTTTGATATGATTTGGTGTTTATGAAAGTCTGTATTATAATCTCAAATTGTGAGATTAAATGGTGTTATACAGTGAAAGACCGTCTTTTTTGAGACTTCGTGTTCGTAAAGTTTAGAACTTTGTTGAGTTTATGACTATTATCTGTGATAAATGGTGATTTCTGTGATTTGCTGTTGAAATTGGTTAGTTTAATTTGTAAAGTAAACAACTTTTGTGGTTTGAAGAACTTTATTGTGTGTAGAAAAGCTCGTTTTATATAAGCTTGTGAACCTTATGAAATACCGTCTTACACTCTTACAGCCTCGAATTGTAAAACCTGCAATGAGCGAAGGCATATCATATAAGTAGTTTGACGGTTAAAGGAAGTAGTCGTAGTGCATTATATGATAATAATCAATGTTGCATAGGTTAGTTTTCGCTTTTGTAGTAGTATTAGTTTGTACATTGTACCAGCGTGTGTTCTCGAGCTTAGCGCTTTTTGTTGACATGTTTTTATGAATAAAAAATCGACTACTTATTGAACAATGTATTACATCTACGAACAAAAGTTGATTGTTTATGGGATGAAACATTCTTCGTTGTGAATAGATCGTCTTCTAATCGTGAGTTCATTCTCCCACAATCCCACTTTCACTTGTGCTTTGAATGGAAACTCGTTGTTCTGCGCACTTTGTCACGCTTATGAAGACGAGTTCTTTTTAGCTGTTGGCTTGCTGCTATAACTAAAAAAATTTAGCAAGATGGTTACTTTTGTGTGTGTGCGATAATTATTTGGTTTCATCGTTTGAGTAGGGAGGTGATGCGTGGTTTCTAAATTCGAAGGAACAGTCGTTAGGCTTCCTACTTGCTGACCGCGGCTTTGATGTTTGGGTTGCGAGCGTGAGGGGAACACGGTGGAGTTATGGACACAAATCTCTTTCCGACAGGAGCAAGGTACATAGTATGGACGAATGACTTTATACATTGTTGTAGCGGAGTATAATATATGAATCATCTCGATATGCTCGGTTAACTTACGCTTTTCACCTCCAAAATGCGAAAATCCGCCATATCATTACTAATTTAGTTTAGTATAGTAAATTTTACTAATTTAGAAAGTGCGCAATTATGTTAGGATAAACCAAAAAGATTATTTGGGCAGATTGTTCCTAGTATAACAAATCAGGGATGTAAGCCGTTTTGTGACACGATATCCAAGATTCTACCTCTTTTCCATAGCTAGAATCATTATAAAAGAAATAAAAGATTATTTTGAATAGTCGTCTTGCTGCATTTTTAGGCATTTTGGGACTGGAGCTGGGAAGAATTGGCTCTGTACGATCTTCCTGCAATGATCGAGTATATATATCAGCTGACCGACTCCAAAATTTTCGTTGTCGGTCACTCACAAGTAATAGCATCTTATCCTTTGCTCTACTGAGCTTCTGCTTCAAATGTCTTATGGTAGCCTAAGTACCCATTATCCCATCGTTAAATGCGAAAATTTGATCCTGCATAGGGCACGATAATGTCGTTGGCCGCGTTCACTCAGCCAGATGTCGTGAAAATGGTCGAAGCTGCAGCTCTTCTATGCCCAATATCGTACTTGGATCATGTAACTGCGCCTTTTGTTCTTCGGATGGTTAATTTGCATCTTGATAAGGTACTTTTGTTTGCCTTTCTGCGTATATGTTGTGTGATGTTGACTTCGGAAGCTTTTCATGACCGCTTCAATTTTTTATGCTTTTATGCAGATGATTCAGGCAATGGGTTTTCATCAACTTAACTTCCGAAGGTATAGTCTTACTTTGTCAATAAGTTAGAACTTGTTCTCTACATTAAAAGTCTAACGTATACTGAAGTTTCTGATGTTTTTTGAAGTATTCCGAAATTTTCTGAGGTCATTTATAGTTTTCTGATGTGTGATAAATTAAGAAAAAATAAGATGAGAAAAACAAGTGATTAATCATACGGAGTATAAGTAAATGAAAATTGAAAAGACGTAAAGACGACATGTTGTAGGCTCTAGAGTCTAGCCTATGTTAGAAATGTGTATTGCTTAGATGGGTTTGCATCGTAGATTTTGACGTTGAACCCAATCCTCGAAACAATTGCAGTGAATTGGGGATTCAGCTTTTGGATTCTTTGTGTGATGGCCATCTGGACTGTGATGACATTTTGGCTTCTTTAACCGGTAATTCGTACTATAATTTTCCGTCTCGTGGCATCATTTTTCAATGTTCAGTAATCGTTAGCTCAATCGTACCGCAATTTTAAGATCAAAGTGTTAGGACCTTTTCTCATCGTCTTAAGTTGTCTGAAATTTTGAAGTGTTTTTTTTTTCCCCTTGAGAAGTCTGAAGTACGTAGCTTTCTGAAGTCGTATGAAGTTTTCTAAAATGTTTGATAAGTTAAAAAAATGGATGAGGAGAACAAGTCCTTAATTGAGTATTACTCGTCGTAAAGTACACAATTTGCATCTCGGAAAATTTACGGAGACTGAGTAACAGTTACGACAGAACTTATTTTTGCTTCTGTGCGAGTTGGTGTCTAATACTGTACAATGGCAGGAACCAACTGTTGTTTGAACACCTCAAGAGCGGAGTACTACCTCGAATACGAACCTCACCCCACGTCTGTCAAAAACATTAACCACCTTTTTCAAAGTGAGTTTAAATATATGCTTCCGTTATTCGCTTTAATCAATTCGTCGTGTTTCTCGTTGTAGTAATGTCTTGTTTGCAGTGATCAGAAAGGGTACGTTTGCTAAGTATGACTATGGAGTGCTGAAAAACATGAGAGTTTACGGCTCAATCAAACCCCCGACATTCGACCTCGGCTTCATTCCCGAATCATTGCCGTTGTGGATGGCTTATGGAAGAAAGGATGACTTGGCTGACGTGACAGACGTCGAACGCACCATTAGTGAGCTGCCGTGCAAGAAAAAACTGCTGTATCTCGATACCTACGGCCACGTCGACTTCCTCTTGGGCGTAACAGCTAAGGACGACGTGTATGAGCACATGATCGAGTTTTTCGACTCCTGGGGAAAATCGAGCAGCTTCTAAGTCGCAACCCTATTTCTGCACATATATCGCAAAACCCTAAATGCTGCGGAACATCCACTTTGTACAGACTATCTGTAGACAATAGGTAAAACTAGAGTATTTTTCTCGTCTTTAACCGTAACCATCTACATTGACTACATTCCTATGAGTTGTTTAACGACTTCACATTGTTTGATTGCAGGGCGCAGGGATGTTAGAAAAAGGGGACGATGCAAACTACTTACTCGGTCTGCTGCCCCGTTAATTGTACTTCTGCTTCTGCTCATATCAAATGACGTAAATACGTGAGTTTCTTTCTATCTAGTTACGTAAACAGTAAGTCTCTTGTGAGACTAGCCTTACACTAAGTTAATGCGAGACTAAAATACAAATTGTAGTTAAAAGGGTACAAAAACATGAAAAAAATCTACTAAAGTCACTTTTAGGGGTACTAAAAAAAAAAATAGTTACAATTAATAATAATTATCACTAAAATGGTACAAAAACTATATAATCGAGTACAAATAAGGCTGTCTTACAATAACTTATTGTGAGACTTGACTCACACAAAAATTTGTGCTTGTCTAATTCGTAATCATTGAATTTGGAATTTACTTCCTAAAATCCTGTCCTAGCATGTAACCCACGTTTAGAAGGCATTAAATCACAAGTTCTTTAAAAGTGTACATCACCAGGCCACCTACTTCTTTTCAATTTCTTAAAAGCGAGTCGGATCCGCTTTTCAAAGGACTAACGAGGAGATGATTCGAACCTGTTATTCATCGTCTACCGTTGTATGTACCTACTACCTAGTTGTTTTCCCATAAATGAGCGCACTGGGCAGTAGGCGGTCTTTGTACAGAGTACTCCCTCCAATTTACGCACGTGTTTACCTTTTATTCGCGTAAATTTACAAATTTTTTTACATTATAGTATAAGCAGATTAAAAAAGGATCACTAAATTGGAAGGATATAAGTTTTGGTTTAGATGACTTTGGAGCAAAATTTGATGAACTCTTTTTGAAAGAAAGAATCAATTCGTTAATAAATCGTCATACGACATCTAGAATATATGTCAATCGGATACAACCAAATAAAAGAAAATCTCGTTCAAAGAAAGATCTATATGCTTGAATTGCTTCAAAGCACGCTGTCTATCATGTCGCTGCAAACAGTTTTTTACAAGAGGATCGTACAGTCTTTAGCATTGGCGGAAAAAAAATGGTAAATTAAAAAGAACCGTGGCTTGTTTATGTTAATTTTCAAAATAGAGATATAAATAAATGACTGAATGAAAGGTATATTCTGTACACAAATTCTTGTTTAAGACGCAGATGCTTGTTTTAAACTAAGCAACGGTCAAATACTCACAAAAGACAAAGATGTGGGGAGAAAGTTGTTCTCCCCCACTAGTTCTTTATCTTTTTCCCCCATATTTGACCCGTTTCTCCTAAGAAACGGATAACCCGTTTTAAGGGAGACCAACACTATTCTGTATCATTTATTGAGACATTTTTAGTTACCAACCTCTTTTTAATGGTGGATATACTTGGATGGTTGTAGCTAGAGCCTAGAGGTCCCCAATTGTGCACGCCTGACTCGCTTGTTAGACCACGTTTTAGTTAGCCCCACTAGGCCACCAGTATAAGGGACGGGCTCGAGTTATAGTTTTGGGATCATGCTCTTTATGTTTTCTATATAACGTTCAGTTTTAAATCTGGCCAACCCTACTCAGGCTAGCCATCCATCTAAAAAGGTCGATTTCAGGTTGAGCCAGAAGACCAAGCCTACCCATGTACTGACAACCCATCACAACCTGGGTCGTGGCCACCTATTGTAGCCATTTTGGAAATGAGTACACATCTCACCCGAAACCTTTTTTACTTGGATTCGAAAATCATGACTAACATTTCTTTTACCGACAAATAAGTCTCGAGTCACCTAATGTCACGATACTTCCATCTTAACCATCAGTGAAAACATTTTCCAATCCCGGTAAACTTGTTACAAATAATACTTATAATCTCGACCACTAGATTATGACATCTTCAATTTTACCTGAAACTTTGGAGTGTAAGTCTTGTGTGAAGCAGATGCTTGCTTTGTGAAAGCAGTCAAATATTAGCGAAAGACAAGGACAAGTGGGGAAGAATATCTTTCTTCCCACTCATCTTTCGCTTAATATTTGGCCGTTCATAAGCAGGTTCTGCTTCATACGTTGTGAACTTTGGAAGGGTTTTTTGTGACTAATTTTGTGTAGATTCCTCCACCGCATATGATAATGGTGGTCAACAACCACTTGCGTTAGCTTTGCACATTATTCCAACTCACTTTCTCATTTCCTCCAGTCCACCGTATATTCCCTTATTCTTTTATTCCTTGCTTCTTCATTTTAGTTTATTTATTATTATAATTATTATTATTATTTTTAAATTAATATATATGAGTATAAAATATTTAAAGTTATTGATGTAGACGGATTTTAAAAACCGAATTTATTATAATTATTACTCCGTATCAGTCAATGATTTTAACGGCCAAACTAGATGATATTCGCGTGATTCTAATTAGACTCAGTGTTTACAAAATAGTGCGTCCCACGACTATATTTTTATATCGAATAGAAGTTTGTTCATTTAACTGATACGAACATACGAGTATTGCGAAATATCATCATATCAATTTAGCTGAGCCAGCGGTAGAATGTGACAGACTACTAACCTTTTATCAAATACTAGTCGTCGACAAAATCATACTAAAATTTCGGAAAATAAATATATATTTATATATACAACTCGTAAATACCGACCCGACGATTAAATTACACTATTTAAGTGTACATAATTCACCGGTTAGCCATCGTATTCTCTCATGTATTAATCAAGAGTGGTATTAAACCACTAATTGAGTCATAGTTTGACATTTCTAAACGTGTGTAGCATTCATTCACCAACTAACATGCCTTTTTTTTTTAATTTCTAAAAAAAAAATATTTTGACTATTATTGTTTTTTATAACGTCACACAAGATTTAAACAACACGTTATTGAAAATTGAACTAAGAACAACAAAAAAAATCAAATTGATCATGGAAACAGTCTTTATTGATTAGGTCGTGACAACTAATACGTCGTTTTTTAAATCACAAAAAATGGTTTACAAATTGTGTTAAACCGATAAAAATTAAATAATTAAATAATACAGAGTACATTTTGGATCGATAGTACAGATTAAAAGTCAAGTTACTAAAAGTAACATACAAAAAATTTCGACAGATACAAAAAAGAAAAGAAAAGAAAAAGATATATCGATATGAGCGTCTCCTCTACGTATATTTTGTGCACCCACATTTCACTACAAAGTACGCGTATTATTTTTTGATTTTAACCAAAAAAAAAACCGAACAATCAAGAAATAAAAAAATATATGATAATCATATTAATGTCCATTAGCGTGCCCATTAGGGTAACCATTACCATTACTATCAGCGAGCACAGACTCGCTCTTCTGTCGGATCTCATCCATATAGTTTGTGAAATTGACGTCGGAGGATCCGCCGTTGGCAATTGCCTGAAGGGCGGCGTCCTTCCATTTTAGGGCATTCTTCTTCATTTCGGCACCTTTAGGGCCAGAGGTGGCTTCTGTTAGGCACCTCTCGACCTCGTCCCTAGGAATGATCCTCTTATCTTGCTCACCTCGGCATAGTATCGCGCCCATGCCAAAGACCTCGCAGAGGAATTTAGCGTCGGTCACTTGATCGCTCCATTGTGGGAACGCTATCAATGGCACGCCAGAAGTAATTGCCTCCATCGACGAGTTCCAACCACAATGCGTCATGAAGCAGGCCACGGCCGGGTGAGCCAACACTTGCTCTTGAGGGCTGAAACTAATTACCTGCATTAACAATCCACCGTCGCAACCATTAGCCTTTTTTTCTTCTAAAGGAAATTCAAACATGCAACCACGATACCTTCATTCTAACCATATGATCATAAAACCTTACAAATTCATCAATTTTAGAGTAAGACTCCTAATAAATTTAATCATCAATGTTGTGACGAACGCATAAATTTGCAAACCGCTTGCGACCAATCTTCAGTAAGTCTATTATGACACCGTCTCACACATGATACAACCAGTAAAACTCATCAACGCTTCACCTATTATCAGCACTAAGTGAGATGGTAATATAATCTATTGATCGTTCCACCGTAAAACGATCCGATTTTAAAATTTATCATCATATCTAGATGTTGGTCACAAATTGTTACTCAATTGGACCGCACAACATACCAAATCTAAAGCGAGCATTGAATTTCAACTAACATCTACTCACTTCTTTACATAGTGAAGTAATTTGCAAGTTTTGCTTTTAATATTTCCCAAAATTTAAGCCACACATTGAGGACAACTTTTTTTTTTTTTTTTTGGTCTGATTTTTTTCCTCTCATTAAAGTAACCAACTTTGGTACCACTACATGTATCATGCGATATCACCGTAATTCTTAAGATACAAAAATGTACAATAAATATGACTTTAAAATATAAAATATATATTTGATATTTATAATATCAAATGTTGTCGCCTTTTAAAGTCATTTATTCATATCGTATAATGTTATTTCCGTTTGACTTTTCATGTTGTAAATAACGTTTTTAGGTCAATATATTAAAAACGCTTCATATATATATGACATCAAATTTAAATATATTTACGTCTATTTTATTATTATAAAAGTTTCCAATAATAGTAAAATAAGAACAATTAATTTTATTTAAGACCATAAAAAGAGTACCTCATTTACCACGAGGGCCAAACTTCTAAATTCTCTTGTAAGATTATTGTGTTTATAAATTAGTTATTATCAAAGTACAATTAGGGTAAAAATTATACTAAACTGTTAAATATTTACTAAAAGAAAATAGAATAATTAGTCATATTTTAGTCACGGATAACAAAAGAATAAAAAGCAATAATCGAATTTAAAATATAAAATTAGTTAGAATTATTGACTCGAATTGAACCATACCTTGCCCTTGTCACCGACACGGTCGAGGAAACCTTCGGGTAAAGTGTGGTGAACCGTGCTCATGTCGGGGTGCGGCGGCTTGATCACCCACAAAAACGACACGCCCGCGGCCTCAATACCGAGGGCGAGCTCGTCAATTTGCTCTTGTTTCAAGTACACGACGGTCCCGAATGAAATATAAACAACCGACCCATCTGGCTTACTATCGAGCCACTTAAGGCAGTCTTTGTCTGCTCTAAATGAATCGGCCCTAACTCGATCTGAACCCGTGATCGCCTTTTTAAAAAGCGGGCCAATTGGCCGAACCGGGATTGGAGCTAGAAGTTTACTAGTGAAGTCAACGGTCTCGGGTTCGAGTTCGTAGAACGTGTCCATGAGGATACAGAAGGCCCTGGAGATGTTTTTGAACTGTGCCAGGACTGCCCGTCCTAGAAATGGGTACGGGGTGGCCGGGTGGAGGAACGTGGGCACCTCGTCCCATTTCAGGACGGGCAGTGTCGGGATTTCCGTGTCCCGGTCGAGGGCGTCCTCGGCCGGGAACGGCACCAGCTTGTGGTGGAAGTAATAGTGTATCAGAAAGGATGCGCACGACTGAGGCCAAAGTACCGCGCAGGGGAGGCCCAGCTCGTGCGCAACATCGGTCACCCATGGGATGAACGAGTTGTTGATCATGCACGAGACTGGCCGCTTCTCCTGCGCCATGCGAGTCAGCATGGCCGGCACCCAGCGCCGGCCAACTGACTCCAAATGCGGGAGGTACCTGTCCAGATCGCGCCTCATTGGCTCGTCTGCAGCCAACTCATCGTCGATGAACTCAAAACGGATGAACCCATCCCCCATTGGGACGGGTTCAGCCGAGATCGAGTCGTTGGCTTTTCGGATCCCTTGACCGAAATCCTCAGTCGTCACGAATGTGACCAAAAAGCCCTGGGAAGCCATACGCTTTCCGAGCCTGAGGAGTGGATTTACGTGACCTTGACCGGGAAACGAGATCATAAGAACATGTATTAGTTGATTTTGGTGACCGTTTTGAGTATCCATGGTTTAATTTTATTTATTTTTTCGGTCACACAAAATTGTGTTAGTTGTTGTGTATGTGTATATAAGACATATGAATGAAGGTAAAGCTATAAAAAGAAGTGTTTATATACAAAGTAGAGGCAATTTAGAATATTGTTTGATGTTGTGGTGGTAGTATTTTAGTTTAATATTTTTAGTGGTGTGGGTCCCATTTTTTATCAATTATTATACGGAGGAAGAGTATTTTTTACCAAGTAGTTGGTAGGGGTGTTCATTAACGGTTGGTCTGCACAACCGTTAATTTTTACTTTACTGTCACAGACGGTTGCCTTTAAAAATCCAACCTAAACCACCATTAAGAATGCTTACTATACTTGCCTTGCTCACATTTTTAATCTGCTTATGCGGTTCACCGCGAACCGCTTACTCACAAATTAAAAAAAAATGTAAGTTAGTTATTGATTACGACGCACTTTAACAACTCACTAACGGTCCAAAATAAAAACGACAAATTACAAATGCCACATCTAATATACCATTATCAACTAAATTAATTATACTCCGTAGTAAATAGAAAATTTATAAATGTTTTAACTCAAAATGTGTATTGAGCAATAACAAAGCGATAAACATGTTAAAATTAGGCGAGAGAGTGCGTATGAGATTTTATTTTACGAGAATGAGGCTTTGAGTGTTAGAAAAATGCGCTAATAAATAATTGATATTTGAAATTTGATGAAAGTTGTAAAGTTAAACTTTATGTTTTAGTTTGTATATATAAGTATAATTTATTTATATTTTTCTTTCTTAATCTGCCTTGATTCGGTTGCAGTTAACTCAAAATCACCTAAATCAACCGTAAACTGCTAATTTTAATCTGTTCGGGCTGCCAACCATTATTTCTTAATCTGTTGGTTCAATCAACCTATAAAAGCGTCTTGATTCTCGGTTTTTTCGGTTCGGTTTATCGGTTCGGTTTTTTTTGCACACCCCTAGTAGTTGGTGTGTATGTATTGTACATTTGTACTAATATTTGGGAGTAGTATAATATTAGAACTTTGGAAGCTTACAATTAGGAAGGTGACATCAATTGACCAAGTATGCATTGTTGACATTTTGTTGGTGAGAAGGTAATGGAGCACCATTTCTCATGTCATATCATAATATTACTCCGTTTCAGTTATTTGTTTACGGTTTGACTTTTTTTCCCTCACAAAAAGTCAAACTGAAAAAAATCAGACTGTAAACAATTCACTGAAACGGAGGGAGTAATGATTTGAGATTTGAGTAATTTTCATGTGAGACGGTCTCATCCTAATAAATAAAGTGATTAATAGTACTCCCTCTATTTCTTTTTGTTCTTCCCATTTTAATATGGAACAAATATTAAGGTGGAGAGGTTGTGTGGGTGAGATTAAAGTAGAAAAATAATAAAGTAAATTGTGTGGATGAGATTGGTTAAAAGTTGACAAAAATAGAAATGGGAAGAAGATAGTGGAATTTCCTTTTTGGGAAAGTGGGAAGAAGATAGTGGAATGGAGGGAGTATATTATATAAGTTCATTGTATAATATACTTCGTAATAAATTTGTTTTATTCTATCTTTTCATTATGATACAATTAGTGGCAGCCATTTATGCTGATTGTCCTTGTCCGCCCAAGCATTTGGTCGTGCTTGGGTCACGATTTTTGAGGCTCGACCCAATGGTCCTTTCCTTTCTACAAATTTATTACCAATCCTTGGTCATGCAAGCCCAACCTAGCCCAACCCACCACCTTTAGAGTCGATTCGAGGCCTAAAAAATAAAACTCAGCCCATAACGGGTCAGCCTGATCCCAGCCTACGGCCGCCTCTAAATACAATAGAATAATACGGAGTAATTTAGGAGTTGTTACCATTTTTCGAAACGTAATAAAATTCAAAGATAAACGGACCAATTTCCTAGAAAATATCAAATTAGGCAAGTAAAAACACAACTTTTGACTCGTGTACGTGACTGAAATTCTACTACGAGTAGTACATTTGTAGTTAGCTTATAAAACTATAAAAGGAACGTGTATATGTATGCTCATTAAATGATGAGAAGATAGCACAAATTAAGATTAAGTTACCCCTTTTTCAAAAAATAAAAAGAAAATATTAAGTTACCCTTCTATTTAAGGTAACTCTTATTCTATTTATAATGCATGTAAATGAAGAATGTTCAAAATTTGGTAGTTTAAGGAGTGAAATTCTTACCACATTAAGTTTGGCTTGTATCGAGGATGGTCTTGGTCTAGTAGTTAAGGGTGAGGTACCCGTTACGATAGGTCACAAGTTCGATTCCCTCCTTCCCCGTTGTATTGCCCTTGTAAAAAAAAAAAAATTGGAATTTTTGTAAATTTAGTGTATTTTAATTAATAAAATTTTAGAATTTTTTAAAAATTATTTGAAATTTTCTTAAATCATTTTTTATAAGATAAGTAGGTAAAAAAAAAGTGAAAAAAATATAACCTTAAGTGAGGTTGGTTGAAAATGTTATTATTACCATAGCGGTGAAAAGAAAAAAAAAAATAATAAATAAAAAAGATTTATTAAGGTAACGTGTAATAAGTTTATTTATGTCCACGTCTACGAATAAGAGTAAAATGATTACTCCGTATTATAATTGCAATATAGAAAAGCATACTCGTACTTTTCTATTTTGAAATAGCTAGTTCGCTAATCTCAATTATGTGATGAATATGTACATATAAATTTTCATAGAAAAACATATTCGTACAGTCATATTTTTCTGTTTTTGAAATAACTAGTTCCCTAATCTCAATTATGTGATGAATATGTACATATTAAGTTTCATTTGAACTTTTTTGCTTTATTTATGTAACCTCGTCAACGAATCAATTTAATAAAACTCTGTATTATTTGTAAACACGCATTAAACGCGATTAAAGTCCATGTGAAAGCCTTAAATAGTCTACAATGACAATAGAAAAAAACTGATTTTTTATAAAAAATTTAGTATTTTTTTTTAAAGTATTTTTATATTTCTTAAATTAAAATATTTTTCTTCATTCAAATTCATTCACTCCATAATATTATTTGACACTCTTTACAAAGTAGGATAAGTTTCAAGATTGTGTGAAATATATAAGCAGCAATATAGTCATGAGTAATCTTGTTTGATTCGTCTTATCAAATGCAATATCAATATTCAGTTTAAATAACTTTAACAATGTGTAACAAAATATATTAAAATCGAAAAACGTGTCTCGATATTTAGAATACGACATGACAAGGGGAAGTGAATTTGAATAATAGGGAGTCGATTTCAATTGGGAGAAGGACGTGCACCAGAAAAGAGTGATTCACAGCCAAATGTATGTATGTTTGATTGGTGGCTGTTTACATACCAAACTACCCTTTTGTCTAAATTGTCTACTTTCACCAAACTTCTTGCGTTGTCTTCTCCATGTTTATACTGGTAAGTGCTAACTACCTTACTACCTTACTCATGCTACTCTCTATAATTACGTGAAAATTTATCGTGAGACCGTCTCATATTAGAAATGGTCGGTAATTTTTTCTGCACTTCAATTATTGTGAATGTTAGATGAGATGCTGACAAATTTTATTAGTCGTTTTACGCAGAAATCGCTTGCACTTTAGAATTTGTCATAATATTTATCGTAAATAATACTCCGTATTAAATATTACTCCTTATTTAAAACTCCGTACTAAGTATTACCCTAATTAGATAAAATTATGACTATATTTTATAGGTTTTAGAATGATGACCGAGTACTCAATAAGTCCATATTATTTTATAAGTGAGAGTATTTTGTATTAGTAAATATCTTGTGATATATTTTGTAGCCTCTTAGTTTAGAATGTATTTGCTGTAGAATATTTCTTGGTCATACTTTCCTAGTTATTAGCCTAGAAGATAGCTACCCATATTTAGAATGGATGTATAAATTATGAATGAATAATGAAAACTTAATCAGGGATTATAAAACTATTATGGTATCAGGTTGATTTTCCGATCCTCCTGTGTCCTCGCTCTTTTGCCCACGGCAAACACCGTCGTTCCCTCGTCTCTTCCTAGCCTCACGCTACAATGGTCGAAGGCGAAAACTCGACACCCAAACCATCTCTTCACCCTGTCTACACCGTCACGAATATCCAAAATAAAGTGCGTGTGTTAGATGGTGTCAAGGTTACCTACGCTACGTGGGTGCACCTATTTACCCTCCATGCTCGAGGGTACAAGGTTTTGGATCACATCGATGGCACGGCTGCACCCGATAAAACCGACCCACTGTATGCAACGTGGTCTGAAATTGACGCCCACGTTCTCCAGTGGATCTATGGCACTTTGTCTGACGACTTGCTGCCTCGTGTTATTGCCACCGATTCTACCGCCCAAGCGGCCTGGAATCGTGTTCAGAATATTTTTCTGAACAACAAAGGGGCTCGTGCCGCCAATCTCGAGAGTGAATTCCATAACCTCCAACTTGGTCAATTCCCGTCTTTTGACGCGTATTGCCAACGCCTCCGCGAATTATCTGGTCAATTAGCGGATGTCGACGCCGCTGTCTCTGACAAACGGTTGGTCATTCAACTCGTTCGTGGTCTGCCCAAGGATTACGACACTGTCGCTGCTCTCATTAATCAAACGCTACCCGACTTTGAGACAGCCCGCGACATGGTTGACCTCGAACACCGCCGTCACACCAGTCGCGAGGAAGCCGCAGCCTTGGTTGCTCCTTCTGCCACTCAGTCTGATCCTCGTACCGGGACTGATGCCCCTGCCTCTTCTCGCTCTACCAAACGCCACAACGGTGGTAAGCGTGGAAATAACAAGGGTGGCAACAATGGTGGTGGTCAGCGCCATCAATCCAAGGGTTCCCAATCCACCGCACCTGTAGCTTCACCCTCCCCGTGGGGGTCCATACCGGGTTGGCCTTCCCCGTGGACGCCACCTCCCTGCCCGTACCCTACTTTTCCAGGATGGTCTGCCCCCTGGATGCCGTGGCCTGCTCAGTCCCCTGCCCCACGGTCTGACCGTGGTGGCTCACGGCCGCCTCGTTCTGCGTATGGTCAGGCTCACGTGGCCTCTGATGATGGACAGCAGCAGCAACTTACGGACTTGGCACAGGCGTTTGCTGCTCTACAGGTGCCGCCTCCTACTCATGGTCCATTTTATATGGACACTGGTGCTTCATCCCACTTAAGTGCGGATACAGGTATGTTCCGTTCCCCTCTCAATTCGAGCGCGATTAACTCTATTTATGTCGGTAATGGTGCCAGCATACCTGTTCTTGGGTCCGGTGATACATCCCTTGCCACCCCCAACCGTACCCTACACCTTCACAAAGTCCTATACACCCCTAACATTATTAAAAACCTCATTTCGGTTCGACAGTTTACCAAAGATAATAATGTTTCCGTCGAATTTGACCCGTGTGGTTTTTCTGTGAAGGATTTAGCGACTGGGACTCTGATTCTGAGGAGCAATAGTAACGGTGACCTGTACCCTGTGTCCGCCGCGTCTGTCTCGAAGTCCTCCGTGTCCAGCCCGCATCTCGTCGCTTTTTCTTCTGATGTCTGGCATTCCCGTCTTGGTCATCCGGGTGCCAATATTTTAAGTTTCCTTAGGTCCAAGTCTAGCATTGATTGTAGTAGCATTTCTAATTCGTCGTTGTGTCATTCTTGTCAAATAAGCAAACATAAACGATTACCTTTTTATAGTTCAGATTCTTCTACTGTTGCTCCATTCGATATTGTTCATAGTGATTTGTGGACCTCTCCCGTTACTAGCAAGGCCGGTTACAAGTACTATTTAATCTTAATCGATAATTTCACTCAATTTGTGTGGGTCTATCCTTTAAAGTTCAAATCTGAAACGTTTTCCAAATTTCTTAACTTCCGTAACTACGTTACTACCCAATTTCAAAGATCGATTAAAGCTTTTCAGTGTGACTTAGGCCGCGAGTTCGATAACCATGAGTTTCGACAAATTGCTGATAAAAATGGCATGCTTTTCCGTTTCTCGTGTCCACAAACATCCTCTCAAAACGGCAAGGCCGAACGCATGATACGTCGTATCAATGAAATTGTACTCGCTTTGCTTCATCATTCCTCCACACCACCCGAATTTTGGGTTGATGCTCTGCACACCTCGGTTCACTTGCACAATATATTGCCTACCAAAGTCCTTAAGTTCCGCTCACCGACTTCCGCTCTTTTTCACAAAAATCCCTCCTACTCCCACCTTCGTGTCTTTGGGTGCGCATGTTATCCTAACTTATCGTCTAAGCGTCCACACAAACTTGCACCCCGGTCCACAAAATGTGTCTTTCTCGGATATCCTCAAGAATTCCGTGGGTACAAATGTTACGATGTCGCAAGTGGCAAGCTAATTATATCGCGTCATGTCACCTTCGATGAATCGGTTTTCCCATTTGCTCAGTCCTCATCGACAAACCCTGACCCCTACGATTTCCTCCATCCCTCGGACCTTCCCCCTGCCATCCTAGCTGACCTAACCCATTCCCAGCCAAACCCACCTACCCACCCCATCGTCCCTCAGAGCCCTCTGCTCAAATTTCACGCCACTCACCACTCACGCCACCTCCAAGAACCCAAACCCCGTAAACCACTTCCCCTGCCCCCACGACCTCCACCCCATCTCCTCTGCCAACATCTCCTGCAACCTCAACACCACCTCCCCCACCACCACCACCTCCAACCCGAGCACACAACATGAGCACTCGTGCTATGCACGGGATTTTTAAGCCCAAACGCCCCACCTCTCTCACTGCCACGACCCACTCAGCCATCTCTCCCCTTCCCAAATCACCCAAACTCGCTCTCCAGGACCCTAATTGGCATGCGGCCATGACCGATGAGTATCGCGCTTTAATTGATAATAAAACATGGGAATTGGTACCTCGTCCTCACAATGCTCCAGTTATTCGGTGTCTCTGGTTATTTCGTCATAAGTACAAATCTGACGGGTCTTTACAGCGCTACAAGGCTCGCCTTGTCGTCAACGGCAAATGTCAGCAAGTCGGTGTTGATTGCGATGAAACTTTCAGTCCGGTCGTTAAGCCTGCCACGATTCGCACTGTCCTCAGCCTCGCCACTTCACGCTCCTGGCCTATCCACCAATTAGATGTGAAGAATGCTTTCTTACATGGCGATCTCATTGAAACTGTGTTTATGCATCAACCACCTGGTTTCGTTGACCCCTCTGCTCCACATCATGTGTGTCGTCTTCGTAAATCTTTATACGGTCTGAAGCAAGCTCCGCGGGCTTGGTACCATCGTTTTGCGACATTCATTCAATCTCGGGGTTTTCGAAGTAGTGTATGTGATCAGTCCCTGTTCATCTTTAAAGACGGTGCTCACATGGCTTATTTGCTCTTATACGTCGATGACATTATTTTGACAGCTTCGAGTACTTCTCTTCTTACACGGCTGATTGGGGCTCTCTCTGCGGAGTTTGCCATGTCTGATCTTGGGCAGCTCAACCACTTTCTTGGGATTCATGTTCAACGTAATGACACGGGGCTGTTTTTGTCTCAATCCCAGTATGCCCAGGACATCCTGAAACGTGCCAACATGGGCTCGTGTAATCCCGTAAGTACACCTGTTGAACCTGGCGCCAAATTGTCGTCCTCTGCTGGTCCGCTTATTGCGGACTCATCTCTCTACCGTAGCCTCGCGGGTGCCCTTCAATATCTCACTATTACTCGGCCCGACATCAGCTACGCCGTTCAGCAGGTCTGTTTGTTCATGCACGCCCCTCGTGAGTCACACTTTCAGTTCCTCAAACGTATCCTGCGGTATCTCAAAGGGACTCTGGACCATGGTCTTACAATCTCTAAAAACGATTCTCACACCCTTACAGCATACTCTGACGCTGATTGGGCAGGTTGTCCAGACTCGCGACGATCCACTTCCGGCTATTGTGTGTTTCTCGGCAACAATTTAGTGGCTTGGTCGTCTAAACGTCAACCCACTATCTCTAAGTCTAGCGCGGAAGCGGAGTATCGAGGGGTTGCAAACGCAGTTGCCGAGCTAAGCTGGCTACGTAATTTACTGTTTGAACTCCATGTTCCACTTTCACGTGCCAGCATTGTCTACTGTGACAATATTTCTGCGGTTTATCTTTCCGGCAATCCAGTTCAGCATCAGCGAACTAAGCACATTGAAATCGACATCCACTTTGTTCGCGAAAAAGTCCGCCTTGGCCAGGTCAAGGTGCTTCATGTCCCAGCTGACTACCAATATGCCGATATCTTTACTAAGGGTCTTCCGAAGCCCCTATTTTCTCGGTTTCGTACCAGTCTTGGTGTCCGCGCTGCTCCCGCTCCGACTGCGGGGGCGTATTAGTAAATATCTTGTGATATATTTTGTAGCCTCTTAGTTTAGAATGTATTTGCTGTAGAATATTTCTTGGTCATACTTTCCTAGTTATTAGCCTAGAAGATAGCTACCCATATTTAGAATGGATGTATAAATTATGAATGAATAATGAAAACTTAATCAGGGATTATAAAACTATTATTTTGTAAGGAGCTTTTCGTTTTCATATAACAATAAATCTAATTCAAAAATTATGTGACTAAAATAGAATTGTTTAACATTTTGTTTAATGCTCATAATCGATAAATAATGGAGAGTTGACTAATTTTATTGGTCGTCTCACTCGCGAAAAACTTTCAATAAGATTATGTTGTTGGATTATGTCTTGCTGTAGATGTGATTATTATCATGGTCATTGTAACCGTCTTAGTTAAGTTTCAAATTATAAATACAAAATATTTTAAACAATAACAGACTAATGGTGATACTCTGTATATACATTCTATTGCATGTGTACGATAACTTTATATACTTGTACTAGTAGTAATTTTTTATTTTTATACCACATATTTCGTAAGTCCGTATAATATTATTATAAAATGAAATGCAAAAATTACAATATAATGTACGTATCAAGATTTCTTATGCAACAAATTGTATTAAAATTATATTTGCTTGTTTACGGTGCATAAGTCATAACGTTTGTAATAGTCGATGCATGTGAAAAGTTGATTAAAAAAAGTAAGGTAGTTAGTTTAAGATAATTAATTAATAATAATTAATTCATATATTTAAAAGAATACTAGGATAGAATGGTTGTTAGTTCCTTCGACCGACAGTATATTAGCATGTGTTGTACGCAAAATCAATCATCATATCATATCATTTGTTTTAACTGAAGTCTATTCGTTGTATTATTTCTATTTCAGTCATTTGTTTACACTCCTCTTAAATTTGCCTCACAAAATTTCAAATGGTAAACATTTTACTGAAACAGAAGGAGTACTTTTCTTGCTTCATTTAATTTTATATATTTGTTTTATAGATGTACTCCGTATTTATAAATTAACGGTATTCTCTAAGTATAATATAAAATAATCTAAAATGATCACTTAATTGAAAAGATATATAATACTAGTTTTCACTACGGAGTAAATAATTTTAAAGTAAATTTAAATAAAATATAGTTTTCTAGAATAAAACAATTCAGGTAAAATTATGTGTATATATAAGACCTTTAAATGCCACCAGACGTTATAATAGGAATTAAATTATGTATGTATAAGACCCGTTAATATTAAGATTTATACAATACGGAGTACTTTCTCCATTCCATAAAATTTTATACATTTTTTTATATGCAAATACGTCAATGCACAACGGTTTCTGATCTTTATTCATATCTTTGGTTACATATTACTCAATACTTTAAAAAAAGTTTGACATTTATTATGCACTCGATAAAACAATTTAAACAAAATATCGCATGATTATTTTTTATTTTATACAAAGCATGCTAGAAGTTACTTATATCGAAATTCTTCTTATTTATAAATAATACTCCGTACCCTTTAACTAAATGTGACTTCGGAAAAATAATTGTATTCAATTTTTAAAATTTTTGGAAAAAGTAAAGTCGAAGATTCGTTTTGTAAAACGAAAACGTCATATATTGTGTATATAAGAGAGTAATTAGTCAACAACGTACAAGCCATGTGATTCGATGAAGTTTCTTCGTATTAGAACATCCATGCACAGCTGCTTTTGCTTCCCTTGTCATTAGCACGAGGCAATCAATAATTAAAGCTCGAAGAACTTCCTATGATTAATATTTAATATTTACTCTTTAATTTCTAATATCTAATATTTTATATATATATTTAATATTTCAAACCTTCTACTATATATTTGTATCTTTTTATTCAATAAGGTTAGAATAATGTTTATTGTCGGCTCGTATGAAAAGTTACATACGGAGTATCGTCCTATTATGTATCGTTGCGTATTCCTCTTTGTTCATTTCAGTTGAGTATTTATTTAGCAATTTATTTACGAGAAATCGCTTAAATGAATAGTTTTTTTTTCTTCATAAAACTAACATCGAATCTATCTTCCAAAACTATTTAGTAAAAATCAATATCCTTCCAATTTAGTAATTTTTTTGGGATCAATTATATTGTAATATAAAGAAGCGTCAACTCTGTGACTCATTTCAAAATTGGATAAGGTGAAAACAAATGACCGAGACAAAAAAGGGAGTAAATACAACATTTCAACCATGTTTTACCCTATTAACACTAGTAGTTATTTACGACCGAAAACACAAGTATGAAAAATATCACTCTGTACATTATAAAATATTATAACAAATATTTTTCCATCTTAGCAAATAGTTTATGTTTACATCTGTTTTATTATTATAGAAAAGATTATCTCTTTTTACGGTTAGTTATGGTTAAATATTTTAAATTTTGACTTTTTAAAAGTAAAAATGGGAAAATTATTGTAGACTTAGGTAAGCCTTAAATTCTTATGGGCCTTGTGAGTTGTGAATTGATGATAAATTCATCGTGAGACTCGTTGCTAGTAAGTTGACTCGACAAAAACATGCTAAGAACTAACTTGCCATGATTTTTGCATGTTATTTTTTTATCGGTAAGTGTATTATAAAATAGTTTTACGCGTATAACTGCCTATATATCTGAATTAAACTAATTATTATAACGCCTACTCTGATCATTTTTTAGCCACATTAAAGTAGGGCGTATTCAACATTACAGGCACCGTAATCTAATACGGAGTAATACATGTAGCTTGTCTTTTTTTTTTTTTTTTTTTTTTTTACTCCGTATGTCACTAGTACAAATTGCTTCATAATTAATCCACCACTTTTATTTTACTTGGTCTTCATTCATATTAATCCATAACACCTCGTCTCATCACTTATCTTTTACTTGCTTGTTGTTTACATTAATCTATACGACCATACCAATAAACTAATATCAAAGATTAAAAAAATAACATAGAATTCTTTTAATTTTATTCATTTGCTAACATTTTTATGTTGGGAATTGACGTAAATAAATCATTTTTTTTTTGTATAATTAATGCAAAAATTTATCTAATTTTGCTCCAAAAATTAACCGTTATAAAAGAGACTTATACTTAATTTAACCCAACAATAGTAAATTTTGAAACAAAAGTGTTTTCAAAATAGATTACGTTATTAAAAAACATAAAATGGAGTTATTTTGAAAAAGAGTGTTATAAAAAAGAGTTATATTTAAATTTAATTTACCCCAACATGGCTTGATTTGTGTTTTCCTTCTCAAAATAAAAAAGGTATACAAATATATGAGATAGATGAAGTATATATGTTTATTTCTAGGCTTTTGATAAGTACAACTACTCCCTCTGTTTCAGTCATTTGTTTACAGCCACTTTTTCCTCACAAAAAGTCAAATCAGTAAATAATTCATCAAACTATGAGATTATTCTTGTTGATATAGTTTATGTCATATTCTCTTATATAACGAATTATAAAATTTGAGATTATACGACTTTAATTAGGTATCGTCATCCAAAAATAACCTTATTTATACTATATTTACATCAAATGAAAAAATACATACATCAAAAGCAGCTAATAAATCATAATTTAAATAATAAGATATAATTGTTGTACTCCGTAGTTACTATCTGGTAATGCAAGCTCATTATATTATATATCATTATACGAAGATTGACTCGGTGTAGTAAAATATAAAATCAATGCTTAAAATATACGAAGTATAAAAATTATTTGAACAAGTATTCTAAAGTGATTATATAATCTATAGTGGTTACATTGACTATGTCCAACAATTTTGGGTGGGTAGAGTACTGCGCTCTTACAAGAGTTGTTGTTTACACGCTTAAACCACGTTGATTTTTTTATTTTTTATTTTTCAATAATATATTCTCGTATAAGTCAAAAATTATTCAATTTTGTGCCTAAATATTGACATTCTTGTTTTTGTTTTTTGGTAGAAATTGAGAAATTTGAGGAAAATATAAATGTAGAATTTCATGTTTTGTTAGGTATATTTTGTAATGGTCCAAGTGAGTTGGAGTTTATTTTTGTAGCAAACATAAGTATTTCATATGTTTCTATCATTTGTTTACACTTCTCTCAGATCCAGCTCACAAAACAATTAAAGAGTAAACAATTCAGTCATTTGTTATTGTAATTTTAAGTTACACTCCATAGTGCAAAAAAAGGAATGAACAAAATGAAACTTTAAACGAATTTCAATCAATTTTATATATTTGATTAAAATATACCTCATATATATTCAACCAATGTACGGAGTATAAAATTGGTTGGAATTAGGGATGGCAACGGGTCGGGTACCCGGCCCGGACCCGCTAGACCCGACCCGAATGGGTCGGGTTTGGGTCTTACTTTTTTGGACCTGGTGGATCCGGGTCGGATATGGATATTTCAAATATGGATCCGGGTCGGATCCGGGTCTTAAATATTGGACCCGGACCCGACCCGTAGACCCGGAAAAAAAAATTAAAAATACTACCTAGCACGGCCTCACTGCCTCACTCTAATTAAAACCCTCAAAATTAAAAAGAAACTATTGCACTACGAGTAGTCGAGTACTACGTACTACCTCACCCTTCACTCAAATAAAAAAAAAAAAAAAACAAAGAAAATCTACTACTGCTGGTTCTTCGTGCTCACTGTTGTGCTGCTCGTTCTTCTTCTTCATTTGTTTCAAACAATTTAACTTTTGTAATTTATGAAATTATGTCTTGAACATTATGGATTTATGGACTTATAAAGTATGAAAACTAAGTTGGATTTTTATTATGTAGCTTATTTATTTTCGTTATATTTATTTTTTGTCGTCGTCATAAAAAAAAATTTGTTTTGTAAAAATAAACTTGTAGGACCCGGATCCGACCGGTTAAAGTGTAGACCGGCAGTGCGGATGCTGAGTCTCAAATTTTTGGACCCAGCGGATCCGGGCCGGATCTGGGTCTAAGAATATTACTGCGGGTCCGGATCCGGGTCCACTCGGACCCGACCCGGATCTGGCCCGTTGCCATCCCTGGTTGGAATGGGGGGTTAATTATATAAAGAAAATTACCTTAAAAGCAAACGTAATCAAATTAGACTAAAAAGAAAATACAAATTCTACGGCGAGACCGTCTCATAGTATGAGACAACAAATTCATAGTTACTTTTGAAGAATAACTACGTTACTTTTAATATGTAATGCAATTACGTTTGAACAGAGTAGCTGTGAATCGATGATAATATATATAGTAGTTAATGGTTAAACAAAAATATGGTTAAACATGATATAAACATGTGTTACATAAATCATGTTACAAATATTAATGATCAACAAATATGAGAGGTAAGGAAAAAAAATTAAGAATTAAAAAAAAAAAAGAAATTTAATTAAATTAGGCTAATTATATTATTGAATTAGAGGATGTCTCTAACTATGAGGCGGCCTCCTAGTAGAATTACAAAACGTATTCAAGGAAACTTATTAGACTTTTTTTTTTTTTTTTTTTTGGTGACGAGGGGTTTAATCCCCCCGGGCCCAGGCATTCCGGCGTCACCACCTGGACCATGTAAGCCACCCCAAAGGGGCCGCCGTGATACCTCATGCTTAATTACCCACCCAGGGAGTCGAACCCAGGACCTCTCAATTCCTGCCAATGCAAGCTTTGAGGCACCCCTGGAACTCCGCTTGGGCAAGCGACACTTGGTAAACATACAAGATAAAAGCTACCCGAAAATGGTTACATAGTACGATCTTATGACAAGACCAACCAAGTAAACGACGACTGTGTGATGACAATTAACATACATAAATTAAATTTGTTGCCCACAAAGGCATAAGTCAGTTAGTTAAACACATAGGCGAAACTTTTATGGATCTCGAGCCACGCTTACCGCGTCATCAAGAAAAATGAATTGAATTTGTTAAACTGAAACACAAATTCTCATATAAAACGGGTAACCCGTTTTAAGCTCAAAACGGGTCAAATAATTAGGATAAGACAAAAGTAAATAGTGTAGGAAAAAGTAGAGTGTTTTGTTTTATGTGTGCAAGTGGATAGATACTTGACCCGTTTTAAGCTTAAGACGGATAACCCGTTTTAAGAGACACTTATTGAAACTGAAATACTCCCTCCATTCAAATTCAAAGTGCATGTTTGTATTTTGTACATTATTCACATTTAGACTTCTCCAATTTTAATTATCTCTCGATACATAAGTGTAAATATATTCATGTATAATCTTTTTAGATTCGTTTTATGAGTACACTACTAACATCTAATTGTTTTATATAATTTTTAATAAACGTAGCTAACGATATTTAACGCGCATCAAACAGTCGGTTGTCAAGTTAAAACAATCGATTGAAAAAAAATGGGCTTATTTTTTATTGGGCCTAACATAATGAGGCCCATGGGCCTTCTAAAATTAATGATTATTACTCACATCAACAATACACCAAAAAAACTCAGTACATCAAAACCTAGAAATTATAATTATAAATTAAATATAAAAAATAAATACCAAAATAAAATGACCGGAGCATTATTTCTCCGGCGACTTCTCCGACCACCGTCATCCGCCGCCGCCGCAGTCCTGAACAAAACCTGCTT